>CM042963.1:37203104-38403104 GCA_023678885.1 Pogostemon cablin | reverse complement strand
GCAACGATATGTCAGGCACGTATGAAATTTGACCAACATGAAATCAGATTAGTCTGCCCAAGGAACTAAGAAATGACCACTGATCTAACTGTTTAAGGTTCCAAAATACTGAATACAAGTTCCAAGAAAAAGCAAATCACAGAGGAAGAAAAAAATCGCACAAAAAGCTGAAAATTTTAATGAAACCATGTGATTTTTCTGCAAAATAATGTGTCCAGAACTAAAGCAATATCAGTGAGGAAATAGCCCACCTCAAGCTGAGAAAGCATTTCGATTGTGAGATTTAGGTCACCTCCACTGGATAAATATACCTCTGCAAGATCTTCAGCAGCAAAACCAGGAAATTGTGAAGCTAAAAACTCAAGAGGGCTCACATCTGCATTGTCAAGCAATTGATCATTTGACAGGTCAGCAAGAGAACGTTGACTGGAAATGCCACTATAATGATGCAATTCTCTAGCAAAAAGCTGATTATTGCTGACAATTAGTTTCTCCCAAGGCTTAGCAAAGGAAGGCTGTAAGCGCATTGGTGATTGATATTCTCTGTAAGATGAGATTGGATACTTGAGCTTTTCAGCAAAAGTGGTCCCATGAAGAGGTTCAAGTGATAACCCCTGCCGCCCCTTCGGCATAAGGCCACTGCCACTTGAAGAGGTATATCTTGAGCTTTCATTAACATCAGTCAACGATAAGTTTGAAAAGCATAAGCTGTTGATATCTCGAGTCTCATCAACTCCTGTGACCTTAAAGTCAGGAGTAATATCATCTGGGAGCTGATGATGCCAAAATTGATGGGCCTCCTCTTCGGAGTTGATGGAAACTGATGACTCTGATCTAGCTAATACAGACTTCCCTGGAGTGGGAGCTGCAGACGCGGCAAATTTTGAAGATGTGTCGGGAATGCTGATACTTGCAACCCGTGGCCTAAGAGCAATAGGAACAAATTCTGCAGCATTTGGATTCAAAGTTGCTTCAGCACCAAGCTTTTTATTGCCAACAGAAGTTCCGTTTACTGATAACAAGCTCATTATCTTTTACTCGGTCGCGTTTTTATCAGTTTTTAGGTATGTACCAGTAGCAGAACAGAAATTCCTTCGATGAAACAACTAAATTGTGTTAGCCAGAGGATGGAGATGATAAAGTTCTTCACAGATACATCCAGATAGAAACCAGTGCAATTAACTTGCAATGTATAGATTCAAATAGCATCAAGCCACATATTTAAGTAGAAAATATTGATCCCTTGAATGAAACCATTTCGTATTAAACTTTAGAACTTAATCAACTACACTTATTCATCATAAAAACACAAAACACATCAGAAAATGGCCAAAAATTACAGTAGTCAGAACAGACTACATATGAACAGTAAAAGTCATGATTGTTGGGGAAAGAATCCAATCATATCTGGAATTAAAAACAATAGAATCCATCAGCCATAACTACGAATTGAACTCATTACAGTAATAATTCAAAATTGTAAAAAAAAAAAATATATCACAAATTTGAGCCATCCAAAACAAAGCAAGTTTCAGAATCATAACTACTTAGTTTATCTCAGTAGATCTCCATAAAATAAGAACAACCCTATGAATGAAATAAGTATAGTGACATACCTATGCGAAGAAGTTGAGGGAAGAAAGAAACCATATCAATTACCTCCATTACCAACCAGAAAATGATAGGGGTGTATGAGTAAAGAGATTGATTTGGCTTATGCTAATGGGTACAAACACAGAAAAAGAGAAAATCTGTTGATTGTTTCTACATGTATTTTAATTTCTTGAGTTTTGAGCTGAGGGTTCTTTATTCAATTCTCTCTCTAATCTCTCTCTCTCAAATTCTGGCTTCTCTCCAAAGTCCCAATTATGATTTATGAACCACTGACTCAGAGTATTAATCTTTCTAATTTTCTTAATGTTGATTTTCTTTTTTCTTTTTTGATTCGCTTTTTTTACTCTCTTTTTCTATAATCTTTCTTACTGTAACTTAGAGTTGTAAAAAATGGATTAGGCTTACCGGCTGTACTATCCTGTAAAAAGTGAATTGGGTTGAAAATTTTAGGGTTAATAAAATAAAATAAATTATGAACTTTACTCATATTACAAATTAATCCTTATCTTTGAAAAATTGCAAAAAAAACTACCGCACCATTATCACTTTTCATCATTTTAATATCATTTTATATTTAAATGTTATCACTTTTTATTTATCTCACATAAATTATTTTGTGAGAGTATTATTTAAGAAAACAGAAAAATAATTACTCCCTCCGTCTGGATTCAAGGGTGTCATTTGCTTTTGGGCACGAAGATTAAGGAGTATTGTTATTTAATGTGTAGTGGGTAGTTGTATTAGTGGAGGTGTGGGTCCCATTTTTTAGTTATATTAGTGGGTGTGTGTGGATAAAAAATAAAATGAGACATTGGGGCGCGGACGCTCAAATGAAAAAATAATACTCTTGAAAGCGGATGGAAGGAGTATATTGAAACAATATCACATAAGTTTTCGACTAAGAAAAAATGTAAAATGAGTTCATTTTGTGACACTTATTTCATAAGTGTTGATGGATTTAATTATATGTGAAAATCAATATGGTATAATAGATAACTCTAAACGACAAAAATTTAATCAAATTTAGGGGATTACTTGTGTAATCCGTGTTATATATTACCCATTTTTCACCGCTTGTTATTGGGTAGTAATCCCTCTAATTCACGTCACTCAACCCACTCCTGCATTGACAATTTTGTTATATTATATTTATTGTATTATTATTTTTTAAATAATTCAGCATTATTTTATAATAAATAAATATTTTATTAAGTTAATATATTGAAAAAAAATGACAAATTTAAATTTTAAGTAAGGCATAATTTATTATTTTCTTCTTAATTAAAGAATAAAGACGCAAATGTAGATATAGAAAAATATCTATACAAAAATATATCTGATTAATATTCTTTTAAAATATGGATTTTTTTAAAATGCATTAACACTAAAATGATATGATAATTTATTTAAAAAATAAGTTTCTTACATAGCATATCATTTTAAATGAAAATTTTATATTTATATAATTAATTAGAAATATAAAAGTATTATTTTAAATTTTAAAGGTAAAAAATTATACGGAGATAATCTCGATTTTTCGTTTATTTATTAAAAATTATTTTATTAAAAATATTAATTATAAGTCATGAATGAACTGTACGAAATTATTTTAATTAAATTAATATTATTATTTTTATTTATTTTTAATGTTATTATTTTTTTATTAAAAGAGTTAATCAAAGATTTAAACAAATAAAAAAAAGTTAAAATTTAATAGGCAACCGATTGTTTAAGTATTCCATTAATTATTATTCTTTTCAAGTTTATTTATTCAATAGTGATCTTTATCTTTACTCACATCTAAAGGTGGTTGTGATCTTGGCTCATACATGATCAAAGTGAGAGACTCTCTTGTGAGACGGGTTGATCCATTATTAAAGTATGCTTATTATATAGGTAAACTATGTTTATTTATAATTAAAGTATGTCAATAATGAATCATATTATAACATCCTAAAATCATACTTTAATTCATCATCCATCATACTTTACAAAACATACTTTAACAAACATTAAGCATAATTTATCAATATAATAGACATACTTTAACACGTCTCACAAATGATCTCACATAAGCAGCGTCTCACAAGAGACTTTGTCGATCAAAGTTACGTAAAAATCTGCCTCAAATTTAAATCATAAATCAAATTGAAAAATAAATAAATTGTACTATATTACTAATTGAATTTTACCATATTACTCAATTCGAATCGTTAAGATAACGAATTTATAAACAAGTTTGACTCAATTCAAAAATTACTCGAGCAAATTTAAACTTGATTCGAACGGTTAAGCAAGACTAGTCTAAATTTCGAATCTTATCCATCTGTTAACGTAGTCCACCCCTTTTTTGTATAGTAACATATGTACATTTTAATAATCCATTCATATTTCATGTATATTGTGATTATTATAATTTAAAATATCTAATATCTCCATATTTTAAGAAAATTTTAAAAATACAATAAAATAAATATATTATATAAATTGATGTCATGCCTTATAAGGAAAATATACTTTAAAATTAAAAAGAAAAATATCTTACCTAATTTAAGAAATATCGAACTATACTATAAATCTCGTATATTTATTTATTAAGATTATAATGAGAATATATATTATATACACGTATTACAAATTCATCATAATATTTATTTTATTTTATTTTTAAGTAAAAAGAAATTTTAATTAATAAAGCACGACATCTACTTTTACAACTTTTTGTCTCATTGTCATCCACTACAAATACTATCATGATGACTCCTTTAGCTAACAAATACATCCTTGAGATAGAGATATGGGAAACAATGCATGCAAAATAATAGTTAGTGGACTAAGTGGTTCGAACCAAAAAGGCCCGATTCTAAACGAGTTGAAAAAGCACGGCACTCTATTTTTAAGGAGTAATCGAGTATACCCTATAAATCTCAAACTTTTTAACAATTTAATGTGAGATGATTTCACGTGAGAAAAAAATTTGTGTGTTCTAGGAACACACCCGTGTACCCATATATTTTAGTATTAAATTGTATATTCTTTATATACTTCTTTAATATTAAATTGTGTGTTCTAGAAACACAAGAGACCAACTTTTCACAAAAACTTTTACTGTTTTTAAAAAGCATCCCCAAATCTAAAGTAGAGGTTTTTCATTAATGATGTGACAGCAACACCTACCCAATATTCAAGGGATCCTTTTCCAAAATCCATACGTGTTTCGACAAGTTTTATTGTAACTGGTTTGTCTGGAAATATACGGACCCATATTTTTCCATCACGGCGTGCATTTCGTGTCATTGCTCGTCGACCTGCTTCAATTTGTCTAGATGTGATCCAAGCAGGTTCAAGTGCTTGAAGAGCATATTTACCGAAATAAATATGATTACCTCGATAAGATATTACCTTCATTCGCCCTCTATACTGTTTACGAAATCTAGTTCTTTTGGGGTTATAGTTGATGGTTTTTTCAAAATTTCATCTCTACTACAGAACTGGACGTGAGATTTTCTTCTCATCCAGCTCCCCGCAAATAACAGGATTCAAAATGGAATTTGAATTAATTGGAATAGATAGATATTAGAACATTTTTATAAAAAAAAAATAGAAAAAAAATTATTTTTTTCTAACGTCCTACTAAATCTTTATTTTCTTTTATCTTTTATTCAAGTTTACCAATTCAAATTCAAAAAAAAAAGTTATCATGGACGAATATTTACTCTTGCAATCTCTATTCATGGGGTTAGTGGGTAGTTATATTTTAAAATTTTAATCATTTTATTTTATTTAATGATAAATATTGAATTAAAATATAATCTAACAGTTAACACTACAAAAAAACTGGCCGACAGTGACAGATTGACGGACTTTGTGACGGAAAAGCGCCCGTCACCCGAACATGCGTCACAAAGTATTTGTGACGGTCCCGTCACAATTAGTGACGGACTTTGTAACGGAAAATATTAGTGACGGAATTTGTGACGGTTTCTTTTAATCAATATTTGTGATGGATTTTTGTGACGGAATTTTCCGTCACAAACTTAAATTCTAAAAAAATTGATTTGGCAAGAATCGAACCTTGTTACGGACTTTGTGACGGAAAACATTAGTGACGGAATTTGTGACGGTTTCTTTTAACCAATATTTGTGACGGATTTTTGTGACTCACAAACTTAAATTCTAAAAAAATTGATTTGGCAAGGAATCGAACCTTGTTTGCTCACTTGAGTGCATGGCGGCTCCAACCAGGTCGACTACAACTAACCCATTAATATTTTATTTTATTACATTTCTACCCCTTATACCTTCTTTGGAATTTAATTATGTAAATTCTCCCCCAACTAACACATTAACATTTTATTACATTTCTACCCCTTATACCTACTTTAGAATTTAATTATGTAAATTCTTCCCCGATCGGGTTTGAACCTGGGTGGGCACCAAGGAAGAGTACTTGTGCACAAGTGTTGAGCCAAGTTGGCTAGAAGAGTTTAGTGTTTTTTTTTTAATAAATATTGTATATATTCCATTAATTTGTATTAAAATAACATCAACCAACTTTCAAAATAAATATGGTGGTAATATTGATTGATGTAATATATATATTAATATGACAAATAATTATTAAAATATTAATTAATTAATTTTATTATTTATTTAAGATAAATATTAAAAATTTCAAAACTAAATTAAAACTTCCTTATAAAATTTTAAATTCTCAATCTATAAATAATATTAAATATATTATTTATTTATAAATGAAAATAGATTAATTTGCATTAAAATAAATAATATTCTTCTAATTTCTCAATTTAGAAAATACATAATCTTTATATTTTTTTAAATTTAATCAAAAACTTTATTTTTATCAATTAAACACACGATCTTCTTATTAATTTAATCATCAACTTTCCTTTTTATATATATCTTATATATACAAATTAGGAGTACGCTGCTACAAATAATTTTTTTAAAAGTATGAGATGTCACAACATGGTTAAATTTCGTATTTAATTTTTATTTTAATATTATATATATAAATATTTTCACTTTTATTTATTTATTTATTATTATTATTATTATTATTCATGTATTTATCTTTAAATCATATATATCTATAAATTAAAATCACCTTTAATCATATTTTTTTATAAGTTAAGAAATAGATAATCAATAAAATATATCCAACTTATTTATTTTATTGTTCATGTACATCTTTAAATTAAATATAACCTTTAATTATTATTTTTATTGAAAATAGATAATTAAATCAATCAATAAAAATATATCCAACTAATATTTTTTTTTTTATTCTTTCTTGATTACAAATAGATAATTAAATCAATCAATAAAAGCATATATATCTTTAAAAAAACTATATAAATAGAGCAAATATTAATATATATAAAACTATATAAATAGAGCAAATATTAATTAATATACATAAATCACGCGTACTAATTCTTTAGGGCTATTCATGTTTATCTTCAAATTAAATACCACTTTTAATCATATTTTTTATTAGTTAGAATACTACTTTTATTTATTTATTTGTTTATTATTATTATTCATATATATTTTTAAATTATGTATATATATAAATTAAATAGCACCTTTAATTAGATTTTTGATTGGTTATAATAATTCATCCGCGTATTATGTGGGAATCTGTACTCGTATATATATAATCTTAAAAGTTTTATTATGTAATTACAAATTCATCTATTACAAAATATATGACTTTATTATTTAATAAAAATCAAGACACATAAATATTTAAATTATAACAATTCATACGACTTATTGCCGTTTAAAATTAAAGTAACTATGTTCTCATAATTATTTTGATTTTAAAATTAAAATTATTATACAACACATTATATTCAATAATTCAAGGTAAATAAAATTCACAATAAATATTAAAAGAGTAATAATTAAAAAAACTCTGTTCTCATTATTATTTTAATTTTTAAAATTAATATTATTATATACGACAAGGTATTTAATATTTAAGTTTAAATAAATTCACAATAAATATTAAAAATTTTCATTAAAAAAAAGGAAGTAACTTTGTTCTTATAATTATTTTGATTAAAATTAATATTATAATATACAACAATATAATATATTAATTATTAAAATTTAAATAAATTCAGAATACATATTAAAATAATAATAATTTCTTTAAAAAAACATGTAATTTGAACCTTTTGTTTTATATAATTAAATTAAATAGCATAATGTACATGTGTAATGAACAAGTACAATTTTAATGATTTTTTTAAAATTATAAATTGTGACAGGCTTTGTCCGTCACAAAGTCCGTCACAAACTTTTGTGACGGACGTTGTGACGGACAAAGCCCGTCACAAATGAGACCATTTACATTGTGACCGCATTTTTCCGTCACTAATTAAAAAAATAAAAAAAATATTTTTGTGACGGAAAAAAGTCCGTCACAAATATTTCCGTCACAAATGTCGTCACAAATATAGAGAATGACCAAATTTTAAACGGTCAACTATTAGCCGTCACTATTTTTAAAATTCCGTCATAATTATGACGGCATATTTTTCGTCACAAAAATTCATCACTGTCGAGTAACTTTTTTGTAGTGAAGATCGTCCAGATGCACTAATGCACCAAGTGCATAGCAGTTGGATTCAAAAATTAAAATATTGTAGTAAATTTTCTATGAGATTATCTCAAGACTAATAATATTGTTAAGAGTTTTATCAACGCATTTTTTTAAGTCAATTATCCAATAGAGATTCGAAATATTTTTTTAATGGCAAAAACTTGTTTGTCTCCTGGCACACCATGCGCCCATAGCTCATACTCTTTAGTATTAAAATTTTAATATTAAAGAGTACGGACGCACAGTGTGCCTCCAAACACAAGAAACCAACTCTTTTTTAATAATATGGAGTAATCCGAAAGATATAAAACCATTAGTTTAGAACATAAAATCGTTAAAAATTATATAATGAGTATTAATTTTCTATTAACTACTGTGTTATTTCAATGATAATAAATTATAAAATATTATCTTAAAAATAGGTTTAATATAAGAAAATTTAATTTTAGTTATTATTATATTATTTTAATTAATTTATAATTTTAGATCTTAAATTGATAGAAACCATTTTTCACTCCCTAATTGATAGCTATACTATATTTTAGGTCTTATATTAAAAAAAACTCCTAATGTTATTATATATTCCCCAATCCCACGAAAAGAATTACTATATTTTATTAATTAGTGGGTTCAAAATAAAAATTACATATAATTAATATATATATATATATATATATGAACTCACATAACATCAATTTAATTATCCATCATATATTAAAATATTATATTTCTCAATTCATTACACATTAAAATATTATATTTTTAATATTTTTGTGTAAACAAAATTTGATATACTTTTGAATTAAGGTTAATTAAAAAAAATCACGAACTTTACTCATATTGCAAATTAATCATAACATTTGAAAAATTGCAAAAGAATTAAATTACAACAAGAATAAAGTTTGTACTCCTTCCGTTCCACCGAAAGGTTACCATTTTACTATATTGGGCTCCCCATCCAAATGTCCCCATTTCTCATTTTTAGTAAAAAAGTATCACATGTAACCATCACTCACTACTAATACTATTTTTTCTTGTAATAACTCTTTCAATTATTCATAAATAAAACTATTAGTATATGAGTATCATGTGAGGGGGAAAAACATTAGTTAGTTTTTTGATAAGACAAGTCGTGAAGAGTGATATGAGGACCATAGCTCAGATGATTTTTAGAGTGTGTGAATGTTTTAATTTTTATTTTCCTTATCCCTTTTGTTTTTATTAGTTTGATTTATTTTGGTCCCACAAATTGCAAAAGTTTGTACAGACCACGAGGCTGTTATTTGCCACAACGTGCCTTGCCATAAATTGCAGCTGGGGCCCATTGAGAAGAAGATCAACGGCCATTATTATTTTGATGAATAAATAAAATATAGCAAAAATATTCTAGAAAATTGATACGATATGTAGGGTATTGGAATTTATGGTCTCATTTGGTCAAATTAATTAGGCTTTAATGCATTATTGTGGAATGGTCATATTTGGTCCATTTCACCCTAAAATCGAAAACCACTTTTTTTTTTCTTTTCTTTATTTTAATTATTTTAATAAGTAGTACTCCATCCGTCCGCCACAATATGGACATTTGCTTTTTGCACGTGAATTAAGGAGTATTATTATTTAAGGTGTAGTTATATTAGTGGGGTGTATGAGTCCCATAAATTTATTGTATTAGTGATGTGTGTGGGTCTCATGTATTTAAAAAAGAAAGTGTGAACCTTTAATACGAACATCTAAAATGACAAAATATAGACCTTTAGGGCGGACGGAGGGAGTAATAAGTTAATTGAAATGGCTGTCCAATCAATTCTATGATGGATATAGAGGGTGTGAGGGTGTTTATCGTTTAATCTAGTATGTAAATATTACATACCAATATGTATATGTTTGCTCTTTGTTGGAGTATGATATTTTAATGAATAATGAAAAAAATATATATAATATTTTAATATATAGTGAGTAGTTATATAAGTATTGTGTGTAAGAATTATGTGAAAATATTAATTATTTATGTGGGTCTAATCTATCAAAATAAAAGAATTAATGCAGTATATTTTGTTTTGAGACTAATTAAAATGACAAAATATATATCTCATTCTGAGATGGAGGAATTATTTTTTAATTTGAAATTTTATTTTAATAATTTTGCATTCTGAAAATTTTACTCCTTCCATATAAAACCACATTTTCTTTCATTTTAATTCGTTTATTATCAAATATACAATTCCTCTGAAAATACATCGTAACAGTACGAAAGAATTTGATCCATATAATTATAAATTATAGTACATGTAAAGTTTTTTTTGTCTAAGCATTTACGTTAAGAAATAATATTATATTTATATATATATATATATATATATATATATATATATATATATATATATATATATATATAGGAATATCCCTAATTTTGATAAAATCATGACGGCTATGGATCAACTATGGATCAATATTGTTACGTATAAACTATAAATTAACAAAGATGAAATAGTTATACAAGTCAACATTGTCATGTTGTAAGCTTATCATATTCATCACATCATCAATTATGGCCACAACAAATGCCCAATTTAACAAAAATATTCCCACTGTTTAATGATTGCAAATTTGACAAATTTCATCCTTCTTTCTAATGAAGCTTACAAAATCGGCAAGATCACATTCGAGGGAAGAAAATTTGTAGACCAAAGAAATCTTAATTTTTTTAATTTTATTTCTTTCATTAATTAAAACATGATTAATCAGCTTAATTAAAAGAAGAAACTAGGTTTACATAGTTTAAGTTACATATATGTATTTATTTGTGATTTAATAAGAATAGTAGAGAATAAAAATAAAGAAATTAAATGGATAAGTATATATTTATTATACTAAACAAGGGGTTTTAGCAGATTACGTGTCAACTTCTCAGCTCTCCATTGCTTACGTGTAAATTTCCTAGATTTCTAAATTTAAATCTTTTTTCCTCATGCTTTGGTGCTTTTCTCTATCTAAGTCTCTTCATCTTCTCTCATAAACTATCTTATATAATGGTTAATCATTATCCGAATGAGAAAATAGTGTAGATATCACCTTCTAATATCTTTCATTCAGATGAGACATAGGACCGTTCGGCTGTAATTTGGTTTTGGGAATTGCTTCGAATTATTGTTATATTATTGTATTTAATAATCGATGTTGTGTTGATTTTTGCAGTTTTGGTATAAACCCTAAACTCTTACTGTTTTCCTCTAATTTTTTTTCAATGTTGTGTTTTGGGGTTTTTTTTGCAGTTCGTGTTCATCGATCCTCAAATGGAAAACCAGTAAGTTTTTTTAATAACCTTCATTTTTACACTTCATTCGTTTTATCTTCTTTTGTTTGTCATTCTCATCTAATCAGTTTAGCAATAACTTTTTTTCCCTATCTGATCTTTCTTAATGTTTTATCCTAATTTACATTTTTTTCCAATGTTGTGCTTTTGTGTTTCCTCTACAGTTCATATTCTTCGATTTTCACACTTCGTTCGTTTTTCTTTTTAGATTAAATGTGACTCATTATTTTATTTTATTTACAGAAACAGAGAATCATCGGCTTATATTGGTAAGATTTCTTAGTGTCGAAATTCCCTATTGAAGCTATATCATAGTTGTTAGTGTGGTTTTTCTTTTCTATTGTTGCTTTAATCTCCATCTGAAAAAGGATCAGATTTACATTGTCTAAATTCTACTCCTTGTGAATTCATTTGATACTTTCTTGATCTCTTATTTGGGGTTCTTCAGTGTGGCAGCGACCCATCTCTCTTTGGATTTCTTTTATTTCAACATATTTCTTTTGAGTTATTTCTTTGTTCCGTCGTATTTCTTTGGGTTATAAAATGAAGGACAAATCATATGAATTTCGAAATATATTTTCGTTTTTTTTAAGGAAAAAACTAGAAATTAATTTACCAATTTTACATATTACTTACAAAAAAAAGGTGCAAAGTTATGATTAAAAGTGTATTGTGATGATACAATATTCTTTCAATCTTCCTCACACTCTTGACTTAGTTCCAACTGTTTATTAATAATTAATTTGTGATGTAGCTCTTGAATGTAGATGATAATTTGATGATGTTTCCATGTGTATCTACACTATTACAGAGTACCTTGATATGCATATCTTTTTACCCCCTTAATCCAAGGCTGATTTGGTAGCACCAAAATTTTTTAAGCTTTTCTGTTGTTCCCCTTAATTTGTCATTAATGACAAGAATTATGTTGGCTTTATTGGATCTTATTCACTTCATACGTTTCAAAATTTCTCTGTTTTATGATATCATCCCAATTGGTATAAAACTGAATCTCCTCCATCATGAGTTAACAAGCATGTGCATTTATGCATATAATTTCAATTATGATTTTAATTGAGAAGTACTCCATATAATATATCATTTAGAAAGTTGATTATTTATCATTCAATATTAGTAATTGTTTATAAAACATTGTGCATTCCTATATGCAGGTATGTGTTTGGAATCACACATGTGTCCCACTTAAAAGACGGGCCTGTTATGCATGTAGAACACATTGGCTTTATGCTTCAGGTGTGTTTTTCTATCATGTTGTGCTTACTTAAGAATGATCCTCTTATAAGGTATGTTGACATGTATCTATATAAGTTAACAATTTAATGCACATTCTTGACTTGAATTTTTTTTTATTCAAATGTCTATCACGTATAAACTGTGGCACAAGGGGACTGATGCAAAGAAAGCTCTTAACCAAAAACTCTTCAGTGGGAGTTGCTCAACATCAACAGCTGAGGTATGGGTTTGATTTATTAAATGTTTACTGTTGGTTTTGTAATAATAGAATTATATAATAGAAATATTTAAACAAATAAAATATATAGTGTAATGAAAAAGTGATATTTTGATGAGTTAATATTCGGTGTATCTATATGTGTACAATTTGTTTATTCAATAGTGTATACATGTTTCTTAATAATTGTATATTTTTTTACACAAATTTTCCATTAAAAAGACTTAACAAAAAAATGTTTCATATGTGTATAATTTTTTATTCAATAGTGTATACATGTTTCTTATTATATATATTTTACACTCAAATTTTCATTAAAAAAACTAACAGAAAATTGACTAACAAAAATGTATATATTTTTATTTAATAGTGTATATATTTTTATTTACAATTGTATATGTTTATAAAAATGAGTGTACCATGCACCAAGTGCTCCAGATTATTAGCTATTTTGAATATGATAATATTGTAAGTAAAAAGTACTTAAAATATGTATTTTTTATTTTTTATACTAGAAAAATATGCGTGATAGTTCTCATTCTCATAATTATCTATACAATTTTCATTTTCATTAAACTCACAATAATTTATACCACTTTATAAAGTATATATCACACCAATTTAATAACACCAGAATACATAGACATGCACCCTGATTTGGAACCGCCAGTTCCGGTTCCAAGGTAGGGGGAACCGAACCTGGGTAGGAAGGTTTTGGTTTGGGAACCGATGGTTTCGATTCCAGAATCGACGATTTCGGTTCCGGTTCGAAATTGCCGGTTTTGATTTTAATTTTATTTTTTATTTTAGTTTTAGCATAAAAAAGTAAAAAAAATAAAGGAATTGAAAAATCGGCGGGCTTTGGTTCTTTTTTTGGCAGTTCCGGAACCGTCGGTTTCGATTCCGGTTAAAACCGACGATTCCCCGGTTCGAATCGCTGGTTCCGGTTTTTTGGTGCATGTCTAAGAATACATTTGACATTTCAATCTTTTTCTTAAATTCTATATTTGAAGTGTAAATGCAATTAATTTCAATATAAAAGGAATACATAATTTAATAAAAATAAAAATATTAATAATAACACAAATTAATTTTTTATTAAATTTATTAATATAAAATAAATACTTAATGATCCCGCGTAACGCGGGTTACATGCTAGTATTTTATATATTGTTGCTCAATTTTTGTATGAATTTCAAGTCTATCAATCTGACACTTGTTATTTATCAATCAATTAATTCCACTTCATTAATGAGGAGTTAAACACGACTTAAGCTCATGTAATAGTAACTAGTACAGTGCTGCGTGTATTTTATTATTTATTTATTATTTTAAAATTTATATTTTTTTTAATAGAAATTAATCATATTAATTTATGATAAAGAAAGTTTTTTACATTTTTTATTTTTGTAAAAGAGCATTGGAACATCTGTTATTTATTAGAATCATAATTTATCGTGATTATGATGTATAAAATTCTTAATTGAAGTTGGTCAAAAAGTAAAACTTTTCTTAAACAACGTGAAACAGTAAACGTGAAAAGTCTTATAGGATGGAGGGAATAATAAATATTAAGTATGAAGAATTAATAACAATATATACACATAGACAAATAATAATGTTAATCAGCAAACTTTGCATCTTGATTTTATCCAAAAATATTCTTACTGTACAAAGTAATTGAGGCTCAAATTTGAAGCAACTTTAAATTCTTCATTTTGTTCATCTTAACTTATGATATCTATTCACTTTAATAATAATATAATTATTTATTTAATTTTTATAATTTAAAACTTTACTTTTCAAGTGAGGTAACATATAAAACAAAAACAAATAATTACAATATATTTAATCATAATTATGTGTAACGAAAAGTTGGTGGTGGTTCATGACATTAAAATAAATAAATTAAATAGACTTAATAACAAAATAAATAAGTTCAATATAATTTATATATACATTAAAATCAAATTCAAAGTAATTAAAAATATGACAATGTTATTATACCCACCGCAATTCTAGTCCTCTCTCTAAATTTTAATATGAACCCCAAATGCTACACAAAGTTACGTGAGATGATAGAATTGATATTTTTAATTTATTTAATATAAAAAAAATTAATGAATAATATTAACTTAATTAAATGCCTTTTTAATTCAACTAGGTTTTTTAGACGTGCGATGCACGTCGCACACACGCCATATTTTGTAATTTTTTTTACGATTCTTTCTTTTTTTTTTCCAAAAATTATTTTTCAATATAATAATCAATTATTTAAGTAAATCATCTATTTATTAATTACATAAAACTTTAATACAATAATTTTTTTGTGTAACAATATTCATTTAATATATCATTAATTGATAAATTATTAATTAAGTAAATTGTTGTATGTATTTTTTCTGTTTTTTGTCATTAGTTTTTTTAATTCTATACTACTTTAATCTTAAACCTCAGTGATAATATTAAGTTTTTTTATTTTTTTATTTTTTAGTTTAATCGTTCATCTTTTCTTAAATCTTTTTACAATTTTTTTTAACTATTTCTATTAAAGCTCTTTTTAGGGCTTTTATTTTGAGACACTTGTTTTGGCTCGTTTTTGGCATTGCCAAACCCCCTCACGTCTTTATTCTTTGTCCCCCTTTTTATTTTATTTTATCTTTAATAATATTGCGTAGTTTAATAAAAAAAATTTAATAAAAATCTTCACTTCAATATACTAATTAAATTTTAAATGAAAGTTTAGAGTATTTTTTATTTTATATTTGTCTCGATATTCTGTGAAGTATTTTATTATTTATATTTATTGTTCATGTGATATTATTGTAGATTATTTTGATAATAAATTATTGATTACTTTTAAATTTTAATTTTTAATTTGTTTAATCATAATAAAATATATTCGTGATAAGTAGTTAAAAATGTTAGTGACTTTTTGTATTTAATATTTTTTTTCTTTTTTAATACTTTAAATGATTAAATGACATTAATTGTGGAAATTAGTTTATACCTTTAAGAATGTTATTAATTTTGAAAATTATTTAGTTTATACACCTAGAAGAATTAAAAGAATTATATAGAATTTTCGAGATGTATAAAAAAATTATATTCTTTATTTTGTATTTTATAAACATAAAGATTTAAAATTTTTAATACAATTAAAGAATAATATGATTAATAAATAAGTTTAATCTTAATTATTTAATTTTAAGTTGTTTAATTGAGTTTTCATAGATTATATAAAATAAATTATTGTGAAAAGATTAAAAGGTGCATGCATTAAATTTAATTAAATGAATAAAGGAGTGGAAAGACTGATCGATACAAAATTAATTGAATAGAATATGAATATACACCATAATATGTTAAAGTGGTTATTTTGAGTATTATGAATATGAAGAGTCATTATTAATATAAATCTAATATTAATATAATTTAAATATTAAATATTTTGCTAGAATGTTAAAGATGTTATAAAAAGGAATAAGTGGTGATAATAATTTAAAAAAAAAAGTTTCTCAAAGCTAGTAACTTTAAGATTATGATATGATATATATAAAGTAATGTTCATATATAGTGATATATTAATAATTTATCATTAGAAAAACAGGAAAAAAATCTTAAAATGCAAAAAACTTCTAGATCATAATAGAAGTGAAGAATTTCAAGTTAATCATACATAGTTGATTATTTATTTGAGTACTAAACACAAATTATAACTTTTTCAGTTATATTCAATATATGCAAGACTATTTATTATTGGTTGATGCTTGGTAAAATGTTACGCATGTAACTTTTAAGGACGTCATTCCTGAAATGATACATTATACGATGATAATCGTTGTGCTTCATAGAGCGAGCAATTAGTTCACGTGAATTTTATATTTGAAGGAACCCAATGGGAAAATATTAGACAACACAAAATCAAGTTGCCTTCAATTTTATCCATTCTATTAATCTATCCAAAAATATGAAAAAATTAAGTTGATACATACACAAATCTTACACAGAATCAATTTTATGTTCCGATTTTTTAGAAGATAGCCCTAAAAAAAATCTAACCTCACAACTCATAACCATCACTACTCTCAAAGAAACGTTGTCGTCTCTTTCTCTGATGTCGCATCCAACTCTTCTTCTTTTTTTCTCTCATCTAGCCAAGCATTCGAGAAGCTTCCATTGCCGTCGTGGATTCGTTCAGAGACGGAAAAACTTACATTGCCATCGTAGGACACTTCATTTTATAATCTTTGATTTCCTCTTTATATCAATTACTCATTAAATGGTTTTGTGAATTCATTGTAACATATTAATATTAGTAATTAATTAAGGTACTCCAAAAGACTTGAGTGGCCTAAAGAATGCAAATAGTCTTGCATGCAAAATAAATAATTTATTTATTATTAATTTAAGTTAAAGATGTAGTAATAAAGAAATTTAGGTAGGGATAAAATGGGAAAAAATGTTAACCATGACACAAGCCACTTTTAATATATTATGATGATATGATTAATATAGTTTTACCTATTTATATAATTATGCTTCTTAAAAACTCAATACTATGTTTTATAAATATATACAATTATAAGTCTAATATAAACTTTAAATCAATATATTAAAATAAAATTATATCTCATTCATATTAAAATTGAAAGGAAAATTAATTATGTAAAAATTGGGCTTATGAAGATAATAATTGGTTTGGATAAATTTTAATTTCTTATTAAATTTTAAGCCCAACTCAATTTAAAATATTTATTTGAAGGAGCAAAACAAATAAAAGAATGCTTATGTTGAGTTTTGAACTCATGACCTCTTTATAATTAATCAATCAATAATACTTTGACACCTCACAAATTTACAAAAATCATAAATACTTAATTAACCTAATCATGACATTTCACACTTTTTAAATCTAATTTTGGAAACTTATTTTATTTTAATATATAAATAGATGTGTGGGAGTATTCTGAAAATCATCATGAGTTCGTGTGACATTTGTATACTTATCAAATGAATTTATTTATTTATTTATACTTTATTTCATGGGATTAAAAAGATGTAATATTATTATAGAAGCATTATTAATATTCTAGTATCTTATGGGAGTACAAACCTTAAAACTTTATCTCAAGTGACTCATGATAGATAATTATTGCGTTTATAAAAAATTAATTTTATGTTAAAAATAGAAATTGTATATTGTATTAAAGGATTAATTCACTACCTAACTGCATGTACTTTGAAATATTCACTTTTCATGTGCTTATGGCAATTTGTTTTCTAATGCAGATACTGAATTCAGATTTTTTGAACCGTAAGAACAATTAAATAGATAAATAAATGTGTTGTCGACATTAATTTTGATAGTTAATTTATGCATTTCTCTTAATGATTATAATAGTTTTATATTTATTTAATCATATTATCGTTATTTTCCAAATATTAATTCTAATCATTTCGTATACATTGCTAGTATTTTGATTATTTAATGTACGTGCAATTTATTGGGTATTTGTCTACCGAATAATTTTATAAAATTTGAAAGTGTTGATCAAACTTCCACATTACAACCATCAATTCACGAATTAAAAAGATTTTCCAACTTCCCTATACTATTTCAGCTATGCGCTATGCTTGGATTATTATAGTAATTTATATCTTATATAAATCCAATATATATCATGTAATCATTAAAATATAATGAGTGGAAATATGAACTACATACCAATATTACAAATAGGTTTGTCTTAAAATGAAATACATCTAAAATAATGAACAAATTGGAAGTATTAAAGTTTGTGGTAAATGGCATTAATTAGAATTAAATAGTGATTAAGAGTAGTACTGTACAATTACAATTGGAGAAAGCGACAAATTGTGGCATTATTCGTAAGAGAGGAAACCTAAAGCGTGCGAAATGGCACGTGGAATTCCTTTTTGCAATTGGCTCCGATGACCAGCTAAACGTCGCCGTCGCAACAGCTGGCGCAACCTCTCTTTTGTTCTCATCACATGTCGCGCGGTCTATTTAACCAATATTGCACCACTTCCTGCATTTCTCTTATTTATTTATTATATTATTTTCTGAAATTCTGGATTTATTTTTAAGTTTTTTACAAGTTTTTTACATACGGATATTATGATAACATTATATGTCATTATATATATATATATATACTTCCTTCGTTCCGCATTAGCGTATTTATTTTTTGCACGTAAATTAAGATATACTATAATATTTTAATATATAGAGAATTTAATGTAAAGTGAGTAGTTATATTAGTATTGTGTATGATATGGAATAATTAATTATTTTGTATGAGTCTAACTTTGACAAAAAAATGAAACGTAAAACTTAATTTGTGACAAATCAAAATAAAAAATGTAAATCTTAACGCGTAAGAATAGAGTATACAGAGGAGTAAAACTTAATTTGTGACAAATCAAAATAAAAAATGTAAATCTTAACGCGTAAGAATAGAGTATACAGAGGAGTAATTAAAAATAATCACACACAAGAGGTTTAACAAAAAGAAAATTTTACCATAAGTTGGAGGGAATCACTAAGTTATTAATTAACCATATATAAATATAAATAAATATTTGTTAGACCTATTAGCATCGAAAATTGGGAGTTGTAAAATTTGAGTTAAATTGAAATATAAATGCCAATTTGAATCCTCTTCATTTAATTGGCCGTGAATTTTGTAAAATTTTCTAAATCTTTATCATATATATTATTATATAGCCCGATATTTAAGATGTCATAATTAAATTTTAAAAAAATCCTATAAAAGTATAATTATAATTTCATATATGGTTGTGATTTATGATGTATTTTAGTTATGAAATAAAATACAACTAATACTAATATATAAAAGATGTTCAACATTATGAGGGTGTGTTTGGTATTGATTTTCCTCCCATATAGTATAACTTTTTTTTTTATAACCCGGTGTCCAGCTTCGCTGACTAATCCGGACCCTCCAATGGCCTAGCCGGCAAAGACCAGAGAGGGGGTAAACCAGCCTAGGAAAACCCTGGCTGATCGGCTTTTTTTTTTATAGCCCGGTGTCCAGCTTCGCTGACTAATCCGGACCCTCCACTGGCCTAGCCGGCAAAGACCAGAGAGGGGGTAAACCAGCCTAGGAAAACCCTGGCTGATCGGCTCCACGAAGTGACTTCGGGGATTCGAACACGGGTCTCCCCCCGTTTTGGTCCCTTTCTACCACTCCGCCATCCCCTAGGGGACAAGTATAACTTTTGTTCACCCACTTATTTAGCATCGAATATGTATAAATAAATTAAATACTCGGAGAATTACTATTTACATAGTACTACTCATAATATAGTACTTAACTATTAAGATAAAGATATTAAAATAATAAAATTTCTATAAAATGGGAATGATCATGAAGCATGATATATTTTTAAAATAATTTTTGGCAAAAGTTCCTGCGCTCCCGGAGACACGGAGAATATTCCGTGTCCCCATGTGAACACAACTCTTCCCCCTCCAATCCTATTTAAACCTATGTATTGCTAGGGTCCTAAATTGCAAAGGGGCATGAAAATTGCAAAGGCGCACCGTGCGCCCGGGTGCACAGGAGCCTCACTCATAATTTTTACATCTCTCCTATATAAAATCGTGCCAGTTGCTAGACACACGCAGTGACTTTTTTTTATTATAAAATACCCCTCCATCGTAAAAACCCTTCACAATTTTTATATTTGTCTATTTCATAACACCCTCTCCGTTTGATAGCCTTTATTATGGGCTTTTCACATACATAATGTGGCCTATTATGTAGTTTGGTAGAGGGGAGGGTGGAAAGGTCTTCCAGCTGAGCATGGTTGCTGCAGGGTAGGGGTTCGAATCGTTGGATTTATTCGGCCTAGCGGAGCCGGGCCCACTCAATCCACTAGCATGATATTGTCCGCTTTGGGCCGCCCACTGGCCCGCACGGTTTTACCACCCCGGGCTGGGCCGGTTAAGTCTGGGGCCTGGCTTTGATACCACTTGTTGGGTTTATCCGCCCAGCGGAGCCGAGCCCACTCAATCCACTAGCATGATATTGTCCGCTTTGGGCCGCCCACTGGCCCACACGGTTTTACCACTCTGAGCATCACGCTCAAAAGGCCTCATGCTAGGGAGAGACTCTCTCACACTTATAAACCCTCCGCCATCCCCACTTCTATCCGATGTGGGACTTTGGTTGACACCCAACCAACATTTTCCCCTCAAACAAAGTCCCAGCTAGACCATCCAGTTTGAGGTCCGAACATCCCACCAACCCCGGGTTGGGCCGGTTAAGTCTGGGGTCTGGCTCTGATACCACTTGTTGGGTTTATCCGCCCAGGGAGCGGGCTCACTCAATCCACTAGCATGAGGCCTTTTGAGCGTGATGCTCAGAGTGGTAAAACCGTGCGGGCCAGTGGGCGGCCCAAAGCGGACAATATCATGCTAGTGGATTGAGTGGGCCCGGCTCCGCTGGGCGAAAAAACCCAACAAGTGGTATCAAAGCCAGGCCCCAGACTTAACCGGCCCAGCCAGGGGTGGTAAAACCGTGCGGGCCAGTGGGCGGCCCAAAGCGGATAATATCATGCTAGTGGATTGAGTGGGCCCGGCTCCGCTGGGCCGGATAAACCCAACAAAGTGGTATCAGGAAAAGATGCTTCCTATAATCATTTGTGGGTCTTTGGATGTAAGACATTTGTGCATATTCCCAAAGATGAGAGGTCTAAGTTGGATATGAAGACTCGACAGTGTGTGTTTCTTGGTTATGGCCAAGATGAGTTTGGTTACAGACTTTATGATCCCTTGGAGAAAAAGCTTGTCAGAAGTCGGGATGTTGTGTTTGTTGAGGATCAAACCATAAGAGACATTGAGAAGACGGATAGCTCAGTTTCTACACCTGGTGATGACTTGATTGACTTGGAAATTGTTCCTCACAGTCAAGGTCAAGTAGAAGCTGAAGAAGAGAATCAGGATCAGCCTGATTTCGGTAATGATAAGCATGTCGATCATCCTTTGCATGATGAAGAGGATATCGATCAACCACAAACACCTGATATTCCAGAACAGGAGGTTCAAGAACCACCTAGAAGAAGTAGTAGAGCTCGTGTACCTTCTAGGATGTATCCTCCTTATCAGTATGTGCTCTTGACCGATGGGGGAGAGCCTGAATGCTATGGAGAAGCAGTTCGTGGAGAACACATGAATGAATGGTTGGAAGGAATGCAAGATGAGATGAAGTCCTTGCATGAAAATGACACATTTGATCTGGTGAAACTACCGAAGGGGAAGCATGCTTTGAAGAACAAGTGGGTGTACAGGATAAAACAAGATGAGCACACCTCAAAGCCTCGATTCAAAGCTAGATTGGTTGTTAAAGGTTTCAGTCAGAAAGAGGGAGTTGATTTTGAAGAAATTTTCTCTCCGGTTGTCAAAATGTCTTCTATCTGTTTTGTGCTTGGTTTGGCTGCTAGCCTTGACTTGGAGATTGAGCAGATGGATGTCAAAACTGCTTTTCTTCATGGTGAGCTAGATAAAGAGATTTACATGGTGCAACCTGAAGGTTTCAAGGTGAAGGGAAAAGAAGACCATCTCTGCAAACTGAAGAAAAGTCTCTACGGTTTGAAACAAGCACCTAGATTGTGGTATCAGAAATTTGAGTCAGTTATGGGGGAGCAAGGCTATCAGAAGACTATTTCTGATCATTGTGTGTTTGTTCAGAAGTTCTCGGATGATAATTTTATTATATTATTGCTGTATGTTGATGATATATTGATTGTTGGTAGGAATGTTTCAAGAATTGACAGGTTGAAGAAACAGTTGAGCAAATCCTTTGCCATGAAGGATTTGGGGCCAGCAAAGAAAATCCTTGGTATCAACATCACCCGAGATAGAGCAAACAAAAAGCTGCACTTGTCACAGGAGAAGTATATTGAGAAAGTGCTTGAGAAATTCAATATGAGCAAAGCTAAAGTGGTTAGTTCTCCTATTGCCACTCATTTTAAGCTTGGTGCTCATCATAGTCCTTCAACCGATGAAGAGAATGAAGCAATGAGAAGAGTCCCATATGCTTCAGCTGTGGGAAGCTTGATGTATGCAATGGTGTGTACGAGGCCTGACATAGCTCATGCAGTTGGTGTTGTTAGCCGTTATTTGTCAAATCCTGGAAAGGAGCATTGGAATGTTGTGAAGTGGATAATGAGGTATCTACGAGGTACGTCTAGTTTGAGACTCACCTTTGGAGGTGGGAAGCCCGAGTTAGTTGGCTATACCAATTCAGATATGGGATCTGATGTGGACACCAGAAAGTCGATTTCTGCTTACCTAGTGACATTCGCAGGTGGCGCTGTGTCATGGCAATCAAGATTGCAAAAGTAAGTTGCACTCTCCACAACAGAAACAGAGTACATTGCTGCAACGGAAGCATGTAAAGAGGTGTTATGGTTCAAAAGGTTTATGGAGGAGATTGGATTGAAGCAACAAAGGTATGTAGTATTTTGTGATAGTCAGAGTGCTATCCATCTCAGCAAGAATGCTGCATTTCATTCAAGATCGAAACATATTCATGTGAGATATCATTGGATGAGGGATGTCATCAATGATAAGTTGCTTGAACTTGAAAAGATTCATACAGATGATAATGGTGCTGACATGATGACGAAGACATTGCCTAAAGAAAAGCTCGAGGTATGTCGTGTGATAGCCGGAATGGCTAGTCTCTCCACATAATCGGAAAGGGGGAGATTTGTTGGGTTGGATTTCCAAATATGTGAAGAGCCCAATATCCAACAAGGTGGATAAGCCCAAGTAGGCCCGATACTTGGTTTTATCTTGTCCCGTAAGTCATTGATGGAAGAGAGAAGAAAAAGAGGGCAAAAACACAATTCACGTTTTTGAGAGAAAATCCAGCGCAGTGATATTACAGAGGCAATAACCGGAGTTTCAACCGTCGGATCGAGCTGAATTTTGGTCAGCGCGTTCATAACTTGTGTAGGTATATTCTGAACGGTGAAGATCGTGTTTGGAGCTTTGTGTTGACGGGAATACGCCGAAAACAGAAGCAGGTTTTTGGGCGATTCTGTTCTGCGCAGTCGAGGGGAAAGAGCCGTTTCTCACAAACCAACCGTTGGATCGAGCTGTAATTTGGACATCACGTTCAAGACTCATAGGGGTTAATTCTGGACGGTGGAGATCGGATTCTGAAGTTCCTACAGTTGCGAACTCTGAACGTCAGTTGGTGCAGTTTGGTGAGGTCTTTCTAATCTCGTTGTTTGTTATCAAGTATTGAGCGTCTTGATACGTTTGTGATAGAGTGTCTGTGGTGGTAGATTATAACTCTTGGATTTTTATCTCATAGTGAAGTTTTTGGTGAGCTTCGCTCCCGTGGTTTTTTACCTTCTCACATTGAGGAGGTTTTCCACGTTAAATTGCTTGTATTGTGCGTTGTTGATTGCTTGCTTTATCGTGCATTATATTATTAGGATTTTTTCCTACTAGATTCACACAAGAGAGGGATAATTGATCATTCCACTGCGTAGACGAATAGTTTATTATTTGATTATTCATGTGTTTATCCCAACACGAATCCTGCCTTTGGCATAGATTTGGCCCCTTGTAAGCACAAGTTTAACAGTGAGCCCTCCCTATAAGTCACTTGAGGCACATCCTGCGATTTACCTCCTCCACCAATCCCAGGGCAGGGGCGGTGGGGCCCCTAATGGTGGGGTACACCATTTTTTAGTTTGGTAGCACATAAATGAATGTGAAGTAGAGAGAGAAAAAAATTAGATATTGGGTAGATTTTGTGAATCATCTCCATTGGAGTGTTAGACGTGTGGATGAATCGAATAAAGAATATGATACATGAGTTGCAGAAATCAAATCCAATCACTTGCAAAATCATTTTCATAATTAAAATAAAATAAAATTATAGAAGTGACTGGGTTGATGTTCAAATCTAAGATTATGGTGGATGTTTGCATATTTCATTTGAGAGTTTTAATGATAGGATGAAGTCTCTGGAATCAGCATTAGTTTTATGACAGAGGGTGTTGGAGTTTTTTAATTGTTGGTTCTTGAACGCTTTTGTTTAAATTCATTTGCAGATGTCATCGTGAATGGCGATAATGTTAAAATTTATAATTTAAAATAGAACCAAAGGTTATAAATGTAATTTTATATTTATGATAATATTTTTATCCCCTATTAAACATTTTAAATTTTAGGTATCTCATTTTTTTTACTACTTATGAAACAATCTCCATTTCTCATATTATAAATTTTTATCTTTATCTAAATCTCATTTCTTACAAATACTTTCTTATCTTATCTCACCTATCAAACGGACCGATAAAAAAACATTCATATATTCATAATATCAAAGTTATTTAAATTCTAAATTTTTGTATTCTCAAAAATTAATAAAATTAGTCAAAATAAAGAGAAAGGCTTTTTGGGTGAAGGGAGTAATTAAGATACTCCATCCGTCCCATTGAAATGTACGCGTTTTTCCATTTTGGTCCGTCCCAATATAAAGTGTGTATTTCCCTTTTTGGTAAAGAGGACTCACACATATTAATTACTTCTCTCTCTATGGGCCCACATGTCATACTAATACACTTACCCGCTTTACATTAATATATTATTTCTCTCACCTCATTACACATTAAAATATTATACTGCCCCCAGGGCATAGCTCAAGTGGTAGAGGGGAGGGTGGAAAGGCCTTTCAGCTGAGCTTGATTACTGCAGGGTGGGGGTTCGAATCCTGCATTTGACATGAATTTGGACCATTGCAAGTATACATGCACCAATCAATCGGAACCGCTGGTTCGAACCGGTGAATCGCCGGTTTTAACTAGAACCGGAATCGGCGATTCCGGAACTGGCAAAAAATGAACCGAAACTGGTAAAACACGGTTCAGTTTTGGTTCCTACTACTCTCGAACCGGAACTGCCGGTTCGAACTGCCGGTTCGAACTGCCGATTAGCCGGTTCACGATTCAAACCGGCAGTTCCTCGATTATTTATTTATTTATTTATTTTTTGAACTGCCAAGATCGTCTATCCGTTGGAGATCCGACGGTCCAAAAAAAATGACCGTTGGGCTGTAAACCGGCGGTTCAGGACGATAAATCGCCGGTTCACGGTTAGCAGGTTCAAACTGGTGGTTCAGGCGGGCCGGGCGGAAAATTTTGAATTTTAAAATTCAAACGTGCGACCGAGATTGTGTGGCCGTTGAAGATCAACGACTGAGATTGATCTAGGAACCGAAGGTTCCGTCGGATTTTTTTTTTAAATTCAATGGCTGAGATTTTTTTTGTGTTCAAAATTTGAAATGGATGGATGAGATCAATTCCGATCCTCTATAAATACCCCCAAGTGTGATCAATTTGAGCACACAACATTCAATCTACTCTACTTCTACTACACTACTTCTTCTATTCTACATTCTTGATAGTTGATTCTACTTCTACTCTACACAATACACTTTCTCAATTCAAGTTCTCAACTCTCAAGTTTCTTTTTTTAGTTCATATATATCAAACTCAAAAAAAAAAATAGTTGTAGTCTTTTATTTCAATTCTCTCATTATCACTCTCATTTCAATTCTTTCATTATCATTTTCTATTCTTTCCCACATATACTACTAAATAGTATACTTATAGTCTTTTAGTTTTAGTTCATAAATCATATATATTCATCATTTTTTCAATCTAAAAAAAAAGCCTAGAAGAGGTTCTTCTTCATCCGGTGCCTCACCTTCTTCTTCTAGAGGAAAATTCATACCCAACATCTTTAATTGTCCTCCACCACCTCCACGTCAACTTACACCAACTTTAGAAGATGTTGAACTTGAAAATATTCATTCGGATGAAGAAATGTCCCCTCATTTGTTCAACTTGAATTTTAGGGAGATACTTGGAGATGATTTCCCTTCCGACGACGACAATGATAATACTCAAGGTCAATCACAACAAAGGGCGTCAGGTACCGGAGATGGAGCCGGAGGCTCTAGCGGAGGTGGAGGATCGACTAGAAGTTCCCCACAAGTGTTACGTTCCGATATATTTTTCATTCATTTTAAGAAGGAGGCAATTGAGAATTCGAATGAATTCAAAGTTATTTGCAACTATTGTGGCACGAAGTATAAATTCAAGCATGGCGGAGGATATGAAATATTCATCAATCACATCAACTCGAAGCATCCTGACAAGATTGGCATCTCAACCGGTCAAACACAATTAGGACGAGGGTTCACGGCGTCTTCCGGAGGAGAAGGTTCATCGGCGTCGGGTAACACTCTTTTTAAATTTGATGAATCTAATTATTTGAGATTATACCTTAAACTTATGTGCACCAAACATTTGCCATTTAACTTTGTCGATAATATTTTTTTCAAGATTGGGTTAATCTCACTTTAAATCCTCAAGCCCCACCTTTGCATCGTAATAAATATAAACTTGGTATTGCTAAAGTTGTTAAAGAGTATAAACTTGGTATTGCTAAAGTTGTTAAAGAGTATGGTTTGATTTTAAAACAAATTTTGCAATAATTACCTCATAAAGTGTCTATATGTTCGGATATTTGGAGCAATTTTTGGCAAAAAGCGGATTATATAGGTATTACTTGTCATTAGATTGATAGTTCAACATCATTTTTTCAATCTAAAAAAAAAAGCCTAGAAGAGGTTCTTCTTCATCCGGTGCCTCACCTTCTTCTTCTAGAGAAAAATTCATACCCAACATCTTTAATTGTCCTCCACCACCTCCACGTCAACTTACACCAACTTTAGAAGATGTTGAACTTGAAAATATTCATTCAGATGAAGAAATGTCCCCTAATTTGTTCAACTTGAATTTTAGGGAGATACTTGGAGATGATTTCCCTTCCGACGACGACAACGATAATACTCAAGGTCAATCACAACAAAGGGCGTCGGGTACCGAAGATGGAGCCGGAGGCTCTAGCGGAGGCGGAGGATCGACTAGAAGTTCCCCACAAGTGTTACGTTCCGATATATTTTTCATTCATTTTAAGAAGGAGGCAATTGAGAATTCGAATGAATTCAAAGTTATTTGCAACTATTGTGGCACGAAGTATAAATTCAAGCATGGCGGAGGATATGAAATATTCATCAAGCACATCAACTCGAAGCATCCTGACAAGATTGGCATCTCAACCGGTCAAACACAAATAGGACGAGGGTTCACGGCGTCTTCCGGAGGAGAAGGTTCATCGGCGTCGGGTAACACTCTTTTTAAATTTGATGAATCTAATTATTTGAGAATATACCTTAAACTTATGTGCACCAAACATTTGCCATTTAACTTTGTCGATAATATTTTTTTCAAGATTGGGTTAATCTCACTTTAAATCCTCAAGCCCCACCTTTGCATCGTAATAAATATAAACTTGGTATTGCTAAAGTTGTTAAAGAGTATGGTTTGATTTTAAAATAAATTTTGCAATAATTACCTCATAAAGTGTCTATATGTTCGGATATTTGGAGCAATTTTTGGCAAAAAGCGGATTATATAGGTATTACTTGTCATTAGATTGATAGTTCATGGAATATGCAAAAAAGATTAATTGCTTATAGATCATTTGATGTTCCTCATACTGCCGTTAATATTGCTCACAAAATTAGTACTATTTTGCAAGAATATGGTTTAGTTACAAAGATTTTTACAATCTCATTTGATAATGATAGTGCTAATACGGCTAGTTTAGAAAGTCTTATTAATATTTGCAAGCCCTCAATTGGTAGTAGATTTTTTCATGTTAGATGTATTTGTCATATATCGAATTTATGTGTTCAAGATGGTATAAGTGCTTTGAAAGCACACATTCAACTTATTAAAAGTGCTTTATGGTATATAATGAGAAACCCTTCCGTGACTAAAAGGTGGAAAAGATATTGTCACTCTGTGAATATTCACCCAAAAAAATTTTCTTTAGATGTTTCAACTCGTTGGAATTCGACGTATAAAATGTTGCATGACTCTTTTGATTATAAAGAACATATTTGTGCTTTTTACTCACAAGATGCGGGTGGTCAAATCTTGTTTGCTAATCAATGGGACACATGTTATACTTTATGTGATGTTTTGCAAATTTTTAATGATGCTACGGAAGAACTATCCGGTGTTTATTATCCTACTTCAAATTTAGTTGTTGATAATTGTGTTAAAATTGTTGTGGTTTTTAGTGCTAATGAAGCACACCCGTTGTTGTCAAATGTTATTCTTTCCATGATATTTAAGTGGTTAAAATATTTTTTCAAAATCCGAACTTGTGTTTAGTTGCTAAATTGTTAAACCCACGTATTAGAACGGATGGTTTAGAAGAATTGTTAACGCTTTACTATGATTCATTGTATGCTAATTGTGATTCTCTTACTAGACAACAAGCTCCTAATCCTAAAGACATAGTTGCAACTACTTATAATCTACTAAAGGAACTTTTTAAGGAGTATAAAGAACAAAATAGTATGAATGATGATCAATCTAGTGGTGATGATAGTAGTGATAGTGCTGATAATTCTAGAAAATATGATGCTCTTAAAATTTTTTATAGTTTTTATGATGCTAGATCTCAAAAACGTGCACGGGTTATATCTAATCATTTTCAAAAACTTGATTCTTATTTTACTCACTTTTGAGTTTGATATAAGCGGACTAGTTTTGATATTTTGAAGTGGTGGTCAAGGACAACAAAATCCTTCCCTATTTTATCATTGATTGTAAGAGAGGTTTTTGCATCTCCCGCCTATACGGTCGCCGTCGAACAAGCATTTAGTCTTGGTAATCTCACTTTGGATCCGACACGATCTAATTTAAGTGTAAAAAATTTAGAAAATTTGTGTTTGCTTGATGATTGGTCAAAGGCGAAAAGACGGATTCAAATCAAAATGAAGAAGACCGTACGGATGATGACATTACGGAATATGGAAGCGATGTAGACTGGTAGAGTAAACAAAAAAGACCATCACCATTCACCTCCACCGAGCCAAAGAGGTAAGTTGAGGTAAGTTAAGAGAACTACGTGGGCTTTGATTCCTTTCGAGGATACGTAGGTAACTTAAATTTAAGTTGAACTTGAATTTTCAAGTTTAACCCTAAATTTAAGCTCAAGTCCTTTTTTTTCACTCTATTATGTTGTTGTATTTTAGCTTATAAAGTTTGTATTTTTCAAAATTTATATAGTAAAAATAGATTAATTGACATGGTTGTAAACTTGTAGTGTTCTACATTTGTAAATTGTAATGGTTTAGGCTTTAATATTTAAATTACAATGTGATCACATTAATTAATATTGTATGATTATGAATTTAATATCAACTTTCAAATTTTTTTTGCATTATTGAATATTGTATACATCATGTGTTTCAATTTTAATGAAATTACACATACTCAAATTTAATATTTCAATTACACATGTTTTACTTATTTAGTTATTTAATAAATAAATTACACATAATAACAAAAAAAAACAAAACTGAAAAAAAAAACCGAAAAACCGGCGGTTCCAAACCGGAACCGCCGGTTTGAGAACCGAAACCTTAAGACCCCCCGGTTCGGTTCCGGTTCCCTCTCCATTGGAACCGGAACCGGCAGTTTCGAACGGGTGCATGTCTACTTGCAAGCACAAGTTAAACAGTTAGCCCTCTTTATAAGCCATTTGAGGCACATCCTGCGATTTACCTCCTCCATCAATCCTCAGTACCTCCTCCATCAATCCCCAGGACAGGAGCGGTGGGGGCCCCTAATGGTGGGGTACACCATATTATACTCCTTAATCAATTTGCAAAAAACAAACGTGTATGTTGTAATGGGACGAAGGGAGTACTACTTATCTTGGTTAGATCTTATGACCTTCGAAACATGGAGCTTTCTCTGAGTGGATCATCATCAATGATCAGTGGGGACTAGGAGAGTTCTCTAAAGTCTAGTATTTATTGGTGAGATTCATCATTAATTATAAATCATTTATAATTAATTTATTATTTATTATCAAAGTTAGTTAAAGATAAATTTTATAAATTTCATTCTAAAATTTATTTTTCAACCTATAATAGTATACCGCAAACAATACAGGCATAAAATATATATAGGAAATTAGGAATCTAACTATAAGTAATAGAAAATAATTGGTACGTGACTAAAACTAGTTGGAGGTAACAAATAGAAAAATACGTGTGTATAATGTACTATATGATACTTAAAAAATAATTAAAATTAGTATACCACACCCACATTTAGGTATCCGTAATCTTCAAGAAAGGCATTATAATTTAAAAAAAAAAACACATTATAATTACTAACATATACTTTTATTTCAGAATATAAACAAAAAATTTTTATTTTTTTTAAGATAAAAAACAAACGATTAATTTCTATAATTAAGCTTAACCCAACTTGAAATTCCCCCACAACACAGCAACCCATAAAATTACTTGTAATTAATTTATTCTAAATCCTCCATAATTTTTTTTAATAATGAAAATTTATGTTAGGTGTCAAATCAACGAACCGTGACGTAGCCAAATTCTTATGACTCGGACCGAACTGGGCCGATTGAAGATTTAACGGCAGCGATGAAGCGGGTGCAGGGAAGTCAGAAAGCAGCAGATCACATCCTTCAGATGCAGCAGTAAAAACGGTAACCATCAGACGAAGTGATAGTGTCGCAGAAAATGCCAATGATTGGAGATAGCATTTTGGGTCTGTAAATTGCTCACGTTAGCTCTGCACAGTTGGCAAAAAGAGTTCACAAAATCTATCCAACTTTTCTATTTCTTTTAATTTTTTTTTTTGGGCAAATCAATATCAACACAGTTCAATTATATATATCCATCAAAATCTTCATATATTCATACAATATTCCCTCAATTCACACACATGAACATGCCCTAATTAGATGCTGAGCACATGTTCTTCAATATTCACTTCAACACCTGATTATATTTATATATTGATTGATTGAGAAGCAGAGAAGAGCTGAAAGGGCTCTCTGGAAATGTACATGTTTTTCAAGCGTTTGATCATCGGTGGAGAGATTGTCGAAGAAGAAGGAGAGTGGGAGAAAGAGAGATAAATTGATCGAATTGGATAAAACCCAGGAATTTAAACAAGGAAAGTTGCGGAAATCCAGCAAAATCTTGAAGATAAATTGGTTAATTGAGGTCCAAATATTCTATCAGATTTGATTTCAAATGTAATTGCCATTTAACCCTTTAATCAATTCTCTGCCATTTGAATTTTCGAAAATTTCGGTTTCTTTTGGTTGGTTTATTTATAAACACGATTTACTGATTCATGTGTTTTAGAAACAGAGAAATGGAGATGAAAGTGATGAAGGTTGTAACAGAACTCGTTATTGCAAAATGCGAGTGTTGTGGGCTGACGGAGGAATGCACGGTGGATTACATAAAGCGCGTTCGCGATCGTTATTCGGGCCGGTGGATTTGCGGGCTTTGTGGTGAAGCAGTGAAGGATGAGATGGCCCGATCCGAGAAGTTGATTGGTGCAGAGGAAGCCATGAATCAGCACATGAGTTTCTGCAAGAAATTCAACACTAGTGTGGGCCCACCCAAGAATCCTGCTGAAGAACTCATCTCTGCTGTCAAACACCTGCTCCGGAGGAGCCTAGATTCGCCCCGATCCAGCCCGGTTCGGAAGCCCGGGTTGGCCCGCCACAGAAGCTGCCTCCCTGCTCTCGAATCCGGGTTCTTGAAGACCAACTGATGATCAGGGTTTGATCAATGTTCTTGAAATAAATTAGTATCATGTTATTGTAGTCATGATTTTTAGATTAATGTTTGTGTTTGGATTGATTATGATTAAGTAATGTTAATTTGTTGGGATTTCTCGTGTAGTAATCAATTTGTAATTAAATTGGTGCATACCAGATCCCTAACAATATTTCATAATGGAAAGATGTTGTTTATTTCTGAATTTGTTGTATATAGCTCATGTTAGATTATCTAGCTAGCCAATTTTGTTTGGATTTCTGGTATGAAGTTTGCTAATGTGTATTAAATAATGATAATATAACCAATATAACTACTACTCTCTCCGTTCCAATAAACTTTTCACCTTTTGTTCAAGTTTATTGGGACGGGAGGAGTAGCAAATAGTTGCCTCAAACTATACACATTTGTTCAAGAAAACAAGCTGTATGTGCCCTGAATCTGGGCTCGAAAATGACGACGATTTCCACTGTTCATGAGCTGGAAATTCACATGAGAGAGAGAGAGAGAAAGGTGAGCAAGATTTTATGATGATTTAAGGAGAGAGGGAAAAGAGGAATGGTGCAGTTTTGTTGCAGGTGAAACATGTGTGGATATTGAATAAATTTCATGAAAATATCTGCAGATAAGTGGTCCGTTAATATGTGACCATTATGCTTCCTTAATTGAACAACCACTCATGTGTCTTGAAAGGTTGTTTTCTGTAGATTTAATATCCTACTTTAATCCTTTTCAACTGTAGCAAATAGCAATCTAATGAGTTAAGTGAAAGCAGCTTAACTATAAACCACTTTATGGTAATAATTTGGTGGAGGAATTGCCAGTTTTAACTTTTGATCATACATGCCACATTTTTCTGTCAAATATTGGTCATCATATGAAGGGTTACATTCCTTTCTAATTATCAAAAGCATTTGTTTGAGCATAATAAGTATGCAGAGAATTGCAACAAATTGACAAGTAGAAGATGAGTTTTAACTTGCATTCGACTCAATTACATCTCATTCCAATTGGATAATTTAGCATCTTCAAAGAGAGTTGAATTTATGAGAAGTTGAATTTAGACTCATTAAAAGTATGTTTGTTTCTTGTTTAAATGGGTTTCTACAACTGGTTTTAAAAAATCTAAAGGGTTTTGAAAGCTAAATAAATAGTAATAATATTTTATTTTATTTTTTAGTTTTTATTAATATATTTTAACTTTATATTAAATTAATGTATAAAAAGTGATGGTAAATAACAATATCAACAAGATAGATCGAGACGAGTAGTTCACTATATATAATCAGGAATAATCTTGTATTCTAGATGTCTGCCCCAAAGACCACTCCGTGTCCTGTATGCATCTTAAGATAATGTCTCATGCACTGTCTAGTGTAATGTGGGTCCCCATAAACTTTTTTTTTTGTGATTATTTAATATCACTATGCAATATGAAAAATTATCAAATCTTTCAAAATCTCAAATTATGGAATTACAATACATTTTATCAAATTTATAGGATATGACAAATTACTCTAAATTAATCCTTTTAAAAATTCCTCTCCTCAACTCAGTATAGTTTAAAACAAAAAAAAAAAGAAAAATCCAACTTGTCAACCCATAATTCTATATTATTTTTATTAATTCCAGGTCCTCCAAAATTGACTAATTCACACATATTTATAAGTTTTAAATTAATATATGTGGAGTGCATGAACTTGAGGAATTAATGACATTTGTTTGCATATTCAAAAGTATATTCTAAAGAATCATAGATCTAATTTAGAGATTGCATAATTTGAACATAAGCCACCATGGAGCTATACGTATCACATTTCAAATTTTCTTTATGTGAAATAAGAAGTAATTATACTCTTGTCGTGTAAGCACGAACGACCAAGTTGAATTATCGAATTATGGAAATATTTTAGAATTCATGGTCTTTAAATATAGTCTTGTGATTAGTTAGGGACAACTGATAAGGTAAAGGAAGGGAAACGAAAGCAAAGAAATACATGAAAATAAACCTAAGTACAATATTTTTGGTATGCAAATGTAGTTTTCATGAAGCACTCAAACGATTAATCATTCAACATTTTTAATTGTTTTTCATTTTTAGCTATACCATGACAAGGACGATCCCAATTTTCTCCTATTGTGAATAGAATGTAGATTGTTTTCACAATCTCAAAAAGGGTCCTAGGATTGACTCCAAAGTTTATCATTCCCATAAGGTACTAGTTTTACTTTGGCTTGGATCCCCTCACTAATTCGATTATCGGGTTTGATTAATCTCATCAATTTTCATTTATGTAGTTCTAAACATATGATGGTTTTGACCAAACTCTCCCCCCCCCCCCCCCCCCAATATTAATTCTGAATGTAATAAATGAAAAAAAAACTCACATATAATAATCATGCAAAGCAACTAAGATAAAAACAACAACAAGACATATTAATACACAATGCACACAATAATCATAATGCATTAATACCAATAACATTAATCTCAAATTAAAACATGCATACAAATGAAACCAATCAAAGCCTTAAATTCAATTTAGACATCCTAACAAATTAATCCTAATCATGCCATCAATCATCCACCAAAGCATAGAAAGATAATAAGTAGAATTAAATTTCATCTAATGAAGTTTTACATTCATGATGATATCATCTCCTTGGTGTCTCCACTTTCTTTACTAGTAGAATCTATTTTTACCTCAAAATCACCAATTATCTGCAAAAATCACAAAAATACCCTTTTCCAAGTAATTAGACAATTAATTGTATCTTTCATAAAAATCATACTTAATTATCGAATTAAAGTCACATAAATCAAAGTAGTTCATACAATTAAACCTAAAATTCTTCGGTGAACTTCACATCAAACATGAAATAGGAAAGGAATAAAAAAAATAAAATTGGTTGATGGATATATAGCGCTACATTAATTTTCATTTTCATTCCTAAACAAAGAGTTCCTCTTTCCTTAGTAAATTGTGCACTATTACTTTTATTCTTTCAATAAAATAGGTCCAATCTCAACTTATTAATACTTTTTTAATCATTATTTTTCAAAATTAGTCGACCGGTTCAATCAGAAACTGGAGCCCAATTTGGTACTAAACGCTATGAATTAGAAGTAAAACTTATGTATTTATTTATTTTATTTAAATTGAAATTTTTCTTTATAAAATAATTTTGGTATCATACAATTTTTTTTTTTAAATTGAATGTTGATTTTATGAAATATAATTAAAAAGATGTAGAATCTAATTTTTTAGTTGAACCTTCCATTAAAGTGCTCCAACCCGTTGAATTTTGAACCGTTGCCTTACTGATTCGATCCACGGTCAGATTATAAAAATACTTTTTTTAATTATATAAATATTTATTAAAATTTAAAAATATTAAAAAAAGATTTTTTTAATAAAATAAAATTAATACTAAAATACTACATGGATAATCATACCAATATATTATTATAAATAACAAACTCATTACCATGGTTTACCATTATCCTAATGTGCTAGAGAATTGGGTAGTTAGATAAAAGGGAGGAAAAACTGAACCTTCCAGTTCCAGATCGACCCAAGAGGGGAAACAATAAGACTAGTTGGGCTTTTAATTAAGACGGCCCAACAAAAGAATATCGTTCTTCGAAAACACCCGAAATTTTAACAAATTTTCATCTTCCAACAAAACTATATTATAAATTTATAATACCAGAACACTCACTTGCTAAAGCTAATGGCATTTCACCGGAGCTCTGTTCTACTCCGCAAGACGATCAGCAGCCGCCGTGTAAACTTCTCTCATCTACGATTCTCCCAATTACTCCGATTCCCAGAGATTCTATTCAAGCTTAGAATCCAGCAGTAAAGGTTCAACCACATCGGCGGCAGGTTACCACATCAACAATGGTTATTCGTATATGAGGGGTGTAGTGTTCTGGGAAAAGAATAAACCCCTCACTCTCGAGGATTTTCACATGCCCCGCCCTAAGGCTAATGAAATTCTCCTCAAAACTAAAGGTAGTTTTTCTTGTTGTTCGCCATGCTGTAAAGGTTGTACGTCTTTGTCTTGATGAAATTTTACTAGAAATAGAATGATCGTGTAAAGCGGGGACTCCGATGCTCTTAAAATCATGTTAAAGTTGCTTGCCTAATCTTCATGAAGCTCATTTGACCTTATTTTTAATGGTGGTTGGAAACACAGAGGCATCACTTTCCCTGTCATTCTCTCTATGCTTGAATTTACTTGAATCACCTGTCTAGTCAAATTTTGAAGTATCTCGGGTTTTCTTTTGGCTTGTCCTTTGGTTGATTTTGCTTTCCATTGTGTTTGAGTAATGCAGCTTGTGGAGTTTGCCATTCTGATCTTCACGTGATCAAAGGTGAGCTTCCCTTTGCCAGCCCCTGTGTTATAGGGCATGAGATTACTGGCGAGGTTGTTGAACATGGGTCACTCACTGAAAGTAGTATTATTGAAAGGTTTGATGAGCTGTGAAAAAGTAATCCTTTCTTCTTTGTCTTATGTTTGATACAGAAATTATACTGTTTTTTTCCCCTCAACATTTCAGATTTCCTATTGGATCTCAAGTGGTTGGGGCTTTTATAATGCCTTGTGGAAGTTGTTTCTTCTGCTCTAGGGCAAGTATATTAAGAGTTGCCATTTGAATGTTCATTTGCATTCAAAGTTCTAATTTAAACTTAGTTTAACATAACCTCTTAACTACATTATGCCTTATATGGTGACAGGGTCAAGATGACTTATGTGAGCCTTTCTTTGCTTATAATAGAGCGAAAGGGACACTTTATGATGGTGAAACAAGGCTATTTTCCCGGAGCAGTGGTAAATCCAAACAATTTTTTCTTCTTCATGGAACATTAATGAAGTGCATCTATTTACCTGTTTAATTCCTCACAATGTAAATTACTATCGTTTTGCTTGTTGTTAATCCATACATGGCAGTTTCTCCTTTTGCTCTGGACTTTGGAGACTAAAAAAGTTCCTCAGTATGAATAATTGGCTGTTCCCCAGATTTCATGCGTGAATGGTATTCCAGAATAGTATCTTTGTTAGACTTACTTTCTATAATCTTCTATATTTATCTACTTTGTTATAGAAAAGTGGATCATATTTATTTTACAAAAAGAAAGAAAATCAAAAGGTTGGTTTCAATTGTACTAAAGTCAACATCTGTTCTGGTAATTTTAGAGTTTTGACTAATTACTCTTGTTGATGATGTTCTGGTGTTGTATTACTGAAACATTGCACAAAGTTTTGGTCTCAAGGACTTGGACCCTGTAGATAAAATTTTAGGATGTATGGTTTTAGTAAAGAATTGATTTATGTTCACTCGATCACAATATCACATTATGTTGAGAAAATATAAAGTAATTTGTTTGTTTTTTTGTACTTTACCTGGTAAGGTCCTAAGTGATTCCTAAAAAGGATTATCTGTAAATCATAAGGATTGTTCTCTATTCTTGGGTTGATTGATCTTTGATATATCCTGTGAATTTATGCTAGACCAGAGATCTCCGGTGGTGTTGGTAATTTTATAATTAGAATGAACTCTTGTGCTGAAAATACACATAATATCCTGAGATATACGAAGCATAAACTATAATATGGTTTGCATAAGTGCATTGTATCAATTCTTGATTATTTTTTTTAGTGCAAATTCAACATCTAATAAGGAGACTTCAGAATAAACTGATTTGGTAATTGGTAGTTCACCTTAGGTGGTGATATCATTAGGTGGTCATCTATAAGCAATCATGTATTGCTTGCATTGTCTCAAATTAAATCTGAATTTGTTTCTGTTCTCTTGCTAACTAAGGATGACAAGTATAATATGATTTATTCTTTAGAAGCTCCTAGATGATCCATCTCTTTGTATCATGATATGGCTGTAGCTGGAATGCAATAAAGCGTGGAAATCTTGTAGAACAGTATAATGCAATAAAGGAGTTTAGATAATTAGTAAGATTTCGCATGTGCATTTACCGAGTGTTTTAAATGTTGGTCGACCTTACTCAGCCAATATGGAGTGATGAAAAATAAAAATATAAGAACTATGGGATTGATGTGGATTGATTTTTGTTAATCTTATCTCTATCCTACATCTGATTTATGTCAAGTTTGAAATTAAAAACTTAGTTTGCTTGAAAATCAAATTCATTGCAGTTAAATGGTAACATGAATAAGTGAGTCATGTGCATACATGTACTATCCATTATGCAATGTCTAGTTAAGTAGAATAATGTAAGCATATTAGAAACAGTCATCACTTTTCCTTTTTAAGTGAATGACACTTTCTATGTTGTTTCTTACATTAGTGCACCCATTTTTCCTTGCCCTAATAGAGGCTGGATTTTTTCAAATATCATCACCAAATATACCCGTCTTTGCGAATCTTATTTATTATTATATTTATTTTTATTTTTGTGCATGTTATAATGTTTTCTTGGGGTTACGTGAAATATGCAAGGGCTTGCATAAAAACTCATTTATGTTCAAATGTAATTATATTTCAGTTTAATGCATGTCTCATGACTCATCCTTAATGAATGACTGATTTTTAGTATTCTTGACGTAAATTCATGTCTATGCACGCATTGATTAGATATTGGGTGTATTATATGTTGGTTCTGCAGGCAAACCAGTTTATATGTACAGCATGGGAGGCCTTGCAGAGTTCTGTGTGATGCCAGCACATGGATTGACTCTTCTTCCCAAGACATTACCATATACAGAATCCGCTATACTAGGATGCGCAGTTTTTACTGCCTATGGGGCAATGACTCATGCTGCTCAAGTACATGTTGGTGATGCTATTGCCGTGATTGGAATCGGGGGTGTTGGCTCAAGGTAATAAGCAAATACTTCATCCCAAAGAAGTTATCACATTTTTTTGGGGGAATTTGGTATCTTTTGGATAATAAATTAAGCGTAAAGTATGTTATGTTTGTTAAGTGAGGGCAGCATTTTGAATATAAATTTTGTTATGAAGTTAGCTGTATTGTGTATGTGCACTTTTGGAAATATGTGAACTTTTGTGGGACAAAGAAATATGTGTTAACTTTTGTGGAACGGACTTTGTTTGCTGATGATATTTAAGTATAGTTTTAAACGTAGTAGTCTTTGAATGATGGAAGGCCTGGAATTGAATCTTGGAATAGAAAGCAGTTGTATGACATGTCAAAGAATCTCTAACCAGCAAGGTAGGTTACAGGAAAACAATGTTATAAAGTTGGCTTTCTTGGGATCTTATGTTTTGATATTGGTTGAAAAAAAAAAGAAATTTAAAATTCTTTGAATTTTCATTGATTTTACATAACCTCATTTTTTAAACATATCAAATTGATTGTGCTAGATAAAGAGTCATTTCTGTTCCAAATTAAGTCCCCTATTTCTGATATTAGGGGTTGAGAAAGCTCGTTTTTTTTGAAGTATCAACATTAACCAGCTACTTGTTGCTAAATTGTCCTTTCTAATAAACAAGCATTGTCATCTGCTTTTTTCCTTCTCTTAGGCTATTTGCTGCTCCTTGAAAAAATCATCAGTTTTGTAAAAGAAAATTTAACAACTTTTATGACTTGTCTTGCAAAGGGCCTGCATATGCACACTTTTATTCAATCAGATTAATTATGAAATGCTTATAGAATTTTGGCTGCCATGGAATGCATATATCAAATAGCATGATAGTCTCAAATTCAATTTATCTTGTTAAAGAAGAAAATAATAGAATATGAATATTGACATGGGACATTTCACAAGTCATAGAGTGTGTTTGCCATCTTTGTTGATCGTCAAAAAGTTGTGTGAGATCAACTCATGGAATGAGTTTCGTGAAACTGATAAGAAGTGATAAAATTTTAATAAAAAGTGACACTTGGTTGATGAGAAGTGATAACCATCCGAATGAACTATTTGATGAATAATTCGTAGTAAAAATGAAAAGTGGTAACATCTTTAATGTAAAGTAATAACATCTTTACTGAAAAGTGATAATTAATTAGAAAAAAAATAATGGTCTCCCTGTGAGACGGTCTCGCACAAGTGTTGCTCAAAGCTGGTAACTGCTCGAATGAACCTGCATTACACTTTTATGTTTTGTTCATTCACTGTCTACTTTGTTGTGTTTTTCTGCTGCTTTATTTATAACCCGAGTTTGGTTCTTAACTCAATTCAAGATGAATTCCAATACCTCTCATTATCACAAAGGGAGAGTTTTTTGAATTCATTTTAAGTTGAAATCTAGTTCCTCTTGTAATCTGACATGCACAATATATCATACCCATAAAGCTCCTTTAACTTTATGCATGCATTGTTTATCAATTTTGGTCGTCATAGTTATGAAACAATTCTACTTCTTTGCGTTTTCACATTGTGCTCATCCATAGCATTATTATTATTATTTTTCTAACAAAGGACATCTTAACCTATTACTTCATTCGCTCTTTCTCTTAAGAGTTTAGTACTTTAAAATTTAGATTATATTATTTATGTAAGTGTATGCTATATTACCACTAGCTCGATCACAGTTTTTTGTGTGATTTTAGATTCCAAATTTTCTCAGCTGTCTTCAGATAGCAAGGGCATCTGGGGCTTCTAAAATTATTGCTGTGGATGTTCAAGATGAGAAACTTCAGAAAGCCAAGACATTTGGAGCCACTCACGCCATAAATTCACGAAAGGAAGATGCTGTTGCTAAAATTAAGGTACATGCTCTATTTTCTCCAATTTAATTGAAAAGTGTTGGTAATGTTATATTTGGTAGGTTTCTTTTACCTGGGATTGCCTCAAACTTTTAAGCTAATACGTTATCAGCAAAATTTGCTTCAAATCTCTTAATTGCAAATGTTTAAAACAGGAGATTACGGGAGGAAGAGGTGTAGACATTGCTGTGGAAGCCTTGGGAAGGACGCAAACATTTTCACAATGTGTACAAAGTGTCCGGGATGGAGGTAAAGCTGTAATGATTGGTCTTACGCTGTCTGGTGCAAAAGGCGAGGTTGATATAAACCATTTGGTCCGTAGACAGGTTTGTTCTTTTCTTCTCCAGTGGTCTTCGTCAGTTTCTTCTATGCTAAAGTTCTTATTAAGTTGTTCCTCGTGAAACTTGAATCTTTCACACTGAACTACTCCTATTAAGATTACCAGGCCATTTTATATAACACCTTCTGTTACAAATTTCAGTAGTTAACTAAAATGTCCCTTGAAACTGTTAGATAAGCTGTAGGTTTAATGCATTCGGCAATGCAAGGGAGATAAGATTCTTAAGGGTTAAGGGTGTGGTTGGATTGAGTCATTTATAATTCAAAAGATTTAAAAATGAAGGGATTTAGAATTTCTTGAATTTTTCAACTTATTCATATGACATTGTTTGGATTTTCTGTGGATTTATAAAAGGATTATTTGTTTATTTGTAAACATATATGATTTTATTTCTAAATTAAAAATTTTCTGTAAATTATTTATTTATTATTTATTAAATTCATAAATTCATTGATTTGATGTTGCATCCTAACATGTACTAGGGATTTAAGGATTTATAAATCCTAAATCCAAAGGCACCCTTAGTGTAAAAAATACCTCCCAAGAATAACTTGAACATTTTGCAAATGATAATGCACAGATTAAAGTGATCGGGTCGTATGGAGGAAGGGCAAGGCAAGACCTGCCGAAATTGGTCGAGTTGGCTGAGACGGGCATTTTTAATCTGGAGGCTGCTGTTTCAAAGAAGTATAAATTTGAAGAGGCGGAAGAGGCTTACAAACACCTTGATCAGGGGAGTATTCTGGGGCGAGCTGTAGTTGAGATCATGTAATTCCGACATTCCTGTCAAGCTACTCAACTCTTTAACTTTGTTGTAATTCAAAATAAAAATATAACAACTATGGGATTGATGTGGATTGAATTTTGATAATCTTATCTCTATCCTACATCTGATTTATGTCAAGTTTGATATTAAAAACTTAGTTTGCTTGAAAATGAAATTCATTGCAGTTAAATGGTAACATGAATAAGTGATACATGTGCATACATTTACTATCCATTATGCAATGTCTAGTATGTATTCAAAAGAATTGAATGCATGTGTATACTAGACTAGCTCCAATCATTTTCTTGCAAATTATTCATGGAAAGATTAGGCAGTACTACTGTACTGCACATGCATACTACTTTGTACTTCATGTATAATTTCTAATGAGTCCACCAATTTAGGTTATTTTGTAACAATAAATATATTTCCATCTTGTTTGTATTAATCGGTCTCTTATGCTCCCGGTGTATAAGATATATAAAAGTATAACATTTTGTTCTAACCGTCAGCTTATTTATTAAAAGTATAAAACATTAAAAAAATGCATCGAATGTGGGGCACTGTATTCCAAGAAATATACAAGACTTCATTTTTTTACTCTTTTTATAAAGAAGGGACTCACACATAAGTCATAACTAGACATATACTACTAATTCAATTAGTTAATACGTATAAAATAATAATAATATTTGTTAGTTTATGTTAGAAAAATAAATGGATGTTTTATTAATGAAGGAAGTAATACTATTATTGAAAAAATATATATAGAACTAATATATAAAAAAATAAAAATAAAAATGAAAACATTGAGTTGAGACACCAAAGTTAGTTAACACGTAAACATTGATGCAGATGAGGAATATGAACTATGAAAATTTATTGAAAATCTATCTAATCTGCCCCATATTTAAGTAGTAATATTATAATTTATAAATTATTTATTATGTAAGTATTTAATAGGGGTATATTAATAAAATGTATACTCGGAGTATATCAAACAAAAAAAGAAAAAAAATGATTAATGGAATAGGGGTGATATTAAATACTAGTATTTTTTACATAACCAATTTTACCAATTCATTTTGTAAGAATTAGATTGATTTTACTCCCCGAAATGCGTTGAGGCGCAGCTTTGCGTTTTGTTGTATTAACTATCAACAATCCAACCGCCGGCTTACTTATTAAAAGAAATTTAAAAAAAATTGGAAAAGTCGTTTAATTGGCGATAAGTATAACCTACCAACTTAATAACGTACAACCATTTTAAAAATTCGTACAATACGAACGCAAATATAACCACAACTAATACTCACCATTAATTAAACCGTTACTTAAAATATAAAGTTAAAAAAAATGATTTTATTCACTTTGACAATAATATATAGGTAAAATTTATCATGCAAATTTTTATTATTCTAAAATATATAGTTAATAAATTTTTGCCAAAATATTAATTTAAGAAAATTTGTCCTAATCGGAAAACTAAAAGAGAAAGTTTTTTTATTTAAAGTAAATACTCCCTCCGTCCCTTCTAAAAGGTAGTGTTTGCTTTTTACACGTGGATTAAAGAATATTATTATTTAATGTTTAGTGAGTGTTGTATTAGTGGACCCCATATTTTAGTTGTATTAGTGGGTATGTGTGGGTACATGTGTGTAAAATAAAAAAAAAAAAAAAACTGTTTGAATAAGACGTCCAAAATGAAAAAAATGGATCATTTGAATGGTACAGAGGCACTAAAATAGAGCTAAATAAATCCTACCAATCAGCATATCTACTCCCAAGAATCCAATTCCAAATTTCTTTAATTTATTTTAAAGGAATTCGGAAATTCCGATATTTGAATCCAACCCCGGAAAAGTCTTCCATCGTCACCAAACAGCCATTATTCTCTGAAATTTGCAGACTCCATTTCTCCATCTCTGCAACCATGATGCACATGACCTTCTACTGGGGTAGAACAGTTACCATCCTCTTCGATTCATGGAAAACCGATTCATGGCTCTCCTATTCCCTCTCTCTCTTCGCCTGCTTCCTCTTCTCCGTCTTCTACCAGTACATGGAGGACCGCCGCCTCCGATTGAAGTCCGTTTCCGTCCCCAAAAACTCCCCGCCTCCCGCCGGCACCTCGATCGAAACCCCTCTGCTCTTCTCGAAGCTCGGCCGTCGGAAATTGGGCCCCGCCCAATTCGCGGGCGCGATCCTGTTCGGGATAAATTCGGCGATCGGGTATTTCTTGATGCTGGCGGTTATGTCGTTCAACGCCGGCGTGTTCATCGCGGTGGTGGTGGGGTTGGCCGTCGGGTATTTGATTTTCAGGGGCGGCGAGGAGGATTTGGTGCTCGTTGATAACCCTTGTGCTTGTGCTTGATTTGATTCAGTAATTGGTTCATCTTATTCTGATTTTGGTGGGTTTTAAAGATTGAATCTTTGATTTTTATTTTTATTTTTTTTAAAAAGAAAATTTATTACTCATATACATTCTGTCTGCTGTACTGATGTGGAGGATAGATGATTGATGGACCATGATCTGTTGTTTTCGTATATACAAGTTTATTTCAGTTGCTCTGTTTTCCTTATTACTGCAATTTATCAACAAAATCTTTTCTCAGATATATTGGGATGTTGTTTTCCCAATGAGTGTATATAGATCAGATGTAGTTAGTTATATGTCTGTAGAGCTAAATTCCAACATTGTTTCTAAATTGGGTAGTAAAATGGAAGATGGATGGATGACACATACATTCCAAGATTCAGAACAGTGAAGCATTTGTTGAAGAAAATACAGAAGATATAATTAGTGAAATGGAATTGGCAGTAATTTCTCATTGTGGTAACATTTGAGATGAATAAATGTGATAGGAGTTTGAAGGATATAGGTTAATGTGGTGGTAGTGGATCATAGGGATTGGGGCCTTACATTCTTGGTGTAAGTGTAGACACGTACTATAGTCATACGAGTGATCCTTTTAGGGTAGAGTTTCGTCGTCTCTCCGACTGATGTGGCACAGGAGATCATGCATCAAAATAGCAAAGGGAGACCAGACCAGACACGTTGCCTCAAGTGCTGCGTGAGTGCTAATATGCTAGCATGCACGGTCCTGGAATCGAGCATTTCAAGCATCGCCAACGAGCTAATGTCGCGGTTGTACTCATGGCCGAGAGGGTTATTGGATCTCCGGGTGGGCGGACCTTCTATGAAAGCCATTGTACTCATGTCTAGATTACTACAGATTAATTCCTAACTAAATGAATGTGTATTTGAAGATTGTGTTTACCATATTATTATGTGTCTATATTGGGATAGTTCGAACAGAGAAATTGTTATCAAAATTGGGGAGAATAATATACACCACATCCCTTGATTATTAACTCGTGTAATGAACCCACAAATTTTTCAGTTTATTGTAAGAAATGGAGGAAGATTCTTTAGAATAAAGAGAGACAAAGGCTAGAGAGAGTTGAGAGAACTGAGAAGAGAATTTGGATAGTATTTATCTTGCATAAAAAATGAAATGGGGCAAAATAAAATAAAGGCCCAAGACTCATTAACTAAAATAAATGGAAAAGCCCACAATATTCTGCAATCGGTCATCACCAGCAATGTTTGACTTGACCTTTGAAGTTTTATTTTTTTTTAAATCACATTTGTCGACAAAATATTCTCTGTACGAAATAACTCTTTATAATTCTTACGTTTCATAACATTCTTTACTATAAAAAAAATACTATTTTTATCCAAAACTTTAAAAGTTGCCTAAATTTCAAATTTATCACCCTCCCTTAACATAAATATCATTACTTTATATTTTTTATTACCTAAAAATACTACTCCCTCCGTCCCACGTATTTTTACTCACTTTCCATTTTGGGGTGTCCCACGTATTTTTACCCATTCCATTTTTGGCAAAAATACATAATATTTTATTACCTACTTTTTACAATCCCAACAACTTTAATTACTTTTTTACACTTTATTCATCATTCCCAATAACTTTATTCACTTTTTCTTTTTAAATTACTAATTTATCCCTACTTTCTCTTACATTATATATTAAAAAAATAAAACGTCTTAATCTCCGTGCCCGTACAAACGGGTAAAAATATCCGGGACGGAGGGAGTACAATATTTTCTTAAATTAGATTTATAAAACCTGCATTAGTTTTTCAATGATTTCAAAACCATTACGTAGCGCAAGCACATGTTTTATTATTATTTGATGTTAATAAGCTCTTGTTTCAATTGGTAAGGCTTCTTCCTTGTCGATGGTATGTTGCTGAAATCTCAAATCCCTGTCCTTCTTTTTCTCTTTGTTGCTTTTACTATTATTTTTTAATCCGTGAATAGATGATGTTGTCAAAGATAAGCATAAGCAGGTGAGTGAAGTTCAAAGCTCTTTGATCATATTATTTCATTTCATCCAACATCAGGAAATATTCATCTCTAACATTAACTGTTTTAACTAGTTAAGGAATGTCGCATGCTTAGCTCCATGAAATTATTTCAGACTTCTCTGAATGGTTATGCTTAAAATTCACCTTCGGGGGAAAGGGGGTGAGGAGTTGATTAACATATCCATTGTTTCATTTTGAACTTCGTCATATGCAAATTGTGTCAAAGAAACTAAGGGCATCTCCAACCATTTTCCATATCCGAGAATACTCTATTTATTTAGAGAGTTGTCATTCTTCATTTTGTGCACAGTAATTAGAGAATGGAGTAGGCGTTCTTCAAATTTGAAGAAAGAAAGTGGAAATAGAGTATGGAAAACACAAAAATGTCATTTATTTAACTGAAAAGTATTTATTTCATTGAAAATAAAAATAATAGAAAATAAGGTTGGAGAGTATTTTATAAATGGAGTACTAAATACTCTTTTTTAAAGGATCGAGTACTCTAAAATGGAGAAAGTAGTTGGAGATGCCCTAAGTGTATGCAAATTGATTTTACATGTGGGATAGTGAAGAGAGGTTTTTTTTGTAATAATATCATGGTCATGTGTTTAAATTCTTACCAAAACATTTATAATATATGTTTGTATTAAATGGGACGAGTAGCATGCACACCCTTGTCCAAATAGCTACATGGATAGATAAATAGACATTCAAAATTGACAATTCTAATAATTAAGAGTTATATATATATATGATTAATTTCTTCTAATTATAACAGATTTTCCATATAATCATGAAACATATAGTAACTAATTTCAATCATAAACATGAATATATAATTGATAATTAGAAATAGCAACACAAACATATAAAACTCATAAAATCAATAATGAAATAAAAATTATGCAAAATCATGAAACGATGTCTCAAAATCCATAAAACTATCCAAAGGAGAACTAACTCATTAATCAATCAAACATAATTAAAATATTCAAAATCCCTAGAACTATCGAATAAAGTATTAACTCATGGCGTTACAAACAATACCATAGAAATAGAATGAAATTTACCTATAGATCTATTAATCAAACAAAAAAAAGATAGGAAGAAAAACCCTTTATCTGGTGTTATAATTCTCAGTTCTCTCTTTTTGTCTTGATAATTTTCATCACTTTTCATTTTCAAGTAGCAAATTGTGCATTGTAATTAAGTATGAAGAATGATAGGGTGAAAGACAGATAAAGGGTAGAGATAAATGGCAAAGGCGATAAGGGTTTAGAACCGACATGAAAAGGTTGTGATATATATAATAATTTCTCTGCTAAGGCGAAATTATTATTATTATTTATTTAAAAAATAAAATGTATTAATTTTTATATTGAAGAATATTAATTTTATGTAATAAAGATATTAATTTTGGTTTTGATAGAATATGCATATTCTAATACGGCATCAGTAAAAACGACATTTTTAATTTAATGGAATCAAATGATGAGTAATATTTTCGATTGTATTTGAAAATTAAAAGAAGAGTACAAAAATATTAAAAATAAATAAACTATCGAGAATGGAAATTAAAATTTTGAAAATTATTTTTTCTTGTCAATTAAAATAAAAAATGTATACGAAAACCATTAAAAATGAAAATAAAAACTAAAATATTAAATAAACATATTAAATTTGAAATGTTAAAATATATAATAAATATACATAATAACTCAAACAGTGAAAAATAAAACAAATATTACATCTATTTAAAAATAATAATAATAATTAAATTCGAAAGAAGTAGTAGTATATATTTTTATATGCATGGCAGCATGGGTAGATACGTCCTAACAATTATTGATCTTTATATAATTTTTTAGAATTTCATTAACGAATTTATTCTTCGGGACTTAAACTGTAATCATAAAATTTATTTATTTTTAATTCAATAACATAAATATATTTTCATATTTCAATATCTTTGAAATAAATCCAATTATTTCATTTTGTATATATAATCATTGTACAAGCTATTATATAATGCATAGCTTTCATCTATGTTGCATGAGAAAATTAATTTTGAAATTATTCAATAAAATATATATCCATGCAAAGAAGACTTTTAACCAATAATTATCAAACCAACCATTCATTTCATTAAGCTATATTCCTTTTTTTTTAAATAAAAATTTATTTATTCATACAAATTTTAATTGAATAACAAATTGATTCAATTATAAAACTCGCATTCGACTCAAATGGAGCCAACATGTGGGGAGAAAATAACTTTGAGCAAGAGCACATATATTCATGATCCATCTTATTCATAACTCCAATTATAGTATGTGGGTATATATATTTTAAATTTAAATAATTTTATAAGAAAAAATAAATAGAGTTATTGTTTTTGAGTAAATGAACGTCTCTTGAAACTGGTTTACCTCTTTTTAAATTAATTTTTAAGTTTTAATAGTGATATTTTTTATTATAAATTTTATTATTTTTCATTAATACTACAAATTGATCATAAAATAGTAGTTAACACTTTTTATTGAAATGTTCTCGCATCTCATTCGTTTCATGAAACATCTCATATAAGCTTTTGCCAATACTTTTAAAATTAAATTTGCCACTAAGTGTCCATCCTTTCTCATATATTATAAACCGATGCATTTATATAATAAAAAAAAAACTTTTTATCATACGAAGTGTAAAACTTTGTATAAACTGTTTCACGATTAAATGAATAAAAAAAAATTCTCATATGATATATGATATAGTATCAAATTTCATTTTTATGCTTTTCAAAAAAAAAAAAACGTTTATATATATAGGTATCAATCTTCTATTAAATAAATACCACTTTTTATTTATTATACGAAATTATTTTATGCAAAATTTTGTTAAAAAAGATACGATGAGGGTCCCTAATTATATTCACGCTATATATATATATGCTAGTTTTGTCTCCCGCGAACGACGCGGGTTCTATTATGTGTGTTGTCTTTATTTTAAAAATATTTTATTATTAGTTTGTTTGTTTTTTTCATCTTACTTTACTATTAAATGTATTTTTTTTACCTTCGTGTTAAAAAGATGAACATTCAATTAATATAAAAGGAAGCGATAATAGCAGAATATTTTCAATCCAAAACCTGTAAATGAATAAACTATCAATTTGGGGTATAATTATTTTTTCCAATCAGTTAGAGACCTTAAAATATATTCCCTCCATCCAACATTAATCTATCCGTTTGCTTTTTGCGCGTAGATTAAGGAGTATTATTATTTTATGTGTAGTGAATAGTTGTATTAGTGGGGTGTGTGGATCCTATATTTTAATTGTATTAGGTGAGGTTTGGTTTGGGGTTATGTGGGGGTTTGAAAACCATAAATAGTGTATTCTATGTTTGTTTTGGGTTTTGAGTATGGTAGTTTTAAATTTATGTCAAATCAATGTATTAATTTATTTAAAAAGTTAAATGAGAGAGGAGAGATAAAGAGAGAAAGTGTATTAATTGAGGAGAGAGAGAATGTAGTAGGTATATATAGGAGTGATATTTAAAATCTAAATGTGGGTTTTGAAAATCAAAACCTGGGTTTGAAAACCATAAACGAACATTGCCTTAGTGTGTGGATGAGTCTCATGTGTCTAAAAAGGGAAATGGATAGATTAAGAGTGGACGACCAAAATGATAAAATTGATAGATTGACAGTGAACGGAAGGAGTATAAAACAATAAAAAAAGAGTAGCAATGTGCGATAATAGGAATTTTTTATCATATTTATATAACAAAAATATTAAACTTATGATTAGTTGTAAATTTAATTAATAATCAAGTATCTCTCTCTTTTTATCTTTTAATTATTTATTTTATTGAATAACTAAACCAAATTATTAATGTTAAAACTCAATTAATTTTTTTATTCAAAACATTAAGTTGTAAATTAATTAATAATTGAGCCTCACTCTTTTTTCTTTTTTATATTACTTTTTTTTTTTAAATTGAATAACCCAACTAAAACATTTAAATGTAAAAATATATTAAAAATCGTTATTATTTTTTAATAATTTTAAATATTAATTGTAAGTTATTAATTAGAGGGACCTAATAAAATATTAGTTAAAATGTTAAATTACTTAATATGAAATATTAATTGTAAGATTAAAATTTTTAAACATATTTATAAAAATATTTTTATTAGAATTAAAATAATAATTTTTTATTAAAAAAATACATAAAATATTCTTATTAGATTAAATTAAATTATTATAAAAATTACTTAAAATATAATATTAATTGAAAGATTATAAAATCTTAATTATTTTAAATATTAAATTACTTAAATAAAATATTAATTGCATTATGAAGATTATTAATGAGAGAGATTAAACAAAATAGTATTTAAAATATTAAATTACATAAAATAAAATATTAATTTAAAGATTAACGTGGGAGCGCCACATACACAATTTTTTCAAGAACGAACATGGCGATACCACGTACACAAAATTTTTTAAGAGAAGCTTGATGCTGTCACATACACAATTCTAAAATTTTATACTCCCTTCGTCCGCCACAAAGGTGGACATTTGCTTTTTGCACATGGATTAAGGAGTATTATTATTTAATGTGTAGTTGGTAGTTGTATTAGTGGGATGTATGGGTCCCATAAATTTATTGTATTAGTGATGTGTGTGGGTCCCATGTGTTTAAAAAGAAAAATGTGGACCTTTGGTGCGGACGCCCAAAATGGCAAAATGTCCACCTTTCGGGCGGACGGATGGAGTATTCACTTGCTTCCCAAGAAAACATATTAAGCATGTGGTCATTGACAGTCTCTACCACTCTATTAAGAGAGCACGAATTGCCATATCTAGGGATGGGGGAAAATACCAAAATTTCGGTATACCGCCCTTACCAAATCGAAAATACCAATTTTACCGAATTTTTAGGTATGCCAAAATTCTTGGTAAGGTATGATACCGTATTGAAAATTTTGGTACGGTAAAGGTATATAAATTATCAATATCGCGGTATTTCGGTATGTACCGAAATACCGTAAAATATTCAATTTTTGGATAATATGATATGGTATACCATATTATATGATATATGGAATTATAATTATTATTTATATATTATAATTTTTAATTAAATTATATATACACACTATTTAATTAAAAGATTACATCTAAAATCCTACTGTAAATTTCATAATTATAAATGACGGATAAAGTTGATTGGCTTTCATGATATCTTGTACTTCTTTTTTAATTATGTAGTTCTATCCTATATGAAAATATAAAAGTGTTGATTTTTATATAAGTTCCATATTTTTCTTGTGTAGATCTCTTAAGTACTATTTATTTAATTAATGGCAAACACTTGTGTAAGCTGAGTTTACATACATTACTTATATAAACCCTGTTAGTCTTTAGAACATAAAAAGTTATACTTTTGCACATAAATTGTTATTTTTTTAAATTAAAAAATTACTCTTAAAATTCTTGTAAATTCTGATTTATCGATTACTTTTTAGTATATGAAAATTACCCTTTAGAGATATGAAATTGTTACTCTTCTGTATAAAAATTATTAATGTTCAAAGATTAATTTTGTATATATTAAAGAGTAATTTTAAAAAATATGGTTTACATGAGACTCACTCTTATTTAATTTGGTCGTTTGTGAATTATCGTATATTTTTCTTATTATGAATTTGTTATTTATTAAAATTTATTTTATAGCTATCTTTCACTAATCTAGTAAAGTTTTTAATTAGATTTATTGAATTTTAGGTGCATAACGACATAACAAACTATCTAATAGGACAGTACATATCGATATTTCAGGTATGATATGGTATACCGAAATATTAGTAAGCAGAAGATATACTATTTTCCTATATTGAAATATCGGTATACCGAACTAAGATATACCGAAAATTTAGGTAAGGTAACGGTATGATTTTTTATATACCGAAAATTTCGGTACGGTATTTGGTGTGACCAAAAATCTTCGGTATGCCATACCGCCCACCCCTAGCCATATCCTCAAAATAACATTAATTGCATGCTTAACGTGGGAGCGCCTCGTATCTTCCCTTTATAATTTTTATACGAAATCATTAAATTACCTAAAATTATAAACTTTTATAAGAAAATTACTTAAAATAATATTATTACATAATATTAATATTATTAAGATTAAGATTAGAATATTAGATATTCATTAAAAGAATTATTTAAAATAAAGTATTAATGGTAATATTACAAAATATTAATTTTTTAAATTTAATAAAATTATTAAAATATGGAGTATTACTTAAAATAAAACATTAATTGCAGGATTAACGTGGGCGCCACGTACACAATTTTTCTAAGAACGAATATGGCGACGTCACATACACAATTTTTTTCAAGAAGGAGCGTGGCGTCACCACATACACAAATTCAAGATTTTATTTTTGGCAAGCACTTGAGAATTAATTTGTATCTCCCTCTAATAATTTTTATATGTAATCAATAAATTACCTAAAAAATTATAAACTTTTATAAGAAAATTACTTAAAATAATATTATTACATAATATTAATATTATTAAGATTAGAATATTAGATCTTAATTAAAAGGATTACTTAAAATAAAGTATTAATGGTAAGATTACAAAATATTAGTAATTACTTTAAATTTAAAATTATTAAAATATATTACTTAAAATAAAACATTGCAGGATTAACGTGGAGCACCAAATAATTTCTTAAAATAAAATATTAATGGTAAGATTACAAAATATTAATTACTTTAAATTTAATAAAATTATTAAAATATATTACTTAAAATAAAACATTAATTGTAAGATTAACGTGTGAGTGCCACGTACACAATTTTTCTAAGAACGAATATGGCGACGCCACATACACAAATTTTTTCAAGAAGTAGCATGGCGTCGCCACATATACAAATCCAAGATTTTATTTTTGGCAAGCACTTATAAATTAATAGTATTAATGATATATATATATATATTTATTTATTTATTTATTTATTTATTTATTTAATCATCTTATTTGCTACTAGTTATATGAAATGTAAGAAAGATAAGAAATTCTATCTCTAATCTCAAAATTTTGTGCTTTCCTCCTTAGGTTCAATATTGTTCATTCTCATATGTCATAATTTCAAAGATATCACTTAATTAATGTAACAAATTGGGACCGCTAATCTGAAGAGTAAATTATTCTTATGAATTTGTGCATATATAAACACGTTTATGGTCTCACTTATGCTGGCCCAAAAAAGTAGTTATAATTAATGTCTTCCTTAATATGGTTACTAGCTTTTATTGATCAATAAAATTTTGTTGAGATTATGGATAAGAATTTTATACATCCAAAATAATGTAAATCACACTTTTTCAAGAATTTTTTTCTCAATTTGATTAGTGAATTATTAAGTTCTTTCTTTTGTGCATCAATGTTTCAAAGCGTTACTCTTCATTTGATTCAAAACACTGAAAAAGTATACATTTTAATTAATAAAAATATATTTTTTTAAATGGTTGATTTAAATATGAAGGATGTTAATATTTAATTACTAAGTGTTTGTTTTTAAAAAAAGAAATTAAGAATAACATATATTTTTATATTAAAAAATATAACAGTCAATTAAGAGTATAACTTTTGGACCGGTCGAACTTAGGTACAAGGATAAGACTTTGCCTTATTTTATAGGATAAATTTTGTGTGCCGAATTTTGCTAATGCACAATGACTTAAAAAATTTATATTCTTTAATATTAAATGTTATTTTCTTTTAGTATGAAAGTATATACTCTTATTTTTATTTATTTAAATATTAATATTATTTATATTTCAATTAATTATTTATTGAAGAAGTAATACTCTTATAAAAATATATACTCTTTATAACAAAATGTTATATCATCTCACATCTTTTAAGTCCAAACGCACATTATAAGAAAATAATTTCATGAAATTGACTATACACAACTTCGTATGATTTCTTATAGTTTATGTTTTATTTTGCGTTTTGGTTTAATCTTTATTTCAAATATTTTTAGTATTAATTTTCATAATATAATTATAGTTTTCTCTTTTGGTTCATATTTTAATAGTTTATATTTGTTGTTTATGGTATATTAAAGTAGTTTATATTTGTGGTTTATGGTATATATTCAAATGAGAATATTTTAATAAAAAATTATTATAACATTTTAATAAGGTATTAATTAATTAAAAATAAATAAAACAATATTCTTGAGGTAAAAAATATAGGCAAAGATTTGTGTGAGATCGTCTCACATAAGGGCTTATGTGAGACGGTCAGAAAATAATAACTTTTATACTGAAAAGTGATACTAAATTAATGAAAAGTGATGATGTTATTTTATTAACAATTTATAGTATATAAATAAAAAGTGATAACATTTTATAGCGAAAGTGATAACGTTTTATAGCGAAAGTGATAACTATTTAAAAAAGTGTAAAATGGTGTCACGTGAGACGGTCTCACGCAAAACCTACCCAAAAATATATTATACCCCACTTGCCTTATTCATCAAGTTAAAAGTTTTTTTTGTCTCATAACATTTAAAATTTTATCCAAAAAAAGATATTTGTATCGATTTTGTCCCATAACTCTGAGTTTTATTTCAATTTTGCCCAATTTTCACCGAAATCCTCAATTTTCATCGGAAATTAGTCGCGTGCGTTGCACGGGACGGATGAATTTGGGGGTTCCGACAAAAATTTGGCAAAATCAAAATAAAACTCATAGTTATGGGACAAAATCAATACAAATATCTTTTTTGGGATAAAATTTAAAGTTTAAAAAGTTATGGGACAAAAAACTTTTAACCTCATTTTAAAATCGAAATATCTTTTTTAACTATTTTTAAGAGCTTCATAAATCATAAAACAAAATATTATTTGTGAGGACAAGATTTGCAATTGACTAAATAATTAAAATAGAGAAATAAACATCACAAGCTAACATCAGAACAAACAAATCACACATAATTGTGCATAGTTAAAAGTTTTTTTGTCCCATAGCTTTTTAAAATTTTAAATTTTGTCCAAAAAAATATATATGTATCGATTTTGTCTCATAACTATGAGTTTTATTTTAATTTTGCCCAATTTTCACCGGAACACTGGATTTTTACCGGAACTCCCAAATTCATCAGTCACATGCAACGCACATGACCAATTTTCAGCAAAAATTGGGCAAAATTGAAATAAAACTCACAGTTATGAGACAAAATCGATATAAATATTTTTTTTGGAATAAAATCTAAATTATTAAATAGTTATGGGACAAAAAAAACTTTTAAATCCTTATTTATCCAACAAATAAATAAATAAATAAAACTCAAGTAGGTAGGTAGAAAATTATTAGTTTTCCTCCACAAAATTTAGGATAGGATATTTGATACAAGTACTGACAATTAGTTTATTTAGTTTTACCACCTCCATTTATACTTTTATACTCCATAAACATTTTTTTTAATCGAATTAGATGCAATCAAATTGTTAAGTACACCATTATATAATTAATTAACTAATTAAGATAAGCTTGCATATATTTTTTCTAGGCGCACACTAGTGGTTCACATTAATTCCTCTACCACTCTATTTTCACATCATCCTCTAATTTTGGGAAGTCATTAATATGGGGGCCTCCTGTCTCAGCCTCGTCTCTTTAAGTAGTTTCTTCCTCCGCCGCTCCGCCACCGCCGCCGGCCTCTCCCCTCAGACAGTTCACATCGACGGCGACACCACCATCCACTTCTGGGGTCCCCCCGCCCCCACCTCCAAACCTAAGCTCATTCTCATCCACGGCTTCGGACCTCCTAGCATATGGCAATGGCGCCACCTACCCTCCTTCACCCCACAATTCGACGTCTACATGCCTGAACTTCTTTTCTTCGGCGGATCCTTTACCAAATCTACCGAAAGATCCGAAATCTTTCAGGCCACCTGCGTCGTCAAACTCCTCGAAAACCTCGGAGTTTCTAGGTATATTCGAACGAGTTTAAAACATAAATCATCCTGTGTTTTTTTTACTAAAAAAATGAAAAAGTCACAAAATATTAGTACATTTATTTTCATCCAAAATCTTTTTTAATTTCGTCCAAAACAATAATTTTTACTGATTTCTTCTCATAACTTGGTAAAATCAGTGATTCAGTCCCATCTCATGTAATTAGAGAAATTGAACATTTTTCAGTAAAAAAGACAGTTTTGGTGAGAATTTAAAAATTATGAACTATTTTAGAAAAATTAAATTGGGATTATTTTGAATAAAGTAAATTTGTATGAGACGATTTTAATTTTAAAGTGAAATTCAAACTATGCATACATGATATGTACGTAATTCCGCCGCCGTGGTTGGTTTATGTAGGTACTCTGTAGTGGGGACGAGCTACGGAGGATTCGTGGCGTACCGCATGGCGGAGATGTGGCCGGAGAGGGTGGAGAAGGTGGTGATCGCGAGCTCCGCCGTGAACCTGCGGCGGAGCGACAACGAGAGGCTGATGAAGAAAGCGGGAGTGGCGTCGATCGAGGAGCTTCTGGTGCCGTCGACGGCGAAGCAGATGCGGACGATGATCGGAATCGTAGTTTCCCGGCGACCACCGTACATTCCGGATTTCGTCCTCAATGACTTTCTTGACGTGAGTGTTTAATTAATTCCTTCATGCAGTAATTTCTTGAGTTTAATTTACTACTTGCGTTACGACGTCGTTTGATTGATTGAAGTTGTCCACACGTATGAATTTAATGAAACATAGTTTGAAATTAAACAACTTTAATAATAATGGTATAATATCATAGATTATAAGTAATTATGATATGATCTGATATATTTCAATTGTATGCACTATGCAGAAATTATATTCAGAAAACAAGAAAGAGAAAATAGAACTCTTGAAAGAATTGACGATTGGACGAGATGAAATTGTGACACTTACCCCACTTTCACAGGTAATCATTTAATTTTATTAAAAATAAATTTATTTTGTTATATATGTTATAAAATTAATCCCTTTTTTTTTTTTAACAATCAGCTATCCAAATTATTAATAAAAAATAAAATAATTTTACAAACTGAGATTAAATTATACGTCTATGTATATGATCACGAGATTAATGAAGAGTAATAGAATAATTTTGATTGCAGGAAGTGCTGATCATATGGGGGGAGAATGACCAAATATTTCTATTGGAGAAAGCTGTGGAACTCAAGAAGTATGTATCCGCCGCCTATTAATTAATTTACTTAATAAGCATTACAATATTCATTTTTAAAGCATTTAATCTTTATTCACTAATAATAACACTTTATTACAACAAGCAAGTTTCACCTGAGATGAGATTGTGTTACAATTTTTTTTTTTTTTTTTTTAATGGATGAAAAGTGATTTTTTTTTTTTAGTTCATGAGATTAATTTTGAGTGTTTTTAGATAGATAAATAGTGATTTTCTTAAATTCACAATTTTTAGCAGGAGATAGTATCAAGATTTTTTTTTAAATTTCTTAAAATTATTAATTTTTATTAAAGATATTATTATTATTATTTTTATTTATAATACTAATAATTCATGAAATAATTAACTATACCATCTACTTTTTACTAAATATTGGAATATCACTCTTTATTAAAATATTATATTTTTTATCCGTCCCATTAGAGATTTCTCAAATAAAAGTCTTTGCTTTGATGATTAATTAAAATAGATTTTATTATTTAGGATAAATTGCATTTAAGATTCACCAATATTTGTCGAGTAGTTGAGTATTAATTAATTGCAGGTTGCTAGGGGACAATGCAAGTTTACATGTGATGAAGAATGCATCCCATGTGCCCCAAAGTGAACTGCCAGCCCAATTCAACAAGATTGTGAAGGATTTCTTACTTCCAATATAGTCTTTTGTTAAACTAATTATATACTTGCTAGTCTATTTTAGCATTTAATTATGATTCACTATTGATGTAGTTAGGTGAATGTTGCTTTTACGATATTAACTTCCAATATATATGAATATAGTATCCACTTTTAATAAATAAGTATTTGTACTTCATCAATAAATAAATAATTTAAAAATTCTTATGGAAGTTGAATTTGCATGATTTGATAACATTGTGGTCCTCATCATTTTACCACTTGATCCTATTTTTATTTCTTTCTTTTTTTTGCTTGCGAATATTTAAATGTTTTTATGTGAGATATCTTAATTACAAATAGGAGTATTATATATATATATATATATATATATTAACTGTTATTTAAAGAAAAAAATTAAGCTGCTTTTATTGAAGTGTGACATTATATTGGATTCGCCCCACATGTGTGACTAATTTATTCTGTTAATTTGTATAATATGAAAATTGTTGCATGATGCTGGGGTTGATAAACTTTTCTTAATCACCCTTTAATCAGAATTATAATAATAATCAATACAATCTTTTTAGAGAATTTTAAAGCATATTCAGTATATATGTATGAAAAATAGCTCGCTGAATCCCCTATTTGATATTGGTATTTCACTCTGTATTTTATTATAATTTATTTTTATTAAACAATAATTATTAAATCCTTACACGTTTGACGGTAATTCAGACATCGATTATAACAAAGAGCAAGCATTTAACTTATGAAATAAGACATAAAATACGAAATAGAATAGTACTCCATATGATTTCATTTTATTTCACTTGCTGCTTAAATGGTTAAACATATCCAAGCTTTTCTATGCTGATTCAGACTTTGGAGTTTATTTTGATGATCTATCTTCGCTCTCGAATCAAAAAATTAAGTAATTAAAATTATTTTTAGACTCTCCGAATTACTCCCTCCGTCCGTCTTTAAGGGTGTCATTTACTTTTTACACGTGGATTAACGAGTATTATTATTTAATGTGTAGTGGGTAGTTGCATTAGTGGAGGTGTGAGTCTCATTTTTTAGTTGTATTAGTGGGTGTGTGTGGGTCTCATATACATAAAAAAGAAAATGAGATCCATGGAGTGAATGCCCAAAATAAAAAAATGATACCTTTAAAGGGATAGAGGGAGTAATTATTAGCATTATACACACTGAAGTTGTTGAACTTTTAATTAAGCGAATGTCTTCTTGTTATTTCTGAAGAGTCCTTTTTTTAACAGTCGTACCTACTATTTGTATCCCATTTTTTTAAGATATTATAATAATTTTTTACTTCCATCTTTTAAAATATATACTCCACATATATATGGGTTATTACCATTCACGTTTTGCTTATGACACTCAAATTAAAGAAAAACAAAAGTGTTACTCCTTTTATCCTAATTTCAACTTCACACATTTTCAGTTTTTGTTCGTCCCAAATTCAACTTCACACTTCCATATAAGAAAAAAAAATTAACTAATATATCCCTAACATACTTTAATTTCAAAATTGTCATCACCTTTTTAACACACATAACTGTTGGCGTTTGATCATTTGGTTAACGTGAACTGTAAGGGTTCCATACGTTTCTAATAAGCAGCGGAAGCAAGTAAACAAGAAACGTATTACCTTTCACTAGGATATGTTGAAGACGATGAATTCTCGCTATCAGCCTGCGCAGCCTCACCGTTTTGGGCATGACTCTCTCATCCGATGTCGGATTTGAGTGATCTATACGCCAAAACGATCCTCTCTTCCGTGGCTTTCCGTCAGTATATCACATGTCCTGTTCTGAAGTCTGTACGATTTTATAAAAATTATAGAAGGTGGCGGACAGCAGCAGCAAACAACCTTCCAGTCTTCTACTGTATTCCCAAGTCCAATCTCGACGTCGTGTGGGCGACGATCCTCGAGATCTTCTCAATCTGCTGTTCTCTCACCATCCTCACAGTGTTAGGCGTGATTAATCTCATAGATTAGGATTTTCGGACAACTGAGATGACTTATATATGGGCTACAGCAGGGACCAGGAGGAGAAATTAGAGTTGGGCCTCCATTGGGCTTAAGTATCCAAGCTTAGCCCAAAGTTTATACTTAAGTCCAATAATAATAATATATACCACTAAAATATTATTACTACACTGCCATTCTAATCCCATAATTACGTTATGGACTCTTTCTTATTATGAGCCCGTTAGTCTCCCTATATTTAAGATATACAATGCCCATTAATTAATTAAGTTACGGACAACTCCATTAATTAATATCTCATCCGAGAGTAGTACCACTCAACCTCATTATCATACTGGAATAAATCCACCTGCAGGGTTTACATGATAATCCTTATGAGCTCCTCAAGGGGACATCATCAACCTATGACGGACACAGATTACTTCTACAATCAACAGCACACCATAGAGACAATATTATTTCCCAACTCACCGAGTTTGTTGATTTAATTACATATAAATCTCACCCATTGATGAATCAAAGAAATACACACTGCCCTACGTGTCGAGATTATTGTATAGGAATTAAGAGCACGAACATCCATAATAACAGAGATCAAGTTCTTCTATAAGTCAGTATAAGTCGAACGATCTCAAGCGGTCATGCTCAATACACACAAAGTACACTAATGTGATTCTATAGCCAAGACAAGCTAATAGCAAACCACACTACAACCATCCCGATAGAGAGTCCCCGTCTATCTCGGTTGTGAGCATCTGTTTATACTTTATAAGGAAACCGATAATATGATCTTCCGCGTGTTGTCGAACAACATATTATCTACAGTATAAAGTAAGTGGACTATTGCATCGACATATAAATAAATTATAAGACGCAATCATTTGATCATATGATTCTTATTTCAAATAAATTGTTATAACATTGTTCATACTAAAGCTAGATTTTTAGTATACAATCCAACAATAACATACTTTATCATTTTTTATTACCCAAAAATATCATACTACCCCCAAAAGTAAGTCAAAAAGTGAATTTTCTTAAACTCCATATCTACAATAAACGTGAAAATAAATTTGGGACAAAGTGAGTATATAATTATCTTCTATTCTTTTGTAATTCATTTACTATATTAAAAAAAATAGTTTGCTCTCTATATTCACCAACACTACACCTAACACTCACAAAAAAGAAACACCTCACACAAAAAAAACACATACTACTTACTCCGTCCCATAGAAACGTTTATACATTTTTATTTTGGGTGCTCGATAAAATGATTTACATTATTTTTATAATAAATGAGACTCACAAAAAATATTTAAATATCTCCATTGATCCACAAGACTCCACTAATACAATTAATCACTATATATTAAAATATTATTTTACTCACCTTAATACATGTTAAAATACTATACTCCCTTCGTCTCGTCCTAATAGTTAGGTTTACTTTTTGCATGAGTATTAAGGAATGTAGTCCTAATAGTTAGGTTTACTTTTTGCATGAGTATTAAGAAATATAGTATTTTAATGTGTATTGAGGTGAAAGAAATTATATTTTAATGTATAGTGAGTAGTTGTATTAGTGTGATGTGTGGGCACATGGAGAGATAAGTAATTAATTTGTGTGGGTCCCATATACTGAAAAGAGAAATGTAACTATTAGGATAAGACGCCGAAAAAAAAAAATGTAACTATATGGGACGAAGGGAGTATTCCTTAATCGTCATATAAAAAGTAAACGTAAACATTTCTACGGATGGAGGGATTAGTGACTGAATACACAAAACACACACTTATCTCACATGGAGTATATTACAAGTAGAAAGAATTGAGAAGAAAAAAAAGTTTTGTAAGGTGCATTTTTGCTTCAAACGTATATTAAGAGATATAATATTTTATATGTATATGAGAATAGATAGTATATAAGTGTGTCATCCCCACAAAAAAAAATGTACTCTTTATATAAAGACGGATTAAATAATTAATACTTGTGTTCCCATAGGGAACGGTGTGTCCCAAGCACACAAGTTTTTGCATTAAATAATTTTACTATATTTTTAGATCTGAATTAATATGTACTTAATCTCTCAGATTATAAATTGATATAGAAAATGTTTGAATCCCTATGGATTATCTATCTTTCGGCTCTGAGAAAAATCATTATAATAATCTATCCAATCTAATCTAAATCTATCTAATTTAATATTTAAATATACTCTCACATTTGACTGGTCAAAAGATCTAAAACCGTCCGATGTAATGGATTTAACCTACTAACTAAACCACCACAAACCCTCCTCTTCCACCATACCACCCACCCCCTCGCCCTTTACCCACCGGCCGATTACCGTCGCTCACCGCCACTGAGGCCGTCTCCACAGAGCCTCCGGCCTCCGTGCCATTTCGGAAATACGATCACAGCTCAACCAAACTTGTAAAAGCACCTGTCAGATCGGGCATCACTTTTAATTGACCTGCAAGTTTCACCAGCTCCTAGTGGAAACGCCGTCGCCTAGGTTGATCGGAGAAGGAAGTCTATTCCTCTACTGAAACCAGCATTAGATCCATTTCCGCCGCATCACCTACTATTTTATCCCTCGCCAACCACCATAGGCTGTTAGCCTATTATCAAATCTGCTGCCGTCGTCAATTGATAGGTGCAAGTACTTCGACCTATTTTTTTGCGAGGTATGATTGTAAACCGTTCGCTTCTCTATTTTTCTCTTTAGTCAAAGAAACTGAGCAAGTCATTGCTACTATTAGCTAAAATCACTGGATGATGGCCATATTTTTTTGAATGAGTTGGTGTGCATTTTTGCATTAGGGTTGTGTCTGTGTAGTAGAAGCGAGCGATGGTTCCTTTTTAGTATATTCTTCCTGCCAATCATAGATTTTCACGGTATTTAGAGATCTCTATGGGAAAAATGGACTACTTTATTTGCTTCGGGATATGAATTCTTTTACATGAATAATTGTTTGCTCGAGAGTACCGTAGGCATGGATTTGAGTAGGTTCCTATTGTTATTAATGGATCAGATATAGTGTGATCAAGATTTTGAAGAGATGAACGACTAATTTGGCATTGGACCTGATCACCAGAGCTCTTTTCTCGAACTGCTGAATTACAGTACTAATGTACTGGGATCTCTAGCTCTTTTAGCATGGATAGATTTTCGTTGTCCCGAGATCACTCTTGAAATTTTAGCTTTATTTTTTTAGCATGTGTAACATGATATGGGTTCTTTCTGTTGCTCACAACTCTTCTTCATTAATATCTGGGAGGACGAGGGGAATATAAAAGAGAAAATACTTTTATTGCAGTATTCAACACTCTTTTTTGTATTCTGAATGTGATCATGTTTTGCCAGATATTTACGTCAATGTTGCATTGCGTCTTGCTTTTCTTTCAGTACTGAGTCGAATTTGATAACTAATTATACTTTGTCTGGAACAAGTTGGCAATTCTTTATATTTTAGGTTTTCATTCCCTCGCAATTAAAGCAAAGCAGTATAAGTTACCAGATTAAAAGTGATACCTCATTTTGTCCTACTGAAATGGCAATGGAAATAGAATAGGAATAACGATGAATGCTTTGTACTTTTGTCATTTATAAATCAAAATTTAAAAGTGAGATAAGGAAGACTTAAATTGAACAGTTGATTAATCCCAATAATTGTACTCTTGATAAAAGATGGAAAAATACAGAATAACCCTAAATATCATAGAACACATCCAACAAAAAATATTTTCTCTAATAAGTGTAACAATGTTATACTCCACTTTGGAATGACTTCGTATGTTCATGCATAATTCAAAATCCTTTTTTAATCTAACATTCTGTGATAACATTGAGACATTAAAGGATATTTTCTCTCAATAAAGAGGTTTGGGATTATACTGGTTATTCTAGCTTATTTTGCTCATTTATGGTTATAGGTTAAGTAATTAGCCATATCCCTTTTAGTTCTAATTTTTACACTATTCAATATTCAAATCTTTCTAAGATTTTCGTGCCATGGGAGGCGGGCAATACATTGTGTTTATTTAAAATGGTTAAGTTATCCTTAATATTATCACTTACATGTATATTGAGAACCACGTCATTTTAAAAATTGGATTCAGCTAAAAGTATTCGATTGATCAAGTCTTCGATAGGTCTCTGATGTAAACTAAATAGGTTTCACTATTTTATTTTTAATGGCATTTTGTGCAAAATTTTCTCAGGATTTACTGCTCTTTTGTATATTGATGATCTAGTTTTGCAGCTTTGAATAATATATAGAGAATTATGCTTTTTTTTCTTTTTTTTTAACATTTGCATGCTCCAGCCCCAAATGATTTCTCTGGTAAACTTTTAATTACTTTATCATGAGTGATTTTTGCATTAATGATTTTGATGGTTTCCTTATTTTATATTGTCATTTTGTGCTAATCTTTATAGGATTCATTGCTTTTCGGATATTGGCAATCTGGTTTTGAAGCTTTTTATACTTTAATAGTGTCTAAATTTTTTAAACTTCATGAGAATGTGAAACTGTTAACTAATTTTTATCCTGATCGATTTATGATTTGCTTTGATTAGGAGTTTATGAGTAAGTCTGTCGTTGTATGCTATAGCACTTCTATGAAATTGTTGCTCAATTCCATTGGCTTTAAGGAACAATAACTTTGCTTTAGGTACTGAATGGAATTGTTGAGAGAATTGGCCAGAGAGTTTTGGGATAGATCCCCAGCAACAGCTTGAGTACATATGGTTTTTATGTTGTGTACACTACTCGATATGGGGTTACTCTGCAGTAGACAGCATCACAATCCAGCTAATTCTGAAGAAAATGAGCAGGTCATCCTATTTTAACATCCAAAACTCACATCCCTTAAAGTGCAGTATAGTTCTATGTGCTATGATATCCTTTTTATAATTATTACTATTTGGTATCAACGTTTCATGCTATGTCAATGTTCAGACTGCAGAAATAGAAAGGCGAATTGAGCAAGAAACGAAGGCGGAAAAACATATTCAGAAGCTTCTGTTACTAGGTAAATCATACATGGAAGCTGGTTATTGATTCTACTATTACTTCACTGACTTTGACACTTGCATTTAATTGTCTTTATTATTTTTGCTTTTTCATCTTCTAGTTATATTGCATAGTGATTTTGTTCTTGCTTACTTTTGGATGGCTTGCCATTAAATGATTTGTTTATGAATTATATAATTCCTAAGTTGCCATAAATATATGAGGGTCATTTAGTACTTCAAATATGATCAGTCATCACTCCTTTTGATGCCATTGACAGCGATGTGCATCATTATTGGGTTAGTTTATACTCCCTCTAGTTTGTAATACCTGATGTTCTAGACAATTAACTCATATTAAGAAGAGTTAAAAGGGTCTATCGTACCCTAATACATATTTAGTAAAATACATTAATATATTTGCATTCATGTATGAGCATTGATGATTCAGGGGTATTTGGAAAGCAATTTATTAATTACGTGAAATCTACAAAACATCAAGTATTTTGATCAATATTATAACACCAAAACATCAACTATTATGAACTGCCTAAAATGATATCATAAGATACCTTTTTTTTAAGCTAATGAGTACTGATGTAATCTAGCATCCGTCATTATGACCATGAGTGACCATAGCTGCCTAAATATCAATATAGGGTTCTTTCTCCAAAATTCCGAAAAATTCGGTTTGAGTTGCTTTTCTTTGAGCATGAATGTTAACGTGGTGGTTACAAGTGGGGCAGCTGCCCACCCAAACTTAATTTCAACTTTTTAATTGTGTATATCTCATATATATATTAAGAAAATATGTATCATCTCTCAGAAAGTACTTCCATATGTGTGTACTAGATGTATACAAGTAATTCATCGTAGTCACGTTACAAAAAAAGAAAGAAAAGTATGTCCCCAAAATATTACATCCTGTATCCAACACTGCATGTAAGATTCTCTCTTTGCGTGTTTGATAATCTTGTTTTTTTCTCTTATTTAATATTCATGTAAAATGTTTATGATGGCTAAGGTGCTGGAGATTCAGGAAAGTCTACCATTTTCAAGCAGGCAAGATGCTCCATTCTTTCCTCAATAATTCTTATGTGGTATTTTTCTGCTTTACGTGCAGTTCACTCAAAATTTTATCTGTTTGAATGCAAAGCAGATTAAACTACTGTTTCAGAGTGGATTTGATGAGGCTGAGCTAAAAGGCTATACTCCAGTCATCCATGCCAATATCTATCAGACAATAAAAGTATGAAATATATGAAAGGGTGTGTTGGTTGTTTCCCTTTGAATATAATATTGCAGTCTACTTATAGGCATATTTCTTGAGATGACATTCTTCTATGAGTTGATGTTGTATGAATACTTATTTTGTTTTGTGTTATTCCTACAGATATTACATGATGGGTCAAAGGAACTGTCTCAAAGTTTAGAAGATTCCTCAAAGTTCATTCTATCAGATGAAAATAAGGTCTGCATCATTGTTTTCATGGCATAATCGATTTGTTCTTGATTGTCATTGTTTTAGAGTACACCATTCAGAAACTAGTGGACACATGTAGATTCAGTAAGATTTAAAATGCCTTATTCAGTTAGAAGTTAATACATTTTCTGTCAGCAAATTGGAGAGAAACTTTCAGAAATTGGTGGTAGGTTGGATTATCCACGTCTAACTAAGGAGCTTGCACATGAAATCGGAACACTTTGGAGAGATAATGCCATACAGGTCAGTTGTGCTTCATCTGAATGATTAGAATAGGCTTTCCCTGAATTCTAACTAAATGGGTCCCTATATTGATTTTACTTAATTAAAAGTTTGATTTGATCCTTATGGCAGGAAACATATTCTCGTGGTAATGAACTTCAAGTTCCTGATTGTGCGCATTATTTTATGGAAAATTTGCAAAGATTATCTGATGCAGATTATATTCCTACAAAGGTATGTGAACACATGATAGTTGGCTTACATCTTCCTTCCCCTGTGCACATTCAGCTGGAATAACAACAGTATATAATAAACTATTGACTGCAAAAATTGTATAGATCATATGAAAAGAGCTAACAATATGCTCAGGCCATGCAGACAAGATGACTATATATATATATATATATCAATTAATTTCAATTGGGTTTCCTATTTAAATAAGAAATTGACTCCTTTCACTGATCACATTTAACATGGGGAAAACATCATTTAACCTGGCAAACAAAACTTATTGACTCTTTATTTGTTGTAAGAATGCAAGATTTCACCACCTCATTTTAGGAAAAAAAAAAACTGATTCATTTGGCTTGGAAATAGATCTCAAACCAAACCTATTTTTCTTAGTTATCTAGCTTCACATGTACCTTTTCATAACAGGAAGAATAAACTTATTCCATGATGATTTTCATTTGTATAACTAGTAATCTGTTTTTACTGTGTCGGCATTGTTTTTTTCTGTCATGATGTAGGAAGATGTTCTTTATGCCAGGGTTCGGACAACTGGTGTTGTAGAGATCCAATTCAGGTTACTACTGATTCCCTTTTTTTCCTATTAAGACTCTTTATTTATTTGTTGTTTATTTTTGCCTCTTCTATCATAAACTTTATGATTTGCATGCAATTTATAATTGGATTTTGTCCCTTCCCTATCTTTTCTAGTAGACCATCCAATACCTATCCCTTCATTTTCCTTGTTAGTTGTTACTAATTCTTTAAGTGGTATCATGATCTTAATCAAAGATTTTCCTTTTTCTCTTTTGATTGTTTGCAAAATTAGATCCAAATAATATTGTGATCCCAAACAGGAAAGAAGAGAAAAAAGACAAAAGAACATAAGGTCCCCCACCCCAGCCCAACAATATATTCACGTCCAATTTACTCTCTCATCCACTTATATATAGAATCAATTGTAATCATTATACTTTTTTCAAATTTACACTCTTATGTATCTCTACTATCCATGTTACAATATTTCTGTTTCATTATTTATAAGAGAAGTGAATTTTCTCACAATCAATCGCAACCTAAATTTCTTTATCACTTCATTTTGAAGTTATACTTCAGCCTCCATCGTGCATGTTTGATGGTGCATTTTATACTACATTCATTGGTGACTATCCATCATGCCCTGTGCCTCATTTGTCAATCATTTTAAAAGGGTTTGTGCATTTGCATTGCTGAAATTTCAAGATAATGATTCAAATGACTGTCATGTGATTTAGTCTCTAATTATTTAAGATATTTGCAGCCCGGTTGGAGAGAACAAGAAAAGTGGAGAAGTATATCGTCTCTTTGATGTTGGAGGCCAGAAAAATGAAAGAAGAAAATGGATTCATCTTTTCGAGGGTGTTTCAGCTGTGATATTCTGTGCTGCTATAAGCGAGTATGTCATTTTACTCTTGTCATTTAATATAGCAGAAAAATAAAAGAGGAGAATAAAAGAGATAATCCTCCCTTACTACTACCATATTTTGCAGTAGTGGTCAAATCACAATATCTTGAATTTCCTAGAAATTTAACTTGGACATCAAACCATTGATTTCTAATCTTGGACATTACTCTATAGAAGAATGCCTGTATCTGTTAACTCAGTTGATGCGTAGTAATAAATGTTTTTCAGGTATGACCAAACACTCTTTGAGGATGATAACAAGAACCGAATGATGGAAACAAAAGAACTATTCGAGTGGATCCTCAAACAACCTTGCTTTGAGGTTTATTTTTTGTTATATGTTACTAGACTCTATAATATAGTAATTATGCGGTGATGCATTTGCTAATCATTGATCAATTTCTGCTGCTTTCATGCAGAAAACTTCTTTCCTGCTATTTCTCAACAAATTCGACTTGTTCGAAAAGAAGGTTCTGAAAGTAAGGACACACAAGATTTTACGTTTTACCCATGGGATGACTTCCATGAGATTTAGATCATAACTTTCTTTCATGCAGGTCCCATTGAATGTATGTGGGTGGTTCAAGGATTACCACCCGGTTTCAACTGGGAAACAAGAAATCGAGAATGCATACGAGTAAGCCCTTCTTCATGCCTCCTCCTTCCTAACAATGAAAAGTGACCAAATAAGCTCAAATCTAATAGCTCAAACATATGTTGATTCGTATTTAGTGGGTGTTTCTTGTGTACTTACTAATCCTCTCGCTCAAGTTTTTACAATCTCTTTCGACCACCCAACATAATTATCATTTTGCTCAGGTTTGTGAAGAAAAAATTCGAGGAGTTGTATTTCCAGAGCACTGCCCCTGATCGTGTTGACCGGGTGTTTAAGATCTACAGAACGACAGCGTTAGATCAGAAACTTGTGAAGAAGACTTTCAAGCTGGTAGATGAGACTTTGAGACGGCGAAATCTATTCGAAGCCGGGCTCTTGTGATGGCTACATCCGTAAGATTTTCAGGTTTTCTGAATTCGATTGCTGCTCTTTTATCCTCTGGTTGGTAGTCTGGGCATTTGGGTGCTGTCGTTTATATCTAGAGAGGGAAGAAAGAAGAAAAAAAAGAAAGCTATTAGTTATTGAATTTCTTCGCTTAAAGACATTCTTAAAAAAAAAAAAAAGACAAGAGTCAATACGAGGATTGACGAAGTACTTTTTCAACCTTACATATTCTGATATTCATTGTCTGTAAATCACATTGATTTTTCATCCTTCAAGTACTCTCCTTATTAGGCACAAGTATGATCTGCAAACCAAACTTGCAACCATTTGATTACGTATTTTTGTGTATAATCTCTAGTGTCAATTAGTCATAAAAATGAGAAGGAAAACGAACTTTCGCCTTAGGGTTTGTGATTTCCTTCAAAGTTTCTACGTGTTGCTTAGGTGGCGATGAAAGTCCAATGGCAACCACTTGGATAGAGTGTATTTTGTAAGCTAAGTTGCGTACGAGTTATGTATAGTATTGACGTATCAAGACACGTTTATTAATTCTTAATTAGTATTATTATATATGCTACTATTGTACTAATATTTTAGAGTTGATCATTCAATTATGACACACAGAGAGCCGACCTATCAACATCTGTCACAATCTATTGAAATTGTCGACCTAAGATTATTAGTTGCATATTTTAGGTGGCAATTAAAGCAATAATTCTCGTATGCATTTGGAATACTTGACCTGTGAATGCAAGTGTTCACTCACGTTTTAGGAGCCATCTAAAGAAAATTCTTCATCTCGACTATTACTCCTTTAATTATGGTTTAAGTTATTGATACACCTCTCTTCACTCTACGTCGTATAATTTTGGTGTATTAAATCTTTTGTTACACACTAAGGGACATATAATTGATAGATCAAAAGATGATACACCTGGGAAGGAGAGTATTAAATTAAATATAAAATACTGTTTTAATAAAGCCTTTGGAACCAACATGCACAAAGCGGCCAAAACTTAGGAACAAATGGTTGGAAATCAATTTCTAGACGTCAAACCTACTGCACATGTCATTTTTGTTGGTTTCTTCATTTTTTTCAATAACATAAAATCACATCCGATATAATATCGAGATGAAGAGGCAGTCATGCAATAAGACATTAAATTTATGAATAAAATAAAATAAAACATGAATTAAAATTATAACAAAACTCTAAAATTAACACTAAATCATAAAGATAAAGATTAAAAAAAATTATCTTAATGTGGTTCCACTTCTTTCTAAAAAAGGATTTACTTGTACTTAATGAGATTTTAACAACAACAACGGTGTGATATTATCCTACATGATTATTATAAAACGAGATCAAGAGATTAACAAATATGAAGCCATATTGTTTAATATTTTCAAGCAGATATCTAATTAGGAATACTTCAAATCAAGTGTAATGAGATATCTGTAGCTAAGGCTAATTAAACATTTGTTACCTAAGTATCAATCAATTGAGGTAATCAATTAATTAATTAATTAAAATAGCGACTCCAAAACATGAGGAAGAGTTAAATGGAAGGGGGAAGTTGATAGGAGACGTGAAGAGAGAGAAGGGGGAGAGAGAAAATGAATGTGAACAGGAAAAGTGGGCGGAAACACCGAAACTATAACTAAGACAAACATCCACAATCTGCCCACCAAATTGCCCCTCACCAAACAAATCATTTTTTGTTATTACTTCATTTTAAATAAATTTTCTTGTTTTATTTTTATTTTTCAGAATTAATTCTGTATATTAGTAACAAATTTGATTTTTAATTCATTGCTTACTATAGAAGAGAGCACCTAGCCGATAACTTGTAATGTCTATTTTTTTTAATTTATTCTGTAAATTCATCTTTAAATCTAGTAACTAGTAATTGGTTGAGTGATCTTTCATGATCGGTGAATGAATTAAAAGTAAAATTTCCCGATTACTCGGGGAGGGAGTATTTGGTTCACTTTAAATTAATAATACTTATTAGGCCTTAATTTTTTTTCAAAAAATTATAGAATTTATATACTAATTGGACTTATGCAGACTTAATTTTCATCTAAGCCCATTAGTATAAAGCATGGGACCCAGTGAAATACAACATTCAATATTCCATGAAACTAATATGGAATTAAGAGAATTCTAAATGCTCAACCATTGCTTATCACATTTACAAGATTTATTAACTCACTTGTTAACTTTAGTGAACCAAACATTCCCCTATGTAGTATTTTATGGAGTATTTTTTAAATTGATTTGCAAATTTATAAGATTGAGTGATCAATAAATTAAGAAAAGATTGAATTCATAAATTTACTAAATTATTTTAAAAATAACAAACGGTTTTGATGTAATCAAAATTTGAAAAACTTACATGAATTTTTCTTAAAAAAAACCAAATTTTATAGTATTTCAAGTAATTTTTTTTTAACCAATGTATTTAGTTGGTATTAGTGTGCACCGTCCATAATATAAGAGTCAAATTTAATAAACGAAGAATATTTGGGTCGTAAGGATTTCACCAAAAAAGTTCTTGAAAAAGAAACAAATCAATCTGTGTTGCTTTCCATTTCCTGTTTCGTTCAACACATCGAATTAAAGCATATTCTTTCCCCTCTCTCTAAATTCTGAAGCAAAACCCTGATCGAACTTTTGAAACGCGTGAATATTTTCGAAAAGGGTTCTTGATCCTGACTTTCGGACATTTGTTATTCCCTTTTCCAGGTTTCTGCACACTTTTTCCCTTCTCTGTTATGAATTTATTATATTGGGAATTTCATATGTTGAATGCAGTTTTTTTTTTTTTTTTTTTTGGTTTTGATGGAATTTGCTGAATTTACCGGTTGTGGTGGATTTGATTTTTGTGTTGCATGATTGGGTTTTTACATTCTGTTCTCTTGATCTTGTTGCCTAATATGATTACCAATGCAGCTGCATTTGGAGGATGAATGAAATGTTAGATTTTTCTTCGCATATAGCCATTTGTAATGGAATTTATATTCGTGAATTGTTTGCAATTTATTTCTGGTTTACTTAGGAAAAACTAATAATTTTGGATTAAGGTAATCCTGTCATTAGGTAGGTCTTAAGTACAATATGATCCTTAAGCTTTCTCGGTGGTAGCTCTCTAGCTTTTCCTACATTGGATTTTGCTTGACTTATTCCTGCATTGAAACTGCAACTTGTTATTGAACATTTAGGTTACTATCTTTAGCTGATTCTCTTTTCAACTCGAGCAGGTTCTGCTCTCAGTTGTGGTTCCAGTGATAGCGATTACAAGAATTTGGGATCGGATACAAATTAGGTTGTAGTTCAATATGGGGAATAACTGGCTGTTCTTGGTTGATCCAGATGGGAGTTCAAGTGGCCTTTTCCCCATGGATCCACTTCTTTCACACAATTTGGGGTCCCAATGGCTCTCTCATATCTCATTATTGGTTGACAATTCGAGACATCTGTATGTGCCCGGAAGTTTGGTACTTCAGGAAGCTTTCAACTGTATGTCAAAATTTGCCGGTGCTATAGTTATATGGTTTGCTAGTGGGTCAAATTCCAATATCAATAGAAGATTACCGGGTGATCATCTTGGTTCTCGTTCTAGCTGCTCCAATACTTCAATAAAAGTTAAGCATGTTTCTTCTGCAAGACATGATTTGACAGGCTTTCGCTGGAAGTCAAAGCATATCAGGAGATCTGCAATTCCGGCAGTGTTTAATAAGATATCAAGTTTTGCTCTGAAACAAATATGTAAAGAGGTTGAGTGGCTTCAATCATTTCCTATGCTATCACTGGCAGCTGCATTGGTACCACCAGTCACTAATATGTAAGAATGATATCTGCTCATACTTTTGGTGAATGGATAGAGGATATTTTATTCGCATCTCTTTCTTACGCTTGATAGTCTCTGCATGAACACATACTTTTGCTCTTAACCTCTTGGAACCTTATGATCTTGCACCTGTTCTTTTAGCTCAACAAATGTGCTAGCTATTCCAATGGACACTAGTTCTGTGGAATCACAGCGACGCATGGACCAGAAACTCTGTGATGTTGAAAGTCAAGGACGTGGGCCCTACAGTGATCTTTATCTGCAGAATTTAGTGTGGGCTAAGACAATTGAGCCCAAAACTGGTATAGAGTTCCCTACCATGTTGGACGCTAATATATCCGGAGAGAGTAACTCCAGTTTCACTCCAGAGGTGGGTGCATACCATTTCAAAGCAGATCTTTTTGGTTTTCCTATTGAGTCTAACTTTTGGTGCCAATGCTCTAGAGTTAAAAATGCTTAACTTCTCATTTGTAACTCATAATTATCATTTTCACATCTTAGTTGTATTGCATTCTCCTTCTCGGTTATGTGTATAGCTGATTCTCATATGCTCTATTAGTAAGTACTTGATCAAAGGCTTCACATGAACCCCAGGCCTTAGTAACATTACTTGAATTACGCAACAACAGACAAAATGATCTCATGTCTTATCATTCTGGCTTTTGCAATTTCTTTTATGATAGTAAGTGATTTTGACCTTTCTAGCAATGAATTACTGCCGTGGGAAACTTTCTTTGATATGTTCCTAGGATTCTGGTATTTGGATTTTGAATTGTGATAACATGCATATAATCAAATTCCTATTTTATTTCTATTTCCCCTTGTTTTCATTCATTAACTTTCTTTGGCCATTCTCCCTAACTATTAGGTCCTCGTTGGAACTGGATCAAGAATTATGACCATTATAAGAATCAAGTCTCTGAAAATCTATGCATTTGGTTTCTGTAAGTCCTTTCCCAAATGTTGATTTTCTTTAAATGTAGTATGTTTGATTCAATCCCCAATATTTACCTAATTTTTCTTCTTTCAACAGATGTTCATCCATTTGACGTTTGTGAGAAACTGGGCTCCAAGTATGCTTGCATACCTGAGTATGATTTGAACAAGCACAAAGAATTTTATCAGGACCTTTTAAGGTATGTTACTCACTGGTTGATGAAAGGAATGACGTAGTGCTATGCCTATATTTCTAATAATATTTTTCTTCTACTTCAGTCTTGAATTGGGCAATTTCTAGTCGATTCCATGACATTCAACTTGTATGAAAACTAAAATATGCTTGCAAGAAATATTACAAATTGTTTGTGAACTGAACTGAACTTGGTGAAATTTTATTCTGTAATATATTGGTGGATGCGTGCAGGGAGGATATCAACATGACGGTTAGGCTTGTGGTTAGCTGCAATGGGATCAAAATCAATACTGTGAAAGAGTAAGACAGTTTGTGAAATATAATAATCTCCAAATCACTGGAAATAGCTACAATTGTATTCCAATTACCATTACAAATTTCTGATTTTTTTTTCCTTTTCTGAATTCTCTCTTGTAGTGCTTTCGAGAAGTCTCTCAGAGCTCGATTAATAAGGGTATGTTTATACTAATTTTTCTTATAATCAATGGTAGTTTTCTTACACCGACTAGATTATTTCTTTGTTTTTAGACAAACCCGGAAGCTGATTTTAGCTGCTTACAAAAATTTGGTTCCATTTTCTCAGACGATATTCCACTGCATGAGGTAATGAGCCACTTGATCTCTTATATATATAATTTGTATTATAAGGATCTGAATACTGAAACTGTGAGAACTTACAGGGTACAACAATCAATTTCCGGCGCACAGCTGATGGTCATCTAATAACCGAAGGTGAGCTGCACTGTGATGCTGACAATGAATGGCATACACTTAATTTCTACTGCACAATTGCTTAATAGGCTTTTGATTTTCTGAAACATGCATGAATGAGTGTTATCTTTATCTGATCATGTATTATTCTTCTATGAGTTCTTTAGTTTTAAGCATTGAACTGTAATATATAATGTCTATGGAGATTGATATGCTTGACAAGTTAGTATTTATTCCTGCAGTTGGAGGGAGTAATATTGGAGCAGTTCAAAGCAAAGATCTATGCAGTAAGTCAATTGTTTTTTTGGGAATCATTTTACTGTTAGGATGAATCAAAAGACGACTCACAAAGCATGAAAAAGACGTCTAGGTTTGAGTTTTAACATCTCTTTTCTGGAATGCATCCAGGGGCCTTTTTTGACATGTATATTGGTGATATTCCGGTGTGTGAGCAAACGAAAGAGGAGATTGGAAAAAATGTAGCAAGTATCATTAGGATGTGCTGAGCCTCTACTGAGAGATTCTAAATTCACCGCAATCAAGAAGAATCGTGAGCTCCGTTGGTTATATTGGATGGATAAGATGCTGTTATATTCCCCATTCATTTCAACACAGCTGCATTAAGCTGCTAACCAATGTATGCCATTGTCTCCTGGTTATATATACGCATATATACGTGTACGTCTTAATGTGTTAGAATTATACGAATCGGGCTAGAGTGTAATATAGAGCAAACCCTGATATTATTGTGGGGTTTGTTAGGAAGTAATCCTACTTTTTTTTCACTTGGCTTCAATGATTCTTTGTAGCTACACCAGGGGATTTGAAATTTCTTTATCCATTCGTCTATTGCAGTTTTTTTTTTTTTTTTTGAAATAAATATCTTGGAGTCCGTGATTGTAAGTAAAATTATAAAGGATTCATCTTATATTCTGCATCACTTGTTGGGATACCATCGAAGTATTAGTTGTATAATGATTTTTATTTATTTTTTGAAAAAAATTGAAAGATAAGTCGAATCTTGAAGTGTGATTCACTAAAGAAATCGAGTTATATCTTTTTAAAGGACAATGAAATTGAAACGAAGGAATTATATTATACCTAGGAAATTAATGGTGATTCCTATTGAAACATGGAGCAACAACCCCCTCCCCCGAGTGGAGATCACCTGTTCCATATGGTATTCCGTATGTATTTCAACAATATTACATGAATGCCACATCACACTTTTAAAATTTTCAATAGTCATTTTTAGGGTTTAGGGTCTAAAATATCAAAATTTAAAAAAGTGTTGATGAAACAAGATGCAATATCAAATAAAACAGGGGATTTGGATTGCCCCTCTCTAGCTAAAGTATAATTTCAAGTCCTGCAAAGATGAGCTTTGGCATGTCATTCACTCTTTATTTTGGGTATCACTCATGAATTTCTTAGTATGGTGATTATTATTATTATCTACATTTCACAATTACTGAACTATGTTTAAGAAAAATAACTTTATTAGTTAATTTTATTGGTAATATAGTCATCTTGAATAGTAATAAATTAATAATAAAACAACTTATGTTTAATGTTGAGATTTTTTAAAACAAAATGTACTAAGAAGTTATTTGTGTTGGATGTTTTTATGGCGTGATTGTTATGGTTGAATGGAATTACGTTGCAATGGAATGAACTCATGAATGAAATAGAGATAGGAAAGAAATGACAAAAAATATCTATTACCATGATTGGTATTGATTAGAAATAGATAAAGTAATAGAAATCACATTTCTTAATTTAATTTAAATTTCACTATTATTATTTTATTTAAATTTTAAATTGATTATAGTCCGAATAATTTAATACGTTTAATAATTATACTAATTAAAAAAATTATGAAACTAAAGATAAAATAAAAATTTTATATTATTTAAATTTTAAATAAAAAATTATATGTGATCTAAAAAATTATTCAATAATTTATAAAAATAAAATTTATATTTAATATTACAAACATATATATTTAATTTAAAATAATATTAATTTATATATATTTAATATTTTTATAATACAAGTTTAATTAAATATATAAATTTTTATTTTTTTAAATAATTTAAATTTATTATTTTTATTATAATGAGAATTAAAATATATTTATTTATTATTTAAATTTTAAATAATTAAATATTTTAAGTAAATAATTTATTAAATTAAAATTTTATAATATGAAAATTATATATTAAGTGAAAATATATTAATTTATTTTAATTTTTGTAGCATTAATGAGATATAAAAATGTATTTATAATTCTTAATATGCTATATAAATAAAAAAAAAATGATTCCTTAAAGAAATGAATAGCTAAAGCCATGGGGTGAGGAGGAATAGTGATTCTCATGTTTGATGGAATGGGCATTCTTATGAAATTGTCATTCCTATAAATAAAACATACCAAGTATTAAATAAAACATACCAAGTATTGGAATGAGATTAATATTGGGAATGATGATTCCATTCCAATTCCAATCCCATTCTTTTCCTACCAATCATGTTAATGTTTTTATGCTGTAAAAAAGTGTAATAGAAATGCGAAATGACACATACTAGTATTATATATTATTAGTATTATTGATAAAAATTTAAGAGTTAGAGGAGATTAAAAAAAAAAAAAAGTAAATGGAATGGTTGACCCTCCAAATTTATCTCAACAGATGAAACCAGTCCTTTGGTTTTCAACGCCTCCATAACTAACTTCCCCTGCTGAGTTCCCTCCATATCATCCAATCATACACCAATTTTACCCACTATTCTTTTTCTTGCTTCATCAAACAATTCTCACTCTCTCACACACACATGTAAAATGAAGTTGATGTTGATGGGAATCCATGAACATGTCATTGGAGCACGAGTGCATGTAATAACATGGCTCATCATCTCCGGATGTCTTTTCTCAGTTGTCGTCGCAGATTTCGATTACCGGACTGCTCTCACCAAGTCCATCATTTTCTTGGAAGCTCAAAGATCCGGAAAGCTTCCATCACACAACAGGGTCCCCTGGAGAGGAGATTCTGCTTTGGAAGATGGCAAGCTTGCAAATGTACATAACATAACATAACATATATTCTTGATAATATAATATTCTTACCACATAGTTTAAAACAATGCATTTATGTTTATCATAGATGGATCTTGTGGGAGGGTACTATGATGCAGGGGACAATGTGAAGTATGGCCTTCCCATGGCTTTCACAGTTACAACACTATCTTGGGCCGCGATCATGTACCAATCCAATCTTCAATCAGTCGGAGAAATCAAGAACCTTCGCGAGGCTATCCGTTGGGGAACAGACTACCTTCTAAAGGCTAGTGCCAAGCGTAATAAGTTGTATGTGCAGGTAAGGATTGATCCACTAGGTAGGTAGCTTGACAATGTCTCTTGTGAGACAGTGTTTGTGTGAGACATGTTAAAGCATGATTGTAATATAGATAAAGTATGCTTATTGGTTGTTAAACTGTGTTTTCTAAAGTATGATGCATGATTCTATGATGTTATAATATGATTCACGACAGACATACTTTAACTACCAGTAAGTGTACTTTACATATATAATGAGTATACTTTAATAATGGATCGACCCGTTTCATAACCTGTCTCACATATATCCGTCTCACAATTAATGGAGCTATCTGCTATGTGATTGAGGTAGGAGATCCTGTTAAAGATCATGAATGCTGGATGAGGCCAGAGAACATGCAGACACCAAGAAGCGTTTTGAGGATTGATCGCAACACTCCAGCTACTGAGATTGTTGCTGAGACTTCTGCAGCACTTGCAGCTTCTTCCATTGTGTGGAGGCGCGTTGATAAGGCTTATGCTCGTCGTCTTCTCAACAGGGCTAAATCGGTATAGACTTTGTGACTCATTATCTAACATGTGATGTGCATGGTTAATTAGTTTCTTTTTTGCAGCTCTTTAATTTTGCTAAAGATTACAAGGGTACTTATGATGGTGAATGCCCATTCTATTGCTCTAGCTCTGGTTTCAATGTACTCTCTCCCTCTCTCCCTATCTCAATCTTTACATGAAGTGATATCAATACAACACCATATATGCATGGTGTTTTTCTTGCAGGATGAGCTGTTGTGGGCAGCAACATGGCTATACGCTGCGACGAAAAGATCGGTATACATGGACTACATTCTAAATGAGGGCATAAGTGCAAGTGTATCTGAGTTCAGTTGGGATCTTAAGTATGCTGGAGTACAAATCATCCTCTCCAATGTATCATTACCCTCATTTTCTTACATCTCAATCACAATCTCTACCTTAAAATAATCACAGCTAAGTATGTTTGCATGCAGTACTACATGGAGGGCCAGAAGGATCTTCAGAGCTTCAAACAAGAAGCAGACAGTTTCATATGCACCATACTTCCTGATAGCCCTACCCACCAGGTTTACCTCACTCCGGGTAAGCCCTCGACCCCCGATTTTTGCCTCGTTTTTTAATCGTACGTGTTGTAACAAGTTAAATTACTTTCAATCCCTTAACTTTTGCCAAATTCGATTTCCTTCCCAAATTACTTAAAATTTTCGATTTAGTCCCCTAGCTAGCGATCTCAAAATTTTAGATTTCGTCCCAAAATTAATTTTTCATCGCAAATCGTTCCATAACTCCTGAAATTTTTTCAAAACCGTCTCAAATTTTATGGGACCTTTCCAGATTGAAATCGTCCCATAATTCCTAAAAATTTCTAAAACGCCCTAAAAAAGACAATTTCTGATTGAATCCAAAAATTATGGGACCCTTTTAAAAGTTTTAATTAGTTTGGGAGGAAAATCGAAATCTTCATTATTTGTGGATTGTAGCTGAGAAATGAAGATACATACAGGAGGAATGATCCACTTAAGAGATGGAGCGAATTCCCAGTATGTGACAGCAGCTGCCTTCCTATTCACTGTGTACAGTGACATTCTTGCAAAGCACAAACAGCAAGTCAGCTGTGGGGACAAGAAATTCGGGTCGGGTCGGTTGATGGGGTTTGCGAAACAACAAATGGACTATCTACTAGGGAAGAATCCTGAGAGAAGGTCATACATGGTGGGGTTTGGTAAGAACCCACCCACCCAAGCCCACCACCGGGGTGCATCCGTGCCACGATTGAAACCAAACGAGGTGGTGACGTGTCCAATGAGCTTCGTGAAGTGGTACAACGTGGATACTCCGAACCCGAATGAGCTGACCGGAGCCATCCTGGGTGGGCCCGACAAGAACGATCAGTTCTCCGACAAGCGTTGCAACTCATCAATGACTGAGCCATGCACTTATATTAATTCTTTGGCTGTTGGTGTTCTTGCAAGGCTTGCAACTCCTTATGCTAATGTCTGATTAATTTCTCTTGGTTTTTTAGGGTTTACAATCGATTGATAGATTAATTGGGTTTTAGATCACTGATTAAGCTGCCTTTAATTGCGCTAGTTGATTGTAGATAGATAGATGTTATGTAGATTATTCAAGCTAGGAGCTATGATTAATTATCATATATTTTTATTGAACAAAATGCATGCTATCTAACTTATAAATTTACATTATAGTATAGATATATAGTATTGAAGAAAATGCATGCCCTCTAACTTTCTAGATTGATTGACAAGTTCAGTCCATAGCTATAACAAATTTTATTTTCTATATCAAAATACTTAAAAAATTTTAGTTTAGTTCCAAAACTTTTTCAAAAGTTTAGATTTCGTCTCATAACTAATTTTTAATCGAAAATAATCCTATAACTCTTGAAATTTTTCAAAAACTGTTCCAAATTTTAGACGCTTCCAAATTTTTGTTGAGTAATTGACATATTGGACGGGTTTTAAGTAAATTTTATAGAAAAAATAACTACTTTAAATAATTATTGTAATTTAATTAGGCTCCGGTACAATATTTACGTACTCCAATAAATAATCAATCTTTCCACCCCACAACAATTTGATTCCTTTACCAAAACCTGAAAATCTAATTTTATAAGTATTATATCAGTTCAGATTTAATTATGAAGTATCATTTCACATTTTTAGATGAACTACACACGTAAATTCGAAAATGATGCTAATTAATTTTTTTTAAAAATAGATACAATATTAATTAAATTATTTAAAATCTCTTATTTATACTTACTAATTTATGTTAAACTTATGGCTGAGTCCTGATGTTGCTTAGGATTAATTAATAGATTTAAAATAGAATTGATGTTATTTAGGATTGATAGATTTAAAAATAGAATGGTGTGGGTAGTTATTTCTTTTTTATTTTAATTATTTTATTTTATTTAATAATAAAAATTAAATTAAAATTTATTCTAATAATTAAGATCCATATACATTCTAATTTGACTTTAAAATTATATGAAACAAATCCACAGTGTCTTGTATACTTGTCACATTAAATTTGTGATAATCTAGGAGTATTTAATAAGTAAGGAAATTACTTATGGAGGAGAAAATTCTTTAATTTTTTATTCTTCTATATTATCTTATCTCAAAACTAGTCTACATACGTGACTCATCGCCATGCGAGTTAATTAGTCTACATTATTATCTGATAAAAACAAATCCCAACCGTTAAATTGAAACGTGGTCGTATCATATGCTGACAGATGAATTTTGAAGCCTCGTTATCTGATGTGGGCCTGGGAGTTTGAATCCTGGCCCATCAGGAGTGGGCCCAATAACCCTATCATTAGTGACGGTTTACTAGGGATGTAAACGGGTAGGGTAGGTAGGGTACGGGTTGGATAAATCCACGTACTACCCGCTACTCTATTTACCCTACCCTTACACTACCCTATTACCTTAAAATTAAACATTGAGTAGGGTACGGGTATGCGAATAATCCGTGGGTAAATGGATACCCGCAATTATTATAAAATATTATATGAATATCCGTCGTTTCTCAAACTTATTCAATCCTACCCGTATTAAAATTAAAAAGATTTTTTTTAGTATAAATATAAATTTGGAATTAAATAATGTACCTAAATATTATTAATTAAAAACTAAATAAATGATGTAAATACATAATTTAAAAATTAAATAATATAATATATAGTATATAACTTTTGAAAGCATAAATATATACATACATAATTAGAAATATATAATACTCCATTATAATATAAATAAAAATAAATATAGTACTTAGACATAATTAATTAAAAATTAAATAATGTAAATATGAATATATAAATATGTAATGTAATTAAAAATGTATAACATAATATATATATATATATAATATTATATAAATATAATATGTATAATATATAGTATCGGGTAAACGGATCGGGTATCGGGTCTGATAAACGGGTATAAAAGGAGAACACGTACCCTACATTTATCCGTAAAATTTTTATCGGGTTCGAGTAATACCCTACCCGTACCCACCACCTCGGGTACCGCGGATAACCCGACTCTGGGAATAAAATTGACATCCCTATTGTTGACTCACGAATTAAAACAACATGAATATTTCTCATTTGTTTAATTAATGCCACTTCCTTAAACAATATCGAGCAAGTTTTAGTAAAAAACAATTTGGTATTATAAAAATAAAATGTAATTTTCAAGCAGTTGAGTTTTATGTTATTATTATTATAATTTACTTTAGGAGCATGCATGTAATGTTAGATATGTTTCGGAATAAGTTCAATGGAAAATCTATCACTAAATATAACCCACCCTTCTCAATCTATGAATACAAGTATACCCTTAAATTAATAATTTTCTAAATATAAATATTAAATTCGATAAATAAAATAGAGCATAAGCCATAAAAACACAAAATAAGAAAATCATTAAAAAAAATTATATAAAACGATTCTATACAATAATTTGTCTTAAATAAATATTGTTTGCCCGCTGCTGCGTACTAAATTCATTAGATTAGAGCTACATTATAATAAATAACAATTCTTCCATTAAAGTAAGGGGCCTGTTATTCAATTCTGCTTAAATATACCCTATATAAACATATAATATAAGACTAATATTTTTATTTATTAAGATATAAATATCCTTATTAATTAAGATTTCCAATTTATTCAAACCCCAAATTTTTATGTTTAACCCATTCTCATAAACTCGGCTAGTTTTGCATAGTAATTCAATGGAACAAGGCAATAATCCTAAAAAATGAATGATTATAATCAGGATATTGCAGATTATATTCATAATTTTTGTAATTTGTCAACGTATACTAACAGAATATTTGCTCTTCGTAATTAATCAAAAGCAAATTGTTCGGTTGCTAGAATCGAACAAACTTCATTCACATGCTATAACAGAACGGAAATAATTTGTTCTGAAATAACCCACTCAAAAATAAATAAATAAAAAATTCTTTATCTTTCAAATCAAAGCACTTACAAGTGTTTTAAACCTTGACAATAGTGATGAATGGGTTGGCCACCATAAGAGGTCCTGTGAGCAACCCCTTATCGTTGCTATATCATTTCGATCATCCTTATCAAAAGCTGCAAATACATGTTAGGATTTACAAACAGATAAGAAATATGTCTGAGGTTGTTCGGTTGCAACTAGCTAACTTACTAGGGTTGTTCGGTTGCTATAAGCGAACAGAATATGCTCTGTTCGGGTTGCTAAACATTCAAGTAATATGCGCATAAAACCATTAATTGATTTTAATTCAGCCACATTTCAACTAAAATTGCATGAACAAAATTTCAACGGAGTCCATGCTTAAATTACCCGAACATGTTTGACTAAATTTTGAAATAGATTAAAGGTGTTCTTCTGATATCCACTTTCATTTCTTCCTTTGGCTTCTTTTGTTGGTTGAGTGTCAACCAAAATCCCACATCGGTTAGAAGTGGGGATGGCGAGGGGCATATAATTGAGGGATGAACTCTCTCTAGAGTGATATTGTCCGCTTTGGGCCTCTCCCTAGAGTGATATTGTCCGCTTTGGGCCGCCCACTGGCACGCACGGTTTTACCACTCTGGGCATCACACCCAAAAGGCCTCATGCTAGGGAGAGTCCATCCCTCAATTATATACCCTCTGCCATCCCCACTTCTAACCGATGTGGGACTTTGGTTGACACCCAACCAACATTTTTTTCGTCAACAAATATCGTGTTTCTTAAATTGCTATAGGCAATAAATTGAATAAATAAATCTCGTGTTTTTTTATTGCAATTTTCGTTTCTAGTTTAAATTTCAAAACACATTAATTACCACTTGCATGTTATATTCATTATTTTCTCTCACGAGAGATGTCTATTACTGCATTTAGTACAAAACGTGGAATTAACATCAGCTTCTAAAAATAATGCACACAGTACACTTATTAATAAAGTATTTATAAATACATTTAATAAAAAAAAAATTTGTAGGAGATGTCCAAAAATCCCTTGTACCATCCTTTTTTTTTTAATGCTGAAAAGTAATAATTTATTATATAAAAGAGTATTAACTTACTTATCTAGAAAGCATTAACCACCAGCTCACCTAGCTACTGGGCTCCTCACTAAGCGACCCAGGTTCAATTTCCCTTGAAAATGAGAATTGTGGGTGTGCAAGTGTTTGGTGAACTAACTATTAACATACTAACAACTAACATTTCCCTGTAACAAAAAAAAAAAAAAACGTTTTGGTGAACTAACTATTAACATACTAACAACTAACATTTCCCTGTAACAAAAAAAAACTTAGTCAAAATTAATGCTGAAAATATTTTAGTGAATAAAAATGAGATCATAATAAAAACCCAAAGTCAAAATTAATGCTGAAAATATTTTAGTGAATAAATGAAGAAGTTGAAACACATCTCATGTTGATTAAGGTTGCTCTTAAATCTACCAAATTTCAAAGATACCATGTGCTCTCATAGTTTTAGGTCAACTAAGCTGATTAATCATTTTATTTTTATTCTTTTTTATAATAATATGAGTTTGAAGATAGGGTGAATTATGGAGGAGAGACAGGGTAAAGCAGGGCAAAGATCTTATAATCTTATCCTAGAGTTAGTGTAGGCCCCAAATTTAGATACTATATAATTAGACTTTAGTCTTTATGACTTTATTATGGTTATAGTTATGGATCATTGCTGCTGCATTACATAATTGTACCTTGGGGTGCACCTCAGATGTGCAGTCCATGATTTTACTATTCTTACATTTTTTTCATCGAACTTCCATTGTACTCTATGTACCTAGCTCCATCAATATTAATAATTTTCTAAAGATGAAATTATTTGGATTTTCATTTTATTTCTTTTAGATCCTAATTAGGGGTTTAACCGAGTCGAATTTTAGCATGTTTGAGTCTCATTTGTTGGAAAATAATCGAGCTCAATCCCAAGTTTATTATGAAAAAAATTTTTGAGCTCGAGAGACTGATTGTTGAGACTAGTTTATATTTGCAAATCACGAACATACAAACATTTTTGTTTACGAACAATAAAAATATTTTGTTCATGAACGCATAATATTATTCATATATATTAAACAATCAAACAAATCAACAATAAATAGTAATAAAATTTAAAATGATACTTCCTTCGTCCTACATCACCCTTCACACTTTATTTATTCGTCCGTCCCCAAACACCCTAAACACCTCAAAAAAATAAACATCACTCTATCTAACAATCTCTAAAGTTCCTTTAATTTCAAATTTGTTACTCCTTTTTCACATACATAACATTACTTTAAAAAAAATAATACAATACTCTTTAAAGTCAACAAAATTGGTAAAAAGAATAATTTTTCTTAAATAACATGGTACAGTTAACGAAAAGGGCGATCCAAAATAGAGAGTGTAGTATATAGATATATTTAGATAATCACTTAAACTATTATCATATTTATGTATATTATTTATGAATAATAATAAATTAATAAAATATTATATTAATATAATGAACTAGATGAGTGTTCACAAGCTTTTAACAAGAAGCTATTCAATATTCAAACTCGTTTGTTTATAAAACTAGAAATGGATTTTTGTTAGTATTCATTTATTTAATTAATTAAACGTATATAAATGCGTTATTAAAATAGTGTACCCCACCATTAGGGGCCCCCACCGCCCCTGCCTTGGAGATTGGTGGAGGAGGTAAATCGCAGGATGTGCCTCAAGTGGCTTATAGGGAGGGCTCACTGTTAAACTTGTGCTTGCAAGGGGCCAAATCCATACCGAAGGCAGGATTCGAACCCCCAACTTGCAGCAACCAAACTCAACTGGAAGGCCTTTCCACCATCCCCTCTACCACTTGAGCTATGCCTTCGGGCATATAAATGCGTTATTATCAAACCGAGTCATGGGTTGTATTTGCCAATTGCTTAGTTTGCTTGTAACCTAATCCTGATCATATGGATGATGTGGTAGTCCGTACAAGATTTTTATAGATAAGAGTGAGAGCTAGTTGTCAAGCCTTGATTTATTTCAATACAAATATATTTATCATTATTATTAATATTATTATTATCATTATGGCATTCCAATATTTGGATTTATTTTTTATTTTTTTTTGGTATGGAACCGTTCTAGCGTGAATTTTCAGCTCCACCGCTCCACGTGATAAATTATTATTCATTTAAAAAAAAAATTATTATTTCGTTTATTAATTTATCGTACAAAATGAGGGAGAAAATTATTATTTTTATTTGTTGATGACCATTGAAGTAATTAGTCAATACACAAAAGAAAATATTAAAATATAGATATTTTATTTATTTTATATATCTTTTCAATTTAATGATTTTAAAAATATACTATTTTAAATAAATTTTATGTTTTCTTATTTGAACATGAGATTTAATGGGTAAATAAAAGGGCCCAACAAGATCAACTTCAATAATTTTTTATTTTTTTCTTTCAAATGTTAATGAATCTTATAAAATTATATATAGGTGATAGCTAATTTCCAACCATATGATAAATGAAATTTGTGGTTGAATTGAGGAAGGTAGGATAAGCATTAAGTTGAAATTTTGGCCAATTGATATTTCATTGTCCCATTTAATATCAACATAATCATAATTCTTTTTTCATTGGTCCATCTCTAATTATCTCAAAATTTGTCTCCCCACATTAAACAGCTATTATGTTGGCCAACACCTTGAATTTTCTAGTTAGGATTGGAGAATTTACCTACAACCAAGAAAATCAAATTAAATCAAAATTACAAATCTGCCCTAATCTTAGCTTGGATAGAGTTAAATTCATTTGTTGTCCACGGAATTTGCTTGGTCGATTTCAGTTCCAAGATAGATATTTTTTTTTAATTTAGTCTCGTAACTATATTATTTAATCGATTTATGACCAATTTTCACCGGAATCCCAATTTCTGCCGGAAAAAGCCCGCATGCAGTGCACCTGACTGCACAATTTGGGGGAATTCGGCGACCCGATCTGACGTGTCAACTAGATGAAATCTGGGCTTTCCCGCAGAAATTGGGATTTCGGCAAAAGTTGGCTATAAATCGATCAAATAACATAGTTACGGAACTAAATTAAAAAAAAATATATCTATTTTGAATTTGAAATCGACCAAGTCAATTCCTATGGGACCAAAAATGAATTTAACTCGCTTAGAAATAAGATTTGTACCTAAAACTGGCCCCTCCAAACATATATATACTGCCTTAAAAAAAATCAGTCAAATTTTCATAAAAAATTTAAAGTGTATATAGTTTATAAAATTAATATGTGAGTTAATAAAGTTTATAAATATATTAAATATAGTGTGAATATATATGAGTATTATAATATTTTATTAGTTTAGTATGATATTATAATTTACTCCTCTAAAATTTTATATGCCCTTGCTTTTTATTAATAAATTTAGATGAAATATTAATTCAATTAGTATGTAGATTTTTTCAATATTTTTTAAAGATTATTACTGTTTATTAACTAAGGCAAAGACTTGTGAGACTGTCTCACATTAAGACTTACGTGAGACTATCAAAAAGTGATAAATTTATAAAAGGAAAGTGATAATAAATTAATGAAAAGTGATACTGCTATTTCATGAACAATTTATAGTATAAATAAAAAGTGATAACATTTTATAACGAAAGTAATAACATTTTATAGCGAAAGTGATAACTATTTTAAAAAATGAAAAATTGTCTCACGTGAGACGGTCTCACGCAATACCTACCCATTAACTAATTATATCAACCATATAACCTCTTATAGGGTCATAGTAGTATAAATTATCCTAAATCTTACTCCCTTCGTCCCGTTTCAATGTTTACGTTTGTTTTTTGCACGTTGATTAAGGAGTATAATATTTTAATAGATAATGGGTGAAAAGATATAATATTCAATGTAAAGTGGGTAGGTGTATTAGTGTTGAATGATATATTAATTGTTTTAGGTGGGTCCCATATTCCAAAAAGGAAAAGGTAAACATTGAAATGAGACGCTTACAACAGAAACGTAAACATTGAAACGGGATGGAGGGAGTACTTTTTAATGAATTGATGTATTTTAAAAGGGTCGGCTATTAGCACTCCCGATTTTACTAATTATACCCCCAATTACAAAATGTACCCCACTAAGATGAAAATATACACAAATAAATTACTAAATACACCTCATTATAGACTTTTTTACCCTTTTATAATTAATTAAACCTTAAAGATCTAGTGCCTTGCATTTCATCGAACACCTGGGTGATATTGAACAACATGATCAAATTTTCCACCGCATTCCCATGTTGTTATAATCAACCCAATGCACATTTCCATTGATAAAACCTGCATCCAAAAGTATTCCAATTTCCACAACACAGTTCTTCCTAATGTCATCTTCAACCGCGTGTCATTGGGAGGAAACGGGGAGGATTAGTAATCACAATAGGTATTAGTTTGTAAACTTCTTGTATAAATAAATCGATTTGTTAAAAGAGAAGAAGAATCAAGGTTAATTGGATATTGGGAAGGAAAGAAGCTTGGTTAAATTCCATGGAAATCCAATTTCCCTACATCAGACAAACAGGAACAAAACATACCCATAATCTGATTGAACATAGGGTATCCTCAACACCTTAAACTCATTGTTTTCAACGTTATATCCGAATACACCAAAAACATGTCGTCCGACGTCGATTGAGCCATTGGTAAATTGACTTTTCACTTGATCACGGAAAGAATGGATTCAGGTTGCGACATAACACACGCAACCCACGACCCGGAAGTAAAAACGGGTGTAATCACGGAAAGGGTACTCAATGCTGATGCTTTCTTCTTCAGATAAATACTCACCCTCATATTCGAACTGCGTAAACATCGTTGATTCGAGCCTTGGAGTAGCTCTTGACCATGATTCGGGTCGGATTGGGATACTGTCTCAATGGGATATACATATCAAAATCTTATGGGATATACGTATAGGAATGGAGAGAGATTAATTAAAAAAATTAGTTAATACTCCCTTCGTCCCACACTTATGTTCACAATCTCCGTTTTCGTCCGTCCCACACTTATGTTCACCACCCAAAAAATGAAACTTCATATTCACCAAAAACCTCAAAAGTTATCTTAATTTCAAAAATATCACTCCCACCTAACACACATAACATAGTTTATAATTTATTTATTACCTAAAAATACCACAATACCCCTACAAAGTCAATAAAATTTGTCAAAAAGTAACTTTTCTTAAACTCCGTATCTACAGTGTCGGTGAACTTAACTATGGGACGGAGGGAGTAATTAATAAAAGGGTATTAATGTCTTTAACATATAAGGATAATTTAATTAGGGTACATATAGCAAAATCAGGGTGTAAATAGCCGCCCATTTTAAAATTAGTGTGAGTATTTTTGATTTGGTGAAGCAATTTAGGAGAAATAAAAAGAGGTAGCCAAATCAAAATCGAATGGGAAGCAGAGTAAGTTGACTAGATACAAACTAACTTTGAAAAAAGAAAAATGAAACAAAACAAACATTAGCCAAAAAGACAGCTACTTCTCATCTAAGCATTATTACTTAATTTTAGTACAAATACATATTTAAACAAACAACAGTACCTTAATTAATTAATACTTTTTCCTCCAAGCAAAGAATAACTAGTGGATCAGGATTTCAGGATAAGACCTAACCCCCACACCGCACCCCACCCCACCCCACCCCACTCCCTCAATCCACCCCCACCATTTTATCTCATCATTTATTCCCTCCGTCCCATTAAAATTGGTATAATTTTTTCGGGCACGAAAATTAAAAAATATAATAATTTAATGTAAAGTGAAGTAAAGTGAAATGAGAGAAATAATATTTAATGTGTAGTGGGTAGTTGTATTAGAGGTGATATGTAGAGCTCATGAGAATAGATTAATTGTTTTTATGTGAGTCACATGTATTAAAAAGAAAATATGTTAATTTTAGTGGGACAAATCAAAAAGAAAAGTGTGTCAAGTTCTATGGGACGGGAGTAATATATATCCATCCACAAAGAATATTCATTGTTCATTACCTTGCTTTTTAAAACTTTGCTCTGTTTTTGTCGTTAAGATCCAAGATATAAACTACCCACCAGTTTGTGTTTTTCTTGTGATTTTCTTGTTTTATTTTATTTTATTATTATTATTATTTAGCAGTGATCCATAGCAATACAGAGAGAGGTATAATTAAGAATCCAAGCATTTTCTCTCAAGAGTATATTCTTCTTGCATACTTTCTTAGATCCCATCTCCAATCGATTAAATTTGATTCTGGGCTCCATTTTTAGCAACAACCCTTTTCGCAGAACGATGTTTTCTCCATGATGATCTGCTAAAAATCTGATCTTTCTTCAGTAAACCTAGTATTTTTTGGTTTCTTGAAATTGCACACCAACGGTGAATATGCCTACAAGAGTTGTGAGCAAGAACGTTGATGAAATCTTCTGTGGAGATCAGAGGGTTTTAGTTGGAAAAAAGGTTATGTTTGAGGATGTTAGAGAGAGCGAGGCTGGAAAAGAAGAGTTGGTGAAGAACTCATGTTATCAGAATGTTTCTTGTTCAGATGAATCATCATCAATTGGGAAGAACAGTGATCTTTCTGAGAATTCATCGGACAAATCAGGAGATGGTGAAGAGGTTCAGAGTTCATATAAAGGGCCTTTGGATGCCATGGAAGCCTTGGAGGAAGTTTTGCCAATAAGGTTTGTTTATCTTTCTCTAATTTGAAATTAACTTCACCCTAATTAGTCCTAATAAGTTTTTTTTTTTTTGAGGGATTTTTGTTGCTTTGCTCTGTTTTGACTTTTTATAACCTCTTGGGTTATTAGATTTAGCTTTTATACTGGTGTAGAGAACTGTAATTTGATCAGGATTCTTTAATTTCAGACTTTTATTGTAGGTTTTCATAGAAGTTTGTCTGATGCTTAAGCTGCAATAATTGCTTTTTCTTTTTTAATTTTATTGTTGGATGCTCTAACTTGTTGATTGACAACTAGTTCATTTTTTTTCATCTAGTCTGAATTTTTTTTATTTATGGATGTATTTTACAGACTTGATATAGTTTTAAAGTCTATGGATAACTCAATTGGATGTATTTCGATGAGTGCAAAACTCTAGAACCTAACAATCATTATATTATTTCATGGTGGTCCAACTGTTCTCTTTCACTTTCATACACCTCACAATCTGAAAGATTCAATTACAGAAAGGGCATCTCAAGATTCTATAATGGCAAATCCAAGTCCTTTGCAAGTTTGGCAGATGCATCATCTTCATCATCCATAAAAGAAATTGCTAAACCAGAGGATGCATATGTGAGAAAACGTAGGAACTTACTTTCTTACAACCTCAACTGGGATAAGCCGAGAAGCTCTCCTTTGAGGGGCTATGGGGGCGGCATATCGAAACGGATGACGAGCTCAAGCAGGACGACGTTGGCTTTGGCCGTGGCAATGCGCAATTCCGACAGCAATCAGCAATGCAACTCTGTTGGTGGATCATTGCCCAGGAAGGATTTCTCCACCTGGAGATCATTTTCCTTGGCTGATTTGCAGCATTGTGCTGCTGTTGCTATTTCTAATGAAATGGCTTCAAATAAATCTTGATCGATAGGAGGCTAACTGTAATGCTTCTTGTTTTGTTGTGTAGAGGTTACTAATGTTGATCTAATTTTTATGATGTTGCTGGCAAAAGGGACTGAGTTAAAAGGTTTTCTGTAATCATATGAATGAAATGTGGAGTTAGAAAGGATATATATATAATCCCATCTAGTAATCGTGAGCTTTCAATATCTAACTGAAATAAACCAGTGTTCTAAAAGACATCATCTACCAACTTATTTTCTACAAATCGACTTCGCTTTAGAGCCTGTTGGGCATCTATCATCCTCGTCGCTACTGAAGCCATCACGCTTGCGGTGGATTAAGATGCGCTAGACGTACAAATTCAGTTATAAAGTAGACAGATATACGCAAATTAGCAATAGGCACTAGGCAGTCAGCAAAGACGAGACGAAAGATCTTTAAGAAAACGAAACATCCATGCTGCATTACCAAGATGAGTAATGTACATTGTTCAAGAGGGCCAAAGCATTGACAAAAATAAAACTTCAGCCGTTCTGAGTAATTTGCTACCTACACTTTGTACAATGCATCGCCACGGTCTAACATGCGTGTGACTTTGTAACGAACAAATGAAATCGAATACATAACTAACTTCTTTCTTGGAGCAGAAAATTTGAATTTGCAGGACTATTCACTATTCTTCCGGCAATCCTTCATTCAGTTGACTCTACATTTCATGCAAATGCAATCAAGATTTGTGCTTCTGTTTGTTAAGTACTCCATTTAATACGATGTGATGGAAAGCAAACTTACAGGGAGCGGAGCATGAGATGTGATGTACAGCAACTAATGAAGGATCATTTACTTGGCATTCTGCAAAAGTAACTGAACAGAAGGATATTCAGAAAAGAACTTGGGAAGCTCCATGTCTGAGGGATCAATTGCAGGAATAGCCATATATACATCTTCAGTGGAAAATGGTATGCTGCAAGAAAGATCAGAGATTTAAAGGAAAAATAGATTACTAAGCCACATAGAAATATATATATCTCTGGAAATATTCATTAGTCATCATAAACCAACAAAAAAGAAAAGTTTCTGTCCCAGTCCCATAGGCAGAATATAACTAGAGCCATGTAACCCAAATTGTTAGAGCTGGTTGGGACCTGCTTGGGGGGCATGAGGAATTTTACACGGAGAACCACTGGACCTACTACATATTTTTCCTATATTTTATTGGTATATTCTAAACCTGGATCAATATATTTTACCTTCTTCCATTGTGCAATAATAATCTGTAGTTACCATGGTTTTAAATACTAGACAGTAGATGTAATGTCAAGTTTGTGCAAATTTACCAGAAAACGTTGTGAGGATAACAGCAATTTGAATTAACAAATATTGCACAAGATATTAGAAGTTAAATGTTGAGAGTATTGCCTCTGTTAAAAATATAAGATTCACATTTCCTTTGTCAAGTTAATCACATTCCAAAAATTTACACCATAAATTTTTTACCTCAGGTCATCATCCAGTAAGAATGAGTTTGACGAGGTTGCATTTTGTGAATCCTTATTTACTATCTCCCTCATCTGAGCAACCACCTGCCAGAAAACCAGAAAAAAAGAAAGTTATACACAAACATTTTACAGAAGGTTAAGCACAACTCAGACCTTATACATGATCAGAGAGAGAGAGAGAGAGAGAAAAAAAAAATGAATGCAAGACACAAACAATGAAAGAAAAATGTACGGCTAATCACAGCTCAAACTTATACGATCAGAAATTTCAGTTAGTGTCTGTATAAACTGTAAACTCTCAGGCATGGGCATCAAATAACCAATTCTCTAGTAACTCAGTTAAAAGCTACAGAAAACAGTTAATTGAGGTATATCAAGAAAGGAAATAGAGATTTTCAATCACTTGCCTCATTTGACACGCTGTGCGTCCCATACTTGTCATCCCAGTACATTGTACTTATTCGATAGATTTGCCTCACCGTCAGTTTCTGCCAAAACCATTAAACAAAGAAAATTTTAGTGGGAGAAGAGATCAGATAAAGGCAGCATATCAAGGAAAAAGTGAAGAAAGTGCATAATAGTAGATTAATACTATTTCAAAAAGTCATACCGGACAGAGATCCTGTCTTATCTCTTCTAAGGATTTCTTCCTCTTTTGATGGATGACCTATTTATAACAAGACACTTCAGTAACTACTAATACAAAGATCAAAATTAAGGAATTATAATAATAAAGCAGAACAATGGGCTATACCAAAAATCCAACAGCTTGTCTAATGTAATTAAGCTCATGCCAGGAAGTTCCTGCAAACTGCATTCAACAATGATTAGACTAAAAAAGCATAAAATTCAGTTTGGTCTAGAGATTGAGTTAAAGAAAACAATCAAGAATACTTCTTCTGTTGCGTTGACTAGCCATTTTTCCAACTCAGCCAGACCAGATTTGACATATTCACCATTTGAAAATGTGCAGCACTCACGTCGAAGCAGCAGGCTGAAAATGATTTTGGTTAAAGTTTCTTTGGCTGTTTGCAAGTGATATGCACAGAAATTTAATCATGAGATAAGATACCTATTAAATAATTGTATATTGATGAAGGAGAACACCTGGGTAGTGAGCTTCCGAATGAAAAATGAAGGAACCTGGAAATTTATTAGTTCACGAACCATAAGCATATAAAAAAAGCACAGAAACAAATGGAAGATAATAGTATCAAAGAAATGTAGCTTACGTGATTTTTCCGCAAACGATTCATTAGTGAGTCCAAAAAGTTGATAATGCTATCCCATTCGCTACTTGGTGATTGCTGAGGAACTCCAGTAGGTGATCTGGATGACTTCCCACCATGAACTCGTTGGATTTTTGGTGCCTTTAACAGAGAAGGAATATTAGATGCAACTACAGAAAATGTGTAAAAAAGTTTCGGCAAAAGCGAATAGTATCAGGTATTTTACGGGAGAAATATGTCAGGAAACCTTCAATATACATCACGAGTTGGACTAAGATGAGCGAGGCATTAATGACATTGATTAAGGCAGGCAACTTTCAGCACCAAAACACACTCTTACAGTTAACTGTTAAAGTTTACACAGCCCAAACACTAGTGTGGTTAATTCCACATTGCCAGGTAACACAGTCTAGGAAGCCACTTACTAAGTTCTCAGTTAAATCAGAAAGCCCAAAAAAAAAAAAAAAGTAGCACAATGCAACAATTTCAGATAAATGGGCCAAGTTAAAAGAGCAAAGAAAAGGAAGTACTTGAATGCATTGTCCCAATAATGAAGATATTTCTTTCTTCAAATTATCCCGGATCAAACCAAATATTTTCTCAACACAAGCTACCAGTTGTTGTTTAAATAACAGAGCTGGATACTTAGCTTCCATATGGGATAAGCTGTCATCCAGACCATGATATTTGAATGAAGACTTTGGGCCCTACGAAGCAAAACAAAAGGTTTATGTTAGTATCAAAGTAATTCACAAAGACAGTCTTAGGCATATGAGCTGAGGAGCCTAAATTAACCTAAGACCATGGTCACAGGTAAAGGGTTGACCACACTAATAAGCCCTTCCACACTTCCATGTGGAATTAATGTGTGATATCGTAACAGTTTGTGTACATAATGCAAAGCAACTTCTGGATGTACCATTTATGATTTAATTTCTTAACCTCCTATCAAGAAAATATCAACAAGTCCCTCTGAATTGCCTCTTTCAATGGGATATTAGGAGTTGGAACTATCATTTCCTGGGTTTACAACCAAAACTAAATCCATTACATTGGAAAGGAGGATCATTAAAAGTAGAGAACCCAGCAATTAAATAATGTTTTCTCTAAGAGAGTTTGAAAACAGGTTTGCAGAAGGAGCTTTCAACTTCCCTTACAAAATGGTTACTCCTTCAGACGTAGAAAGAACAATTATATTCTAATACAATAACTTATTTGAACTCTAAAGGGGAAAATTTAGAGGAATTGGTCAAATTTTGCTCACTATATGAGTTCAACTAGTTGAATACATAATTGTAAAAGGCGCGCCCCGAGCGCGCCTCAAGCCAGTGCACCTATATTGTGTGATGTTTGCTAAAAATAGGCGACCTTCAAGAGGCAAGCGCCTCTTTGCACCTTTCACCGTAGCAAGAGGCGCTCCCGCTCCTCAGGAATTAGTCGTCAAACATTTTTTATTTATTAAAAACATTTTTAAAGCTCTTTTTTTTTTTGGTGGGGTGGGGGGGTTAACTTTTGTATTTAGGGAAATTAACCTAGAGTTTTCACTAACATAATGAAAAAAGATGCTAAGTTTGATGAGAAGGATTGGGATGACACCGACCATGACTATTATGATTAGTTTTCTAGTTGCTAATCATTTGACACTTGATAACTTATGACTATTATGATTAGTTTTCTAGTTGCTAATCATTTGACACTTGATAACTTTATGAAACTAGAAGGCCCTTAGTTATTTGATTATTGTCTATCTGTGTTGAATATTTGACCTTCAAAGTTGATTATGACATTAATTATGTTCACTGTGTTACTATGTTATTTATGAGTTTTATGTAATATTATGTGATGTTATGTGATTTTTATTTAGTTAATTATCTGTTAAGTACGTTCCAGTGAAGGATATCCAAAAGGCGCGGCAACTAAGCCCTAGTGCCTTCGTGCATCTCTCCCCAAAACAACTATGCAATTGGGAGTTATTGAGATTTCAGCTGCCCAATTTTAGCTTAGACCTTGATATATGCATTCAACAGGATGTTATGCACGATTTTTACACCTCTTTTGAAATTTCCGAGTAACATTATCTTATCCTTCTGAAATTATTTGAAATCTAAAATTATTGAGATTTCACGATATTATTTCATTTAGCCTTACTTGAGCAAGTCTTCCATTCAGCCCCGTTGAACCTGCAGAACGCTGAGACCCAGCAGTCAAGAACCCATTGGACCGCAGATTTCTTTGGAGAAGACACAGAAGTGCAGAGGTGTTGGATAACCAATAAGGCAAAGTAGTGCTCTCATCACCCTCCTACAACCACAAGATAAATAGTTATTTCACCACATACAACCTCAGAATACCAACCAGATAAGTATAATACTAGGTCATATGGTAGACAAAACTCTTAAGAGTTTCACTGGAGTCTCTTTTCCAAAAAATCCTGGAATTAATTTCAACACACACACACACAATCATGCATTACATTAACAAGTTGGAACAGAGAGAAAAAAAACTACCTTCAACACATCATTGATACTCTCAATAATCAAATCAAAAATCGCAGTCCTCTCAGATTCAAATGCATGCCAATGAAGGAGGCATTTATAGATGACACACGCAGCTATTGGTTTGCCTTCCTTGAAGCCTAATGTCTCTTTGATGCAACGTGAAAGAATTTCAAAGTTCCCCTGCAACCATTTTACAGTTAGATATTGTAACACCCATGATTTTTAAATAGTTTATTTAATTTTATATTTTTATATTTATGCCCTCTTTCTAGAAAGCCCAAATTTAAGCCCATCCTTATGATCAGCCTGCTTATTTCTAAATGCGTAGGAAGATTTGAGATCCTTATCTAAATTAAAATCTTGATCTGATTCCTTACAGTAAGGAAGATATCTCTCTACAAATAAAAATAATATTTTCCAATCTTCAAAGAATATTTTTCCCCTCAAATTGAGGATCAACAAGGAAAGTCTTCTCTATCAATTATATCATCCTAAATTAGCTATATGTAATTTGGAGATAATTAAAATCCCTACCATCACTTCTCGATTTTACTACAAAAATCATATATAGTTATATATTCATGATTTCTCTTTTCTATTCTCCATTATAAAATCGATATCCGCCGTGAACGTAGAAGAGAAAATTAGAATTTTATACTCTTCCCTTATTTAAGGAATCTCTTCATGTCATCATATCCCTTTTATTTTATAAAGAGATTTCTCCCTGCAATTGATCCTAAATTTATTTTCCTCACTAAGGAAAAAAATTGGCATCATACGCGTTCTTTCTAGGGCTTTTGGTCACAGGCTCACAGCCACTTCACTATAAAACTCAAAGCATCTTTCAATCAATTTTTGTATCTATCAAATCTCTTAAAGGAGGAAGTCAATAATCTATCTTTCATTGATTAAATCTTTTATTGATTACAAAATATCCTCTTGCATTAGTTTCTCCCTGCAGTATTTTTTCAAAATCAATTCTAATTGCCTATCAAATCCACTTAATCAATCATCACCCTAATTGCCTATCGAATCCCTGCAGTACTTAATCAATAATCACCCTAATTAGTTGGGAATTTGCCCAAAATTAACTTATATATACATTGTATTTAATTTCTCCCCTCATTGAATATTATCACAAACACCGTAAGTCTATAGAGAGGGAGAGTACAATTTCTTTGTTTAGAGAGAGAGAGAAAGAAAGAGAGAGTGCAAGGCCTCAAAGGAGATTTTGGGTCAAGGCTTCTAGCAAGGTTTAAGGTGGGATTTATTATGTGTTGTTTATGTATTTAAAACCCTACATGATGTGATTATGTATGAACATGCTATGTTATCCATGAATTATTAAGTACAAGTCAAGGGTATTGAATCGCGATGCTTGCCAACATGGGTAGTGAACCGAAAGGTGCTTACCAACATGGGTAGTGAACCGAAACCGAAAGGTGCTTACCAACATGGGTAGTGAACCGAAAGGTGCTTACCAATAAGGGTATTGAACCGAAAGGTGCTTACCAACATGATATGAAATTTCAAGTTACAAGTGTAAGAATTTCAGTTTCACTTGTAGTAGCGTTTGAATGATAAATAGTGCGTAATTTATTTCACTGAGCGGTGGATTGCTCACTCCCTATGATTTACCCCCTTTTCAGATTAGCGTGGCGGCGTACGAGCGGAGGGTGTAATGGCAAGAGGAGACAAATTAAAATTTTAATGAAGTTTTCAATTGGGATTTATTTTTACTATAAATATTCAAAGTAATTTATGAATACTTGAGTTAAAATAAATTTATTTGTTGCTGAATTATGGGTTGACATGCTGTATGATAAGTTTTGTTAAAAACTCATTATCGTGGAATAGAGTTTATGAAATTCATGGCAGATTATTTTAGTTTATTCCCTTGGGTAAAAATTTGGAAAGTTTATTTGATCCATTCATTCATACACATTAAATTTATTTATTTATTTTAGATTAGAATCTTTTAGTGGTACTTTAAATTATCCAACTAAATAATTATTTGATTATGTTAATTGATTTTATTACGTTTAGAAATATTAAGAAAATTTAAACAGTTTTAATTATTATTTATTTACTATATTGGTTGGTCATATCCCTTTCTAAAGGCTCTTATTAAAGGAATTAACATGTAAATACTATTTATAAATTTTGGGGTGTGACAGATATAACAATAATTAATGCCACCAAATCTCTAAAGATACAGAGAGTTATGACAGGCCCAAGTGAAATCCCTAAAGTGCAAAGACTGGCACGTTATCCAAAAGAAGTAATGGAAAACCTGATGTTTTTCAATTCCCGACTTTGTTCTACGGGAATCAGAAAAGCCATGTGGCATTGGTGAAATGAATTTTGATGGAGTGGGTGATTCCTGCAAATCATAACAAGAAACTCAGACCAGAAATCCAGATACTCATCACATATTAGATAGACAGAAACTTACATAAGATTTCTGATCAGCAGTTGAAAGAACAAGTGCACCAGAGAACTTCTGTTTATTAAGTGAAAAAAGTGTGGTTAAAACTTCATCAACAAAATCAAATGTGATAAAAAATCTATTGTTGAATTATCTAAGCCATATGCCTATTATTGTTGAACTTATGCTCAGACTTCACCACATGATGGAAGGAGCCTGAGGACAGCTTACATCAAGGAAAGGTTTGACAAATCCCGTCCGATTGCTCCTTGGAGTTACACTCAATGTCTTCTGGCGCAAGACATGATTCTCATCCTCGAGATTTGAAAGTTTCTCTTCCATACTGAGGCAAAACAAAAAATTACAATCTTAATCACAATAAAGTATCTGCACATAATCCAAACATTGTTTTTTAGGAAATTGACAAGGCAGTTAATTATTTCTTCTTCAATGTTATGCAATTAGTTGTAATATATACTAGCACAAAGTTTGAGCAGGGAAGGTTGTGATGTGTCTGCCTCACCTTCGCAAATTTTGTTGGAGTTGCAAACAACTTTTTTCAACTTCCTGCAATTTTGCAACTGTACTACTTGCATCTTCTTTAGCTTGGGCAAGGTCAGACTCTAGCGATGAGTTTTTCTCTGCTAATGCAGTGAGGGAACTCTGCAAAAGTTTAAAAATAATTGAACCTAGTGAGTTCTAATAAGAAAAACAATTAGCAAAATTAATGTTATTATCTTGGATTTATGGTCACAGCTGGAAATGACAAATTTGTCTTTGTTTTGTAGTTTAGATCAAATCTGGAAATTTGGAAAAGTCAGACTAACCAAGAAAAATCTAATTTAACAAAAATTTCATGATGAAGCCTAGTTGTTAGAGAGGGCAGGGTGCCAGGGGATCCACGGTGCGCCTTTTCAAGGCTGGGGCAGTTCACGAGGCATGCATCTTTATGCCTATTAATGTGCCTGAGGACACCTGCCATACTTTGCAGATCTCCAAACCCCAAAACATGTTTCTGTCTACTTATTTTCAGATATATAACATATTTTAAACAAATTGTCAAAAGTTTGTTGGCAAACAAAAGGTGCTGACAGCAAGATGAGAAACAGATGATTCAAAATTCATCCCACAATCATAGCATGAAAATTTATTGTGGATGTAAGAGTAATCTCCATCTAGCTAAATTATCAAAATGTTATGGTGCACACTCTAGTTTGTAATATAAAAAATTAATAAATAGGCTTTCATTTGGCATGTTTTTCTTTAAAATCAGCACACGTCATAAAAATTACCTTTAAAAATGCATTTTCCTTTCTCAGTTCATTCAGAGAAATACTCTCTCTTTCAAATGCAGATTTTTCCTTAGCTGATGTCTCAAGCTGTCTCTCAAGCACCATACTTCTATTAAGAGCTGCAAGTTTAGCTGCATCTAGTTCCAATGTCAAAGACTCAACAGTCTTTTGAAGTTTTGAGATCTCAACTGATTTAGCATCTTCATTGGACATCTGCACTTCAAATTGGTTATTTAATAAGAGTTGGGGGAGTATACCAAACAGGAGACCAAATGAAGAAATATATATATCAGCAACACAACAGGAAAAAATAAGAAGGGACTGATGATTGCTCAAATAAAGGAACCTAGGGTCATGAATCTACACCAGATGCTAATAATGTGTTGCTGTCCAGCAAACCAATAAAAGACAAAAGCCATCTCAAACAATTGTAGATTGACTAGTTACTTGAATATAACAGGCAATATATGACAAATGCACTATTGACTGATCCATAAGTGTACATTGCAAATGTTGGTACCCGTAATTTTTTCTCAAGATGCAACCGCCATGTAAGATCTTCCAACTGCTTTTCAAGCTTGCTTTTTGCTAAAAGTAATGCACCAGCCTCATTAGCCTCCTGCATGGTTGTTGAAAATTATCACTCTCTCTGAAAATACGGGCAATGTATATGTGAACAGCAGGGCGTAAAATTTCCTATATATGTGCAGGATCGCAAATCATGCATTTTAAAGAAGCATAAGACAAAGAAGATATTCTATTCATCATCAAGCTTCTTATCAAAATCCGTAAAGAAATTCTAACAGGAACACTTTGCAGAGAAATTGGTATACACCAGTATGCTAAAATAGGCACTTCATTTGACAACGACAATATACTAGGAGAGGGCAACCCATTTTCACCTTCTTAAGCCTCCTAAATTCTCGTTTTGCCAATTTTTTCCTCCATAGACATTGTATGGCAATAATGTTATGCTGACGATTACAATAGATTGAGCGAACCTTGAACATCCTCCAATGAGCCTGACACAGAAACAAAACATCAGGTATAACATCCAACACAAAGTTGAATCAATGGCACAAATTCTTCCCACCAAAGACCTGCTATATCATGCACTATATGCTTGATAACCAGCCCCCAATGGAATGATGAACTGTTACACCATTTAGGTATGCATTTGTATTTCATAAGAAATTTAAATGTAAATGATCACAAACTGGACATAAAATACTTCACTATTAAAGCATATAGAAAACCAAAAACACCCCTGTACAAAATAAACTAATTTTGATATTTATTACTCATACTTCATATCATTATTTACAAAGGGATATCTAGGAATTACCATGTATAATAAATCAAAACAGAAAAAAGACACCCCCCATTCCACATAACACGCAATACAATATTCACCTGAATAAGAGTGGCAGCTCGGTCTTCCTTACGACACAAAAACTTCCTGCGAGTTAAGTAACCACAGAGAACAGACTGTATGACCACAGAAGCCAGATAAAGTTGCACATATGCACGTCTGGATAACCAGCATCGAAAATATTTCTGAATTATGAGGGCAGCAGCTGTCTCTCGCATGGCAGTGAACGTCTTTCGCGAAATATTTCCTGCCACAAATTTATACATAAATAATCCACACAATAAACATAAAGGTACAAAAAAACATGGTTAATTCCACAAGGGTACAGTGTACACAATCAGCTTTATCAACTACTAGCATAATCACAAGGCAGCGCTCAGAGAAAATATTAGGATATTGTAAATTGCGGAAGTACACAGAAATTGAGAGAGTACTCAAAGTAGAAACTCACGCTTATTTAATGTAAACTTTTTATGAATGTATTCATTTCTTAGTGACATAACCCAACATACTGATGATCACAAGCAATATAGTGCCAGCACTGTCCAGTGAAATGTAACTACTCATATTTAACAATCAACAGCACTTGGTGAGCAGCTAAGGTCACTGCTTCAAGAATCTCTCACAAATATGATTCAATAACATAATATGCATGACCCAAAATTTTGGAAACTGAAAATCAAAGCATGAAAAATATACCTCTACAACATGTTTGTAAAGAAATTGCAGCAACACGCATTTTAACAAAGTCCCTTCGGGCAAGAAATGTGCGCACACGGCCCTGAATGCGCTTGGCTGCAGAATCCAAAACCTCTGCTCTACGTGAATCTAATACACCATTCTGTCCAGCCCTAAGGAAAACTTTAGTCTTTCCTAACTGCAAAATACAAAAGAGTTCTGCAAAGTAAGTTTTTAGATGAAAGAAAATTCAACAAACTACATATAAGTAGTTCATAATAAAAAAAAATGAATTTAAAAACTCTACAAGGACTCTATGAATAATAAACCTGATAGTTCCCAAGCTGTAATCTCTGCAGTATTTTCTCTGTCACTGTTTTATCATCGCAACTGAACAAGGATCATAACGAACCAAATGAACCGTAAGTTCAACTTGAAATGATAAAAACAATGCAAATGAATATCACCAAACAAAGATATGGAATACTTATCATAAAAGGCTAAATTGAACTCAAAGCAGATTCCAAGGAATTAAGTTTCAAGACGTAACATTAAGTTGATTAAACTAAATGAATCAGCACAATATAAAAACCAAATCTCATCAGAAAATGGCGTAACATCATTTATAATGACATAAAACCTAGTATACTATTAGTAAACTACAACAAAACCAGTTCAAGGGTAGCGAAAGACCCAGTGAAGCACTAGAAAATGAACAGAGATATTAAGGCTATGGCAATCCAAATACGAGAAAGCAGAAAGTCATCATTTTGATATTCCAACTAATCATTATAAAGTTAGTGGAAAGAAGCCTATTGCATTGAAAAAATATAGATGATATGAGACATTGTGCAGAATTTAAATTTTCAACCCTACCCCATATCCATAATATCCAATGCAATAATCCCAAACCGATCAACAAATTCGTGGTATGTCTTGCGTGTGGGATATCCAGCCAAGCTTATACGAACAGCCTCTAAAACACCCTGTAGAAAATAAGAAAAATATAATACAAAAAGTGCTAGTGTCTCAATGAGGGGAAAAAAAGTTTCAATAGTTTGTGAAACTGTCCTTCAGGATCACATACCCAGCATTAAACCAGCTACATTTTTAACAAATACTCATGAATAATTACTAATAATTTATCAATAGAACAAAATTTTGATACTATGATTCATACAGAAAATAAAAACACAGAACCATAGTAGGATTGAAATCTTTTGCATCTAGGGGACTAAGGAGGGGTTATCACCACTATGAAAACTCTTTGTTTACAACTACACACCCCCCATTTTTTCAATAGAATTTCAAGCTCTATTGCCAGACTCATCCGTGTAAATAATTTCTTTATCACGAGATTCACCAATCTATGTAGTACTACCATGAGACAAATAAGTTCCCTTGTTCGTGAACAATGCAGATCTGATGGGGCTATAAAATGTTGATTGGATGTCAATTTTCAGCAAGAATATCCTTTTCATTTAGAAGATGCATGTTGACTAAAGGATATAACAAAAATATTAATATGTCCTAAAACAAAGAACAAAATAGAATGGTAGTAATGAAAAAATCATAATTTACTATCCTAAATTGAAAATCCTTCAGAGACAGGCAGTTCACAAGGTTGTGTAGGAGAAGTTCCCCCAAAGGATGGGTAGAGATGCCACTTTAGCAACTCTGCAACTAGTTAAACAAAATTCATATAATCCTTAAAAGGAATTCTCTCATAAGTAGATTTATGCCACAACCCACTAATGCAATATAGACTTTTCACAGCTCAAGTTAAGAGTAGATTTAATCAAGCTACTGTGGAAACATCTTCTCAAGATCAAAAAACAGATTCAATCACAAAATAACAAGACATGGTTTTGTAGAAATGGTTAAGGCAAATGTAATGATGATACTGACCCCACAACGTAACTGGTGCAGAATGCTTGAACTCTCAAATCTGTGAGGTCTATTTAGTGAATTTGGCTTCACACATCGAACATAGTGAGGCTCCGTTGAGCTGAGGGTTTCCATTAGAGCCTGAAGTTGTTGCTGCAATTGCCACAAGCGCGTGAAATGTCTAGATTACTCACGTAGACAAAGAATGCATTAAATGCATGTCTCCCAGAGTTCACAATTCATTCAATAAATGAACAGCATAAAGTGGATTACTTAAGCAATATAACAAATTATGTTAAAAAGGCAAAAAGACTGCAGATACAAGGTTTAAATAAAATATTAATAATAATAACAGCAACAGACACCTTATCAGATCCAGATCATCCATGAAAAATATTGGACATGAATTATACTAAAATAAAAATTGACAACTCCAAAGATGCACCCTGCCTGAACCATCAGCCAACTTGGCACTAATGTAACAAAAATATTTAATAATCTATAATGTTTTCTCAAAAGTACACCAGGAATCCCACTTAACAGGAGTGGGAAACCATAATAAAAAGTTTGTTTGTTATGCACTCAACTTACAACCATCTCATATGATTGATGTGCAAAAAGATCAACAAAGAGGTGCAATATTACACTCCAATAGCTCGCACTTGGGATAGAAAATGCAATCTTTAGAGCCAACATCTATGTTTGCACTAGTGAAAGGCTTGAAAGGTATGAATCCCAAGTCCCAACAGAGCCATAATTCAAACAAACCACACTTAAAGGAAAGATATTGTTTCTATGCATCAGAACTACCAGCAACAGGTTTTCTCTACAATATATAGAAGCACCTCAAGAAAAAACTACAAAAAGAATATATTTGAACTAAATGCTTCAAAAAAAACCACTAACAATATCAAACAAGTGACTTCATATAAATCAGTGACCATGAATAATTTCCAAGTTCAACCTCCAGATCCCTAAAGATGCCGTCTACTTGTAGTCTGAAAAAACTAGGGAACATAAGCTGCAACAAGGTCAGGAAAGTTCCCAAAGCAGAAAAAGTTGGTACCTTAAACCGAGAAGCCACTGATGAAAATTTATAGGATGATCGAGAAGATTCTTCTGGTAAAGGTGGAAAGAGACCAGCTATAAAAGAGCATCTGGAAGATGATAATAGATTGCAATGTTCAACCACAACATAATCACGATTTTTGTCTATAAATGTCTCCGTCTGGTAATTCACCTACACAAGAAAGAATAGGAGAGTGAATAGATTGTAATTATTCTTATATAAAACAGTACATTAACATGCTTATAAAGATTTATATAACAAGAATATATACCTTTCCAGCATAGTGAGAAATGGTGAAATCTGTTTCAGAAAATTTGGCTCTCTCCAATCGTCGGTGGGAGCGAAAATTCTGGAATAGCTTATTTGAAAATGTTTTATGAGTAGATTTTGGGAACATACTGCAGAAAAATCGCAGGGGTTGGATCCAATAGATCAACAAGAGTAGAACATGAAAATAGGGGGAACTATGAATATACCAAGCTTCATCCAAAAGAGCAATTATTCCTATGGGTTTCTGCAGAAGGACAACACCATGGCATTAGTCCAGAGGAAACTTAAGCTATGCTTGGACAAAATTAAAAAAGAAATAAATATACGCCAATTATACACATTCAGGAATATTCCTTATATTCTTTTTTCCAGCAACACTTCTAGAACCAAATGGGTACAAAAGGCAATAAATTTTAAAATAAATTTTCTTCTTCACATGTTGGATTTGGTAAGTACAACTGCATTTAATTCTTTCTAAAGCTTCTAAAAATTTACAGGCTAAGTATTGCACTAAATCAATAGCAAATCAACCACAAATGTCTCATTCATTTTAAGTGGTGCCCCCATTCAGTACTGAGATGAATTAAACAGTGCAATTCCGTTCCCTAATCTTTTCAATTATTTACTCTCATAAAATGCAAAAATCCAGCCTACCGGCTCTAGTTCTACCATAATCTGCCTTTCTGAGCACCCTCAATTAAACAAGATCAGACGCCGCCTAAGCAGCCCAGCTGAGAGGCACCCTGAATTATATCTTTAATAGAAGGATTATGACAATAACTACAACATTTTGTCAAGACAAGACAACGATCTATAAGTTGACACATCATCAATCATCAAACTGTCTATTTATAGAGGTTTTACTGCACATTTGTGTTGTATTTATATATTATATCCAAGACAAAGTTAGATAGCACATTCGAGCAAGCCAATATATTAAATTGGGTCCCTTGTTTGTCTTCAACTGATTAATAGATTAACAACATCCGAAAATATTTAAAGTAACATAAACTAAAATTTATTTAAGTTTGACCACCTAGACACTAGCTGACCATCTCACTAATGCCTATTGAAGCCTGCAAGCACCGTAATTCAATTGTATTAGAGCTGTGTGCTAGGTTTAGTGCACTGGGGACACCATAAATTTCTTTAGAGAACAATCATCTAAAACAATAAATAAAAAAACTGCTAAAGAGATAGATGCATTCAGAAACCATATTAAAAATATCTCAAATAGAAGCAGACTTTATACTCATATTTATTTAAACTCAGAGACAGTGTAATTGCCAGGATCCATTCTTGTCATAGCAAAAATCAGACTATCAAACATATCAAGTCTGCAAACACGTGTATAGATGACAGAAAAAAGTTGAGTTTGGTCCCAGAAATGATCAGTACCAATGTAATCAAGCCCACTGGAAAATTCTCTTATTAATTCTACAGTTTTAAGACTAACTATTATTTCATGGCAGAACAAACAGGTTATTAATATATCAGACACGAGATGAAAGAGAAGACCTTCTCTATCAAATCAAGAACATCTTGGTTGTCAATAAATTCAATATAGCTCCAATTGATTACTTCCCTCTGATATTCTTCCTGCTCCATCTTAAAGACGTGCTGAAAAACAATCACCAGAGAATTTAAGTGGGCCTAAATTTGAAAGTCGTTAGAGCACAGGTAGCACCATAAAACAGTAATCACCTCATTAAAATGTTGCTGAAGCTTCTCATTAGCAAAGTTGATACAGAATTGCTCAAAACTGTTGAAATGAAAGCAGAACCAACCAATCAGTTATGTCCTCAAAAATAAAACTAGATATTTTGCACTAAACCCAGGATCAACAAAACATGAAATTGAAATTTTAATAAGCTACTAATAAATACACTATGCTATAATTGCAATGATGTACCAGAAAAGAAAAAAGTTAAAAGTTTGTTAAGAAAAACAAATATGAATGCCATAGTCCTGCAGGGTTTATTGTCTCTGATGATCTCATGAAATATTCATGCCAAAACTTGTAATATCTTTTCTGACATAAATTATTAATAGGGTGCCATTGTGCCTCCTAGAGAGAATATGATAGAACAGATATAAGGTCAATCAGATCAATTGCATACGGCATTCGACGATGGATAAGTACAACAGGGGGTTTGTTCGTTTCTAGGTTATTCCTCTTCATTATGATTTCGAAAAAATAATACTATCCCATTATCTAGGAAGAAGATCTGCACATGAATGATAAAAAAGTAGGCTAAGTAGCAGAAATCATATGATGACAATTTACCTATTAGCCTTAAAGCATTCAAATCCATAAATATCCAGGACTCCAATCTGTATCTTCGACTCATGATCTTGTCCAACAGATCTGTTGATTTTTTGAACAAGCCTGAAACAACAAAATGTTATATCAGATATTAAATTAAAATTATTAGCATAATAAAACAGTCATAACTCATTCTAAACAAGGCATGAATCCAGCAGACCAGTCAAAGAGCCGAGCATAAACAGTCTTAGCCAAAGCATCCCGACCAGCTATAGCAGCACTACAGTCCAATGCTTTCACAATTGTACCCTCAAGAGTTTGAATTGAACGCGTTGTAAGTGTAGCTAGCAAGAGAGCAACATCACACCTGAGTTAAGAGGGGGGGTAAGTCAGGTTGTATAAAATAACGGCCAAGAACATATATAAAAACATTGAAACTCACAAGTTGCCACCAGTCTAACAAGAATTATTGACCAGACTAAAATGAAAGGACAATTTGAAACTAGCAGATATAAAATTTTAGGACTACTTTTGAGCAGTAAAAACAGTCAGTGGAAAGACAGAGCGGAAAAAAGAACTTTGATAACAGAGAACTTACTGAAGAAAACAATAAAGGATCAATCTTAATGATTGAGACAGTAGAAAGGAAAAAGCAGAACACCAGATAACCAACCATTCAGCCATAATAAATTTATAATAAAGAAATATTGGAGGTTATGTACCTAAAGAGATCAGCAGTCATCTGCAAATGAAAATTAGACTGCTGATCCTTGATGATCGAGGAATCATGTTCTTTTCCTGGAGAAAACTCAATATTTCCAAGATGTAAAATACCAGCCAATGTTCGAAATATTGATTCCTGGTGAATATGTAAAGAATTCATGAAAAGAAGAACTATAATGAAATAAAGGGGTGTGATAAAATACAAACTTTATTCAGCAAACCTGTTCATCATCGTTAATCCCAACAATATCCATTGCCCTTCTCGTCTTCACATATTCTTCAGCATTGCTTACTCCATCTAACTCATATGTATTGCTCTGATTCAAGTAATGGAAGTTGCTGGGATGACCCAGCTTATAGGTCTCTGCATCCTGAATAACAGAATAGCATCCTCAACAAACCTGGAGGTTAAGAATCCAATAAATAGTACAATAAAATAGCCAAAATGTACAATCTCTACCAGCTACTTTTAAAATGTGGTGCACTAACTGATTAAAGCATGTTCATAATGCTATGAAGGCAGAAAATGGAAAGTATTAATTAAAAAGGAATTTAGGAGAGATATAAAACACCGTTCAGCTAATAAGAATCGAGTTTTAATGGCTGCCATGAAGATTAGTTATCAGATCCTGAATTAACAGGCCCCTTAGAAAAAAGGTCTGCTACTGCAAATGTCATAGACAAACAAGGGTATCAGAATTCAGAACTATGAAATTTTTAGCACACTATCAGTGCACCACAAGCAACAGAATTATATACGACAACCAAGATTTCAACTGTTTCAGGCACAATCATGTTAAAAATAACCAAAACACAAAGTACAATTACTGAAAAATAAACACACACCATGGGATTAATACATTTGTTTCTTCATCAACTATCAAATTTATTCTTCACCAATTATCAAAGAGAGACAAAATAACAAAATATTTTCAAGAAATTTAATAGAAGCTTCCCACAATAATCATCTTCTTCCAAGCCACTATTCAAGGCATACACCAAACTTCATCTACAAGTCATATATAAAGTCATGTTTACCATTTAGAGAACTGTGAACTGGCGTGCCATAAATACTTGCATTTCTATTTACTAATGCAAAGATTAAATCTAATGTAACATAGACTTGGACTGTACCCTTCCAGATGCACACAACTGATAGAAACAGTGGTAATTTCTTTCAGGGTCTGTAATTTGAACAACACGAGATCGCTCCAGAAGGTACGTTCTGATCGCAGCTCCTGAAATTCTACCATTTGAATCAAACTGGATCTCAACAAACTTGCCAAAGCGACTGCATGATAATAACAACCAGGTCACAATACGGAATATGTGAAAAAATATGCAAGTCACAAAAAGTTCTTTCCACCCAATTTGAGAAAATTTTCAAGTGAACACACAGTGGCCTAGAACTGATTAAGATTTGTATCATTTACTGGGCAACATACATTCGCAGCAATCAGAATTGTGGATGTAATTAAGCCAAAGCATCATGGATCCGCAGCCTCATACAAGTAGGAAAAAGCACCAACAACATATAAAGGCAACAAGATCAGATCAAAGAATGTGGATGGCCTCAGGGTAAATAGCAATACAGGAAAATCTACTAGAGATCTCAACCAGAAGCCAACAAACTAATACATGAAACACTTAAGCATCTTCTTAGAAATCTTTCACAGGATTACACAGCACAATATCAGTCCATATAGTATATACATTATTGAGAGAGAAAGACTTGTAATGGAAGAAAACTCCACATAGTCACAGTGTGGTTTGAATAATGAATTAGGCACGTGTTCAGATATTTCAAGCCTGAAAATGAGAAAATTAAGCCATTGAATCTCTAATATAGCGACTGTTCACTATCATTTTAAAGGCCAAAAGGCAAAAGCACACACAAGAATTCCAATCCACAAGGTTCAGTTTCCTGATATTATCTAAAATAAGATTGCACAATTTGAACCTGAAAGCTTGTTACCAAAGAGATGCTAAATACTAACATTTTCAGGGGTGAAAATAAAAGGAATCCAGAAAATCTCAGAAGCCACATTTCGAACAAGTAAAGTTAAGTTAGAGGTTATTTAATGAATGTCTTCCAGAAACAATAGAGGAATAATTCATAGAAATAAAAAGTTAAAAAAGAGTAGAGCAATACCTTGAATTATCATTCCTAACAGTTCTTGCATTGCCAAATGCCTCTAATAGTGGATTAGACTAAAATGGAGAAAAAAAGGCAGTTAGCAACTCCATCGGGTTGTTTAACACTTTAAGATTGATGTAAACAAAAAAATTGATCAGTTAACCAATTATTCAGAAGACAGTTACAATCCAATATTTTAAATATAAACACACAACAGCTCTCTAGTTTAAAATTTTTTAAGATATATAAATAAATAAGGTACAGGTTATCTCTCAATTTTGTTGTCCACAACATGGAGTAAATTGATATACATGATCGACAAGAGTCAACAACCTACCTCCAAAACCTGTTGTTCAACATTTCTGTCATCACTAAGGGCACGACCACCAACATAGGTGAGATATTGCATTATCAACTTTGTAGTCTCAGTTTTTCCAGCACCACTTTCTCCACTAACCAGAATAGATTGACTACGTCTATCACTCATCATTGCTCTTTGCCATGAGAAGCAGACAAACACTTATCAGGTTACAGTTAATTATATTAAACATATATTTCAGACTAGACAAACCTGTAAGATGCATCAGCCACAGCAAAGACATGGGGACTCAATTCACCAAACGGAGCCCCCTTGTACTGCTCCATCATGTGCAAATTATAAAGATGAGGAAGCTTGGTAAATGGATTCACTGCAATAAGAATACTTCCTGTGTATGTCTAGTATGGACATAAGGAAAATATTAGCCAGAAAGTAAACAGACAAAATACATCTTCAAGCAGTTATAAGACTTTGGTATTCAGTTCGAAGTACGTGTTGATCTGGCATGAAAAAACAAATATCACTGCACAATGTAAGGCACAATTAAGGCTCCAATATAATTGAAAGTCGATAAAACAATGCCGTTATTACACATCCTTAACACCACACATATTACTAATTCGTCACAGAAAGATCTTTTACATTGTCAAAATCAAAAAGTTAAAACACAGGCCACAATCATCTAGAGCAGTTCTTTGCTGTCATGTCAAGTCTTAAGAGGTACCTTGTACTAGCAGTTAGTCTTCTGAATTCAATTAAAAAAAAATAGCACCTAAAGCATGCATTCTATTAGTTCTTGTAGACCAGCTATTGATCCAAAGGAGTGCATAAAATTTCAGCAAGCACTAATTCCAAACATATTGCAAATGTTATCCTCATCAACCTCATCTAGAAGCAACCTACATCAATAAAATGTCAACAAAAATAACAAAAAGAAAAAGGTTACCATCATATTTATAATAGTAGTAGAGCATATGAGGGCAGTCTCTACAAGCTGGTAGCAGGCACATTCTACGAGTGTGCAACCGCCTGAGACATGCTTGAATTTTTTTTCAAATGACAAATGTACATCATGTTTACTCCACACCAAAAGTTATTTTATATCAGTCAAAGATTTTTCAAGCGTATCTTTACTTGAAAAAAGTCATTTTGACTTGGGACAACATTAAATGATCAAATCACTACATTCTTGGAGTAAAACTTGGGAAATTAGAGTTTACACAATAGAAAACTAAGAAAAGAAGAAAGAAACTCTGCCTCTGAAACTCATTGATACAGACCCTTCTGACCAAGTGTTCAAGAGAAGAGGTTAGCCATCAACAACTAATATAGCACAACAGCTCAAGTACAGAATCCTTGGACTCTAGTAAACTGAGCTCTCTTTATATAATTCCATTCCTAAAGCATAAAAATGTTTTTCCTAAAAGCACATAACCAAGAAAGCAATGGTGATAAATAAGTTAAATAACATCCCATTTCACAACCTGAACAAATGTAGAATGTGTGGCTTAACAGTAATTATCTTTACAGTTTCAAGAAGCATTAATTCTACAAACATTGTACTGCAGAAAGAAGAAAGTTCGCGCTAAAACAATCATTTTCTAACTGGTCCTAATTTTTTCAGAAAGTTAGTTACTTACATATATTTCATTAAGTGCGTATCTTCTCTGAAGATTATCAAGAACACTGGGCTCGTTCAAATACGTCAATTTGGTCATGTCATCCACTCCTCCAAGGTCAGACTCCCCATCACAAAGATGCAATTTCTCTGGAGCCATCAAGACCTGCTCCAGACAAAAAATGATCAGTTAATTTTCGCAATGAAACCAATAAATTAACCCTGGTACCAGCTCAACCTCGAAAATTACACACCTCAACCTCATTCCGGCAAACAAAACAACAAGAAGCTGATAATTTCACCATTTTCTAGCAGCTTCATGCAGAAGCAAATGCCGGTGAACACAAGATAACCAGGGAATAACCCTTGAATTTTACTAATAATCTGAATAGCCTTTCAAAAGCAAGATTGGTCCCTTTTATAAAGGATTTATTTACAATAAATAATCACTGATACATATGACATAATTAAGATAAATGATAAAAACTAGAATAATAAATATAATTTGACTGGACTCATCTCCATCACAGCTATAACAGACCATGAACAAAATAAATAGGGGTAAAATATCACCTTTTTGCCGGAGGAAGTGACGACTTGAACTTGTTTACCAACAAAATCAACTACCTCCGCAGCTGTCCAAGCAGAGTCTTTATCTTCCACCCACACTTTCGAACCCTTCCGAAGAGCCATATTTTCAGCAGCAATTAAACAATATGCTCCACTTCTTTTCTGTGATTCCAACAGCCATAAAGTACAAAGAAAGACGAAAATCTTTTGAACTGGATGAAATTCAAGGTACGTTACAAGCCCTAATTTCCATGGAAGTTTTTAATGGGTGAATTTCTCAGCTTCCCGCCCGAAGAGGAGGGGAAATTCATTGTCAAATTCACCCAATTAATTGTACTTAATAATTTATCCTTTTCGCCTTCTGAATTGAATTACTGCTCACTCTACTGTTTCTTGGAGTTTAAACGAAAAATTCAAATTTTTGCTCTCCCATGAAAATAATTATATATTCTTCCTATTTCATAAAATAAATAAAAAAACAAAAGAAATTGAACAGTTCAAAATTTGAATTACTGTTTTAAAGTATTTATTGAAATTCGTTATGGATTGAGAGGTGTCAATTTGAGTATTTATTTTCCTGCCCTTTTTTTTTTCTTTTGTCTTTTACATCTACTAGCACAATCCACTGAAAATATTTTAGTACTTTTTTAATTTGACATAATTTATTTTTATTTTGACTTTATAAATGCTTATCAAATTTGTTGAGAGGTAGACATTTATATGGTTTTGCTTCCATTAGGTAAGTTAGCAGTGCACACATATGTGACGAAGATTGATGGAAGATAAAAGACTAAAATCAAGTGTCCGTATAAGAATGAGCCGCCAAAATCTATGAACTTAAATATAAGAGTTATAAGCAGCTTGCTTTGTAAGCAAGTTACAATCATATATTTGGTAAGCAAGATTAGGCAGATTTTATATTATTCACATATATATATATATACACACAATCATATATTTGGTAAGCAAGATTAGGCAGATTTTATATTATTCACATATATATATATACACACGAGTACATATTCCCCGCGTAATATGCGGATGAATTATTATAACCAATTAAAAAATATAATTAAAGGTGGTATTTAATTTATAGATATACATAATTTAAAGATATACATGAATAATAATAATAATAAAATAAAAGTAGTATTCCTAACCAATCAAAAAATATAATTAAAGGTGGTCTTTAATTTATAGATTTACATGATATAAAGATGATGATGATGATGATAGTAATAATAATAATAATAAATAAATAAAAGTAGTGTTCCTAACCAATCAAAAAATATGATTAAAGGTTGTATTTAATTTGAAGATATACATGAATAATAATAATAATAATACTAATAATGATAAGTTGGATATATTTTATTGATTATCTATTCCTAACAAATAAAAAAAGTATGATTAACGGTGGTACTTAATTTATAGATATACATATTTTAAAGATATACATGAATAATAATAATAAATAAATAAATAAATAAATAAATAAAAGTAGAAAGATTATATATGTGATATTAAAACAAAAAATAAAAAATATACGATAATTAACCACATCGCGACACCTCATACTTTTAAAAAGTTATTTATAGCAGCTATTCATAAGTAGTATATCTGTATAAGATATATATATATATATATATATATATATATAATTAAAGTTTGGGAAAATAGATTTTTTCGTCCGTTAACTTTCACTCATTTTGAAATTAGTCCATTAACTTTTTCAATTTTGAAATTAGTCCATTAACTTCATAAAATTCAACATTTTGGTCCTTTGACCTGCTATGGCAGGTCATTTGAATATTTTAACTCCAATTAATTTATATCATATTTTTATTTAACCAATTTTATCTTACTTTTCATTTTTCACTTCCGTATACCAAACAAATAATATTAATCTCAATACTAAAGTGGAACAAATTTAACTAAATATTGATACTTCATCCATCCGCTCGAAAGATGAACTTTTTTCCATTTTGGTCGTCCATTTTAAAGAGGGTCACTTCATTTTTTACACAAATGGGATCCACACACACCCACTAATACAATTAAAATATGGGGTCCACACTCCCACTAATACAACTACCCACTACATATTAAATAACAATACTTCTTAATCAACGTGCACAAAAGCAAAATGTCCTCATTCGGACGGACGGACGGAGTATAATATAAATTCTTAGTAGGGGTTATTTTTTTGTAAAATAGTAATATATATATATATATATATATATATATATATATATTTTACATATTTTTTATTTTTATCTTTTAGAATAACCTGCTAATGACCTGTTGAAACGGACGATTTTATTGAACTTGGTAAACATGATGGACTATTTTAAAAAATTTCAAATATAATGGACGATTTTCAAAATTTTGCAAATATAATGGACGATTTTCAAAAAGTGAAAAACTTATGGACTAAATTCAAAATTGGACAAAGTTAACTGACGAAAAAAATCTATTTTTCCTTAAAGTTTTATTCTTTGTTCTTCGTTTTATTTTCTTCTTTGATCAATTCACAACAAAATTAATACTATGCCTTTCAATCTTCTAAGGTAAACACAACGTCTCTCTTTTCAAATTATTAGTAAAATTTAATTGACCAACAACTTTCAGTTAATTTTTTTTTGGTTTTAATTAAGTAAAGTTGATACTTTAATAAAAAAGGAATTTATATAATTAGTCGGTCATAAAAAAATTATTCAACCAGTATGTGAAGTTTTGAATTTTCAAAGTGTACAACATCCAAAATCAGAATTTGAACCAAATAAAATGCTATATATGGAAGAATATCTATATCAAAATTTTAAAACTAATTTAGTTAGATTAAACTTATGGAAATGAAATAAACCAGAAAACATAAAATGAAATATAAAATAGATTTAAACAATAGATACATGGCTCTCATTAAATTCCTTGTGTGACACGTTAACTGCCCAATAATACTTATTAGTTAAGTCATTAATAAAATGTCACTTTTGATTAAGACCACATATATAACAACTTATGAGTCCAATCGTGGTGATTGTTTGGAAACGGGGTTTCACTTAACTTTGGACAGTGCATTCGATTTTGGGAATTATGTCAATTTGTGGATCAACGGCTATTTTCGAGAAAAGAAATGGGCTTGCTTAAACTGGGCTCACTTGATTTGGGCCTCTTGGAGTTGAGTCTAAATATGGTCTTGGCCCAATACATAAATTAATGATGATTGAAATATTATCCATTCCAATCTTAAGGGCTGTTTGATGGAGGGATTTTGATACAAGGAATAGGAAATGAGTTATCATCATTTTTTATTTTTTTAAATTATCACATTTTATTAAAAATATTATCACTTTTTATTTATATTATAAATTGTTCATGAAATAGTTTATTGCATCACTATTACATTTCATTAATTAAGTATCACTGAAAATATTATCACTTTTATCTTTCTCACGAAAATCTTATCATGAGACGATCTCACAAAAGTATTTATATTTGGTTGATCTAATGGTTTAATTCGTCAAAGGTGAGGAATCCCTCTTTCATTCTTCAATTTAGCACAATGGAAAAAAGCCAAAACTAAAGATATGGCTAGATCATAACACCTAACACTTCAATATTATTTCATAATGTAGCTTTTACTCGAAATTAAAAGTCATTCTTTCACTGCATTGGTAAAAGGCCTTTAGGAATGGGTAGATCTTAGGTTTCTCCAAGTACCAATTTTATTTTTGAAAATTTATCCAACTACTTAGATAAGTGTGACATTTTCAAGGTAAGGACCACCACAAATAATTGAAATGTACCAAGGTGCAGTGAGCCTTATATCACTCTCATTTGGGTCCATTTTTCTGCATCACTCTCAGTGGTCCATTTACACCCAACAAGGCCATAAAATTCAAACATTACAGAAAACACTCATTATCTGTATGCACCACATGCCTTGCTCGCTCGACTCGTTTAACAGTAGACGCATCTCTCGACTCGATATATCATTTTCTCGACGCAACTTTTAATATCCAAGGGGAACAAAGACATCATTTGTTGTAGAGTTTTGGGTGAATGCTTTTAATCATGATAGCTAAAGAGCTAGCTAGTGATATTTTCCACCTTAATAACCACAATAATTAGTACTACTACATCATTTACATTACAACACTCTGTTTTTAGTTCTTGATATTCTTTTCTAGTACTTTACTACATCATGGGATACATCAAACACTGTTCTGAGAAATCACTTCACCAAACTTGAGGAAGAGTTGGACATCTGATGTGCTAATGGATGAACAATTGACCAAGTGAGGTGTTTTCAGATTTGCATATTCGTCCTTGTAGCATTGAGCTTTCGTAGACGAGAGTTGGTCCGTCGTGGTCAGGTCGAACATTTTGTCCTCTACAGGCGGCATTAGGGTTGCCAGAACGCGCACCACCTCATGCATGGTTGGCCTGTCGGCCAGTTGTTTCTTCGTGCATAAAAGAGCAAGTTGAAAAACCTTCTTCACTTCTCCGAGGTCTTTGCACGTTTCGTTGATCTCGGGATCAACAGTTTCCATCACTGCATTGTTTGCTGCCTTAGATAATATCTGCAATAAACAAAGAAACAAACTGTATATGGTTAACTGGTGAAAAAATGTGATTGAAAAAGCGATCATATATTGTATTTATGTGTGCTCACCATGTGATGGAGGTTGGATTCATCATCCACTGCTTTTTTTCCAGTAAGCAATTCCAGAAGAACGATTCCGAAGCTGTAGACATCGGACTTTTCAGTGAGACGAGACGTACGAGCATATTCAGGATCGATGTAACCAATGGTCCCCATTATGTAAGTAGAGGTGTGTGTTTTGGATGGACATAAGCTCTTGGCAATGCCAAAGTCAGTAAGATGAGCCACGTAATCCTTGTCGAGTAAAATGTTGGACGACTTCACGTCCCTGTGGATTATACGTGGACTGCAGTCATGATGCAGATACGCAAGCCCTTGTGCAGCACCTAGAGCTATGCTCAAACGAGTGTCCCAGTCGAGCTTCTTCTTCTTAGTCGTTCCTTCAAATTAAACGAAAAAGACAAACGGGGTGCACTTAGTCAGCTAGATCATACACAGATTTGAAAAAGACTTGAAAATATTCGACGTGCAATGAACAACTCACCGTGGAGGAGATCATATACACTACCATTGTCCATGTAGTCATAAAACAGGAGATTTCCTGAGGAGGAAAAGGAGTATCCTTGGAGACTAACTAGGTTACGATGTTTGATGCTCCCGACTGTTTCTAGCTCGGTTTCGAATTCTTTCAGGCTGTCGGCGTAGTGAGAATAGAGTTTCTTAACAGCAACAGGCTTGCAGTTCTTGAGAACACACTTGTACACAGTGCTGGATGCTCCATAGCCAATTATGTACTTCTCACTTAAATTCTCTGTCATCCTCATGATGTCTTCATACACATGCAGGGCCATGTTCATGTGCAGGATAACGAGCTTTGGAGGCGAGTAGCTGACTGCACGTTACAATAAATGAAGACGAGAGCATTACAAACGGATGAAAGAATGAAAATGGATGATGCAATAAGGCACCTGTTTTGTTGATTGGTCCATCTACGTAAGTTTTCGGGTTGTGAGGGCGGAATGCTGCTAATAAGATCATAAGAAGAATAACCAGAGCACCAAGAGCAATCCCAAGTATAGCTGCTTTTGATATTGTTACTGCATGGGCATATGCAGGAAAAATGATCAGCCAACGAGCCACGAGGGAACCATGTTGTATCAGTTTTAAGCTCACCTCTTACGGATTGATGAGGCGAATAGCAAGAAGAGCTGAACCAGTACCCACAAAGACGTGGATTTCCTAAGAAGCTGAGAAAGGTATAATGTTGATATGAAATGGACAAAAGGAGACTAAATAGCTAAAAACAAAGACATGAACTAATGGAAAGCCTACCTGTCTGGTGAAAACCGAGAGAAGTTGTTTCCGGTTGGGATAAAACCGGCAAGATTGTTGTATGATACATTCCTGCAACGAGGCGAAAAGATCAAACGCATACAACATATTACAACAGTAGCATAAATTGATGTTTAATGAACTTTGTTTGAGAACTTACAGCACTGTAAGACTGAGGCAACTAGCAAGGGCCATCACATCACCAGATATGTTGTTGTGTTCCAGATTCCTGTCATTAATTAGGACAAAGTATTGCAACAGATTATCTGACACTGAAATTTGAAAGGCTTGGGAGTGGGATGGGGAAGGTTATCTTACAGCAAGAAGACATTTTGAAGCTGACCAAGCTCCTGAGGAATTGGACCTGTCAAATGATTGTTTGAAAGATCGCTGCAAGAAACGAGCACGTTCAAAACAAGGCACCTTGAAAGAAAACTGATGAAACATTTAGAGCAGCTCGTTTATCCGAGTGTTATGATTTCCTTACATCTCCATGATACTTCTCAAGTTACCAAACTCAGCAGGTATGATCCCAGACAAATCATTATTGCTTAAATTCCTGCCCCATAAGAAAACGATGAGATACGAAAAAGATGCAACGAGCAAATATCAGAGTAAGAAGAGCTCACAGTTTAAGGAGATGTTCCAAGTCTCCAAGGGGGGGTGGCAGATGACCACTTATCCTATTATTTGAGAGGTCTCTGTTCGAACAAGACGAAGAAAAGTAGCATTATAGTTGTACTGTTATTAACAGGAGGAATTATTGATCTAGTAATCAAATAAAGTACTTACAAAGTGTCCAGATTACCAATGCGTGATAACTCAACTGGAATGGAGCCCTTGAGGTTGTTTGACGATAGATTCCTTAGGAAGTTGTCGTCAAAAGCAAAATGCATGTTTAGTGAAATATAGTAAATAAACAACTGTAACACCAAATCAAACTTCATATACTACTGTAAGAGAATTTCAAGAAAACATGTTTATTCGAAGGGTTAAGTCTGGTAAACAACCAGGGACTCACAGATAAGTCATGCTTTCTAGCTTCTGAAGTTTCGGTGGAATCTCCCCACTTAACTTATTTCCATACACATTCCTGTGATGAAATGATAAAGAAGATAACATTCAGAAAGGAGCAATCATACAACCGAAATCGAAGGTTAGATAGCATAAGGTACCCACAGGCTATTCAGATTTTTACAGGAGCTAAGACTATCTGGTATAGGTCCCACCAAGTGGTTGTTGGCCACATTTCTGCATAATACAGTAAGAACTATGAATAGCTACACTTTAATGATTCACATGTATTAATACGAGAAAGCTTTTCGGAGATGAAATCATACAGGTCGAACAAATCAGTGAGTTTTCCAAGTTCATGTGGAATAAGCCCGGTAAGAAGATTATCATTCAATTCCCTGGGAGAAAAATGAACCACTTCAAACAGGATTATGACAAAATATGACTCAAAAACTTCGTAAACAGTCTTCTATTCTTTTACTCAAGAAATAAAGTAAACGAGCGTGAAGGAAGAAAGAGTCGAAAACTAAAAGGATCATACAGATAATGGAGTTTTGACATGTTTCCAAGCTCAGCAGGGATGGACCCTGTTAGCCTGTTTCCATGTAGATACCTACAAGATACACATAATTTATCCTAATAAACAAACACGAATACGATATGTAAATTAAACATAAAAGCATAAATAACCGAAACAATTAAAATCGTTTTACTGAAGGTGGATTTTTAAGTCCAAAATAGTAGATCCTAAAACATATCCATACTTACAGTTTCTCAGTGTAAGTTAAATTTCCCAGAATGGGTGGGATTGTTCCACTCAACATGTTGCAACTTAGATCTCTAGAAAAAAAGAAAAGAAAATATCAATATCAGAGAGAGGATTAATTATCAAAGACTCAATATTTAATAGATGCAACAACTTCTAATGCAATTGAAATAATAAGGAAATACTCACAACACTGTAAGTGCTTGCATCAAGCCAATAACTGATGGAACTTTCCCAGTAAACCAGTTCCCTTGTAAGGATCTAAAATGCACAAGAATTCGAGTATCATCACATGTGAAATCGTCGTAAAAGTGCTTTGGCACTTCATCAAGTGAAAGTTCGAAGATACGTACAAGGTAGCAACTTGAAGAAATCCGATGTTAAATGGAATCTCACCAGTAAAGTTGTTGTATGACAAATCACTAACAGATATATGAAAAAGTTTTGTTAGCTCAAAGACTACTTAAATCCCATTCAACACACATGTATCAGTACAAGTACTTACAGAACCTCGAACGAAGTGCAATTGCCAATATTTTCAGGTATCGAACCGCTCAAGCTGTTGTTTCGAACATCACTGTATTTATCAGATCAGCCATTAGTCTAATTGTTGACTTCAGAAGCTTGAAGCAACAAAGTCAGTATAGAAACTTACAAGTACCACAATCCAGTAAGCTGACACATATCGGGAGAGAGTGTACCCTGTAAGTTGTTACCCCGCAATCCCCTAATCAAAACAAATGAAGACCATAAGATCATATATTACAATGGTAATATTACAATGGTAATACATTTATTGAGAGTTTTATTCAACTCACAGATACTGTAGAACTTCATTCCAATATATTAGTCTTGGAATTTCCCCACTCAGCTTGTTTTGAGCTAAGTCCCTAGACCAACAAAAGTACTTGTTGAGTTATCTCACAAACGATGATCATATCGAGACCAAATGAAATCAGACAAGGTTCAATATCACTCACAAAGTTTTCAAGTTAGGAATCTGAGAAAGTGTCGAGGGGATTGGACCAATCAGATGGTTATTTTTCAATATCCTGCAGAAAGCAGTTATATATAAGATCAATTCACATATTTGAATAGCAGGTTTACGACATAAAACAAGACGATTACAAACTGTTTTAACTCACAAACTCTCGAGTTGCTTCAGCTTTGAAACCGAGAAGGGAATATCTCCATTGAGCTCATTAAAAGACAAGTCCCTGATGATTATAGAACTTCAATAACTCAAATGGTCCCACGGACAAAGTGATTCATAGATTATACTAGAACTTATAATGGCAATGAAATATTAACAACTCACAAGCTACTTAAAGCTGTGCAGTCCCCTATCTCATCTGGGATCTGTCCAGAGAGCTGATTCCTGCTAAAATCACTATTTTCCAACACACAAATCACTTACTAAATCAGCACACAGCTTCCATATTCAAAATTTGAAGAAACTATAACTAAAGATAAGATCTTTTTTACACGGATTGTAGGTATTTAAGCTGGCCAATGGCAGGTGATATTTCGCCTCTAAGATTCAAACTCGAGAGATTACTGCATTATAGGAAAGATCCAACCTTTTCAATATTAAAACGCAAGGAAAACAATTAAACAGTAAAATCATAAATTTTAATCATACATATATAACAATATATTAGGAAAAAAGTGACCAAAATTGAGGAAACTTACAGTGCAACCACATTAAATGTGGTATTATCACAACTGACTCCTCTCCACACACAGCAATCTGAAGATGGAGATTCAGTCCAATCATAAAGCATATTGTCAACATCTCTAAATGACTTCTTCACCTCCAGCAACAGAGTCCCTTCTTCACATTATAGTTTTGAAGGAAATCAAAAAATTATTTTAAAAAAAATGAAGAAAATGGTTGGTTATGGGGTAGCAATATTAACCACAAGTTTACTGGATAAATGACGTGGTAATGATTGATTAATTAAGTGCAGACATGATCATAGTAAGGACAAAGGGAATGAGATTTAAAAAATAGCTAATCAGTAGAATAATAAATTAATAGAGGAAACATGTTGTAATAACCCAAGAATGAGGAAAATCCATCCATAAACAGAGCAAACGACACTTACCTTCATCACAATCCACAGAAGCAAAGCTGAAACAAAGAGCCAGAAATCCACATAGAAGAACCCAGTTCCAAGGATTTGCCATGAAAACACTTCTAGAAGACCAATACACAGATCAGTACCCACCATACATAAACTAGCAACACTCTCTCATGAAGTTCTCTATCAACAGAGGTGGGAGGTGGGATATTGACTTTGATGAGCTGAAAATGAAATGGGATGTGTAAGAGAAAGTGAAAGCTATGATACTAGTATCAGACTATCAGGGACTCAGCTGATGGAGTCCTAGGCCCAACGACCTGGATAAGAGAGAGAAAGACTGGAAGAAGAGGAATATAAGGTGACTACAACTCTGTGAAGAGGTGGAAAAATGTGACAATGGAAAGAAGGCTTTGGTGTAATGTTCAATCACATCGTTCTGCAAGGGAGCTCTGCAGTGTGTGTGTTCTGGGTGTGTGTGAGAGAAAAAGAATAGTATAATAATGCATGTAACAGAATGTGGAGAGAGAAGGAGAGTGAAGGGGTGGGGTATGAGGGAGAAATAAGTATATCTGCAATTGCTGGGGGAAAATGGAGAATTATTTGAAGAGGGAAAAAGTTAAAAATAACCATCTGCCAAGGCTCTGCTACTATCCCAGCCCTGCTGCATTGCAATTTACAGCACAATTTTCTCTCTCATTCCCTCCATGTATACATACAAATAAGTATCTCTACTATGTTACTCTAATCCAAGAAAGCCTCCTGAATGAATTAAAAACTAAACCACATTTAACTGTCTGAAAAAAATGTAAAGTATGATCCACAACAAGAACTCCAATATCTACTCTTTCTCACTCACTCACAGTCACACAATCCAATCTATCCATCAAATTCTGTAAATGCTATAGTGGGGTGCCTAGAAAAGTTTCAAAATTGAATCTTTATTGGGTTTTCTAAGCCTCAACAAGACACTCTCTCTCTATGTATGCTGAGTGAAGCAATCCTTTCTTAAGTTGACAAAATAACACTTTTCCACAGTATAACTAAACTTTATCAAATATAGGTGTGTAACCTCTAGAGTTCATATCAATATTCCCACTAACTTAGGAATATATATGCACTGTAAATTAAATTTCAATCTTTTTTTTTTTAACTTGGTGCATGTAATTATATGGTGGGTAAATGAGGGTAGGAGGTGGGTTTTTGTTTGTTTTCTCTGTATGGAAATTGCACTACTCCTTGTCATAATGTTATGGCCCCCTTTATGAATTGAATGACAGAATTGAACAAGTCATGATTTTACCCTCCCTCATCTAACTCCTGTTTTCTCTTTCACTTTGGGGGGAATTTATTCATCAATCTTCAAGAAAATTTCTCTCTCTTGCACCTGCAAACATCACAGCAGCAGCTGACAGACACCACCACCCCACCAGAGAAGGAGAGAGAATAAATAAACAAATACTCAAAAGAGTGGAGTATGAAGATTCAATTTTTAATTGTAATTAGGAGTATCATACCTGAGATTTGTCATATTAATAAGTTACTAATAATAGTTAGTGATGTTAACCATTACTAGAATCATGGTTGACACAGTTAACTAGGAACAAATTGTCAGTTGTCATATAATTGGAAGTAGAAACTTGTGTCTGTTTTAGGCAGCATTAGGTCTCTTCACATACTCATTTGCCGGGAAAAGAGAGAGATCCTACTGTAGTAAATGAAATTTGACTTTATTCATATCTCACAAATAAATTATTATGAACCTATGCTGTGTTTTTAAGTATACTTTTTATTCCTATTTCCTAAGTAACTTTTGGGCAAAATTTTAGTGATTATCGTTCTTTTATGTGTGTGATTATCGTTCCTTTGTCTATTAATGCGGGTTAGAATTCTCTATGTCGTCTTTTTTCCCTATTTGGAATAATCTTATTTTCTATTTTACAGATGGACCATACATGTTCATTAAAATACAATTAAAATATTGAATTCACATTTCAACTAATAAAACTATTCACTACACATTAAATAATAATATTCCTTAATTTACGTACAAAAAGTAAAAAATCTTATTTGGATGGGACTGAGGGAATACTATCTAAAAAAATACTCCTTAATTTAAGTAAAAAAAGGTAAAAAATCCTATTTGGGTGGGATGGAGGGAATACTACCTAAAAATGAAAGCTTAAAATTAATGTGCAATGATTGAATTTATTTTCCTTCCTACCTGTCAATTATATAACGGGTGGCACAGAAGATGTGATATGATTAAATATTACTCATATCACTTCTATTCCAACACTTACAGGATAATTTCCCACGTAATCTTACCTATATGTCTCATTTTTCAATCCATTTTCACACCCCATAAAATGAAATGACACTTAATTATATACAATATAGTATATTTTAATTCTAAATTTATTGTATATTTTTAATACAGAACATATTTAATAATTTATTTATTTTAAAAAATATAAAAATATCTTAAAAGTATGTCGAAAAGTAAATATATATCAATGCAAAAGTGTAAGTATGAGTATGAGTTCGGGAGTTAGAATTACTACATTAAATATATGAATTACTCCCCAAAATAACTTTTATAGTGATGTACATCCATTCGATTTTCATATTATATTTTCTACTGCGAATTATTGAATAAGTGAATATATGTAAAAGAAATAGCAACTCTATAGGGAAAAAAATTAAAACTTTCCACCCATATATGTATCACTCATTAAATGTAGTACGTAACTTAAAAGAAATGATGTGCAATGAGTATAAGAAATTATGTAAGAAATTATGTATCAACTTTATATAATTTGATTTGATAATATCTGTTTAATTAAATAATCTTAGATTGTTTTTAAAGATAGTTACAAATAATGAGAAAGAGAAACCATATAGTATAATGATAGGTTCATAAATGATACAGTACCATCATTAACTAATTTGATAGAAACAATATATGATGTAAATTGCAAAGGGGAGGGGACCAGCCCTAGTACGATGTCCCAATTCCTGTAGCTAACAATCAAAAAATAGAAATATGGACCATAGATTTGAGTGAAATAAATAAAACGATATTATAAATTGTGTATCCCACCATCAGGAGCCCCACCATGGGGATTGGTAGAGGAGGTAAATCGCAGTGAATATATGTAAAAGAAATAGCAACTCTATAGGGAAAAAAATTAAAATTTTCTACCCATATATGTATCACTCATTTAATGTAGTATGTAACTTAAAAGAAATGATGTGCAATGAGTATAAGAAATTATGTATCAACTTTATATTATTTGATTTGATAATATCTGTTTAATTAAATAATCTTAAACTGTTTTTAAAGATAGTTACAAATAATGAGAAAGAGAAACCATATAGTATATTATAAATGGTGTACTCCACCATCAGGGCCCCACCGTCCATGTCCTGGAGATTGGTGGAGGAGTTATAGGGAGGGCTCAGGGGCCAAATCCATGCCAAAGGCAGGATTGAACCCTCACCCTACAGCAACCAAGCTCAGTTGGAAGGTTTTTCCACCCTCTTTCTACCACTTGAGCTATGCCTGGGGACATAAAACGATATTATAACACTATTATGAATGGTTGCACAAGATCATTCACAATAATAATTTCTCCAAATAATTTTATTTGGTATTATTTATTTTAGTCTTATAATTGTCGTTATTTTAATTTTGATCATGCTCATTTTTACCTTTTAGTTAGTTTTATATGTTTGCAAATTTGATAGTAATTTTTATTTGGCAACAAGCATAAGAGGTCATTTAGTCGATAATAAAGAGTTTTTGTACACTCTAATTATATTGTATAATCTAAGTAGCAATCATAACCCGTGTGTTACACGAATATGGTTGATGTATAATTTATTTATTTTATATCCTCTTCATCCATCCTAAAGGTCTTTATTTTATCATTATTTTGGGTGTTCACTTCAAATGTATTACTTTTCTTCTTTTAGTAAAATGATCCTACATATGACTCACTACTCACTACATATACAATTACCCACTACACATAAACAATAATAATACTCACTAATTCACGTGAAAAAAAGTAATGACCACCTTTAAAATAGGCGGAAGGATTATCATACTGTAATTTTTTGAGATCGGATGTTTGAAAATTGATTAAATTATGAGTATTGTTAAATACACACCTCTTTTTATTGAATACATGCCCCTTATTAAATACACACCATTATTTAATTATTTAAGTCTTAATTTTATTGTATACACACCCCCTAAAAACCCAAATTTATCCTTTTCAATTTTAAGAGGATACACACCCCCTTGTACACGCGTACAGTTTTGTTGAACTACGCCCTAGCCGCCGTCGTCGGGTTCACAATACTCCATCGCTGGGATATTACTTCTCTTCAATTCATTCTTGGGTAGCCCAACTCGACAGGGATATTACGTCGCAAAACGCTTCCACCATCGCGTGTGAGTGCGGCTGGGCAAAACTGTTGGGAGAAAGACATTCCTGGCTCGTTCTAGCTGAGATGAACCCGAGGGAGACCTGGGGAGGCTCATGAAAAGTTGAAGAAAAGGCTGGAGAGCGGGAGATGTCTGGTTGTGTTGGATGATGTATTGGATCCTTACATGACGAGTAACTTGGATCTCATGGCAGGTGGAATACTTATCATAGGGATCATCACTTTGTTTCAGAAAAATATTGGAAGTCGAATCTTGGTAATAAGTATGCTGCATTAGCTTGCAGTAGATCGTAGTCAACTTTCCTCTGGTGTTGTGATTCCAATGAGATTAATGGACAAAGACGAGAGTTGGGAGCTCCTTCGAGAAAAGGCTTTCTCTCAAGGGACCCCTTGTCCTCCTCAACTTGAGAAAGTTGGAAAAAAGATTGTAGAGAACTGTGAAGGTCTTCCTCTAATAATTGTAGCAGTTGTAAGCCTACTGTCGGATCGAGACAAGACCTCGGAGTTATGGGACGAGGTTGCAGCAAGCAAAAAGCATCAACTTTTTCTAGATGCATACGATGAGATTTCAGAGGTACTTCTGCCAAGCTACACTTTCTTACCTCGAGTTTTACAATTATGTTTTCTATTTATGGGGCTCTTTCGTCAAAATTATGAGATACCACGAATGAAGCTCATCAATCTTTGGCATGTTGATGGATTTGAGGAGATAAATTTCACAAGGAGACTGGACTCGATTTGCCCTTTGCTATTAGGTAGCCCACTGTTCCAGTGTCTAGGGCTCCTTCTCCTCTGAATCTATGGAGGATGTTGTTGTCGGCGGTGTCGACTTCCCTATAGGCGGACACGTTCTCTCGCCGCTGGATGTTTTCCGACAGATTTAGCGCCGCCTGGCCGCTTCGTCCACTGTGGCATTAGGAAATTTATCCCAGAAACTAAAATTAGAAAAGATAGGAAAGTTGAAGTTGTAAGAAGATTTTTCTTTATAGATTTCTTTGAAGTTTATTTTTTGGGTTATTTTAATTTTATCTACACTCCTATTGTGTATCGTTTCTCTATTAGAGTTGAATTATTCTTTATCTTTTTTCATCTCAATATTTTTGTACGAGCAGAATTCATAGAGTGTATATTTTTTGTACGGGCATAATTCACGGAGTGTATATGACGTGTTATAATTTAGGATTTATTGAATTTATTTAGAATAAAATATACATAACGTGTTAAAATTTAGGATTTATTAAATTTATTTAGTATAAAATATATAGGGGGGTTGTATTTAATAAATTAAGGATAATTTAGACTTTTTAAAAATATATATTTTAATTATAAATTAATGGGGTGTGTATTTAATAAAAGGAGGTGTGTATTTAGTCTATGCCTTAAATTATTTAAAGGGTCTGTAATTTATTTAAATTATTTAAATAATTTGAAAAAAATTGATTAAATGTAGTAATTATTTATAACACATTGCATAAATTTTATAGAAAAAGTAAGCAGTAATTTTACGGTACGGTAAAAGTATTATATTATTATGTGCATAAATTTTGAGATAAACAAAAAAAAAGTGTGAAGTTATAGTATGTAGAAATAGAGATGGCAACGGGTCAGGTACCCGCTTATTTTAGGATACTCATACTCATATCCGTTAATATTAATTACCCGTATTCGTACCCGTCTCATTTTAAACTAATATTTTATTAAAAATTAGTATACTATTATTAATTAAATATAATATAAAATCTATTATTTAATTTTGTGGTACCTTAAGAGTGTTAATATTGTACTATATATTACTCCCTACATCCACTGTCAATCTATCCATTTAATCATTTTGGAACCCACACCCTCTACTAATGCAAATAAAATATGAAACCGACATCCTCTACTAATACAACTACCTACTACACATAAAATAATAATACTCATTAATCCACGTGCAAAAAGCAAATTGATACATTGAGGATGGAAGGAGGGAGTATTATGTGCATAAATTTTGAATATACAAAAATAAAAAGTGTGAAGTTATAACATGTAGGAATAGAGATAGCAACAGACAGGGTACTCACATTTTTTTGGTACTTATACTCGTATCCTTTTATTAAATACACGTATATGTATATGTCCCATTAAAAAAATTATTATCATACTCGTACCCGTCTCATACCCATTTATCAAAACTCGGGGGTTACCCGTACTCATTTAATATTAATTTATTTTATATATATTTAGTAATTAAATTAATATTTTATTATTAATTAAATATAATATAAATTCTCTTTTAATATTGAATTAATTATATTTTAGACAAAGTTTACAATTAAAATAAGTTTTTAACATAAGAAAATATTTGGACAATGAAATTAATAATATACAAGATAAATAAAATATTACAACAATAAAGATAAAGACTACGTAAAAGATGTTATGTATTCACGTTAAAAATAAAAAAAAAATTACAGTAAATACAAAAAAAAAAGAAGAAATTTACCTTTAAAAAAATGAATGGATGAGATAAATTAAAAAATAAAATAAATGGATGAGATGTTAAAAATTAGTAATTACAATCAAGGGATGAGATGTTACAATAATATTACCAATCTAAATTAGGTAGGTTAATATGAGAGGAAAAAAATTGATCTAATTTTGACTTTTAAAGTGTATTTTATTATATATATAATAATAATAATATAAAGATAAAGATATTATTGAATATTCCCTCGATCCCACCACAATGAATGCATTTTGTCATTTTCGTCCGTCCCGACACAAGAGATGCATTTTCCTTTTCAGTAAATGGATCCCACACAAAACAATTAATACATTCTCTTAATGGGACCCACATACACTAACACTTACCCATTATAAATTAAATTATTATTTATCTCTCTTCATCTACACATTATTTTCGTTATAAAAAAAATTATATCCCTTAATATACATGCAAAAAAAGTTTCGCTACCCTTGTGGTGGGACGGAGGGAGTAATACATCACTAGAAAAATACACCACATAACTAAACAATTACACTAAGTGATGTCTATAATATCTAATTTTATGTCAAATCATAAATTAATTGAGGTAATAGAATAGATGAAAGAGGGGAGAGAAATGGGAAAAAAATTAATTGAGGAGAGATAAATATACGGTAGATAATGATAAGTTGGTTTCTTGTGTCCCTAACTGCACAAAGTGTGTAAGACTATAACATTTTATTTTAAATAGTATACATTTTAATTAATAAGGGTACACCGTTTTGTTCTAAAAACTACACTTTCGTTATTTTTTTTCTTCTGTTTTTCAGAAAATAAAGGTACACGTCTGTTGAGAGTGATAATCAACATGTTTTAGTGCCCGATTTAATACCTTTTTGTGAGAATTATTGTCGTTTATTAGAAAAAGTCTCTTACATGTCCATATATTTGAGATAAGATGCATTTGAGGTGTTTTATTGTGTTTTAGATGGAAAAATGATAAAAAATGCAAATTTAGGGAAATGCTGAAAAACGTATGCTCACATTGCGTAATTTTTTTATATTCGTGTGGAATTCAAATTAGTGGTGTGATATATGGTTGGAAAACCACAGAAAAGAGGATCGTTTTGGCACAAGAATCACTCAAATTGGAGTTCGAACGAGGAAATTATGCTCAAAATCGTGAGGTTGAACAGTTGCCGACGGGAATTTTCGAAAATTAGCCAATTTTTCCTATTTTTTGGAGCACAATTAATTTTCTTATTACATAATCCTCCATGATTCCATCATATATTTTTGAATTTTTTATTTCCTTATGTCATTCCCTTCTCATACATATATATATTTAACATCATTATTCATAAGAGACACTACCCTCCATAAGGGATCACCCTATCATCCATCCCATCATCCATCAACACCGAAGGAGATTCAAGGATCGTTCAAGAGGGAGATCAAAACACTAGGGTTTTTCTATTATATTCTTTTCTTATCTTTTCGTTTGTCAAGACTTTTGGTATGATTTTGATAGCCATGGAGTTGTTTGTAACTCCATGGGCTAATTTTGTTTGTTTACAGTTTTAAGGTTTGAATGATAGGTTTAATTGATTTGGAGACCTATACCAATTTTGTGATTTCATGCAGTGATATTCTGATTTTACTTGGTTTATTTATATTAAGACTTTACATTTCTGTTTCGTAACGTCTTCATAGTAAATTCATGACATTCGCTAGTAGATATTATTTAATGAGATAATATCGAATAAATAAATGAGTGCGTATCGTCTTCATAATAAATTCATGACATCTATGCAAAAAGTAAATCTAATTATTAGGACGGGATGGAGGGAGTAGGTAGGTTTAAGGAGATTTAAACCTGGACGGGATGGAGGGAGTAGGTAGGTTTAAGGAGATTTAAACCTAGAAAATAAACAGGAGTACTAAAATACTAAGGAATACAGAGTAAAATGTACTCCCTCCGTCTCCCAAAGTATTTCACACTTTCCTTTTTCATTCGTCCCTCAAAGTATTTCACACTTTACTTTTACTAAATTTGGTAAAAATACATTACAATAATATACACTTTTTACACACATCCCAATATAATACTTACTTTTTCACATCTCCCAACAACTTTACACACATTTTTCATAACTTTACACACTTTTTTTATTAAATCAACTAAAATATATATTCTTTTTCTTACTCTATACATAAAAATACAAAATTTTCTTAAACTCTGCGCACACAAATACGTGAAATACTTATTGGGACGGAGGGAGTATTTCATAGATTTTCCCAATTTTGTAATATATTACGAGAATGCCCCAAAAAATCTGTATATTGCAGCGAAGTGGCCCAAAAAAAAAAGTTTCACCCAGCCGTGAAAACGGGAGTTACTTTTTGGTTACATTGGGAAGGTCACTTGTCTATTCATTCATTCATTCTGACATTAAATAATCACACAGTTTGGGGCCCCACAGTTTCTATAAAAGGCTGACAGGCACTTAACGGATCTTTTAACGCCGTTACGGTCACTGTCCACTTGCTTCCTTCCAAACATTTTCAAGAATATTTGAGATTAACGTTTTTTAACTGTCAATCAAGTCATGTCTCGTGCTGTGCTATGTGGAATATATTACCAGGAAGGAAGGATTGCATGGTGGGGTACTCGATTAATTAATTAATCACGGAAAATATTCCTTAAAATCTATACTTGGAAAATATAATAATATTACTGTAACGAGATTTTTTTTTTTTTTTCAAATAAAGTGTAGTAGGAGATAATACACAAGAACACTTATAATTTATTACATAAAACTGTATGAGATAAATATTGTTAGAAATAGTAATCAGAAAAATATACTTGTAAATGGTATAAATAGTGATATTTTTTTTAAAAAAAAAAAATTGTCCAACTCCAAGCACCCCATTTATTGAATATTTTATTGAGATAATATTATTGAATAAATGAGTTGAGATTCTATAACGAGAGAGAGAGAGATAGACTATGGGTGAGGAAAGTTCAATTTAGATGGAGAATGTGAGGATTAAGGGATTTGCATGGAAAGTTTAACAAGATAACAACATGCCAAATAGTTAAGGAATGAATATCATTCACTTGGAGTAACCTCTTAAAAGTTAAGTGGCTCCTTATATCGTGGATGTACAGTAATCCTGTTACCTAGTTGAGTTATCATGATTTATACCTCCACAAATTATCGGGTGGGAAATAGTTGGAGTGGGCAATTCCACCTTTGCCCAAAATGTGTGGACTAAGGGTGCTTCGAGAAGGGTAGTTGCTAATAGAAAATTTTGAATTGTTGGCATAGCGAGAGGTGACAAAGACTATGAGAAACGGTAATGAGGGGTCGTTTTTTTTTGGGTGAATTAGAGATATTATCTGGTGAGGGAGATATTATCTGGTGAGGGAGATATTAAATTTTGAATGATGAATAATGTGTGGATAGGGAAAATAGAAGGTTGAGAGATGGTTTTGTAAGATTGCATCAACTTTCTACGGATAAGAATAACCGTGTAAGATTGCATCAAATGGAGTAGAAGGTTGAGAGATGGTTTTATAGTTTAATGTAATTTTCTTGCATACATTTCATTGTCTTATGTTTAAGTTAGATTATTATACTAGATTTTTTGTTTTGTTTTGTTATTTGCTTTTTTTTAATGTATAAATTTTATATTTACAATTCAAATCAAATTGAGTATCATAAAAGGATTTTGAATAAAATTAAATATGTGCATAATAATTACTCTGGGTAATTATATTAAACTCGTGCAAAGACTTGCACGAGACTGTCTAACGAAATAAATTAGTATGAGACTTTCTAACGAAATGAATTAGTATGTGAGATTGATAAGAATTTACAATATTTATAATGAAAAGTGATGCTGAATTAATGAAAAATGATAATAGTAATATGAACTATTTCATGAATAATTTATATAATAAATAAAAAATTATAATATTTCAAAATTCAAATGATATAATATCTTTATTAAAATATAATAACTTTATTGAAAAGTAATAAGTGATTAATAATAAAATAGTTTCAACTATCACATAAAAGTTGCCCCTTAAACTCGAGCTCGGATATTACACAGAATAAGCTTGATTTAAATTAGTTCTATTTTAACCAATCTAAAAAATGAATTTACTATATTTTACTAGTTGATATTCAAGAAAAGGAATATGCCATATTGGGCTCATGTAGAGTCCAGTGGGCCGCACCATTCTGGATATCAAAAAAAAGGAAATAATCATCTTTAAAATAGGTAGGCCCACCACGTGTACAGCTTTCAAAATTGCAAAAAATGTGCTCCATAATAAATAATTTTAATTACTAAATATGGATAATTATTGGGCCAATGTTCACATGCATGTAAATTTTTCATACTTCCAACAACAAATATCCAATCACGTGACAAATTAATGAGTATTTTAGGTTGGCAAAAACTTGCGTGCCCCGCCATGAGCCCACCGTGCTCATACCATTTAATATTAAATTATGCACTCTTTAGTATAAAGATGTATACCTTTTATTTTTTAAAAAAATAAAAAGTATATACCCTTTAGAACAAAATAATATACCATTATTAATTAAAAGGTATACTATTTAGAACAAAATGGTGTACCCTTACACACTTTGTGCACCTATTTTATAGTAATAAACTTCCTACATCATCTTCATAATTCAATTCTGGAGTTGTTCCTTGTGTATTGTAGAAGGCATAATATTTTGTTTTATAGAATTTACACTTAAATGAATAAAAGTATAATTTTTTATTGAAAATATCGATTGAAATATGAAAATTATTAATGTTTGATTATTTTTTTTCCAAAGTAAATAAAATATATAAATTTTTATACTAAAGAGTATAATATTCAATATTAAAATGTATAAAAATAAACTTGAACATACAAACTTACATTCATATACCCAGGTGCACGCTAGACTTTGTTCAATACATGATTATTTCATGGCAAAAGATGCATGAAATGATTCCTCTGTTGTCATTCGATCATTTGGTTAACGTGAACCGTTAGGGTTCCATACGATTCTATAATCAGCGGAAGTAAGAAAACATAGAAACATATTACTTTTCACCAGGGTATATTGAAGAAGATGAATTATCGCCGACAGCATGCGCAGCCTCACCGTTTTGGGCATAACTCTCTCATCTGATCTCCGATTTGAGTGATCTACGCGCCAAAACGATTCTCTTTTCAGTAGCTTTCCAATGGTATATCACAAGTCCAGTTTGGAGTTCCACACGATTTTAGAAAAATTGTGGAAATTGACGAACAGCAGCAGCAAACAACCTTCCGATCTTCTGCTTATTCCCAAGTCCAATCTTGACGTCGTGTGAGCGACGATCCTCAAGATCTTCTCAATCTGCTGTTCCCTCATCCTCCTCACAGTGTTAGGCGTGATTCAATTAGGGTTTCCGGACAGTTGAGATGACTTATATATGGGCTACAGTAGGGACCAGGAGGAAAAATTAGAGTTGTGCCTTCATTGGGCTTAAGTATCCAAGTTTAGCCCAAAGCTTATACTTAAGTCTAATAATAATAATAATATACCACTAAAATATTATTATTGCACTACCGTTCTAATCCCATAATTACGTTATGGGCTCTTTCTTATTATGAGCCCGTTAGTCTCCCCATGTTTAAGATATACAATGCCCATTAATTAATTAAAATACTGACAACTCCATTAATTAATATCTCATCCGAGAGTAGTACTACTCAACCTCATTATCATGCCGGAATAAATCCACATGTAGGGTTTACATAATAATCCTTATGAGCTCCTCAAGGGGACATCATCAACCTATTTAATAGGACACAAATTCCTTCTACAATCAACAGCACACCGTAGAGACAGCACTATTTCCCAACTCACCGAGTTTGTTGATTTAATTACATGTAAATCTCACCCATTGATGAATCAAATAAATACATACTGCCTTATGTGTCGAGGTTATTGTATAGGGATTAAGAGTACGAACATCCATAATAATTGAGATCAAGTTCTCCTATATAGTCAGTATAAGTCGAACGATCTCAAGCGATCATGCTCAATACACAAAGTGCACTAATGTGATTTTATAGTCAAGACAAACTAATACCAAATCACACTACAATCATCCCGATAGAGAGTCCCTGTCTATCTCGGTTGTGAGCATCTGTTTATACTTTATAAGGAAACTGATAATATGATCTTCCGCGTATTATCGCACAACATATTATCTACAGTATAAAGTAATTGGACTATTGCATCGGACATATACGTAAATTATAAGACGCAATCATTTGATCATTGATTCTCATTTCAAATAAATTGTTAAAACATTGTTCATACTAAAGCTAGACTTTTAGTATACAATCCAACAATCTCCCACTATAATATTTTCTAGGATTCCAAATTAACAACTGTTATACCTACTAATTACTGGAGGTTAGGGTTATAAATGAATCAAATAATTCGAATTCGATTCGATATTCGAATTCGAATATCAGTATTCGAATTCGAATAAATATTTTAGTTCGTATAATATTTGAATCGAATATGATTAATAAGATATTCAATTCGAATATTCACGAATATATTCGAATAATAATATATAATATATATTAATTATATATTATTATTAATATTAAATAATTATATATTTTATATATTAAATATAATATTTTGTTTTATAAATATATTATCTAATGGTTACTATCTTATTTATTACTATATGTATATTAGATATAATATTTTGTTTTGCAACAATATGTATATTATCTAATTTATTTATTACTATATGTATATAAATATACATATAATGTGAATTATCTAATTTATTACTATATCTATATAAATATATTAAATATAATATTTTGTTTTGCAACAATATGTGTATTATCTAATTTATTACCATCTAAAAGTAAAGAGTAAAAGATATATTTTAATTTTTTTTATATATAATGTGAATTATTAAATCATAATTTTTAATAATTTAATGGTTAATGTATTTAGTGAGTATTTCTTCTTAAATAAATTTATTAATAGTACAAGAAATTAAAAAAATATTATTTTAAAAAAATAAATTTATTATTTCGAATCGAATTCGAATTGAAATATTTAATTTCGAATGTTTAAATTCGAATACTCGAATATATTCGAATAGTTTGTTTATTACTTTCGAATCGAATACGAATCCGATTTCTAATTCGATTAATAATCAAATTCGAATACAAATATTCAAATATTTAATTAAATACCATTCAAATACCTTAGTATTCGATTCGTTTTTACAACCCTATTGGAGTGTCAGTTTAGATGGTATGTATTAAGATTGGAATAGGAATGAAATGAAAAGTGAAGTTTAATAAGGATGGAGATTGCTCCTTATTCATTTAAATGATAAATTATTACCCATTTAAAAAAAATAGATTATCTTTTTATAATAATGTTTAAATTTTCGAAAAATAAAAATGTATCACTATAAACTAGAAAGGATAATAATTAGGGTAATCTTATTTGCACACCTCCTCCTATTAAATACACATACCATTATAATAAAAATAAAATTAATATTTTTAAAAAGTCTAAATAACCCTTAATTTATTAAATATACACTCTATATATTTTATATACACTTGTATCTCATAAATCCTCCTATACACTATCTAATGAACCATATTTAAGGATGCAGATCCTCTGCAGTACTGTACAGTGAGTGGAAATTGAGTGCAGTTACGGGAGGGATCAAGTCCCATATTTAATTATGGTACGTCATGGAAATGCAGAGGCACACACTGATGTTGTTGAGAGCTGCGACCCCATTTATTCAAATAAAAGTACAGGCAAGGTCACCTTAACAAGGTTCTCATGCTTGACTTTGTTCATCATCGTCACTTTCCAAATAAATAGACTCTCTTGGACAATTCTCTCTTCAGTTGTGTTCCCAAAGATGAGGACTTTAAAGGTTGCATTACTATTCAGAAAAACTAACGCAAAAGGCATAATCAGATCAGTTAAAATTATAAATTTTACATTGCAGCTTAAACAAGGGGAGGATGCAATTGCTTACCTTTTGTATAACATATAGGCACATCCAGATACTCAATATATAAACATCAATTTGCAGAATCTAAGTATTAGTTATTTTTCAATAGAAACAGAACAAAAATATACAACTTCATTAGAAAATTTTGGATTGTGATTTTATTCAACTCTATAACTTCATGCTCTTGCTCTTTCAAACTAGTCATTGGTGTGCTGTTATCTTGCTTTTATTATTACTTACAAAGCATTTTCACTCTATTCATTTTCTTCCCTTGTCATTCTTTCACTCTTGGCCAACAGAGAAGAAGAAGAAAGCGGGTGAAATTGCAGCGATGATTAGAGCAGCTTTGAGTGAGGATGAAAGAAAGTCATGAATGATTTTGTGTCTGCTATTTTGTCAGCCGAGTCCGCCATTGATGATTAGTTTCAAGCAGAGATGATAGGGTTTTTTTTACTCTTGTGAAACACCAATTTAAGATATGGCTTAACTCGTGATAATTTAAAAATGGCATGAGTGTATAATGTTAATTTTAAAAGGGTAGAATGAAAATTTTAGGGGTGTGTTTTTAATAAAATTAAGAAATAAAAAATTAAAAGGGATGTATATTTAATAAAAAAATGTACTTAATATAAAGGGGTGTGCAAATAACAACACTCTAATATTAACCATGTAGAACAGTTCAAGGGTGTCAATTCCAAAACCACAAGTGTAACAATTATTTCATTATATAATTATTACACAAGAATTTATGAACACTAGAATAATCTCTCAACTTCAACAATTATGTCTCATGTGAAGTCATCCACCATATTAATACATTAATTTAATTCGACTGTAAATAAATTCCTTTAATTGAATAGTATCTCATATTCAAAAAGGAAAAATAAAAATAAAAAATGATATCAACATTATGGAAATAACGCAACATTCGAAAAAATATCAAAATTTAACATAGCCAAATATGCATACAACATTAACAACATAAAGTCTATCATATTATTTCGAAGTACGTGGTACAAACTACCAACAACAACAACAAACACTATAGTTCATACTTTCAGACCTAACCGGTACAAACAACAATGGCTCCTACAGTGTTATTATTTTTTTTTTTTTGAAGCTAATTACATATTAAGAGAGGGTTGGAATTGCATACAAAGGGCTCTGTCTCCTTATCAGCTGAGAGAAATTTGACTCTATATTCGTTCGAAAATTTAGTACTCCGTTTTTTGGGCTGTAAACTTGTCTTCCTCTCAGAGGCCATAAGTTGACTTATTTTCAACCCATTGAATTCAAAAACTCCTCTCTTATTTTATTAAAAAAGGAGTAGATCCTAGATTTAATTATGCATTGTTTGCAGTTTTAGAATATAATCACGGGAAAGAGATGGCCTCATCTATTCAATTCAGTAAATCAAACTCACCAAATGAATACTTGCTTTTATAGAGAATGAATGCTAGTCTTGCTCTTTTCTTTTGTTTTTTGAGGGCCATGGAGCTGCAGAAGTAGAGAATTAGTAACGACGAAGATTGAACTCAAAGCCATCATACCCCCTGCCCAAACAAAAACAAAGAATTGTCATTTTAATTCAATTGACAGTCCAATTTGAATAATACATTATTGACTAAATAAAAATGAGTCACTCTGTTCCAAAGAACAACAAGTGCAAGCAGATATGTAACTTTTTTGGAAAACAAAGTAGGAATTGGCTTCTTAAAAATTCCAATGAGCTAGCCACATTGTACAGATCGCAGACCTGAAAGTGAAGGAGTCATTGCAAAATCAAAATGGGGAAGAAGTACTCCTGCAGCCATCGGAATTGCAACAACATTATAGGCAACTGCCCATGTCAAATTTTGACGAACTTTAGCCATTGTTGCTCTTGCGAGATCAATTGCCTCTACCACCTGCCATAGATGCACAGGTAACATATACTTGGTCAAAATAATTAAAGCCTAGGATGAACATTGGGCATCATTATTAAAAAATGAATATCCCAGACGCCAAATGGTATTGAGAGAAAAATAAAGAATAGGCTACAGATACATATACTATGATAACAACCAACAAGCCCACCACAAAAGCCAGAAAAAGCTATCCCAAAAAAATTGCTAAGAAATTTAGGTTCCAAGTTAAAGCTTCTCTTAATCTCTATTTATACTATAAGAAAGGCCCTCTTTTGACTTATCTTTCCGAACTTTTGAACTTTGTCCATGATATATGCAACCATCATACAAATTAACAAGCTCCAGCTATGGCAATATGACAGAGGATGGTTGACACCAAGAGGAAAGGGAAGTGGTACCTGTGATAGTTTGTTTCCCAAGAGTATGATAGACGCTGCATTTGATGCCGCATTTTCTTGTCCTTCAATTTGCAAGGCGATTCCAACATCAGCAAGAGCTAGAGATGGTGCATCATTGATACCATCACCAACCTTTAAAACACAAGTCAATATAACACTTTTAAGTTCTCAGAAAATGTGATATACTTAATCAACTACTCCTTGGTGTTCATTTTACATCCTCATTTCCACTACAGTAAGAGGCCAGCTAGAAATAGCTATTCATCAAACAACAGATATAACTCAAAATAAGCGGCTATACTATACACCAATAGAACGTTCTGATAATCCACAGATTGCAAGCTCATGAAAGTAAACTATTTCACTATGAGAAATAAAACATTAATAATCGGTGGTGAACATTGACATTCCTCCATATCAACTTGCATACATTGATGGCTCAAAATATGAAGAGAAGTTTGCCTTTCAATGCTTTCAATTAAGAAAATGGATAGACACTTACCATGGCAACACGATGGCCTGATGCTTGAAGAGTTGATATAACACTAGATTTCTTTTGCGGTGTTAAAGCACCATTGACAAACTCATCTTCAACACCAACTACTTTTGCTACAGCTGCAACTGCCTCTTCCCTGTCCCCTGACAAGAGAACTGTACGAATTCCCTTTTGCTGAAGACTTCAAAAGATAAGCAAAAAAAAAAAAGGACAAAATTAATAGATATTTACAGACCATATAAGCCAGAACCAGATTCACCATTTCAAGTTTCAATCTTTTCCATATATTTTTTCAGGAGAAATGCTAATATACTTCAACAGTATGGTTGAGGAAAGATGATGATACCTAGTTATTGTAGATTCAGCATCATGTCGCAAATTGTCAGAGATAGAAATAGCACCAATGATGCCTTCTCCTTCTCTACCAACATAAACAATTGTTCTTGAATGTTTAGATGATGAATAATCTGCTGATGATTGATAAATAACGGACTGCTCAAGTTTCTGTATATCAGAGAAGCTAGTTCTTTGCTGAAAACGGTCATTAACCCAACTTAATTTTCCAACGGCCACCAGAAGCCCATCTACTTCTGCTAAGGTTCCAGAACCCGGTTCAGCTAATTGACCTCTTGTACTAGGAATATTCAAATTCAATGATTCGGCTTTGGCTATGATAGCCTTTGCAAGTGGATGCGAAGCCGTTTTTTCCACGGCAGCAGCAATTTCAAGTATTTCAGACTGGTCATGACCCAACGATGCAATAGCTGATACAGCAGGTCTTCCTTCAGTGAGAGTTCCTGTCTGAAGGTAGAAAAAAGCAAAGATAAGATGGTCATCAGGATAGCTTTGCAATTCTCTCTCTCTTTCCCCCTCTCTCTTCTTCCTATATTAATATTTTTATGCAGGTCGGTCAGCAGGCATAATTTATTCTTGATACTTACTTTATCCAAAGTGATGTAATCTATCCCTGCCAAGCGTTCCAATACATCTCCTCCTCTTATGAGAAGCCCCTGTTTTGCTCCTGATAGAAAATGAAGAGAGTAAAGCTTCTAGAAGTAAAACCACATATAAATAAGTAGCTCAACTAATTTGTACACACTCCAGTTCCTGAAAAATTGGGGACCCAAGGTGCCTGAAGGTACAGTAAAACACAAAGCTAACTACATATTTCTATGCGTTAATTAAAAATGATAAGCTATCGATTGTTTCTATAAGCAGGAAAGTTTAGCAGACAGTTCAGAATGTATTTTGGATGATTGGATGTAATTACATAAAGAATGTCAATAAAGATAAAAGTTAGAAGTGCAAGATCAAGCTTAAGTGAGTCGTGTAACAAAAAATCACTCGACTAGAAAAGCTGTATTTATGTAACAGAGACTAAATAAATTTATCTGTGCATCAAATTTTGAAGAACAGTACCTAGGGAGGTGCCAACTAAAATTGCTGTTGGTGTGGCAAGACCCAAAGCACATGGGCAGGATACAACCTGGAGAATAAATCAAGGCAAGATTATTTCATATGCATTACAGCAACTTTCAATCACACGGAGAAGAAGTATGTAGAAATTAAAATAAACAAGTTATGCTATTAAAAAAAAAATCAGAAATCCAGGGTAACAGATAAATATTTAGAGTGACAATATAAGGACTAAAATATCCTCAGTTACACATAAGTACCCACCAGAACATCCACAGCAAGCTTCAGGCTTAAAAGCAGTGAATTCCCATCCGGCCCAGCAATGTCATTAAGTAGCACATCTGGAAAGATGTGAGTTCCAATATAGTTCCTGTAGAAAGACAAAACCACCAAAACAAATCTTGGATGTGAATAAGACACCTGCAATATATCATCAAAATCAACAAAAAGGGCGAAAAACTGAAAACAACTTCTAGTCTTGGCTGAAAAGGATTGCGATTTACATATAGCTTCAACAAACAGGTATGGAATAAGTTAATCTCAAGAGTACAAGAGGTGCTCTGATTCATCAGTCTCAGAACTCTAATTGCGAGAGGTGGCGTTATGAAATGCCAAAATTACAAGGTCCAACTAGAGCTGATACAGTTAGTTGCAGATTGGATTGTGTTCTACAGGATGGTTTGACATTATTCCACATAATATACAAGAAACAGAAGGCAGGCTAGTCTCAAACCACTCAGGCAAAGAAGGCCTATAAATCAAGCATCCAACTGTCAGGGTTGATGAAGAAGCACAGCAGAACAAAAGGTTGAAGCATGGAACAAACAGGTTTTTGAGAATTTCGCTTCCATTGGAGAATGGAATTCATAAATTAGATATGAAGGAAGGAGGGAACAGATGTACAAAGATCTAGCCAATGAAAGAAATGTCAGTAAAGTTTTTTTTTGATGAACATATGTTCAACACAGAAACAGCACAGAGAAAGAAAATTGGCGGTAAGAACTCTGAAAGTGATGCAAGTTCAAAGTTCTCCCACAATCCAATCATTATATTTCCGTTCCTCATAAATAAGTAAATAAATGCTCAACTTTCCATGAAGATAGAGTCGCACACAGCACAGACCAAATTTTTTTACTGTGAGCTGAATTTAGGTTTAAGGGATTGTGCTATGCTCAAGTTGTCTTTTCTGACATTATGGGAATTGAAGTTTTATTTGTGTCACAAATTATACATGGATGCCATTCAAAATTATCTTTTACAACTGATTCTGGGTATCTTAGTATCTAATCTTGTCTTTTAGGCTACTTTCTATGCATAAAATTCTAATACAAAAATATTTAGCCATGCATTTCAAATCATCACCATAACTTTTTAGCTCACCCAATTTCTTGTATAATTTATTTTATAATCAAACTTTAAGTATATCTTTTTTAAATCGGAAAATGCTATTCCAATGATCCAAAGTCTAGCCTCTAAATGTTATGCTAATTTGAGCAGAAAGTCAAAGCACATTTATACATAAAAGCAAAGAGTAAAGACACAGACACCTACCAAAAAGCAAATGTGGCAGCGGATAATGTCATGACACTGTATACAAAAGGGCCAGCAATAGAATCTGCAAGCCTTTGAATAGGTGCTTCTCGTCCTTGAGCATCCTCTACCTTCAAAACAAGGAGTAAAAACATATAGATTTTGTGGGTAATGCATGAGTATGAGAAAGCTTTATAAAATAAACTATACCGCAAGTTGCATGTAGATGACAATATAATTTATAAAGGCTATCGTAATAGGGAATGCCACGCATATCATTAAATGATTTATAAACCTACAAAAGAAGGTTTACACTAGAAACTTAGTCATGTTAATTTCAACCCTCAGTCCGAAGGCTTTAATAGATCTTGAACGCAGTGACCTTCAATGTAAGGCCAGAACTTGATCGCAAGCAAATCAAAAGATGGTTATATTCCCGCTGTTCACAGTTAAAAATTCTCAATATTCTTATGCCATATTTGAAATGTCCACATCTGATATTTTTAATTTTTCTCATTAAATACTAAAGGTCACACCACACTCAAATCTTCACGCAATCAAAAACTTCAAACGTTCACACACTGACCATTTTTTCTAGCCCAAACCCAAGAAAAATCATGGCACAAATTTTATTTTAAAAAATACAGGTGGAAAATTCAATGTATTTTACACTAAATGCAGTGTAATGGCTGGTTGATCAAATTAATAAATATATAATCAAAAGAAGATACAAAGTAAATGTCGCCACATCATTGTCACTGGATTAGAATGTAAAGTGATTCTTTCTTTCCTGTTTTCAGAACTTTGCTTGCATATAAATTATCAAAGTTATATATTGAAAATGGGGAAAACTAAACCACTAACTATTAAAGGGAGACTAGATTATTAACTAGTTGGAAGAAATAATCAAGCACGCACATGGACAGAAAGAGAGAGAGAGAGAGAGAGAGAGAGAGAGAGAGAGAGAGAGAGAGAGAGAGACCATGTTAACAATCTTGGATATTGTTGAATTTGAACCGGTGGAAGAGGCCTCTATCCTTAAAGGACCATCCTGAAAAAAGGTTCATAAAACATCAATAGAACAATGAATAAATGTTAAGTGTTAACATTTAAATTTAGACATAAACACATCTGAACTATACTAATCAATTTTGTAGCATCATGCCAAACTTAACACCATCTTGAAGCGATCACATTCCACAGAAAATTAGTGCATCTCCCTCTCTGGGAACATGAAGATCTTATCTATGTTTTACTATGACTTCAGGGTTTTCTAAGCAGCATGATAATAGCTAAAAAAAAATAAAATCAAAAGTGCGCAGAAATTGAAATAAGATCTTGAGGTCTTGATCATATATAAGAAGTTAGAACTCTCTCTCTATCTCTCTGATATAAAATATATTAAGTCAAAGCTACTTTAATACAAATATTTAACGAGAGGTGCTCTGAGTATCCTCATACCCAATTGATTGTTCCAGCTGAAACAGATAGCCCTTTTTCCTTGAATACAGGAAGCGATTCACCAGTAAGCATGGACTCATCCACAACACTTCTACCTGCAAGGACTTTTCCCTGTATGAACGATTTAGCATTAAAATTATCCAGTAATGACTAAAGAAATTTATTTATCACTTGTGCTAGCAGAAAATACTCATAAATGATGTTTACTGCACAAAAATATAAGCACCACAATTTCTTTTGAGTTTCAGCAAGCATACTACTGGAAATCGATCATGGCCAAGAAATAGATTTCCAGAAAACACTCGTTGTGGAGTTAATCTTTACTAATAATAGACAGCAAGGGGCGTGCTGAAGCCTGAAGTAGATTATCAAACTATCTTGTTGGAATTTTATTACTGAATTCTAATCTTCACATGCATTTACATCAAAATACATTAAAATTACTGATCCCAAGAATTAATAAGATGTTTGAAAAGTCTTAACAAACTCTGACAGGCTTGGGGAAAGATCAGATAAGAGATTCTAGGTGTTTATGGTGTGTAACAGTGTATCATATCTACTCTGTGGAAAGATATTTGAACAACTGGTCAAATATATTAAAAAATTCAACATAAAAAGGAAGAAACAATCAGGCAAAATAAAATGGAAAAACAATAATATATATAGGACTGCCTGCAGACAGATTTGGAGAATCACTTACATCTACAGGAATAGTTTCCCCAGGCAAAACCAAGATTGAATCACCAACCCGAATATCATCAGTGGGAACTTCAATTGACATTGCATCAGAGCAGAGAATACTGTCTGATGGGACATCACTTCCAGAGGGAGCAACCACAAGTCTTGACTTAGTTGATATAAGTGACTGCAGCATGACACAGTTAGCAGTTTATCAAGGAAGTATAAGCAATATAATAATACGGGATGATTTTCATATGAATGCATGACATGTAGCCCTCATGTCCATATTAATATCTTTGATAGAGGTTTGTGCAGAAATCAATAAAGCAAATTCACTTTTTACAAAATGTCTTTGGAACAAATTTCGTTTTCAAAAGCATAGATTAATTGACCTATGAAATGTGTCTGCATTATAACTATACACAGGTATTTGGACATGTAGAAAATGAACTTGTTACTGATTCATTTTAACCCATGCAGATAAACAATATTCTCACCCATGGAGCAGGAGAAAGCTCACCAAACACATTAAAAGCTTACCAATAGCTCATTCATGTCGCTGGATGCCTTGATCCTAGCTCTTTCTTCAAGTGAACGCCCCAGTAATATAAAACCAAGAAGCATGACCTGCATGCTAAAAAGCAATTAATTTCAGTGAGAAATGAGAAGCTTGAGAAATTACCATGCAAGTCAACTGCAGTGTCAATGGGGATTCAGTAGTAATAATGAGCCGTGCATAAAATAAGTTAAAAAAGGTTACTTTCAACTTATAACAAATCATACCGGTTCATCAAAAAATGTAGCATTCCACTGAAGTTCAGGGTTGAGAAGTGACACCTAAAAGAACAAGCAAATTAATCAATGAAGTTTAGTTAAAAGAAAGCAACAAGCTGAAACTGTTAAGCTCTTTGTTAAAAAAAAAGATTTGACCTTAAACAATCACATCCTTACCGCACTTATTGCAAAAGCAGCGATTGCCCCAAAGCCAACAAGCGAGTTCATGTTGGGCGATCCCTTTCTAAAAGCCTTTATTCCATCAAAAAGCAAGTCTAGATAACAAATGCAAGGTACACTGTAAGCAGAAAAGTGTGCCAAACACCAACGTACTCTCATACTATATCTCAAAACCAAATGTGACAAATTAATATGGGGAAAACAATCTAGCTATTTAAAGCAAACAAACCTCGTCCAGGTCCCAATAGAGAGCCCAAAGCTAAACCACCTTTCAAATAAGAATTGTGCAATATATCCAAAACTGATCCTGGTAAAATACAAACAACACAAGTTAGAACAATGGCACAATTTGATGCCAAAGTGGAAACGGAGAAGCTAAGTAAAACATGAAAGTTATACCGTGACCAACATGAATACCGACGGAGTGCAAAATATGAGATGCGTGAGAGCCACAGCAGAGAGCAACCAAAGTCCAAGCAAAAGCCACCCGGTTTCTACTCTTCACGAGCAACTCTTCCTTCTTCTCCACTGTCTCCCTCCACTTCCGCACCTTCGCTTCCACCCCCATCCCCGACACCCTCCGCCGCGCATCGAATCCGCTGGCCGACACTTTCTTCGCCAAATCGTCCGCCACGGCGGAGAAATCTAAACCAGCTCCTTCCTTCAGCTTGATCGCGGCGGTCTCAGTCAACCTATTGACCACAACCGAGTCAACGCGCTCGTCGGCGGAGACGATCGACTTGACGCGCGTCACACACGCGCCGCACATCATTCCAGCTACATCAAGTAGTACAGTGGAATTGGAGTCTTTCAGAGCTGTTTTCTCCTGCAATTGGAGTTCGTTGGGTGTTTCAAACTCGACGGCTTTCGACGAAATTCGGGGAAATGTATGCAATTTCGGCGAATGTTGAAGAAGGGCGCGGCGTCGGTTGTTGTAGAGAGGGAGGAAGTCATGGCGGCGGTGGAGGGGCGAGTTGTGAGGGGAGAGAGATAGACGGAGGAGACTGGTGGTGGACATGGTTCCGACGACGCCGGTTGAAATTGTATGATTGCGCGTGAAATTGAGCTTTATTTTGGAGGCACGTGCGACATGTGGTTCGTGTGGGATAAGGTCTAACGTTGAATTTGACAATGTATAATGATTAAATATTATTACTAGCAAATAAAACATGTGAACATAAAACTTTTTTATAATTTTGGGGGTTAAGTAGATTTTATAATATTCGATAGTTGAGGACAATGGAGTGATGGACCATGGTTTTCTTTTTCCAGCTAAAAAAAATAAAATCTATTTTAAGAAATTGATAAATAAAATGCGTCAAATATAATTGAGTGAGACTCGACTCATGATCGATCCTACTAAATATTACGGGATCCTCTTCTTTTACATCATCAAATTAGGAGTCAGACTAGAATGCACACCAGGTGAATCTTGACGATCTTAACGTTAGATTAATTTTAAATTTGATTTGCACCATTAAATAATATAATATAATTAAAAAATTTAATAAAAAACTACCCCACTTTACCTTATAAATATTGGGGTGCATCCCAAAATAACCCTCAAATTATTAGGCCTTCAACAAATGTATTAAACCACACCACATTTCAACACCATATACTATTCATTGTCCTTTGTGAGTCTACTAATATAGGCATAACCCTCAAAATAATTTGGATTCAATGATTGTGAATAACATTAACAACCTCCAATTGTCATGACCATTTTATCTCTAATTGTCATCCCTTCAACAAAAATGGACAAACATATTTTTTGTACTTATTTTCCTCTGTTACTTTTTTTTCACAACTTCCTTCTAAGAGGAGGAGCTGCAAGCATCCTTCAATGCTACCATGCAGTTCACGATCAACTCTGTCGCAAAACAAATGAGTGACGGTCTAACATTCTTCATCATGCCTATTGGCTCTCTCATCCGTCCAACATCCAAAGGAGGTGTTTTGGGCTCTTTCATTGCGACATGGGCCATGTCGAATTTGACATTTACAATCGTCATTGGGACTCGAGTTATGATCATATTGGAATCGACATCAACTCTAGTGTGTCCAAGCAGGTGTCCGAATTTGAGGTGGCTGTAAGGCAAGAGGTGACTACACGCATAAACTACGTGGCTCATAACTGTAGTTGCCACCTACGGTTCCAACGCTTTAAGGGTGAGCCATGAGTTAGACTTGAAGACCATACTTCTGAAGAAGGTTCAAGTTGGAGTCTCTGCTTCTACCAGAGAGCATGTCACATTGTTTGACCTCCACTTCTTGTATTTCACTTCCTCCCTCCTTCGGGACTGCGACAACACCCACGTTCGCTGTTCGTGTCAGGTGAGCTAACCCACTGAATACGTAAAAACAATTTTATTTTTTCCAAAAAGGAAAATTTATTAATATGAGTAAGCATAAGATTTCTCTTACTCAATCGAGTAAAATATTTAGTACAAATTAATCTTGAAGAGAAACTTACAATATGATTACGCAACAAAATATTGCCCCTTGGATATATTATGAAGTAACAATAAGGTGTACACTACTTTTAGATTACTATATTTTCGAACTAGCAACAAATAACTAATTAAAATTGATTTTATACAACATTTTTATTTATATTTTTTTAAACTTAGAATTATTATATATTGAGGAAACATGAAGGCAGAAGAGAGAAGATAAAAGCCAAAAAGTATTTAGTTATCTGTTTCCTTCAATGCTTTTATTTATATCTTTCTAGAATTGAAGATGATGCTGCAGGAATCTGATTCCCTCATATCTATGATATGCACCACTAAGAGATGGAGAATACCTGTCTACTTCTCACTAATTATTCCCATATTCAAAATCTGAATCCCATATGAAATTGATCACATTTGAAGAAATCAAGAATGGAGCAAGAAGCAATAAAGAGGTTTTCTACACATGATAGGAGGCTTTTGGTCATTACCTTGGCAATTCTTGCTATTCTTTCCCCTCTGTACATCGACCGCAGGTCATTACCCCAACCAGAGCTAGAAGAAGACCCCGTAAGCTTTTTTCCTACCTCCCCCTTCTGGAGCTCCTTCTGATCACAACAATAGCCATTTCGGGCTTCTTAGAGCACGGGCTTACCAGGTTGGACCCGTACTGGATCCACCGCGCTGGTGGCTCTTCCACTGGGATTGTAATCATTTAATCATCCTTACCTTTGTTTTGAAGCTCAAGGCATGAAGAAGAACCATCCTGTAAAGCTCAGGTGAAATAAAAAGCTAGGTTTACATTCATATTTATAAGCAGGCAATATTGTGTGTGTGTGTGTGTGTGTGTGTGTGATGTTATTTCCCTGCCAAAATGATACATATATTAGATGTATAGCTGAGAAGGATGATCACTCAATTTGGAGAGAGAATATTATAAATGTTTTCAACCCTGGAATCCAGGGAAAGACTGTTGGTTACATTTTGTTGAATGCCATGCCATGTGATTACAGAATTCATGGAGAAATTAGATTGAGCCAACCCCATGAAAACTTTCTTTTTTTCATGTAAATAAGAGAAAAAAACTATAAGGAGGGTGGCAGCTGATGTTGCAGTGTCTCTTGGTTTCAATCCACCGCACAACTTGGCATGGATGAATACCGTAAGAGCACTTCTTCGGGTTCAAGTAAGGTCATGTTATCCAGTATCGGATCCAACTTCAACCCAATCACCCTCACATGTCGATTGGAGTGCCCGTTCAGAAACTTATCTGTAATCTGCATGAATAGAAGATAGGCCAAATTTATATTGATTGAATGGAGAAAAGAAAGTTGGTCATCCGGTTCAAACACGAGTGATGTAATAACAATGTCCATCTCTATCTTAATTTTCACATCGTTTAAACAAAAGGATTAATTGTGAGAAACAAGGGAACTAGAAAATTTTCCAAACTGATTTCATGTAATATCATTGAACGGAACCTTAATAAGTCCATTCGATCAACCAAATTGATGTTGTTAAGGCAATCATAACTGAATTCCTAGTATGGAGGTTGTGATTAACTCAAGAAAATAGCCACATTTTCAAAATTCATTGACCAGATTATAAATCTGTATTTATCAAAATTAACTAGTTAAATGCAGCATATAAAGGATTTAGAGGTAATTGGTCTTGATCTAGCATGTTAAATAAATCAGAACCCTACTTTGTTTATTACTAATCAAGAAAATGCTCCTGCATTGAAGTTACTCCAAAATTAGGATATAAACCCCGAGAAATTTTTTATAAGTCTCAAGAGCCATAAGCAAACGTTCCATGATTTATCCTAAAGACTATTAATGATCATACATACCTGCTTACATCCAAAGGCTTTGAGCAACTTCAAAGATGAGCAACTATCAACAATTAACCCCAAGGCCTCATTCGTAATTTTACGGCACCATGATATATCCAAACTTAACAGCTTTCTTGAACGTTTGGCAAGTGAAAAGGCAGTGTGGGGCCCAACCTGTCAAATATCACAGGTTAGTTAGAAGAACTAAAAGAGCAAGAGAAGAGGAAGGATTAATGTGAATGGAGGTAGCTAAGTTGAGATAACCATACGTTTGCCATATTATTCAGTAAGAGTTCTGTCAGAGATTCTCCCGAGCTTTCTATAAATGCTGCCATAGCTTCATCACTACGCGCAGAATAAAAATCATATTTTAACCACTTTTACATAATTTATAGAGGACAACAACTTCTACATACCTGACGATGGATAAAAAAGCATATGATAGAACAGTAATAGAGACCACAAATTAATAATATTAAAAATGTCATGAACCACCCTCTATCTCGATACTATGATCATATCAACATGTAGAATGAAAAACAGTTTGAGCATCATGAATTAAAGGCAGTGATTACACAAATCAACTTATGAACTAAGGAGGTGTTTGCATTCACTAATTTTAAGAGAGAGGAGAGAGAAGGGAGAATGAGAGAATAAGCTATGTAGTATTAATTAAGGAGAGAGGATGTATATAATGTAGGTGGGTCGGGGATTAATAGAGTTTGTAGGCGTATGTAGGGATGACTTTAGACACTGGGAACGAGTCTAGGATTTCAAAAAATCCAAAAACCAGAAAAAACATACTCTTAAATTTAAAAAAAAAAAAAACTTAGATTAGTTTCGATTTATAAATTTAAGATCACACTATGGTTAATAAGGCACTCACCTCTTAGACATATAAATAACTTCAAAATCCTGAACACCACGTGCAGAAGAGTACAAAGAGAGATAATTAGGTCGGGAATCAGATCTAGGATTATGAGATTTTATTTTCTATACAAAAGAGAAGATTACTCAGAACTCAGACGTTTGTGAAACCTTAAGCATTTCATCAAAAACTTCATATTCTAGTCATGCATAGGTATTATTTAGTAGCTGCAGAAACCCTCGAAAGAACCTTGAGTGATTGTTCTTAAAACATCATATGGATGAAAACTTGGACCAGTTTAAAGCAAATGCCAGTTATAAACTCCAAATTCCAGATTATTATAAAGTAAATTCTATATCCAGTATCCATGTAACTTATAAAAAGTTTCTTCAAATCAGAGAATAAGAACCAATGGAACAGCATATCCTGCACTTGTGGTTATTAACCAACTTAAAATGATGGATAACAGTAAACATAATAAATCCCGAGGAGCATTGCTAAATATTCCTCGAGTTTCCATTCTTCAGAACTTAACAGGTATGCCGTATGCATAACAGTAGAAAACAGAAAAGGAATAATAAGAAAAGGTTAAAAAGGTCATACAAACAAGTGGCTCAACTACAAACTTATATGGTCGAATCAATCTTTCTTCTATTGCCATACCAATAAGTGTGTAGTTTATCTCCAACTTTGACAATGTAATGACTCAACAATTCATTTAAATATTGTCACGTCCCCCATCCATATTGTCCACTTCCATAGAATTTTTTATAATCATCGTTCAAGAACAAAAATCTGAGAAATAGAAATAAATAAACCTGAAATCATTGCGGCTAAGTTTCAGCTTTTGGATTGATCTACAACCATTGGAAATATACTCCATTCCCATATCGGACAGGCTATCCAAGTATGAAATGTTCAACGAGCATAAATCAGCACAATTGCCACCAATGGATTTGAGTGAGCAATCAGTCAGTTTGCTGCAGTCAGTGCAAGGTATACAAAATTAGAACATAAAATAGGATGAGCAGCAAGAGAAAATAAGAAATCAACTTACGTGCAATTAGCCAAGTCAAGCTCCTTAATGCTTTGTCCGCATACATTAACTAATTCACTGACAAAATGATCAGTTATGCTCTGCATACAAGCAACCGATAATACTTCCAAACACCTGAACTTCTTAAAAGCAGGTAGAATCAGCATTGCATCTATCTTATTGCAATCATCTATATACAACTCCCTCAAACTTGATCCCAAAGAATCAGCTATAAAGTTGATGGAATTGGAGGTTAGAAGGGTGCACTGACCCAAATTAATAGACCGAAGCGCAGGTGCTGACATAATAAGATCCTTAAGCCCACTGTCTGATAAACGACAAGCACCTCTAAGGGACACGATAGCTAATCTAGAAAAATCATTTGAAGATTTAGCTAAAATGTCCCTAAACGCAAAATCAAGCATGCATTGGCCACATAGGTCAAGTTGAAGCACCTGCATTCATAAAAAAAAGCACTCCGCATCAGAGTTCATCTAGCTCATTGCAGAATAAGAAAAAAAATACAAAATATTATAAACCAAAATAATAGAGCCACACATCCATTCTAACAATTAACAAGAATTCAAAAATGAAAATGAACACAGTGTTTGACCTGCCAATCCTTACTTTTTAACTCACAAACAGGAGAAGCATGCAAAGGCTCAAAAAGGCACAATAAAATTGTTGGCAGCATGTTTAATTTTACTTGATCTCAGTCCGTTAATAAGTCAGCGGGTAAAATATATTGATTCATGTGCATAATAACAACAATAGTTCAGCCTTTAATCGTATTCCATTTAATATATATCTAGCAATTTTATGTCTTCAAACTAAGAAGAATACACCCTTGGAGCTGTAGGAAGAGTGAAGGCTACGCATGCAGCAAGAAGGTCCACATTGGTGACTAAGAACTAGGGGAACATTATGCACCTTTTCATGCATCACAAGCAACACTTGTGTAGACTAACAACATATATACACGTGGTGTAATTCAAGTACAAAAATAAGAAGAGGATGTCTCTATGCTCACAACATTTAGATTGTAAAGAATGTAGCATAATAGCTCAGAATGATATCATAAAAGAAGCAAGAGTGGATTACCCTCAACTCTTTTGTCGGACAATTTCCAAATGCATGCTTAAATTGATTGTCAGTCAACCACGAGCAATTCTTTATGCGTATCTCTGTTGGACATCCTTCCACAAGAAGGTTCAAGACATGTGCATTCATTTTACGTGTATCGCATAAGATGTTAGTTAGTCTTCCACGAAGGTTATCTGGAACATGTCCAAGCGATACTAATCCCTCCGCACTTTCGGCAAGAGCTTTTAAGGATAGATCCAGTAGAGACGGAACAAACACATCAGAACTTCTCCTGTCCTGGTTTTCTTCTGAGCATCTCCACTCTAGCAACTGCTCAGCTGCTCGCTTTGAAGTTCTTTCTCTTACCATCTTAAGAGCATCAGAAAAAGGACCAGGAGATTTTCCCAATTGTTCTACAGCTTTAGAAGTAGATGGTTCTTGCTTCTTACTAGTAGGCTGGTTTCCGTTCTCCTGATCTGGCAAGCTTATGCGAGCAAATCGCCTTGCAGTGTGTCTCCATGACTCCCGAGTTAATCTCTGCCTAGTTCGCAATGCTTGTTCAGCTTGTTCAGCTTGCCGTCGTGCTCTTTCAGCCAATTCAAAATTTGCATCCGGAGCTGCTGGGAGCCAATTTCTAATTTCAACAATTTCTGGAGGCTCGATAGAGCAGATTGAATCTTCACTACTAGAGGGTAAATCCAAATAAATTGGAGAATTAGGCTTAAGTGATAACCATGAATTAATAACATTCTCATAAAAAAATCCATCCTCAATAACACCAGCCTTCCCCTTTTCTTCCCTGGTGAATCTCCTCTCTCCAGCAGCCACAAAACTCCCCTCACCAAGTGGATTATCCATGCTAAGAACTCCCAGACTAAGACTCAAATTATCCATACCGAACCCTACCTGTTTATCGTTTGTATGATATCCATTTGAAAAACCTATTATTTCCACCTCATCTTCACTATCATCCGATGCAATGTCAATAATATCTACTTTGTTACCACTAATCACAGGCCCTTGAGTATATTCTATACAAGCTTGCTCAACCCCATCAACGTTCTCTCCATACACTGGGAGGTTAAGATCAAAAACTAAACCTTTTTGCTCTTCCTCAATACCAAAAATCGAATCAAAACTTATATCAAAATCCCACATGTTGGGTACTTCCATACCACTAAAACTTGGACCATCATGACTATAAGGAGCTATTACATCCCCTAAAAGACCCCCATTTTTATCCACTTGTGGGGAATCCATTACTCCATTCTCAAAAACAATCCTCTTTTCCACAGCCTCGGCTTTATTTCCCTCCAAACTCTCATCACTCCCATCTAAGAATTTAACTTTCTTGAACCCCAAGTTTTCGCTCCCACCATCAACAATCTCATTCACCCGCTTCATCCCAACAAAAACTCACGATTGAACACTACACTCGCAAAAATGAAGATTAAATCAAAACCAGATAAAATCATAGGGGATCTCTAATTCAAAAGGGGTTGGGGAAACAAAAAAATAAAAATGATTCTTGACGATTGAAAAGTGACCTAAACAGCCACAAGAACAACAGTAAAAAAGGATGAGATTATGCATAAAAACTCAGTGCTCTACTCAAAATAAAAAATAATAAACCACAGAATTGTGATCTCTTGAAAGAGTAAAGTTCTAACCTCGGCATAACCAATAATAAATCAGAACAAAGGGGAAGACGGAGATTTCAATTTCAAACGAAAATCCAACGGAACAAAAAGGAGAGAATTAGGATGATCATGAAAGAACAGTGGCGATGATAGAGATGATTTGAATCGAATTAATGAAACGGTTTGAACATGAATTAAAAGAGGATGTCCGAGGGCATTTAGGTAATGTCAGAATGAAAATACTGCTGCTCGTAATATGAATATGAATAAAGAAAGCAGGTAGGTATATAAATATGAGAATCTGAATTCATTGACGAAGACTTGTGTTCGAGATTGGAAATTGAAACCCAAAAAAGAGGAAAAAGGGATTCAGATTTCGGTAGGAAAAGAGAAGTTCTATTGTCGGAGTTCTAGTTATGGAACTTTTTTTTTTCTTTTCTTTTATTGGTGACTTGGATTCCACCGATATATATATACACAACCTCTGTATCTATATGCAGAACCATTAATTTTTTTTAAATATAATTAATAATTATGGCAAACAAATTTATTCCTCACCTTTAGAAGAGATCTAGGTTCGAATTTCATTAGAACGAATTAAACAACGTTATAAAGAGCCTTGAAAGGGTTTGGATGAGTATGAACTAATTACTAATTATATTAATAATTACTAACCTTTACAAATAAAAATAATTTATTATTATTATTATTATTATTATTATTATTATTATTGTGGCAAAAAATTTATCAGGTGACTGAATCTGTAATTTTTAATTCTTTTTTTGTTTAACAATGGTTATATATTTATATTATATGAATATCAATTTTTAAATTAAAATATGTTATTCACCCTTAACTTATCTCTCAATTTATTTGTATGTTATGGAATACTAGTTGTATCGTAATTCAAAATATTAGTACATAATATATCATAATTATTATTCTTGAGAATTTACTATATAACAAAAAAAAAATTAAGTAAAATACTTGGTTTATCATACATCATATATCATAATTATTATTCTTGAGAATTTACTATATAATAAAAAATAATAATAAGTAAAATACTAATACTTGGTTTATCATACGACGACGATAACAATTGTAATTGTATTATATATTTACAAGCAAATTATTCTAAATAATCTAAATAAAATGTACTGAAGCATGTAATTCTTCTTATCATTGTATTAAATTAGTAAATATAATCTACTTATTTTGAGTAAGAAATTTATCATAGGCATATTTTACGGATTTTAAATTGATAATATAGTGGAATATATATCTTCTTAAATTTAACTAATCTCTCCTAATGCCTTAAATTTTTCAACATAAATATTTGAGTGAGGCTTGCGTGCACCCGGGCGCACGGAACACATTCCGTGCGCCTTTATAAATTTTGTATTATGGGTAAGGGTACATTAATTTGGTCTAAAGGGTATACACTTTAATTACTAAAAGGTATACAATTTTGTTCTAAAGGGTATACACTTTTTATTAATATTTTTTTTTCTTTAGAAAATAAAGGGTACACATTTTTATACTAAAGGGTATACAATTTAACACAAAATTCTAAAGGCGCACGGAGTGTTGTCCATGCGCCCAAAATTTTCTTTAAAAAATAAATGGTACACATCTGTATACTAAAAGGTATACAATTTAGCACAAATTTCTAAAGGCGTACGGAAAGTGTTCCGTGCGCCCGGGTGCACAGGAGCTTTTGCCTAAATATTTTTGCAGTTTAGATTTTCTCTAGAATTTTCTCCTTCCACTAAATCATCTAATGGAACACCCTAATTAGCAAAAACACCTTCTTCCCTTGATCAACACCCTCACCTTCTTCTATTGGATCACACTAATATTATTTCATGAACAATTTTTAAATAAAATGTATTGATAAATGTAATTCCTCTTCCATGGTATTAAATTGCTAGTAAATATAATCTACTTACATTTCCATTGTATTAAATTATAATCTACTTATTTTTTAAGCAAGAAATTTATCAAACATATTTTATGGATTTTAAATTGACAATATAAAATAAATAAACTTGTTAAATTATCGAATATCTCAAATATACATAAATAAACTTGTTAAACTATCAAATATTATTTTAAAATTTTCAACATAAAACTATCAAATATTATTTTAAAATTTTCAACATAAATATTTTTGCAGTTTAGATTTGCTTTATAGGATATTCTACTGCATTCTCCATAATTTATAGTATATTATTTTTTAAAAAAATATTTGAACTGAGATAGTAGACCTATTACACGAAATAACAATTTATAAAACTATCAAAGAATATCCACAATAAATAACTCATTTTGTCAACATCATTTGAACCTTAAGAGTTCAGAAAACTAACTGAAAATATCAACCTAAGTAACTCATTTTCTTGACATTAGTTGCTCTGCTAAATTTAGATTTGCTTTAGGATATTCTTCTGCATTCTCCATAATTTATAATATAATATTTTTAAAAAAATTATTTGAGTGGGTGTATTATCTCATTATTATTATTAGAATTACAACCATTATTTTTTTTTTAATCTTAAATAAACATTTTATATTTTATTATTTTTTTAAGACACATAGTTACTCCATGTCTGGTAGACTCCCATATTAATTAGATGAGTTTAACTAAAATGTTTTTGGGATTTTTGACTATTTCATTTCATAGTAATAAAAATTAAAAAATTGTTTTAGTAACCTGCCAAATAAAATAAAAAGGCAAAAGTCAAAATTACTCATATGTATATAGTATACTCTTTTCAAAAATTTGCATTTATTGATTGCTTATTATCATAATTCTAATGCATACAGATGCCATTTATATCGAGATAATAATATTAGTTGAGGGTTCAACTAAATAGTAAATATATAGATTGCGACCAATTTATTGCTTATGTCATATACTTTTTCGACAGGTTAGCACCAATTTTGAAATTTATAATTTTCTTTCTTCACTTTTAACGTGTGTTTTACTGTTTCATCCAAAATTTTTTTTTAATTTAAGCTTACTGTTGTTTTTTTTCTATTTTATTCTTTTTTTATTTTGTTTATTTTTCTATTTTTTTATTATTTATTTTAGGAATATAATTATAATTTTCACCATTGTAATTTAGGGTATATTTAAATTTTAGAGTTTAAGGTTTAGGATATAATTGTAATTTTATCCTTGTGGTTTAGGTTAGGCTATAATTTATCCCTAGGGTTTAGGGTATAATTGTAATTTTACACTTGTCGTTTAGAGTATAATTTATCCCTAGAGTTTAGGTATAATTGTAATTTTATCCTTATAGTTTAGGGTATAATTTATCCTTAGGGTTTATGGTATAATAGTTATTTAAGTATAATAAATTTAAAATAAAATAAAAAAACATCATTAATGAAGGAGTATGAATTAATTAAGAAGGGTGGAGATAGACCCTGATTGTACCCAACACTACAATATTTTTGTGTGGGTATTGCATTTTACCCATACATAAAATAAGTGTAACCATATGTCACTATAATTGTATTGATAAATGTTTTTACTTACACATATAAATTGTGTATGTAAATCTTTAGCTTTTATCCATACATGTATGTGTAGGGAAATATTTATAAAGTGTGAGTATTTTGTGAGAATATATATAAAGAAATGTGGACTCGTACCTGCGGACACGTGAAGGGAAACTTTTTCCATTTGACTATATAAATAATTCATTTAATTTTTTAATAATTATATATATATATATATAAGTTTCCAAAATAAGCTATTTTATCTAAATATTATTATAATTTAGGGAGGATTACTACTAGTTACACTAAAAAATCCTTAATTACTATGAGATACAAAAATATAAAAATATTACTACTAACTACAAAAATATATAGTGATATTCCATTATTACCCTTACAATGTGCTGCATATAAATGTTTGTGTGCAACAAAAGTTCGTGTGCAGCAAAAGTGTGTACAGTAAAAAAAAATGTATGCAACAAAAAAGTGTGGTGGTCCGGCGGTGGCCCGGCGGAGCTCCAGCGGCCGGCCGACGGTGGTTCGACAGTTTTCCGGTGGTGGGTGAAGGATTAGGGCTTGTGGTTTAAAAGTATATGGGTTTAGAGTTATATTTGGTATTTTACTTTATTATTTTGTATGTGAGAGTAATTATTTTACATCAATGTATCTCACAGTAATTATGAGTACAAAGTGTGTACTTACAAGTAATTTTTCCTATAATGTAATAATATTTTCTAAGTAATATAATTTTTATTTTGTATTTTTAATTAATTAATTATCGTCAAATATAATGTCATATCATCATATGTGCTTTTTTTTTTTAACCATACATAAATTTTATGTGTAGCTAAATAACACTATATTATTAGTCACACCAAACTTTAGCCATTTAACTATATAAATAATTCATTTAATTTTTTGATAATTATATATATGTATAGATAGGATAAGTTTTCAAAATAAGCTATTTTATCTAAATATTATTATAATTTAATAATATTTTCTAAGTAATATAATTTTTATTTTGTATTTTTAATTAATTAATTAATTATCGTCAAATATAATGTCATATCATCACATGTGATTTTTTTTTTAACCATACATAAATTTTATGTGTAGCTAAATAATACTATATTATTAGTCACACAATTATATCATGTGTGGGTATTCTTAATATGAAAATTAATCCGTAAAAAATTAAAATGTTATTATTATTTTTTAGCTACATATTTTAAATGTCACAATAGACATATTATATTACCCACACATAAAAATATTATGTGTCACAATTTAGCCACACATCTCATGTGTGAGTATTTTATGTGTGGGTATTGATTAAATTTCTAATAGTTAAGTCATACCCTACTTTTTCACATAGACTTTATATTTGAAAAATATTGAAGTGTTTTAACTTTTTTTTTCTATGCAATTTTATGATTGGTTAAGTAATTAAAACCTTCTTTTCCACAAAAAAAAATTAATTAAATTAAATTAAAGCCTAATTATTTTGACGAGACACACGTAGTTTTGGTGACAATTTATAAAACTTTATGTTTATATAGTGATAAAAATTTACTTGAAATCAAAATTCATGAAGTGAATCATTGCTTTTAATTGAGTGACTATTATTTTTATTAAAATATTTTACTTTTTCATTGTACTACGTATCGTAATATAACTTTATATACATGATGTATGTTTGTGACGGTATATACGGGTCTATCCATTCTACCCTAAATATTAACCGAAGTTTTTCTACGTCAAAAAGAGTAATTGCTAATTTTTCAAACTACATAATTTATTTGGTAGTTTGGACAAATTTTGAGGGGTGGTTTTTGATAATTTACCTTGTAATAAAATATAAATATACACATAGCGATTAATAAAATATAATAAATAGAAACCCATAAAAAGATATTTATATTAATTTGTTGTGTATTTATATATTACATTAATTAAATTAATTAATTATAGTCAATTTAACAACCTAATAAAATAAATAATATTTATAGAATTCAAGTAAAAGTGATTGATACGTAAGAGGGGAAAATAAATACAACCATTGCCCCTAGGGTTTAAGGTTTATGGTATAGTTTCTCTTTCATAACGGTGTGGCATATAAGATGATGTATAAAATGATAAAGAAAATCCGAGCCGATAATTACTTATTTATTAAACATAAAAGTTTTCATATTTAGAGATGCCATATAATTATTCAAACTCCATATGTATTTGATTTTAATATTGCTAAAAATACCATTTTTTTTAAATGAAGAGGAAGAGAAATGACATTAATACCCATATATTTAACATTATATTTTTAAATTTCACAATTTTATTTATTTATTTTTTTAAATTTCTATACCTAGTGATTAGAGGATTTTTTTAAAAAAATATCCCTCTAATACTAGTTTTCTACATTTAAAAAATTTTAAAAAAAATAATAAAATTTAAAAATATAATGTTAAATATATGGGTATTAATGTCATTTTCGTGTTAAAAAAATATTTAAAAAATCCCTCTAACCATAGTTTTCTACATTTAAAAAAAATAATACAATGTTAAACATATGGTCTTAATGTCATTTTCATTACTCTTTATTTTAAAAAATGGGTATTTTTATTAATGTTCAAATAAAAAACAAGTCAAAGGGGATAATTGGTAGTTTTTCAAACCACAATTTTATTTGATAGTTTGGACAAACCTCGAGGGGTTTTTTGGTAATTTACCCTTTATTTTATTTTATATTTTTCTTTTATTTATGTAAATCAAAACATTTATATTAATTTAATTTAAAAATTGATGTCTTTCTCATGTACTGAACCATACATAATACTTACTCTATATACTATCATTTAAAAGAATAAAATTTAATATACATATTATATTTTTAAAAAATAATTTGCATTAATAGAATTATTTAATTATTATAAAATTATTTAATATATTATCATTTATTATCATATTTGATGAAAGACATGTATATATCTATATTTTATTTTACTTCATATATTTTTTTAATTTAAATTAAAAAAAAATTACATTAATTTATATTTAATGTATTTTCTCGTGCATCGCACGAGGCATAATACTAGTTCATTACTCCATATATTAGAGTGTAATCATTATAGAGTTGATATCCGGTGCACCCGGGTGCAAGGATGCACCCATATGTGTATAACTTTTTATTCTATATTGTATACATATTTCTTAATAATTGTATATTTTTTTCACACTCAGTTTTTCATTTTAAAAATTAGCATTCATATGTGTATAACTTTTTATTCAATAGTGTATACATGTTTTTTAATAATTATATATATTTTTACACTCAATTTTTCATTAAAAAACTAACAAAAAATTCACTAACAAAGTGTATACATTTTTGTTCATAATTGCATATGTTTTTGTTCATAATTGTATACATTTCTAAAAGTGGGTGCACCGTATCCTATGGTGCACCCAGGTGCACAGTAGTATTAGCCATTATTATATAGGTACATAAAGTACACTTATATCTATATTAATTTGATGAAAGACATGCATATATCTATATTTTATTTTACTTAATATTTTTTTACTTATTTAAATTAAAAAAATTACATTAATTTATGTTTAATGTATTTTCTCATGCATCGCACGAGGCATAATACTAGTTCATTATATATTAGAGCGTAATTATTATATAGGTACATAAAGTACACTTATTGGTAATTAAAATATTTTTTTATATATGATAAATGATGATTTTAAGTTTGATTTTAGAGTGTTTTAATATGATTTATTTCAAACATATAATAAACATACTTTAATTATCTATTAATCATATTTTAATAATACGCTTGACTTATTTTACATACTCAATGCATTGCAAAATATATAGAGTGTATATTGGGTACACCCGGGTGCAAGGGTGCACCCATATGTGTATGACTTTTTATTCTATTTTGTATACATATTATTCTATTTTGTATACGTGTTTTGTAATAATTGTATACTTTTTTCACATTAAGTTTTTCATTAAAAAAACTAGCATTTATATGTGTATAACTTTTTATTCAATAGTGTATACATATTTTTTTAATAATTGTATATTTTTTACACTCAATTTCTCATTAAAAAAATTAACAATTAAATTGTATACTTTATTGCTCATAACTGTATATGTTTTTGGTTATATTTGTATATGGGTACACCATATCTTAAGGTGCACCCGGGTGCACACTATAATTAGCCAAATATATATATACGAGTACAGATTCCCGCGTAATACGCGGATAAATTATTATAACCAATCAAAAAATATAATTAAATGTGGTATTTAATTTATAGATATACATAATTTAAAAATAGGGTTTATTACTCCTAGATACACATTTTTAACCTAAATTACTATTAGATACATGAAATTTAAATAATTACTCTCAACTACATAATATTAAAGTAAAATACCAAATATAACCTTATACTCAATACACTTTTAAACCAACAACCCTACCCCACACCCACCCACCGGAGTTGACCGGTTGTTGACCTGCGTTGACCGGCCGTTGACCGGCGTTGACCAGTGTTGACCGGCCGTTGCCCGGCGTTGACCGGCGAAATTGTGCAAAACAATTATGCAAAATCGAATTGTGCAAAACAATTGTGCAAATATACAGGGGATCGGCCATTGACCGGCCATTGACCCGGCGTTGACCGGCCGTTGACCGGCGAAATTGTGCAAAACAATTATGCAAAATCAAATTGTGCAAAACAATTGTGCAAATATATAGGGGACCGGCCGTTGACCACCGATGACCGGTTGTTGACCGGCGTTGACCACCGTTGACCGGCGAAATTGTGCAAAATAATTGTGCAGAATCAATTTGTGCAAAACAATTGTGCAAATATATAGGGGTATTTATGGTACTACAGTCATAATTGTGTAGTTATGAGTAATAGTGCTTTAAGTCATGTAGTTAATAGCAATTATGCATTTTTTTTTGTAGCTAATAGTAAGTGACCCTTTAAAAATATACATGAATAATAATAACAATAATAATAATAATAAATAAATAAATAAAAGCAGTATTCTAACTAATAAAAAATATGATTAAAGGTGATATTTAATTTGAAGATATAAACATGAATAGCCTAAAGAATTAGTATCTGTGATTTATGTATATTAATTAATATTTGCTCTATTTATATAATTTTTTAAGATATATATATGCTTTTATTGATCGGTTTAATTATCTATTTGTAACCAAGAAATAATAAAAATAAAAAATAAATTATTAGTTGGATATATTTTTATTGATTGACTTAATTATCTATTTTCAATAAAAAATGATTAAATGTGGTATTTAATTTGAAGATGTACATGAATAATAATATTAATAAGTTGGATATGTTTTATTGATTATTATCTATTCCTTAACCAATCAAAAAATATGATTAAAGGTGATTTTAATTTATAAATATATATGATTTAAAGATACATACATGAATAATAATAATAAATAAATAAATAAATAAAAGTAGAAAGATTATATATATAATATTAAAACAAAAAATAAAAAATATATGAAATTAACCACGTTGCGACACCTCATACTTTTAAAAAGTTATTTATAGCAGCGTATTCGTAATTAGTATATACTAGCATGGAACCAGCGTACTACACGGGATAATTATTTTTTTTAAAAATAAAATTAATACTATTATTAATGTCTCTGATTATATTATATTAGTTCATATTTTAATTTATCTTTATTGTTAAAATTAAATTTTTTTTACATACTATTGTTTATTTAATTATAAGTTTCAAATGTATAATTTAATATTAAAAATTATTAAACATTATTGAAAACTTCTCGATAAACCACGTTTTTTGTTTTGTTTGATACATTACTTTCTTCATCAAGACACAAAATTTCAAATTTTTCGATCATTTACTCTAGATACAACAAAATACCCATGTGTGAAAACAGGTTTTGGAAGATACACTCCAACTATTTTAAGAGATTGTCCCGAAATTTTATTTATCGTCATTGCGAAACACACCACCACAGGAAACTGTCTTCTATTGAATTTGACCATTGTGCTATCATCAGAAAGAGTAAGAGTCATTCTTGGTATGTAGAGAATGTTTATAATGTTTCTCCCACGAGTTATTTTTGCTTGTATAACAGGATTGTACCATTGCACAATTCAGATCTTTGATCAATGTTTCTGATAAGCATTATCGGTACTCCATTCATAAGCTTTAATATGTGGTTTGGAAGTCCTGAACACTTTATAGAATTTAGAAACTCTACTAAGTAGAAATTCTCATTGTTACCTGTGACCACATCTAATTTGGACACACTATCTGATCTCAAATATTCCCTCTCTACACCTGGAATTCGAGACAATACCTTTTCATTTATGGACTCAACAACTTGATGTATTGGTGCAAGAATCGTCTTATCTTTAAAGTAGTTTAAATTTTGTAATCGAAAGAAACAGATGGATAAATGTACTCAATAATAAAATCCAGAGGATCTTGCACATTTTTCAATAATAGATCATCTGAAATTTTTATATTCTCTACGAAATCAGTTCTTTCTTTTAGATTTCCATCTCCTAAGCTCAAAGTCCATCTTGAAAATTCTTCAATCTCCTGTTTAGATTTTTCGATGCCGGAGCTTTGACTCTACAATCTCTTATTCCTTGTTAGCTTAAGCACCTTAAAATATTTACAAAGATAAGAAGATGTTAGTGTAGCATACACAATTTGTTCTCTTGTACACTTAGTAATTACCGGTAAGATTTATCTAAAATCACCTCCAAAGATAATTGTCTTCCCACCAAATGGTAAATTCTGCACATCTTTTCTACATCTCAAAATGTCATTTAAGCTTCTATCAAGTGCCTCGAAATAATATCAATTGATCATCAGAACTTCATCCCAAATAATTAGTTTTGCATGCTTAATTAATTCTGACAATTCTGTTTTCGGCATAATATGGTAAGTAGAGTCCTCATTTACTAATAGAAGGATTCCAAATCTAGAATATGTTTTCCATTGGGTAATAGCAAAGAAGCAATGCCACTTGATACAACACACAAAATAATCTCACCTTCAAATCGAATGCTACTTGCTAGCGCATTATTCAAAATAAGATTACTATGAAGAGATTATATATTACCTTTCAATCTTGATTAATTCAGCTATTGTTTTTACATCCGATAAAACTAAATCTTCATTGTATTCAATTGAATTGTTTTGAAGTGAAATATTTGAAAAATAATTGCTCTTAGCTGTCATCAATGTTGATACACTGTTATGTAGAAAAAAAAATTTGAATAAGAATTCATGTGAGAAAATTAAACATAAGAAGTAAATATTTATCTAATGCGTAGATTAGAAGAAAGTACCTGGATTTGAATTTTTGAATCTCATCAACACCGTCATCATTCAAAATAATTCAACTTGAATAATATGAATCGGACACCTTCAAATCATCTAATAATAATGTAAAGAAAAAAAAAGTGAGTCATATTAATAATTTTAATTTTTTTAATTAGTACATTATTATATAATTAATATCACTAACCATTCCATTTGTAAATTTTAGAAAACCTTAAAATTAACACAACAACATCAGATTTTGCTTTTTTTAGTATTCTATCAATTGATCCGCATATTTTTTTCAAAGAGTGCATTCAAGAGTAGCTCCACTAAATCAAGTTGAAAGGAAAAAAAAATTGATAAATTAATATGGTGTTTGACTTCAAAAATAAAAATACAATAAAAAAGACATACTTAGCATCAATGAGATCCACTTTGATACTCATTTTAGATTGATTACCCTTAGTGTAACGCACTTTATTGACATCAGTCATTTGTCTAATAATATCTATAATTAAAAAAATAGTAAATAATCACAATTAGAATTTATGTATTTTTACATAGTAAAATATTTAAATAATGTGACCTAATATTCGTAAGCTGCAAATTTCAAAAGACAGAATAGGGCAGGTATGCAGGAAGTTCAAAACAACACACACCATGATAATAAATTTAACTTACCGGTCAAGTTTGATTCTTCCACTCTGTTTTGTAATATTGCATCAAACGGAATGAAATCAAACCCATATTTAGGTATAATCATTGTAGTGCATACTCTAAACTCTATAAATCTATGAAATTCAATCATATAGTCATGCTGAGCTGTTAGAAAATCTTGTTGATTCGTCACAATTTTATACTCCTTTCGTCCGCCTGAAAGGTCCACATTTTGTCATTTTGTGCGTCCACACCAAAGGTCCACATTTCTCTTTTTAAACACATGGGACCCACACACATCACTAATACAATAAATTTATGGGACCCATACACCCCACTAATACAACTATCAACTACACATTTAATAATAATACTCCTTAATTCACGTGCAAAAAGCAAATGTCCACCTTTGTGGCGGACGGAGGGAGTAGTTTGAAATACTGACAATATCATCTTCTTTTAACCATTGTAAATATTTATCCACGACAATCTTATCTCTCGCAAATCCTTCAATTTTTAGCCCTGTAATTTGAAAAAAAAATCAAAGATAATATTTATTAATTAATTTATATGATGATAGATAGACCAATACTTGTTTATCCATAAGAACGACATTGAGATATGCAACCTCCTTTAAATTATTTGAACATGGTATAACCCATTATCGAATAACCCTCTCCGTAATTATTCATAGTGCCATCGCAGGAGTTAAATCAACAATAGAAGTGTGACGTGTAGTCATTATATTATTGATTATAATGAATCACTCAACTTTTTTTATCTCGGTTGTTTTGAGTGTTGAAATTATAATGGCGATGTATGTTTATATATAATAGGAGGAGATGTTTATTTATGATAATAATTTTAAAATAATGAAATTAGTATCCACACAAATTTCATTTTATATAATAATAATAATAATATAATAATTATAATAATAATGGAGCATAACGTTTTCTTAATTTATTACTTAATTTAGATTTATAAATAGAAAAAAAATACATTATTTTAAAAAATAAATACAAAATAAGGAAATTAATTATAATTAAATAAGAAAAATATAAAAAAAATTATTTAAAATTTCAAAAAAATGAGAAAATTACACATCATAACGGACACGCAGGCAGAAAAGTTCCTGCTATAGTATACCTAAGATAAGATATACCCAATTATTTTTATTTTAAAAAATATGAGTTTCGCTAAATGCACAATCATTTTTATTGAATACACACCTTTATTATTATATAATTAAAATATATTTTTAAAAAGTCTAAATTATCCCTAATTTATTAAATATATAACATTATCCAATAAAATCTTAAATTAATTAATTCTTTATATACATTATTGCGAGTTATGAGCGCGTTTCGAATCCCTATCCATCAGCCTGCACTTTCTTGCTCCGCCACGACCAGAGGATTTCGAAGGGTAAGAAGAATGACAAAAAAAAAATGTGGTTGATCCACTTTTAAGTATGATCTTAAAGCACCGTCAGTTTTCCTCACAAGAAATCGAGAAGGCAAATTCAGGCATCTATCCTCTTATATTAGGAAGTTTAAAATCTTGAAGGCTCCAAATTTGATGTTTCCCAGTTGATGGAGGTTCATGGAGGTGACAGTGAAGATATTGGAAAATTTTTGGACAGGCCCGTTGAAGATCGTGGATATTACACAACCACCACAACACCCTCACCCTGACTGACATGTGGAGAAGAAGAAAAAATCAGAATTAATGTTAATTCGATTCACTCCGCCGCCGTTGTCGTCGGAGCCGCACATTCTTTCCCGGTAAGAATGATGAGGGCTTCGCTGGTTTGCTTCGTCAGTGGGAGAATTGGGAATTTTAAGGGGAAGTATAATTTTATAATTAAAGGGGTAATTTTAAAACTATTTTAAAGGGATGTATAATTTTATAATTGAAGGGTAATTTTGTAGTTTTAAGGGGTGTGTATATAATAAAAATAAGATTTAAAAAATTATAAAGGAGTGTGTATTCAATAAAAGGTGTGTATTTAATAACAATATGTACAAGCACATCATAATAATCATGGATCCATTTTATATTTTTAGTGCGAGTAATTTATCTTTTTTAATATATTTGGTATAACAAAACCAACTAAGTCTTCAATAAAAAGAAATTTTCATTTACCAATTATGACGTCTTTCTAAAAATTATGTACTATAAACTAATTAAGAATAAAAGTAGATAGTGGTTCTCATGCAATATTTTATATTTTATTATATATATAAAAGTGTAGAGTGCCAAAAGGTACTTTTTATTTTCCTTTTCATTTATTAGGTAGTAAAGTAAAGGGTTAATTGAAAAAAAAAAAAATTTTACTCTTATTGCAAATTAATCCTCACTTTTGAGAAATTACAAAAAAAAATTACCACCTTTAAATATTGTTGCAAAATTAATAAAAAAAAAACTCTACTTTAGTCAAAAATTGGGTTTATTTTGCAACAATACTTAAATGTGATGGTTTTTTTGCAATTTCTCAAAAGTGAAGATTAATTTGCAATAGGAGTAAAGTTCGTAATTTTTTTTGCAATTAACCCTAAAGTAAATGAGGCATAGAGATAAGGTTTGGTTCAAGATAAAAATGAGGTCTCAAAATAAAATTATTATTATTATTATTATTATTATTATTATTATTATTATTATTATTATTATTATTATTATTATTATTATTTTACGTGAATTCACCAAAAAATCGTTCAAATTACAATCAAATTTTCAGTAGCTAGCCATTAATTGTATTAGTAGTAGATAGATTTTAATATTGTTATTACAATTTAATACTCATTCAACTAGCCGGTAAATGTGTAAATATATTTTGTTATACATAGCTGAAGAAAAATAACTTTTTGTATAATTATTTAAGAGATAAGAAATATTTTAGATAATAATTTAATAACATGGTGGAGTATAGTTCTTTACTTCTTTACTTTGATTAAATTAAATATAAAAATTTGATGTCATTTTTATAGTTTTATACTCCCTCCGTCCCAACTTCAACTTCACACTTTCCGTTTTGGTCCGTCCCAATTTCAACTTCATATTTCCATAAAAGGAAAAGGTACATAACTAATATCCCTCTCATATACTTTAATTTCAAAATTGCCATCACCTTTTTAACACACATAACATACTTTATCATTTATTTATTACCCAAAAATACCAAACTACCCCCAAAAGTTACTCAAAAAGTGTTTTTTCTTAATTTGCGTGTATACAGTAAATATGAAGATGAAAATGGGACGGAGGGAGTATTACGCAAAGATGATAATATTGTGAGTTACTGTACGGAAAAAGGGTGCATGTATAGGGGAACGAGAATTTATATTATCCAAATATCTCCTAGTCTCCTTATAAACTAAAGAGAGTTTTAACTCTCCTATGTGTCTTCTTTAGAGTGAATTTAGGCTTAGGTGTCATTTTTTAGAATTTTTAATTTAATTTTACTATACATTTATTTATCATTTGTAACCTACATTTTAGAGGATTAAATGCAAATTATGATTTTCTTTTTATTATTTAATTAATTTTTAATGACAAAATCTATAATTTGTTAATTATATGGAGTACAAATTAGAGATGGATTCATATAATGCAAAATAAACTATTTTTTTTATAATTGGTTTCTGATTAAAATTATAGATACAATTTTTTAATAATAAATAAAAAATGTAGGTTAATTTTATTTTATTGACAAAGTCTCTTGTGAGACGTTATTTATGTGAGACGATTTGTGAAATGTGTTAAAGTATATCTTGTATAGCTAAAGTGTGCTTAATGGTTGTTAAAATATATTTTTAAAAATGTATTAGATGGATGCTGAATTAAAATATGATTTGATGGTGTTATAATATGATTAATTATTGATATATTTTAACTATAAATAAGCATACTTTAACTATATAATAGCATGCTTTAGTAATGGGTCCACCCTGTTAGATTGTATACTAAAAGTCTAGCTTTTCGTATGAACAATATTATAATAATTTATTTGAAATGAGAATCATATGATCAAATGATTGCGTCTTATAATTTATTTATATATTCGATGCAATAGTCCACTTACTTTATACTGTAGATAATATGTTGTGCGACAACACGCGGAAGATCATATTATCGATTTCCTTATAAAGTATAAACAGATGCTCACAACTGAGATAGACGGGGGCTCTCTATCGGGATGGTTGTAGTGTGATTTGGTATTAGCTTGTCTTGGCTATAGAATCACATTAGTGCACTTGTGTGTATTGAGCAGGACCGGTTGAGATCGTTCGACTTATACTGACTTATAGAAGAACTTGATCTAAGTTATTATGGATGTTCGGCTCTTAATCCCTATACAATAACCTCGACACGTAAGACAATATGTATTTCTTTGATTCATCAATGGGTACATGTATTAGATCAACAAACTCGGTGAGTTGGGAAGTAGTGCTGTTTATATGGTGTGCTGTTGATTGTAGAAGAAATTCGTGTCCGTCATAGGTTGATGATGTCCTCTTGAGGAGCTCATAAGGACTATCATGTAAACCCTGCAGGTGGATTTATTCCGGCATGATAATGAGGTTGAGTGGTACTACTCTTGGATGAGATATTAATTAATGGAGTTGTCAGTAACTTAATTAATTAATGGGCATTGTATATCTTAAACATGGGGAGACTAATGTGCTCATAATAAGAAGGAGCCCAAAATGTAATTTTGGGATTGAAAAGACAGTGCAATAATAATATTTTAGTGAACTATATTATTATTGAACTTAAGTATAAGCTTTGGGCTAAGCTTAGATACTTAAGCCCAATGGAGGTCCAACCCAATTTCTCCTCCTGGTCCCTGCTGTAGCCCATGTATATAAATTACCTCAACTTATCTGGATCCCTAACTAATGATTTTATGCGCCTAAAAACGTGAGAGAAAAAAGGAGGATAGCAGATTGAGGAGATCTTGAAGATCGTCGCCCACACGACGTCAAGATCAAACTTGGGAATACAGCAGAAGATCAGAAGGTCGTTTACTACTGCTGCTTATCATCCTCTACATCAACCCTGGTGAAAGGTAATATGATTTTGCTCTTTTGCTTCCGCTGCAGTAGAATCGTATGGAACCCTAACGGGTTACGTTAACCACACGATCGAACGCCAACAGACCCGTCTCATAAGAGAGTATCTCTATTTTATTTATTAAAATACCTTTAATGTTGTATTCAAAAGGTTTCATTTTGATATGTATTTCAAAAAATTGATGTTACTACTTTTACATCTTGAATTGTGACATTTTGTTACATAACCATATTTTGATGATACTTGATTCTAGATTTGTGTGTGTTTAATTTAATGAAATGTGTATTGATTTTGTTTGATAAAGTATTTATTTATTTTTCTCTTCTAATTCGGTTATATATTAATTTTGTAACTTAGTTTTTTTTCTTCTGATCTTGCAGCTATAATTTATATTTCCTCCATCCGCTCGAAAGAGGATATTTTTTCTATTTTGGTCGTCCGCCCCAAAGAGGGTCATTTTCTTTTTTACACACATGGACCACACACACCCACTAATACAACTAAAATATGGGGTCCACACTTCCACTAATATAACTACCAACTACACATTAAATAATAATACTCCTTAATCCGCGTGCACAAAAGTAAGAGACCCTCTTTCGGGTGGACGGAGGGAGTATATTATTAGATTTCTATATAAATCTTTTGTGAGACGATGTCTATGTGTGTTGTGAGATGGATTAATTCATTATTAAAATATTAATGATAACGTATTAGAGGAAATAAAAGTTAGATATTATATTATTGGTTGTTATATGTATAATATATACCTTGCAATTTCAAGACTAACTTTGTAAGAAAATGCATCGAAACTATACACCAGATAAAAAGGGCATTAGAACTAAACATTCTTTCTTAATTGTAGTTACTATACGTCTCGCATAAATGTCAAATAATAACAACAATAATAATAATAATAATAAATAATCTATCAATACAATTCAAATTTTTAATCTTATTTTATTATTTTAATACCCCATTCACTCAATAAATATACATTTTTTTATTAATATATATAATGAGTAGCTTTTACTATACAATTGTGTAATGGGTAGTTTCTACCATATAATTATTTGCAATTTTTTATGATATTTTTCAAAATAATAAAATGAATACATTTTTTTTTGAAAACATAAAATGAATACATTTTAAATGAACAAATAAAATATTTAATTATTAAAAATAAGAACTTAATGATCACGCGGGCTACAAGTGAATAATAATAGCAATCATTAGCCTTTATATCATCTTAATTAACGCATCAATATTACTCCAAATGCACCTAGATTAAAATTATAATAGTGTCTGAGTTTGCTTTTTTAATTTTCTTTATTTATTTGTTTGTGTTTTGGTTGTAAAGTAATTAAATACTACAAATTACTTTACTTTGAGCAACCTTGCACGTAATTGGTTGGACTAGGATTTATTTAATCTTGCCCTTCCCTTTATTAACGCATTAATGCTTTGTTAATTAATGGTGTACTTAAAAGAAAGAATAAAAAAAAGTTGCATCAATTAAATTATACTAACTGATATCCCTTTAAAAAAACTGTATTAATGACCAACTTTATATTATTAACGCAATTTAATTAAAAGAATTATCACAAATGTGTTGGTTGTTGTGTATTATTATAATTTTTTAATTCGTTAAAGTTCAACCATTGCATGTATGAGTAATGAGATTCAACTATGGTTGCATAACTGTAATAAATTTACACGAATATTACAATATGATATATATGTGTTAAATCAGTTCATTATTATTAATTCGTTTATATTAAGTTGATATAATTACGTACAATTAATGTTGCAAGGATTATAACAATTTTTTTTTATTAGTACAGAGTATTCAACAATATTATACGTGTAATATTGTCATAATATTGTTCGTTTAAAAAATAATAATATGAGAGATCTTTTAAAGTATAATATACTTTAATATTAAAAGAATTAATATGTGATTTAATTCATTTTAAAGTATGATATTAATTTTTTATTAAAATATAAATCATTTATTGATAAAGTGTTCGAAACACCGTATGATATTATAGGCAAAGACTAGAATACATCTATCCTACCAATTCCAAAATATACAACCTACTTCCTTCACATTCAGTGTGCGTTTTCCTCTTTTTTTTTTAAACTGTTGTTGTTACTGTTATTTTTTTTATTTACTTAATTTTAGAGATATAATTGTAATTTTACCCTTATGGTTTAGGGTATAATTTATCCATAGGGTTTAGGGTTCAGGGTATAATTGTAATTTTACCCTTGTGGTTTAGGGTATAATTTATCCCTAGGGTTTAGGTTTATGATTTAGGGTATAATTGTAATTTTACCCTTGTGGTCTAGCGCATAATTTATCTCTGAGGTTTAGGGTTTATGATATAATTGTAATTTTACCCTTGTGGTTTAGGGTATAATTTATCCCTAGGGTTTAGGATATAATAGTCATTTAAATAAAATAAATTTAAAAATAAAATAAAAAAACAACATTAATGAAGGAGCATGAATTAATTAAGAAGAGTGGGGACCAAGGGTGTACCAATTGAATTGGGGTACCCCTGGTTGTACCCTAGTCCCTCTCGATATTATAATATGGGGTTATTCTGTGGTGCACCGGGTATACGGTGCACCTAGAGTTTTTAGGCTAGTTTGTAGGTTATAATTATTTTTATATTTTAAATCTTACATTATTTTATTTTTATTCAAAGGTAATTATTAGATGGTTTCTTAATCTAATGGATCATATTAACTAGGTGCACCGATACACTTTTAACTCTATAATATGACTGTTGGAAATAAATCCTTTAATAAACTGAGATCAAACTGTAATGCGGAAGCGAACCTTAATCCAGAGTTAGGCGGAACACGATTGATAGGTATTATGACCTTCCTCAACTAAGCCTCCTTATTTCCTTATGGGGACCGTAGTAATCCTCCCGATGGGGAGAAGGGAATACCATGTTCGGCTTAGTGTGTTGGAGACCATAACCTGGGAGTCTTTACATACTACACAACTGGGTCACCCATTATCACACAGTCATGTAATATTGGGTATCTACTCAATTGGCCCATATCAAAATATTATAGCCCATGGACTTTACACCTTAATTGGACCACTTAATTAAGTACATAAAATAATTGAATGACTAATATAATTACATAATAATATATTGCTCACAATTAGATTATATAGGAAATTAAAATTTCCTAACAATCTCCCACTTGGGCTATATTTTGTTCCAAAGCAATTATATCAAGAGACTTTAGTTGTGCAACTTTATGCTATTTCTCTTCAGGCTATACTTAATAATCTGGTCTATCTCATATACTAATATGAAACTACCACGGCATTCACCACATTATAAATCGTGGTTAAACCTCGACAATCACCAATATCAATATATTCAATGACATAAATCAAATATAGTGACTAGCATGGAAATTACATGCAATGTGATCAACATCATATCTATTTTCAACTGGTCCAACTTTAATCTTTAGTGAGATCAATCCATAATGCAAAATATTACAAAATGGAAAATTACTTAAGTGAATTCACAATGAATTCAAAGCCATCAACTTTATTCTGCAGAAAACTGAATTATTAAAAAAAAAGTGTCTTGAAAACTTTAAAGAACAATAAATATAGACTCCCAATGAACCAATGTATTCTAAAACTATATAACACCCACATGAGTAGCTAGCTCATAAAATTGCAGGGCGTTGAATACATAATTGGTGAATCCATATTTAGATTCTATCATAATATGCTCTTCTAAAATTTTATCTACACAAAACACTTTTTTTAACAACAAAAAATTCTATGTCAATTTGTTTGACTTATAAGTATTCTTGTCATAAATATTTTACTGCGAATTAACTGTCATAATAAACTTTACGTGACAAAGCTTCACAACCTTTATTTCATGTTTGAATGCCCCTTAGTATGCTATTATTTCTGTTGTCATGGTTAATGAGTTATAATTATTTGCTTGGCACTTTTACTTGTATAGCTCTCCAGACCAACAGAAGATGTAGCCTGAAGTGGATCTTATACTGTATTGGCATCTAACAAACTCAGAATCAAAATTCCTTATGATCTCTAACAAATCTGATCCCTGATATGCAAGCATGTTACCCTTAGTTCTCTGTAAATACTTTATAAAGATCCACACTAGATTTACTTAAATGTCTACTTAATACACCAACAACAGAAGCCAAATTAGGTTTTGTACAGACCTCATCATACAACAACTTCCAACAATCAAAACATATAGAATATTTCTACATTTCTTAAATCTTTAGTTTAACTTTAGGGCACCTGATTCAGACTGCACTTGTCTCCCTTAGTTTAACTTAAACATTCTCCCACTGAATCACATAAACATCTACACTTGTCTCAAAACCAAATAAGACAATTACTTCATGATGATGATGATTGTGATTCCTTTACGGGAAAGTTTTCTTGAATGCATAGATGGATTTCCTTTTAGTTCTTAAACTGTTGAAATTGTGTCATCAATGTTACTATCAAGAAATTTATTTTTACATCAATCTAATATATGATTCAAGATCAAAATGTGCTACTAATGTCACAATTATCTTAAAACAATGCCTTCCTTCCCTTTTAAGTATAATCCTATATCAAGATGCAAATCTAATCATCTTGTATTGATTTATACTCATAACTTATAGCATTAATCCACTTCGAGTATTTGGACCTTACATGGATTGATGAACATTGTTTGAATGTTCTACCATTAATTCTATAGTGTCTTCATTATTTAAGAGAAAAATTACATAATCATCCAAATTGTCTTTCTCCCAACTCTAGTGGTTTCCTTAGTGACATTGATTTTTGAAGTTGTTGAATTTGTTATTCCTTAAATATTATTGACATTGCCTTATCTTATTCTGGATTTTCACGTCCTTAAAACATAAGTAGAGTCGAATCGACTCCCCCTCAAAGACAATGTCTATAATATTATTCTTCCTCCCAAATTAACATCCTCACAGAATACCGTATTACCCGTCTCAAATATCATCAGATTAATTGGATCATAAACTTTTATCTTTATTAATAACCAATAAAGTAGCTTGTATTTAATTGAGTCCAATTTTCTTTAGTAGATCCCAATGATGTAGCCTTAGTTGAACATCACCATATATGAAACTCAAAGAGTTCTCACAACTACTTTGGTTGAAACTTTATTGAGACCATAAGCTGCAATCTTTAGTATTTCTCCAATTAGTAGTCATATGTTATGGAGTACTATTTTTATCTTTTAACTACACCACAACACCATTCATACTGAATAATCTTAATGTGGTGTATTATAAAATAATTCCACAAGACTTTAGGAGTAAACAAAAGGTTGTATTTTAGTTGTCTTTAATAGCTTTCTTAATGGGTTTTCTTGTATTGCCCTTATATTTTATTGAGACAAAATTTGTTAGAAACCTATTAGTCTCATCCTTATTATTGAAGTTCACTCATCATGTATGATTTTATTGTTGATATGTGTTAAACTTAATTAGCAGACTTATTAATTGTACAGAGAATTATTGTAAAATAATTTATCATGCTCGCATTAAACTTTATAATCTTTCAAATTTAAATAATTAAGAATCATTTCGAGGTATCAAGTACAACATTAGTATCAAGTCTTTAAACAACAATACCAACTCGTAAGTGATACCCTCTATATAATAGTCAAATACTGATAATAAAACTGTCAAGCAATAATATTCCTTTGGGCCGACTTATTACTCACATGTTAAATAAATAATTATCACGTATTCACCATCATAGGAGCTTGTGTATTTTGGGCCAAATATTAATCTACCTTTGGGCCGATCAATACCCGCATGAAGATACATTCGCAACATACTATCATAAAATAAATTATAACTAGTGATATTAAATGGGGACCCATCACAAGACACCTTGTGCAACATTAACTCGTCTATGGGCAAAAATTAACTGCAAGAGTAATCTTGGTGTAATAATCAAGTACTGATAATAAGTTCTGTCAAACAAAAGTCTATCTTTGGACCGACTGATGTTCACATGAACAATTCAAAATAATTATCACATACTTATCATCACATGTGTATTATTATTCTGTCAAACTGTACATACCTATGGGCCGAATACATAACACATAAATAATTCCACACCCGTCTATGTAATTTCAATAAAATCGCACTCCACACACAGAGGTTGCTATGGCAACATGATGCTTTGATTGATTAGACTGAAAATTACTAGACCAATTAAACAAATATTAAAAATATTTATATTTAATTGAACGACATTAAAAAATGTCTCCTCAAATTTAATTTAATTAAATTTCACCAATCAAATGGGAATATTAGATGATTCATACCAACTTAAAAAATAATGAAAGATTTCTTTACTTAGTTAGGGATTCCAAAATCCCAATTTAATATAAAACTCAATCCTTTCCAAAATAATGGGACTCGTAATTGATTCCAGAATCAATAATAAATATTGCACAATTAATTTCTTATGTCATAAATAGAATATAACCAAATATTACTGAATCACATAATTGTGCATTGAATCCAATTATTTGGACATACGAATCAAACTGACATGGATACCATAAATAGATGCACATTAAAAAGAATAAATTGTCACAATTAATATCACGAAACTTTGGAAATTCATAAGCAAAGTCAAAGATTAATGTTGTGATTATTATTTGAGTTGAAATATGCATCAAATTCCAATAATTTTGCACTTATTTACACATATCTATTGGAACATTTTGAATTATCAATAATCAAAATAATTGAATGATAAGTCACTTTATAATTGTTGACCGACAACAACAAAATACTAAAGCTGAATTTGTGTACAAGTTGAGATTGCTCTAATAATCATAAAATTTAGAAAATGGAACCCCACTATTTTACCAAAGCAAATTATTTAAAATTTAATAGATAAGGATATAATGCATTACTTGTTAATAGCCGAATGCCTTTGATGATGGCGACAGAGATTCCAATTATCAAGTCATTAATTTATTTAATAATCAACAACAAAACATTATGCAGTTAATAAAATTAAAGCAGAGATTAACTCATATGTATAAATATTCGATCAGATGCCATATAAACACATTCCATGATGTTCGACATTAATTTATTAATGAGTGTTCCTTCCATTCACATATGAACACGAACAAAATTAATGTGCACGAATATTAATAACAAATATACCCAAACATAGGCATATTCAAATTCCTAAATCTGAATTTGTCAACTGCAATTCCACTTTAAATATTTACATGCGATTCATCTTAATCCCAAGTGATCAAAACACCATATATTAATTCAATAATTTAATATGATTAACACACATTAGATCTCTGAAAATCATAAATAGGGTGGCTCTGATACCACTTGTTGGAAATAAATCCTTTAAACCTTGACCCTATTATGATAAATTGAGATCAAACTGTAATACAGAAGCGTACCTCAATCCAGAGTTAGACAGAACACGATTGATAGGTATTATGGTCTTCCTCAACTAAGCCTCCTTATTTCCTTATGGGGACCGTAGTAATCCCTCCCGATGGGGAGAAGGGAAGACCATGTTCGGCTTAGTGTGTTGGGGACCATAACCTGGGAGTCTTTATATACTATACAATTGGGCCACCCATTATCACACAGTCATGTAATATTGGGTATATACTCAATTGGCCCATATCAAAATATTATAGCCCATGGACTTTACACTTTAATTGGATCACTTAATTAAGTCCATAAAATAATTGAATAGCTAATATAATTAAATAATAATATATTGCCCACAATTAGATTATATAGGAAATTAAAATTTCCTAACAATGACATCTAGTAAACTTCCATTCCCTTTCCTCAAAATTTGTTGTTATAATCTGAAAATTTGTTTGCAATTAATATATTCTTTTTGAGTTATAAATATTATTACAAGTAATTCTAACAAAGTGTGGCTTTCTTAGTGGTTTCTATGTAATTTCCTGTGCTCATGTTTGGTGTTTGTAGGGTGGACTATTGCACCTTCTTCTTCTTCTTTTTTTTTCCTATTTTAAATCAATGTATTATTCGTAATGTTGATTTAAAGGGTTGTTTTGTTCTTAGAGAATATATGAAAATATATAATTGTATTAAAGTAGTTAAACTGTAAAATAGATATAATATGTACGTATGCATGTTTAAATATATGTGTTTTAATTCTATTATTGCAAATAAATAAAATTTGAATAAATTGCATCGTAAAATCATTCTTTAAAAATCTATGTATAATTAGAAAGACATTATCATAGAGCTTGTACCATGCTTGGCTCTGAAAATATGAACTATAGTGTTTGTTTTTGATATTAATTGCCCCTTCCCTATATACAAAGACTTGAGTTAGATAATTTCACATAAATTATTTCTTGAGATATTTAAAAAGTAATAAATAATTAATAAAAAGTATAATGTTATAGTGAAGTATTTCTATCAATAATTTATAGTATAAAAAAAGTAATAATATTTTTTAATATTAAATGATACCTAATTACACGAAAGCATAAAATAGTTGACTCGAAATAGCCCACTTCCATAATGTGGATATGAATTTTATTTCCCTTTTTATTTTAATTTTTTTTGTTAATTACAGTGTGGGGTGGACTTGAATATGAGATACTATTCCAGTAAAGAAATGTATTTACAGTCGAATTAAAGGTATATCATTTATGGTGGATGACTTAATTAACATGAGACATAAATTGTTGAAGTCAAGAGATTATAAGTGTTAAAAAATTCTCAAGTAATAATTATTATATAATGAACAATTGTTATTGTGTTTGTGGAATTGAAATTGTACTGTTCTCCATGATTAAGTATATTATCCTTTCTCGTGATAAATTGTTATTTTTCGAAAATTTAAATATTATGAAACGATAATCTAATTTATGGACGAGTAATAATTTATTACTAGTGATGGAGAGCAATCTCCATCAAGCATCACTTTTCATTTTATTTTTATTTCAACCCTAATAAAACATCACTTCTCATTTCTTTAATCCTTGTGCAAAAAACAAACATAACTATCAACATTAATACAACTATCAATTACACATTAAATTATTATTTTTCTCTCCTTAATTTATATTAAAATACTATATTTCTTAATTCACATATAAAAAACAAACATGATTATTAGAACGGGATGGAAAAGCACGTACTATCTAACCGGACACCCAGCGGCCCAACCCAATAATTAGTAGGTATGGTTGTTATTGATTCGGAATCCTAGAAAATTTTATGGTGGAATAGTTTCATGCATCTTTTGTCGTAAAATAATTATATATTCCATTCGTTACGCTACAAGAGTTACATTTTACTAATTAGGATGTCCTGCTATAAGAGTTATATTTCCTTTTATAGTAGATGAGACCCACATAAATCAATCACTTTATCTTTATGACACGCAACACTAATACAATTACCCACTATGCGTTAAATTATTATATCTCTCAATCCACTACACATTAAAATATTATATTTCTTAATTTTCGTGCAAACAGTAAATATAACTCTTTTCATGGGACGAAAGGAGTAGTCAATAAGATAGCAAAGTCTTACATGAACCCGGCTATACGAATCTAAGTATGTACGCCAAATCCATTTTTATATCATTTAGTACTGAATGTTATACATTTAGTATAAAAACTTATACCCTTCATCTTAAAAAAAAATGTCAAAAATTAATATCTTTTATATTTTACTCTGACATTTTTAATGAAAAAATAATACCTTTAAGGGCCGCTTTGTACGAATTCCTCAAATGGAATGACAATGAGTATCACTAAGGAGTTAATGACAATGAGAATGAATGTTGGGGAGTAGTTATTGAAACAATAAGAGTGATTGAGGAATTTTTTTACTGCATCAACCAAGCATCAACAATGAGAATCAATATACATCAATTTTCATTACCCCTAACCAAACAGCCACTTATTAATTAAAATACAAATCATTTAAAACAAAACACACTAAAATAACAACTAGATCTATCAAGAAGAATTTGTAGGAAGTCATGTTATTACTATAATAAAATCGGGCACACAGAAACCTAAAATACTGTCACTAAATTGTCATGTGATTGAATATTTGGTGTTGGAAGTATGCAAAAATTACATGCATGTGAACATTGGCCCAATAATTATCCATATTGGAGCACATTTTATTGCAATTTTGAAAGCTGTATACGTGGTGGACCTACCTATTTTGAAATTAATTATTTCCTTTCCTTTGATATCCAGAATGGTGCGGCCCACTGGACTCTGCATGAGCCCAATATGTCATCTATATATGGCACTTAGTAGATATTAATCGGTGAAGTGTGATTCTGAATGTGTGGGAATTAGTGAAACGTGACTACAATGACATGTCATTTATTAGCTGCATTAATTCAAAAGGTACATTGTACATACATCAGAGAGGAGAGGAGAGTCGCCCCATTGATTATTGTTATTGTTATTGATTGGGTTTTCACATGATTAGAAACTTGAATTTTTGGACACTCTGATCTCTCTAACACAATGCATCTTAATTCATCCTCACATAGGAGTGGACCATTACCTAATTTGCCCTTTTCCAACCCAACAAATTACATATCCACTTTTCTCAATACATTTTTCCATTTATGGAAAGTTGAATTTCACTCTAAAAGCTAGTGCAGACTTTGAGGAGGAGCAATGAGTGTGGGTGTTGAATTTCAACATCTCTTTTGTATGGTTGGATTCAATTGGCACCCTTTTTAAGTACATATAGCCGCTGCTTTTCTTTTATGGAAACAGTTGATAAAGTTACACTCTTATGCCTACATAATAAACCTTACCCTCTCATACAATTATTCAACCATTTTTCATCACCTTCTGTCATCTCATCTCTCACATATTTGGATTCTTAGATTGTTCTTACAATATTCATTTTACTCAATGGATACTAGCTTCACAAGCGGCGGCGGATGGGAGGCTTACACCTTCGCCGTGGAAGAGGTTGATCACCACCACCCATACTGGCCTTACTATCTTCCGATTCAAAATAGTAACATGGATGTCTTGAAGGATCCCATATCAAGCAACTACGAACGAGAGGGAGATCAGACAAACGAAGAAGAGGAGGAGGAGGAGGGGGAGGAAAAACTTGGAGCCATGAAGGAGATGATGTTCAAGATAGCATCAATGCAACCGGTGGACATCGATCCGACCACCATCCGCAAGCCAAGGCGGCGGAACGTGCGGATCAGCGATGATCCGCAGAGTATCGCCGCCCGGCACCGCCGTGAGAGGATCAGTGAGAAGATACGCATCCTTCAAAGACTTGTCCCAGGAGGAACTAAAATGGACACTGCTTCCATGTTGGATGAAGCCATTCGTTATGTTAAGTTCTTGAAACGACAAATCCGGATCCTACAAGGCCAAGGCCAACCCTACCACCACCAACAACCACCGTGCGTTGGCGGCGACCAGTGGGCCGCCGCCGCCGCTCCGGGGACATCCTTCCTGCATGGGGGGACGTGAGGTGATAACCAATTAACTAGCCCTAAGCTTATTTGATTAGTTAATGAATTAATTAAGTAAGCTACATTAATTTCTACGTGTGTATATAAATAATTAATGATGAATGATGATATGATATTGAAGTCAATTTGTAATCAAAGAATGGTTGCTTGTGATGATAAGTAATTGGTTTGTTAGGATTTCGTTGACTAGAAAAGCATTGGAATAATCACAAAACGGTTAGCTAGCCACACCTTTTCTTGTTTATTTTGTATATCTATATACTAGTAAGATAATATATAGTACTAACAAGTTTAGAACAATTCTTAAACAACTACATAAAATAAATAAAAATAATAGATATTTATGTTTTAAAGAATAGAGTATAAGCTTACTTCATGAAGAGTGGTTATTTTTATAATTTTTACCAAATTTATATTTACAATTCAAATCAAACTGAATAGCATAGTAGGATTTTGAATAAAATATGCGCACAATAATTCCATTACATTTGGTAATTATATTAAGGAAAATTATTCCTGCATCTAATTTATAGGCACGGCCTTTCAAAAACTTATATACTTATAAATAACAATATACTATAATTTAATAAATAAAAATGTATACACTTCGTTAGCGATTTTTTTTGTTAACTTTTTTTAATGAAAAATTGAATGTAAAAAAAATTATACAATTATTAAAAAATATATACTCATTCCGTTCCCTTGAAACGTAAGTAATTACTTTTTGCATGTGAATTAAGAAGTATAATAATTTTGAGGTGAGATAAATAATATTTTAATGTGTAGTAGATAGTTGTATTAGTGTTGAGTGTTTGGCCATTTGTAGTGGGTTGAGTAGGAGTAATATATTTTTGTGGTCACATCAATCTTAAAAAAATGGGTACATGGACCAAAATGGCAAAATGAATATCTATAAGGGACGGAGAGAATATACACTATTAAATAAAAATTTATACTATATAAAAATGTACCAGTGCACCAAGTGCATAGAATATCAACTCTTATAATAAACTTCGAGCTCGAATATTACATTGAATAAACTTGATTTAAATTAGTTAGTTCTATTTTCACCCATCTTAAAAATGATCTAATTTACTCATATCGCCCCAATTTAAATTTCATATTTTCTATTTTTGTATGTCACACATTAAATTTCACTATACAAAAAGGAAATATCACATGAATTATATATCACCCTAAAGTGTATCTTAATTATAAATTTATCATTCCCACTTAACATACATGGGTAGATTTTTTGTGAGATCGTCTCACGTGAGACCATTTTACATTTTTTAAAATAGTTATCACTTTCGCTATAAAACATTATCACTTTCGCTATAAAATATTATCACTTTTCATTTATACTATAAATTGTTCATGAAATAGCATTATCACTTTTCATTAATTTGATATCACTTTTCATTATAAAAGTTATCACTTTCTGACCGTCTCAAGTAAGTCTTTATGTGAGACGGTCTCACACAAGTCTTTGCCATTATACATAACATAGTATTATAATTTATTTATATATAAAAATACTACATAATCATTCAAAAATCAATAAAATTGGTCAAAAAATAATTTCATTTTCAACTCTGTATCTACAATAACTGTAGAGATTAAATTGCGGCTCGGATGCTCTGTGCCACTTTGGTACACCATCTTCTGTGCTATTGCCCTGATTGCCGCCACGTAGAATGGAGAGAGAATTCATTAACTCTTACCTTAACGCCGTTAAACATCTCACTAAGGAAAATAAAATATATTAGGAAAGGATTTTGTTTAATTATTTTTGTAAAAAAATCGAATTCCTTCAACTTAAATAAAGAAAATTAAAATATACATTAGCATCATTAACTATAAAAACTTTGAGATCATTTATCGCGCAGAAAGAAATCTGGAAAAGGAGAATATAAACAAATTTTCCTTTTTGTCGGTGATTAATATTTTTCATGATAACTTATATTAGTAAATAATAAAGATAACAAACAACTACAGATTGAAGCTCATCTAATCCCCACGCATATAATTTGTTTGTGATTTTTCAGCCCATTTGTGAATTAATAGAAATCTTACCTGTTTTGATTTTATTAGATACACAGGGATTTTGCATTGATTTTCTCCTCTCTTGATCAGTCTCATAGATTATAATTTTGTAGAAAGAATAGTCAATCAATTATAAGCAATGCCTAAAAAAGAAAATCAGTAAGAAAAATCAATTAGGTGAGGTTCTTGACTGCGTAGAGCAATATCAAATCATCACCTGCAAACACCGTTAGAGCGATAAAAGGGTACAACCGCGGCCTCAGAGTCGATGGCAACTGCATCAGAGAACCCGCAAGAATATGAGCGATGAAATTAATCTGATATCTCCAGGAATTTCTGTTCACAGAATTTGCTTGTTCTAATGTTTTGTTTAATAAATGGAAGGATTTCTAATTAAAAAATAAGAATAATTAAACAAAATCCTTTCCTAATATATTTTATTTTCCTCAGTGGGATGTTTAATAGCGTTAAGGTGAGAGTTAATGAATTCTCTCTCTCCATCCTACGTGGCGGCGATCGGGACAATGGCACAGAAGATGGTGTACCAAAGTGGCACAGAGTATCTGAGCCGAGATTATTACCATCAATAATATCTAGTCTAGGGAAAATATCACCATTAACCATCTTTGGTTCGGATTATGTGATATTTTAGTACTTCATCTCCCGTGTACACCGTTGAATAGATGACATATAGAAGAGAGAGGAAAACCATCCTTTAAAAATTAAAAAAAAGAAGCTTAACGAACTCACATCTATCAAAAAGGAAAATACATATTTTGTATTGATACAAACCAAAATAGTATAACACTATGCGTTGTAATGGGACGAAATAAGTATATAACATCATTTGACGGCATAAATTTCATAAAATAGGTAAGATGTGATAATATATCTAATAAAAATTAAAAATGATCACTATCCAATTGAACTTGTTCGTTAGCAATTCGTTGGATGGAAGATATGTAATTGTTCGAATTTCACAGAGAATAGGTTTCATGCGACACCTTCTAAAAAAAATACTACTCATTATATAAACAAACTTCAAAATTGTTTGATGAAAAGATAAGGAAGATATATAAATCATGAAACTCCAAAAATTGTACAAAAAAAACATTGCAATGTGCATATCAATATCTCAAGAATACAATCAAAATGTAAGTAATCAAATTTCAAATGCATAAACCAAAGCAATCAAACATGTAACTGCAATCAACCAAGGATGAAAATACCCAGACAAAGCAATAGAATCATTGCACTGATCATTGGCTCCACTAAAGCATCCGGGTCGATCTATCTTGGCAACGTTTCCTTCCAACGCAAAGCTCGCGTTCGTTGTTCCGTTGCTGAACAGCACGCACCAAAAGTACGAACCACCCCCATCCGAGCCACTCACAGCTGCTCCCACCTCAGTGTGGTTCTTGCTTTGAAGTATTTCCACACTCTTATTGTTCTTCATCAAGATCTCCGAAAATGCCTCGGACGGCTTGGCATACTTGGACTGGCATCCGAGTAGACGACCACTTAAGGGAGCTAGGGTTGTGACCCCAACCCCACACTTGGGAGCAAAGGTTTCGGCAAACTCAGAATCAGCTGGTCTCTTGGCGTTTGATCCCCCCACCGCACCACAGTCGCCTTGGTACGCTTTAATATATTGGAGGGCAATGCATCCAAGGCCCGGGTTGCTATACAACGACGATGATTTACTTGCAGTTCTATTACGGTTTATTACATCGACAAGAACATCAGCTGGATTATCTGTCACTTTATCTGTGTTTCAATAACATAAGAAGCTTTTATTGAGTCCTCGAAACTAAGTTCAAAGTTTGCAAAATCGAGAGGCAAGAAATAAAACTTCAATAGAAAGAAATGAATTTGATACCAAAATCTTTGATGCTTTGCTACTAAAGTTTGTAAATAATGACTAGAAGATTCCAATTTTATCACAATTTAGTACACGCATAGAAAGGCAGACATGAAAGGAATTAGCACCAAAAATTATAAGACAAAATTGACATTTTAAGAACACCTAAACAAAGTGGACACGAGTGTAGAAGTCCGATAATTTTACCCCGAACACCTAAATTGCTCACTACCACAAACAGAGAGTTCAAAACATCTCATATTCAAACATGTCCCCCACCATGGAAAGCTAATCTCTTGCACTTGACTGTTGACCACTCATATGAAATATAATCAGATAGGTAAAGGGTATGTGCATTTTCAAGTATTACTCCCCTTGTGTTGAAGGATAACTAATGACAATCGACGAAAGTCACGAAAACAAGGAGTCATATGTAATATAATCAGATAGGTAAAGGGTATGTGCATTTTCGCGCATTACTCCCCTTGTGTTAAAGGATAACTAATGACAATAGACGAAAGTCACGAAAACAAGTCCATGCAAGAACAAATTTGATAGCTACTTCAGCCCCGGATAAGCATTCGTCTAGTAACAAAAACTATAACTTGGATAACAAGATGAGTAGTGAAAAATACAGCTAAATCTAAATATTAAATGTGATGAAGAGTGGGATAGTTAGCTCATCAACTTAGAGGAACAAAACCATATTCCTATATGTAAAGATTTTAACTGAAATAACTAATTTGAAAGTAACATAGTGTTGGCCCGACCCGATTACTAAATGGGGCCCGAATTTATCCACTAATTGGACTCAAAAACAAGAATCCCATGGAAAATCTGCAGAAGCACAGAAAATCAACCACCCATCTTGAGAATGCAGAAATGGGGGAGATTCCTGCAGAAAAAGGATTAAATATTGATTCTCTAAATTCATTAAACAAACCGCCATTAGAAAATTAAAGAAAGATCTCACCATAGTCAACAAATAATAAATGATCATAAAAAAACCCAAATTCATTTATAGCAGATCAAGTAATTGCATTTTTCCTTCTCTTTCACATACCCTCTTACATCATAAAAAAAGTACAACCACATTGCGATAAATAATCAGGCAGATTATAAATGGAAATGAGGTGCAACAAATTCAGAAAGAAGCTTACTTTGAACACTGGCCGTAGCTGAAATGAAGAGACTGAAAAGAACAATATTCCATATGGGATTCGCCATTGCTGCAATTTAGGAGAGAGAAAAGGAGGAGTTGAAGAAAGTGTTGGTGTTGAAGAAAGGAACAGTTTACTGATTGAGCTTTTCAAATTTGTTCGTTGGCGTCGATCTGATAGTCTCAACTAAAGGCACCGATGTAACTTCATGGTTTGAAGTTTGCCCCCTAAAGACTTATGAAATATCAAAACAGTACTCATAAATTCCGAATTTATTTATTTGGTATATCTTTAAAGGGGTAAAATTGTAACTTCAAATGATATTAATGCATAAAGGAAATTGGATAGGATCTCCGCTCACTGCCATTAACTGTTTGCCGCGAAATGAGCACCACCGGCATCATCACCGCGACGGCGCACGTCGCCACCCGCCATTTCGCTCCGAATCTTCCTTTCTCACGCGCCACGATAAAACCTAAACGGCGCATTCTTAGCTCTAGGGTGAGGTGCGCATTGCTACCGCAGAGGAGGGAATTCGTTTCATTGTCGCTTGTTTTTTTCAATCTCTTCTCTCTATCCAAAGGTATGCCCTAATCTTCATTTTTCATTCGGGTAAGTACTCTCGTTTATGAACGAATTATATGTATTCATTCTTGTATGATCATCTTCGTCCGACTCTGAATCACTTCATGTGGCTTTAAGTGATCTCTTCTTTCTGAGGAAGTTTGGACATTCGGCCTGGAAGTGACCGAACCCTTGACATTGGCGACATTGGTTCTTCCGTTGTTGGTTCCCATTTTTCCAGCAGCTCTGCTTTTCTCCAAAAAAAAATTGAACCTTCTCGTGATCTTTTCATAGCTTTTGGTAAGTGATGCTATATCTTGTTCAAAATCATTTATATTCTGTGATCCCTCTTCTTCATCCGAATCATCAGCTTCATTTTCCATAAGGGCAACAAATTTGTTTTTGATTTTGTCAAACCCATTGTTGAGTTCAAACGTTTGGAGATCCCATATCAGTTCATCCAGACCTATGTGTCAGATTCTTCGAAAGGTTTCCAAGGCTGTAACCTTCGGACTGAATCTTTTGGGCAGGGTTCGAAGTACCTTTTGAACTAGTTTCTGTTCAGGAATACTTTCACCAAGCATGTGACATTGGTTGGTGATGGTTGTGAATCGTGTAAAGAAATAATCGATGGTTTCATCATCCCTCATTCTTAATCCATTATATTCGGACAGAAGTCGTTGAAGTTTAGAGTCTCGAACAGAGTCAAACTGGAGTTGCAAGATTTCCCAGGCTTCCTTAGCCTCTACACAGTTAACAATGAGGCAGAGTTTCTGCATGTCGACTGAAGTTAGAATTGAGTATAGAGCCTTGTTGTTAGCAACATCAGCTTTTATCTCTTCTTCCGTCCAGTACCACCGGTGCTCACCATAGTTGGATGTTTCCAACCATTAACCACAGCTTCCCAACATCCTTCACCTTGAGATTTCAAGAAGACCTTCATCATTGACTTCCAGTAGGGATAGTTAGATCCATCAAGGAAGGGTGGTTTTGTGATGGATCCTGATTTTCTCGAGTTCTTGGAAGAAGTAGGATAGTTAAGGCTCTTGATGCAATTGAAAGATCAGATTAACAAGAACTAGAGAAAAACAAGAACTTCGAACATCAGTTTGCTTACTCACTTTTTCTAAAAATATAGATGTATTTTTACATCAAACATCAAGCCTACTTATAGCCTTGGATGAAACTAACTTCCATGAAGATCTCACACGCAATGTTCATCTTCAAAATATCTTAAATCACTAGGATATCTCCTTAGAATCTGTAAGTCCAAATCTTTATCTCCTAGATACATGCGATTCATCTCATCACATTCGATCATCTCGTAGATACGGCAGTAGGAGTTCCAATATCCTTTTCTTTTCTTGATCAGCTTATCTTCTAGAAATTCTTCACATGTCATCTTGGACAGTAACTCTTCTACCTGTCACATAAGAACATGCAATATTCATATATGTAATTTTGCCACTTAACTCTTACATTGTACAATGATTGTTTTGCACTTAATTAATTCGAAAGATTGGCTTGATGAAATAGAAAATTGGAGTTAGTTTTTTACCCGATTTGATTACTTAACAACAAATAGATCAGAGGCTAGTTTTCAATCACCTCTGGATATGAATTACATGTACAGGCTTGATTCGTCTTTGTAGTGTACTCGTTTTAATCTTTGTTCTGTTGATTTATATTTTTGGTTGAAATTTGGAAAAACTGCTGTTTCCTTTTGTAATCAATTTCCTGTCTGACCAGTGTATCCTTGGTAGCTGCAGATGCGAGCGCTGGCGTGTTTGACAAATATGTCAAGAAGTATGGATAAAATCTCTTCTCTCTCCATCTCCATCTCTTATCTACTTACATGTTCCTCTCTCTCATAATATTGCCAAGCTCACATTATGCCATTAAATACTTCACAAATTTCATCTCTAGTATAAACAATTAGTCTGTGTTAGAAAAACCTCATGTCAAGTTATTGAATGGAACATGTAATTATACTTTTCTTCTAATTGATTGAAGAGACTGTATGTTGTGGTCAGAGTGGAAAGTGCATTGTTGTTTGATTTCAAATAAATGTCTAATGAGCTATCATCTTAATGCACATATTTCATCATTTTGGCTAACAATTTGTCACCACTTTTATCTAGGAAAAAGCTTGATCCACTAGAAGCTTATATACCAGCTGTTATATTGGCTGAGTTGCAGATTAAGGAACTGGGTAATGCCTCTCAACTGATTTATCTGGTAATTGAAAGGGTTAGAATCATGGTAATCGAATCAGGCTTGGACATCCTCCCTTTGTTTGTGGTCGCTGGAGATGCTGCTGAGAGTTATGACATTTCTGCTGTGGTATTTGGGATTTGTGTATATGCTATTACTAAATTAAGGCTCTAAATCTTTCATTATGGGTCTATTTTTTCTTGTTGGTTTATTTTGTAACAGTTGTGATATTTTTCTGAGAATGATATATTTCATACGACCTATGCTCATGAGTTGTTCTATTTCAGGGCAGTATCTCGAAGTTGATCAACCCAAATTTGCTGATTGCCGGAGTCTTTTGAGATCTGGTCCTGCATCATCCTTGCGTGTTAATATTCGAGCAGTAAGTTGTGATTTCTAGCAACCCTCCTTTAAGTTATAGAAGGGATTATATCAGTTGGTAAAATTAGAAGGTTTCATTCGAAATGATGTGCTTTACTTGAGAAACATGTTGATAACATTGCATAAAGAAGATCATAAATCTCTGGATTGTTCATTGTGTAGGTAGCACAATATGCCTCTGACGCTGGAAACGGGAAAACAGCTTTCAATGATGTTGATCAATGTTTAAGGTATTGTCTTGTCTGTATTAGCTTTCAATCTATATGCTATGTTTGACTCAAGTGTTCCTGATTCAAGATTTTATGCTAGATGCCTTTTTCATGAAATTATGAGATAACTAGAACAAAAGAAGAAGTGTATTCTCCCATGAACCCTGTATTTGGCCTTAGTATCCGTTATGGGAATAACTTATAAATGGCTAATTCCTCGGTGTCTTTTGCTCGGCCAACTGTGGACAGGGCCTTGGAAGAACTCGATTCTCTGCTCTTGCGAGCATCAAGAAACGAATCAGAGTCATCGATAGACACAATGAAGGCGAATGTAGCGACCGCAGTCAATGCTCTGAACGGGTAACAGATGAATATTCAAAGTGTAATGTTGGTGGCTTATGTCCAAAGATAATGTTTCGGTTGCACGCAGGCTTCTCGAAACGGTTCCAACGGAGGTGCTGGATAGGGGGAAGACTATGGCAGATGCGTACATCGATCCTGATCCTGGAGAAGATGTGGCACCCGACAACCTTGATCCCCAGTTGAAGAAGTTGGAGTCGATTTTGTGATATGTATCTATAATCTTTCGAGGTTCAATTACAACTTTTGTACACTTCTTTTTTTATAACTGTGTAAATAGTTTCTTGACAGGACTTGACCAAGGAGAAGTAAATGTCACAACTTCCCAAAATTGCATATTTTTTGCTCTTCCACTATATAGGTTTTTACAATAATATTTAAATAATTTTAATAATTACTTTTGATATTAAACCATACAGTATGTTCTAAAGATCTTTCTTTGAACTTGCATAATAAATTATTCAGTTTTCTTCATAATCGATTTACGTTTTCTATGTTCACAAACTCAGGCATTTATAAACGGTTTGTTTCATTCAAATTATTAGATAAGTTAATAAAGTTTGAAAATATCAAAAATAAGAAAGACAAAGTCTCTGTTTAAGTGCAATTTTTATGTAAATTCCCTTTTTTCTTAGTAAATTTTGATCAACCAAACTCCTTGTTTTTACTAAAGAGCTTAGTAGGGAAATTAAACCTTTTTAAGTACAATTATTATTAAACTCCCTTATTCTTAATAAATTTTTAAGACCCATGAAACATTATCAACCAAATGTAAATCAAACATCCCCTTATAAAAAATTAAGAAACACGTCGAGAATAAAATGGTGGGGAATTTAAGTTGAACTTTATAACAATACTCAATCAAATTCTACTTCACCAAGATATATAAACTTGTTATTATGGCTCATAATTCATAAATTAATAATGTGATAATTATCACACAAAAATTATCTATGAATATTTTCTAATACATTCAAACAAATAACAACACCCACTATATACACCGCTGCTACAGACAATCGCACATGCTACCTCTTTCGACCAAAGCAAAACCATGCCCATTGGTGTTTATTCCACTCTTTCTTTAAATCATGTAGGCGCTAAGCTGCTGAAGATCCGTTTCAAACTCGGACAAGCCAGGCGAAGCGTAGTCATATTCGAAGGAGATATCTATCATATAGAGAAAATGCTAGTTACCTATCATTGAAAAAGTTGACGATAATCACGTGTCACGCGATGAAAAGATATGATGTTACCTTGGGACAAAAACGGACATCAAGCGTCTCCAGCACATTGCATTGCATTATTGCAGTTTCAACAGCTTCCACATCAATATTACATGACTAGTGTATCCCCCATATGCAAAAACAAAGGTATGAAATAAAGTTACAGAAATGAACATCATAAAGTGAGCCTTAAATTCACACAACGAACATGGATCAATATGACTTCAGACCCTAAATCGAGAGCTCTACATATAAACAAGTGTTATTACTCAAGTTACTGCAGTACTTGAAGAGTGATCAAAAAGTACCTGAAGAAAAAGACTGGTCAGTCTTGGACAGTCGAGCTTCAAAATTTCCAAGGAGTTACAATTGCTGAAAAAATAAATGCAAATTATTATCAACTTTTGGTGTTTCAAGAATCATATTAAGAAAAGATATGAAGTGGGAGTTCACATACCTCAGATTAAGAATGAACAAATTACAGCATGATATATCAACTTCCTTCAAGTTCGAAGACAGCGAGAGGTTTAATGATGATAAATGGAAACATCTAGCGGTAGGTGGAATAACCACCTTCTTAATATTAGGACAACCAACACAGTTAAGGTTCTGCAGCAGGCGATTAGGTAGGCGTTCAGGTAGGATGGCCTTATCTGGACTATAGTCATCAAATGAGTCATAAAAGATGTTCATCTCGGAGAATCTATCACTGTGAAACCCCCAATCCAAGTCATGCATATTTACACAACCATTCAAACTGACATGAGTTAAGTGCCTACAACCAGCAAGCAGCGCCTCTATCGCAGACTGGCAGAGAGTCCCATAAGACAAGTCCAGTTCACAGAGAGCAGGGAGAGCGCCTCCTTTGTAAAGAGGTTCCAAAGAAGTATCACTGAGATATTTGCACGCTTGCAGTTTCAAAACCTATCATATAGGAACATGACGCAAAAAAAAAAAAATTCAAGTTCAGATACACTAAAAAGGATAAATAGAAATCATCTAGCGGAAATTAATCACGAGGAAAACAAATTCTAAATGAATAAAGGGTAGTTATTCATCTGACAACTGCAACAGATGTTAAATGGGAGGCAAAGAAGTACCTTCAAATACTGACAAGAGTCAAAAACAGGTTGCAAATTAACCAAAAAGGTGTATGATAGATCCAGGTAAGTCAAGTTGGGAAGGCAGTCTAAAGAGGAAAGCCCATCAGGGCCAACGGAAGGGCATGACATTAAAACTAAGGACTCAGTAAGTGGACAAGAAGATGCTGTAGCAGATAAGAAATCATCCTTGAGCTGGCTGCAAAGATCAATCATAGAAATGAAGTTAAAGACACATTTTTGAAGAGAAAATCAAGTATCATTTGATATGGCAGAAGTGTGAAGAACAGAATGAATTACTAAATTACCTGCAGAAAGATGCATCCAAAGATGTCAATAGAGGGCAATCAATAAATGCTTCAGACAACACACCACAGCCCTTCAGTTCAAGTGAAACCATCTGCGGTGCTTCAACATGGAGCACTTTCAATTTGGGGCATATGCCCATATTCAATGACCTGAGACCAACCTGCAACAAATTTATAAAATGTATGAAAACATGAAATGCAAAATACAAATAGACCGACTGAAATAAATCTGCAACTACTTCAAAATACATAGCAACACAATTGGCAATTATTCCAGCCCCCAGTTCTTTTTGAATAAAATATTTAGGCCACCATAAATTATAAGTGAAATTCAATCCCAACATATGACAATGAGAATGAAATAAGGTTACTTACTGGTGAGAATGATGCTTTCTCAAGATGATCACAACCATCTAATGAGACGTACTCAAGGTAAGGGCATTTGAGCTCAAGAGAGGTTACAGCACGACAACCACCAAGTGAAAGACTAACTAAAGATGTACTGTGGAAACTCACTGTAGTCAAACTCTGAGAAAGAGCAACAATACAGTCAGATATGATTATACAAAACTTATAAATATGTTTAAGGGGAAAGAAATAGATTTTTTTGTCCGCTAACTTTGCCCAATTTTGAATTTAGTCCATAAGTTTTTCACTTTTTGAAAATCGTCCATTATATTTGCAGAATTTTGAAAATCGTCCATTATATTTGAAAATTTTGAAAATCGTCCATCATGTTTACCAAGTTCAACAAAATCGTCCGTTTCAACAGGCCATTAGCAGGTTATTCTAAAAAATAAAAATAAAAAATATGTAAAATATATATATATATATATATATACTATTTTAAAAAAAATAGTCTCCACAAAGAATTATATTATACTCTCTCCGTCCGCCCGAAAGAGGACATTTTGCTTTTGTGCACGTTGATTAAAAAGTATTGTTATTTAATGTGTCGTGGGTAGTTGTATTAGTGGGAGTGTGGATCCCATATTTTAATCGTATCAGTGGGTGTGTGTGGATCACATGTGTGTAAAAAAGGAAGTGACCCTCTTTGGAAAGGACGACCAAAATGGAAAAAAAAAAACTCTTTCGAGCGGACGGAGGAAGTATCAATATTTAGTCAAATTTGCTCCACTTTAGTAATGAGATTAATATTGTTTGTTTGGTATACGGAAGTGAAAAATGAAAAATGAGATAAAATTAATTAAATAAAAATATGATATAGATTAATTGGGGTGAAAATATTCAAATGACCTGCCATAGCAGGTCAAAGGATCAAAATGTTGAATTTTATGAAGTTAATGGACTAATTTCAAAATTGTTATAAAATTAACGGACTAATTTCAAAATTAAAAAAATTAATGGACTAATTTCAAAATGAATGAAAGTTAGCGAACGAAAAAATCTATTTTCCCTATGTTTAATATGATAATGAGAGATGTGACTGGTTCCAATATCAACAAAATCGTCCGTTTCAACAGGTCATTAGCAGGTTATTCTAAAAAATAAAAATAAAAAATATGTAATATATATATATATATATATATATATATATATATACTATTTTAAAAAAAATAGTCTCCACAAAGAATTATATTATACTCTCTCCGTCCGCCCGAAAGAGGACATTTTGCTTTTGTGCACGTTGATTAAGAAGTATTGTTATTTAATGTGTCGTGGGTAGTTGTATTAGTGGGAGTGTGGATCCAATATTTTAATTGTATTAGTGGGTGTGTGTGGATCTCATGTGTGTAAAAAAGGAAGTGACCCTCTTTGGAACGGACGACCAAAATGGAAAAAAAAAACTCTTTCGAGCGGACGGAGGAAGTATCAATATTTAGTCAAATTTGCTCCACTTTAGTAATGAGATTAATATTGTTTGTTTGGTATACGGAAGTGAAAAATGAAAAATGAGATAAAATTAATTAAATAAAAATATGATATAGATTAATTGGGGTGAAAATATTCAAATGACCTGCCATAGCAGGTCAAATGATCAAAATGTTGAATTTTATGAAGTTAATGGACTAATTTCAAAATTGTTATAAAATTAACGGACTAATTTCAAAATTAAAAAAATTAATGGACTAATTTCAAAATGAATGAAAGTTAGCGAACGAAAAAATCTATTTTCCCTATGTTTAATATGATAATGAGAGATGTGACTGGTTCCAATATCAATTGAGTGCAGCAAGATATTTTCCTGCAGTGTTACATTCGAGAAGTATCCATCTTCTTAGATCTCCAGGTAAATCTTGAAACTTATTCTAGTGATCCAATGGTTCAACACTTGAACGTGTACACTCAAACATAGAAATCTAATCATAATAAAATTAAATAATTCTTTTGGTTTGAAAACTAAAACACAAACTAATTGACATAAATTTTCACATATATAAACTCTCTTTTCTGGATTAGTTTGTAATTACAACAGGAGATTATGGTGGCATTGCAATTCTATTATAAGCCAGACCTATGGCTGATCACAATCAAGTTTAAACAATTGATGGGATTATAAGAAAGGAAAACCACAATGACTAACCTCACAATTGTCAAGAACTAATGATCTCAATACAGGACAGCCTCCTCCACTACTGAAAACTTCACAAATGGAATTTGTCAAGGATTCGCATTCAGTAAGGTCCACTTCTTGCAAACAATCGCATTGCAGTGATAGGTTTGTCAAGCTTTCTTGCTTTTGCAAAACTAATTTCTGGAATTATATTAAAGTAAGCAGTATTAATCCGGTGAGTAACAGTTAACACAGCAGTAAACTTCTCAAAAAAAAAAAAATTACTTTAAGGGCACTTGATGTAATACTAATTCTTCGGAGAGAAGGGCAATTGGAAACTGTGATTGACGCTAGCACGCTGCTTCTTAAGTTTAAATCAATAAATCTGTAAAGAGCAAATAGATAAGTCATTCTCTGCCAAAAGATTAGATGACAAGGCTCACAGCAAGATAGTAGGCCATACTTCCGACAATGTACAAGCCTTATGTTCTTTAAGCGCCGCAGCTCTAAAGATACTGACGTTAATAAACTGCAGTTGTCAAGCTCCAGAACCTAGAAAAGATACACAGGCAATTCAGTTAAAGTCATCACATTAGAAGTAAAATACATACAAGTGTGTATTCAAACCTCAAGCAATGTGCTAACAGCTATAGCAGCCATTGAAGCCGAAGTTATACCCTCACAGCTATGAAGCTTAAGAACTGTCAACATTGTAAGTCTCACAGACTTCAACAGAGAATTATATGTTAGACATTAGAAGGTGTATATATATACATACAAACAGACACAGAGTGACAGATACCTCGAGAGAGATGTTTGGGCAGTATGAAGCATCAAGAATATGGAGATTTCCACAATGCTGTGCTATATTATGTAAAGTCTCATCACTGACACATGAACAATTCGACATATCCAAAGATTCCAACAGTGGGCATGATGTGGCTGCTGATCGGATTGCCGCGTCTGAAAGCTTGTGACAGGAGGCTATATCAAGTTCGCGCAAAAGGGGGCAGTTGAGAACTGCCTGTGGCATGCTACTGCGCTTGAGTGACAAGGTTTCAAGCTGGGGGCACCTGGAAAAGAATTGGAATCGAAATACTGCAGGGGTACAAAAAAGGGAATACAATAACACAAAATTGAAAATATCGAGCACCTGATTGAGACGCGGAGCACACGACATTTCACTATCTGAAGATCACGCAATCGATCATGATTAATGGGAATTTCCTGAATGCCAGTACCCAACGTAGCATCATTGACAGTTAAACTCTTCAACATGTGGCAATCTGTCAGCACTTGAAAAAATATCTCGCCAACTTGGCCTTTGCCCAGTGTTAAAACCTCAAGATTTCTGATGCAAATACAATGATCAGAAAATTCCTAAATGTTAAAAACTCAAAATAATCAGGTATATCAGAATCTAATTACCTCAATGAAGAAACTGCTTTCATCACAAGCTGATGGATAGCAGGAGTGCCATAAACGTTCACCGCAGTTGCATTGGGGTATCGTTGACACATGTACTCAACTAGCAGGGAAAAAAGATATCAGAATTAGTTTCTTCATGAAAGTTGCATCCAAAAACATGTCTGTATACGAAATACAAATTAGGAAACTGCTGACATAAGGATGAAAACACTCCTAACATTTCTAAAGAAATTAGATCTAGTACCCAAATGGTTAAATTACATTAATTGCTAGAAATAGATTGAATTACATTACAGTGGTAATAGACTGTCACAAATACCAGGCACATGGGTTCTTCATTTAAACATAAATGACAGATTATTATCCAAACAAACATTTGCAACTGCAGGCATACACTTACAGGTTCATGTTCGATGAAGGATATCATACATCCACAGATCCATGATCTATCAAAAAGATAATACCTCTATTCACCAAAACAAAATGGTGAACTAACACAGCTTAAAATGCCATGATTATAACCCTCGGTTGATGTCCTTAATCCAGACATCGTCAGAAAATATCCAAATACAAAACGAGGTCACTGTCCTACAAGTTCTTTTTATATACTTCTCTGGCTCAAGAAGATAGGTGTTGTAGAAGATGCAAATTGTCAGATGTAAACTCATATTCCAGGTTTAGTTAGGCTTCAACTAAGACATTATCAAATAAGATCTGCTCAGCATAATTTTCTTGGCTAACAATGTCATTTGAATAGGATACTTCTTAATAATTGCAGAAGACAGTGTATCCCATTAAAAAAATACTAGTACATAACTTTGCAGAAGATACTACTTAATAACTGCAGAAGATGGTGTAGCCGTAAAAATTTGTTAAATTCAAATCAACTGGAAGCAAAAGTATTTTATGCTTTTAACAGGACTCCGCAAGAAAAGGGCATCAGTTAGAATGAAAGCCTTTTAAACAAGTCAACTACAACTTAAGTTTTGAGTGGTTGTTCGGGTAAAACTCAAACTCTTGCATCTAAGGGACGCTGTCTAACAAGCCAAAAGTGTATTTGGCTCTCAGTGAAGTCACATTGCCCTTTTCTTTACTTGTCAACTCCTTGAGATAAATCCAAAAAACATTCATATCTCAATAGAGATAGAAAGAACAAATGAATCATCTTTTTATGGTCAATCATACAGGCTTGCAGGTTAAATAGATATGCAAAAGCCATTGCTCTCCAATGCGATTCCAAACATGAAAACCCAATATAGTATGTTGCAGATTCTGTGTACCGATTGAATTTCTGAATACAGTAGTCAAGTTCTTTTTTGAGAAAACCATTACACAAATAAGAGATCACACTAAGATTATACTCACATTGCTGAACAGATATGCAGCGATTCTCAAAATTTAGGTACCGCCAGAAATCTTCATGAGAACTTGCATCTCTCCACTGCCTGCAAACCCTTGCCGCTCGGCAAAGAACATCATGGTCCAAGAAAGAGAAAACCTACAAAGAATTATGATACAATGAATCAGCACCTGCCATGGATAGAAAAATTCACTTCCATAAGATTCCTAGTTATACATACCATATGTAATAAGTCATCGGTAAGATCCATTCGAACTTCCGAGTCATCTGTTTTGTTTGTACCATCATTGCTCACAGCATTGTCTACGCCAACATTAGGATCAGGCACATTCCCATCATCAGCCTCGTCATACATGGCATGAAGATATTGAAATTCGTTTTCAAACTTAGTCCCCCAGTCCCTGAATAAGATAACAACATTAAGAAATGGTCCTTGCAGACAGAACAACGGTAACCTAATTATATTAACACAGAGGCCATACCCTAGCAACACTACCCCTTAAGGATACTCGACCATAGGCTTTTGAACGTCCCTTATTAAGGAATGATGAATCTTTATTTAAACTACTTGATAAAACATATGTAACCAATCTTTATTTTATTAATTAAATTGAAGCATGATGAATATAAACATCATGAAGCGCAGTTTTAAGTTCACTTCAAAGACAAAAAATTCTAACACACAGAAAACTTTTAATTGGAATATTAGCACATCAGCACAAAAATTAGAAAATAGATACGCATAATTAGAGAAAGAGCGTGTATGCGAGTTCTCACAAAGAAAAAGAATGAACTTTAGGCCGTTTATTCTGTGAATCGCGATCAGAAATCTCTCTTCCAGCAGCAATAATTGACGAAGTTGAAGATGATGGTTCACCACCTAATCCCAAATTTAAATTAACATCCACTTTAAACCCATGACTTCCACTAGCGCCATCAGCACTTCTAGTCCTTGCATCATTAAGCCACAGAAGAAAATCCTCACCTTTTTCATTGAATTCGGAGTCAAAGGCGAACCTTTCAGCAGTCTCGTTATCGTGCACTCTCTCGTCAGTGGACTGAACCCCTAACACCTCACCCTCACCACTACCAACATTTTTGAAAGTAGCCCAAAACCCTAAATCAGAATCTTCACTGTCCATTTCATCGATCTCATTACCCGAAACGCCTTCCCTCATATGATTTCTCTCCTTATTTTGACTACACAAATAAATAGAAGTGGTGTGACTATCTTCCTCTTTTTCTCCGAAGCATAGAAAAGGGAAACACCAAATCCTCATACAACACAACTTCACTAACCCTATCAAACGATCCACATATTCCCCCCTCGTTAGACCCAAATATCACAACAAAACCCTAAAAGTACAAAATGTCGACCAAAAACAAATTTAGAAACAAAGATTACAAAAAATCAAGTCTTTATACCACCCATTCCACTTTGGGAAACAGGAAAAAGAATCTCTTAAGGAAAAAAAACAAGGGAGGGAGGGAGATGGAGAAATTCACGGGCAAATGTATTTCTGTAAAAGCTGCAAAACAGATCGGATCGGATGAAATAAGCAGAGTTTGGAAGGTCTATCGTCAAGAATTTGTTCTTCGAAAAGATCGGCGGCAATGGCGATTGTAGTCTTTCTTCCCCTTTTCTCTTTCTCTCTTCTTTTTTCCTCGACTCTGCACTCGCCTCTCCTGCGGTAAAGCTTTATCTTCGTGCTTTTTCCAGGAATTTCTGATTTTTGTCTTAGGTTTTTTTGGGAAAACAAACGACGTCGTTAACTTTACGTCTTTTCCATTGGGCGGGTGAAGGTGATTTGCGTGGCCCATGTGATTTATTGCAACTTCGGCCCGCTAACATTCGTACATATGAAAATCAAAACTTAGTTGGGCCGGGCCCAGTATAAATATTATACCGCACATGATAACGAGAGAATTAACAAAAGATATTTATGGGAATTAATTTAGTACGATTCAGATTATGTAATTGTTTTACTCACAAAAATAATCTATTTAAAATATGGTGCAAATAGATGTATATGAGACGGATTTAAGACGGGTATACAATTATATTTAATCATTCATTTTTTAACCGTCACATAAGTCATTTCGTAAGACGATATATGACAAGTATTTGCAATTATATTTAATCGGAACGATCTAATTTAAGTTTTGCCTTGCTTTGGTGAATTTTTGGTCACATGCAAAATTTTTTTCCTTTTACATCAGTATATGTGAATTTATATATTTCTTCTTCATTTTGTGTAATGAAAAGTCATATGGCACATCTCACATATTCAGGGCCGGCCCTGAGATTTTAGGGGCCATGGCAAAATATAAAATTGAGGCCCTTAAAATGACTAAATTTGCATAGAAAAAAAAAAGAAAAAAATAATGCAGCGAGCAATTTAAAATTGGAAAATAATTCAGTATGAATATTCAATTGTGTTGGTGGTTTCTTGAAAGAAGATTAAAAAATGACTTTTGTATTGTATAATTTGTAGAGAGCAGTATAATTTTTTATTTAATCAAGAAAAAAATGATTGATATTATAAATATGTTTCCTTTAGTTGGACCTTTAACATTAAATAAATAAATAAAATTTGAGCCTAAATCAAAATTTAATAGTATATATATACATATAAATATAAAATATTGGGGCCCCAAATTATGGGGCCCATGGCCTGAGCCCACGGGGACAACCGCAGGGCCGGCGTTGCACATATTCATTACGAAGAGTTTGAAAAGTATATTAGAAATTTATTCTCTTTGACACACCAAATGATTACTTTTTGTTAGTTTTATTTACTTCATAATAATTATTAGAATTGACATCCCTTGTACTTGTGATATGATCTAAAATTCTTGTGATTTGATCAATTTGATTTGGATATAATTTATTAATATTAACGTTTCACAGTTAAAATTAAATAATCGTTTGATAAAGCTCACATGTTTGAATTTTAACATGTAACAATTTTACTTTTTTGGTTTTATAAGAAAAGTGGAGGTTTTTGGTTGGAGAGTATGGAATTTAAAGAATGTTAGAGCAAATGTATACACTTTTGCATACAATCAACATTATGGTTTAAACTTTAAAATGCGTACACTTAGTTATGTAATTGAAGTAATTTACATTTTTTTTAATTTTATTTAATGTTGCTGGTCCGAAATTCTTAGGTAATTTAATGTAACATCTTATGTGTTAAATTATTAGATGAATGACATGTAAGAGGGGAAAATTATACGATTTAAATGAGAGCATAAACTTTAGAGATGATGATTAGATTATCCTTCACTCTTACATGTCAATCGTTTGACGAGTGACACTGAAGATAATTTACAAAAATTGAGTATGATGTGTAATGCGAGGATAGTTTTCTTTATGTTTGATCAACCTCTTTTCACATTTTTAAATAAAGAAGTTGAGCACACTTCTGCGATTTCATTTCACCATTTTTAAAATACACAGAACACTTTCTTGGATACGAATGTTAATGAAAGGTTATCATTTTAAGAGTATAATGTTCAATAATCAGTTGGTGTTAGAACTTGTACATTTGTTAATGAGATTTAATACAATAATACCAATATATTTACTAACAACTAATCCATAAGTACATTTTGTATGTGATACTTGTGCATTTGACTCTAAATTTTATACAAAGATGTGAAAGTTTTTAATTTAATTAAGAACATCAACACATAAACAAAAGAAAATAAAATAAAATATGTCGTATAAAATCATATCATATCATCTTTAACAACTTTAAAGCATTTTCTTATCTTTGTTAAATAAGAAACATAATGCAAAAATGAAGACTATAAAAACTGTTGTTTGTTGTTATACCAATCCATCACTATTGCAATTACAGATCTAGATCTTAGATCATGGATCTTTAGATCTTGAACGTCTAGGATGATGGCGAAGTCGAGTATACGCCATTGAGTATAACTCTTCCCACAAGAAAGAAACACGCCTAGTATGAGGACTAGATTGAATTAGGATGTAAATATTTGTGTATGTAGATGCTTTGGATGTGGGATATGAAATGAGTACATAATTATCCTATTTATAGGCCCAAGAGACCACTCATTGCTTGATTGGTACTGATTGAGTTCACACACACAAAAATTGTTATTGATTATGTTCATACAAAAAAATTGTTATTGATTTTGACCGTCCAGATACTGGAGAGGATCTAGGGTTCGTGGGCTCCCCAATCACGGCTCGTTTTATGCCCAAAATTAAAATAGACTATTGGGCTAGGCTCCAAACCCAAAATTTCCAATGTATTATAATTAATCATCATGTAAGACTAATTTCACTACCTTTAATTATTTAATTAGTTATTAATTTATTAATTAATCTTTGTTAATCAATTAAATTCCCCTAACAGAAAAAAACATAAAAAAGAAAACATTGATGCAAAAATGCATAACTATAGAAATCTTAAACCATATAAACTATAAATGCCCACGAAGCCTACGAAAGTAAAGACACGTGAATAAAAAAAAAACGCACTTTTACGGTTTATATTTAATAATTTTTTACTATTTTTGGGTCTTGTAATTTGTAAAATTAGATTAAAAGAAAAGTGTACGTTTAATATAAAAAAAATTATGCTTTGATTGCTTATAAATTAGAAAAAAATAAAAAGCAATAAATATGAATTTATATAATTAAGAATTGAAAAAATATAAATATATAAGAAATATAAATTTGATTGGAAAATAAGAATTGAAAATATTTTTGAAATTTTAATTAAAAAAATATTTTTAGTTGGAGATTTTGAATTAAATAAAATTAAATAAAGCAAGAACACATTAGCATTAGTCTATTGATGTGAGGATAAGCTAATCAACGAGTGAGTTTGGAGTGACTTGCTACACATAGATTATTCAATATAATAATTGTAAAACAAACATCACTAGGAATTTCTTTTTTTTTTCTTCTTTTAACACATTTATATATATATTACTATTTTTTACTTAACATTATAAGAATATTATTTTATTAATAATTAATATTATACAATCTCACATAAATTTTAACTTAAATAAATGTCAACCCAAAATTATATTGAGTTTTAAAAAATGAATATCACTTGACCATTTTTTATTTTGGTAATTTGAAAATATAAAACTCAATTAATGTCAAACTGTTTATCGAGGGAGGCAAATAAGTGAGATTAATATTCACATGATAATAACCAGTTGGGTAAGAGATCCAAGTTCGATTCCCTTGAGAACGAATTAGGAGGGAAATTATAAGGGGAGAGCTTGAAGAAAGAGATTGTAAGAATACTTAGTGTAACTACTAACAAATAACATTTACCTATAAAAAAAAAATCGCCGGTCCACCAAATCTCCGACTATTTATGGGCTGGTTTTTCAATTTTTTTTTTATTTTTTACGCTTAAAATCAAAAAAAAAAAAATTTAAAATCGGAACCGGAACCGTCGGTTCCGGAACCGAAACCTTCGTACCCCGGTTCGGTTCCGGTTCTCCCTACCTTGGAATCGAAACCGCCGGTTCGAAACCGGAACCGGCGGTTCCGAACGGGGTGCATGTCTACCTATAACTCTACCATCATTTTTTTTTAATTTCTTTTAAATAATAATTATTTTAAAAAAATTAAGTGTAGATGTGGAAGCCACAGGTACTTTTTATCCAGGGTGGCAAATTCCCCGGGAACTAAAGGACCAAGTTGTAATAGTATTAAATTTTAAAATTAGTTTTATGATAAATTAATTCAAATTTATTAATATCCGATCCTGAAAAATTATGATCACTGCAGCCCATTTATATTTATACTAGGTAGGGAGTACCTCAATTCTTGAGGTACCACCCGGACTGTTTAGTATTGTTTTCAAAATGACACTTTGTCTAAGTTCAATTCAATGTGCAATTTTATGTCATTGTGATTAGTACATATTTTAGTCATCAAACCGCAAAAGTAAAATGTCCAGCTGTTGTGCATTTGATAATATGTGCACCTAAAAGAAGCATCCAAGCTGTTTGCATCTAGCTTTTACTGGTGATACTTGTATTATTTCAATGGTGCAAGTGAGCATTGTCAGCGTGGTAAATGGATACACAAGGCAGAAGATGGTTTTTGTTTTTCTCTTCCAAATTAAAAACCTGATTACATAAATACAATAAATTACAGGGAGGCCTCAAAGTTGAAAACATAAATTGTAATCCAATTTGGCAAGATTAACTCAGCTCCAAAAGATAAAAATAATTTCTAGGAATTAGGGATATGTGATGAGCTTCATGAATCATCTCAGTTATACGGAGTTAGCAGAAGAACATTATTAAAGTTCCAGCACCCATTACAAGCAAATAAATATTCCCCATGCCTTAAAACCTACCCTAGGAGTTGCAACACATGCCCTTCAACCTGAGTGAAGTTACCTCCGCTGAGAACACCACAAGCTTTCAACAAAGGCTGAACATTCTAATTGTTGGAAGCTTGAAAGAGCTTTTGTGGAGCGCTGCAAGGGCACCAATGAACAAAGCTGATACAAAAAAGAAAGCATTATATTGGGAAGTTTATCTTGTAAACAAAGTGAAAGACAAACTACACAAGTAACATGAACAAAAAGTAAACAATAATTGGCAAGATGGAGTAAGAACAGTTGTTGCTTTTGTGGCAAGTTCCTTTGCATGTAGCAGCATGTTTTAAATCTTTTATTACATTACATGTTATAGCATTTTGTGTCTAAATTTTTCCTCACTTGGTGTATGTGAATGGAGAAAAAGTAAACCAATCAAACTATATTGAACCAAGGCAAACTAAAATATTTACACAAAGGAACAAATTAGATAGCAAAGAGAAGGTGTCACTAACCTACGAGGCCTATAGCAGGCTAAATCTTTGCTGTATTAACTCATTTCCCGCCTTGCATGACTTTATATTCTGCGTCATCTAACAGTAGAAAATAACTTGAAGTAGTAAATTTCAGAGCTGCAAACATGACATCATATAACTGAATTTGATAGGAACTCCCAACATGTAGTGTGTATCAGGAAAGGTGCAAACACAAACAATTCAAATTTATTGCTTCAGAAACGTTACCACAAGCAGTAGCTCAACATTTCTACAGCAATCTGATATGTTGCTTTAAGAGAAAGAAAGCACCAATTCAAGAAAAGTAAATGTGTCCCTATCACTTACAGTAATTATTAAGTTTCCTGACGAATAAGAATACACAAAAGCTGAAGAGTCCAATTTTTATTTTTTATTATTTTCTTTTTAATCTAATACCAACTCAAACTATAGATAATAAAATTCATAATAAATAATTATTAGAAACAACAACTCAAAGATGATTATAAAATAGTTATCGGCCCTAATCATTAATCACAAAGAGGAAGAAAAACAACATATTATACAATTAAACTTACGTAAGTAGCATAGAGCTAAATTTTGTTATCTAACATTATGTTTCTAAGCAGCTTTTCTCCACTTAAATCTTTGGCTCTTTTCACTACATCCCATGGTTTAGGCTAAAATCAAACATTTACAAAGAAATAAAAATGTTATTCAATAGGAGTATTAATTAACTTCAACAATAAATATAAAAAATATAATTATAATCACCAATTTTATAGCAAAAGTGGAAAACCTAGGCAATCAATCTTGCAAAAAATAATTATTAGGCAACAATTACTATCAGTTGACGTTAAACTCAAATTACAGAAAAGAGAGAAATTGTTATATCTACTCCAAGGAATTCTAGCTTATCTCAAGAACACAATTTAAGCTTTTTTTCTGCTACATTAAACATGAAACTTGTCGTAAGGGAACCTTAAAGGTACTCCTAAAACATATTTAAAAAATGGGAGAAAATTTTCAGGCACAAATATGCATCAAATATAAATCAATGTAAACTACTTAGTGAATAGACAAAACTTACGATGATATGCAAGGGAAGAAATCGACAATGGGCAGCCACTTGCGGAGACGGTGATAAAGATAGGAGCGACGATAGGGATGCTGTAACAATCAATTGACTCATCTGCAGAAGATAAAGTAAAATGAAAAATAGTAAAACACGAAAAATGTGGAAATTAAGCTAGGGAATCTTTTAACAATATCAAAACACCGAGCTTTGAATCAATGCGAACTGTATTCCAGTTAGAATGTGGCAGAAATGCTTTGACTTTCTCAAATTTTTGCACTGACATAAATCTTGCAGAAATAGAAGTGCAAAATTATTACATTAATAGTTATAGTGCCACAATTGACAAGGAACACAAGCCAAAGGAAATGAAACAACTTTTTTCCTTGAGCGTAATCCCAAGGATGCAAGGGGTAAATATACTCGATAAAAACGGCCTGAAAGCACATTTTTTACTACTTTCTGGTGAGCTACATGATTGTAAACAAAGTTAAACCGTAGGAGGTTTGAGCTAGATAAAGCTTACATGAGTGAATTCTTATTCTTCTTCATATTTCTATCTATTTTCTTGGTGATGATCCTACCTTTCATTCGACCATTTTCATTATATTTTGATTTAGGCAATGCTCTTGAATATTACACAGGTCTCATATGGTGCAGGGTCTTGGCATTCTTGTTGTAATTTTAATTTTGGCTACAAGACTACAATTTGTAGCTGGTTGAACATCCAAATCTTGGCTTTATACAACTGGAGCTATTGATTTGTGGGTTGGTAATAATCATGGGAAAATATATACAAAACAATATTGTATTTTTAAATTGCTGCATACTTGTTGATTTCTTTGGGTCATAACTTTTCTATTCTACTCAACTTGCTAATGAGTTTACTGGTTCTGAAATTAACAGAATGAGATTGAGACCACCGTACAAATGAGCTAACTCATACAATTAGCTTATATCCAAACACTTAGGCCTGCTTCATGGGACCAAATCCTTTCCCTAAGACATTTCACATAAACTCCACTTCTGTCTTCTCTTCTCTTCTTCAGATATGTTATTATATCCCCATTATCATTTCTTCTTTCAGATTCTTTTTATTGATTTCATCTCCTCTTCTTTGGATATTTATATATTATTGTATGCCCATTATGATATCTTCTTTCAAATTCTGTTTATTGATTTTTGAAATGAAGATGGATAGCTGATTCAATAGAGATATTATTTGAAGAACACAAACTAAAGAGAGTAAGAGTCTCATAGTATGGGCTCCAAGTTTAAGATGAAAAGGGGCCAACTAAATTCTGTAACAACTCTAAGTTGAGTTAGCAATTAGGACTCTTTCCCCCCTTCATGACACTCACATGTATATAAATATTTTGTGGTATATCTGTAGATATAAATAATAATGCATACCCGACCTCCTGTGTAACCACCTCAAGAATTGAGGTGTACTGAATACGAGCTCCACTTTGACGTAGCTATAGATTATAAACAGACATTTCAAATTCAAAAAATGTGAATAATCACGGAAACCTACATTTAACCACTTTAAAACAAATCCACAATTAATCAAATACCACAGAGAAATTCCAATCGCATGAACATAATTTAGCGTAATTTTCTTCCTCTGACGATCCACACATTCATGTATCAAGTAATACAAACAAAACAATCACATAAAGGTAGCTAAACACGCTGACGCAATCCAATAGCCTTATTAAGTCATTAATTCATTCATATACATCGAATCACCAAATCCATGTATGAAAAATCCACATCTAAGAATATCAAATCACCATTAAGAGAAAACCCACATCAGAGAATATTGAATCAGACAAACTAAAGAGTTTACCTATTGAGAATCGTTCAAGCGCAAGCAGGGGACAGAGAGACAACGATTATCATGAAATTGATCAGTAGATGCAACTTTCTGGACCACAACAATCAACAATGTACAGATGACGGCTACGGCGAGCTCGTAATCGGTGACTGGAAGCGAGGAGGAAGATGCCGACGCTGAGTCGGTGTCAGAGTCGATCGATCAAACGAGAAGGGAAGTGAAATAAATTGTAATGACATGAAAAACATATGGTTTGGGAGGAATGGACAACAATAATATATATTTTTCATCCTACAGGCTTTTTTTTATTAATTGCACAAAAAGTTGTGCTAGAATTTATCCCATTCAAGTACAAAAGAGAAGTTACAGGTCAGCCTAAGTTCAAGGATGATAATGCTAGCATATTTCAAATGCCAAAAGTTAAAATCAAACAGAGAAAAAAGCACAGTATCCATACTTTTAAATAAAAAATAATCAAACAAAGCTACAGAGAAAATGCAAAAATTAAAATCAGAAATTTCAGGAGACCAACTCAAGCAACTTGAGGTGGCATTTAGCCCCATTAAAGAAAAGGATGGGGTTTCAAATCCTTCCCCCACCCCTACTACTTAAATGACAAAGGATTCAAACTTTTGACATAATTCAAAGAAATGATGGTCAACAAAGAAGGTGCACAACTGAAAAAGGAAGAAGTTAAGTACTCTGTTGTAGTCTTCAAGCCAACTTTCCTCTTCTCAAGCCGACATCCATTTCTCAACCTTATTCAATATATCCTTCTTGCTCACAACCTCTTCCTTTGCTTTTGCTATTTGATTATCCATGTCAGCCAATAACTCATGCCACATAGGTAGAGAATAGGTGGAGAATTACCCACCCCACCCATGTCACAACAAGACATCCTCAAACCAAAAACCAACAAAACATCCTCAAAACCAAGAATTAGGAAACTAAATTGGAACTTAACTCAAAAGCCCAAAACCAATAAATCTTTCAAGCTCTTAGAAACTATGACACACACGACATAGTGGTTCAAGATTTAATTTAACCAATGATTTGAAAACAGATTAAAGAACCTTCCATAAGATTAAATAAGACATAAAATAGACAAAAATTACAGAAATAATTAGCAACAAAGCACATATGACATAATCTTTACGAAAGAAAAAATAGACAACATTAAAATCTAAAAATTAAAGAAATGAACAAGTTCATGCAAAACATATCAGTCATGAGCGTGTGCAAATAAAGAAGAGTGATCAGTAAACTTACGGGTATATCTAAAGCCACAATATTAATCGCAGCATACAAAGGAGAAACCTATTGCACAGAGACAAAAGGGAAAAAGAATTAGCTTTTCTCGAGAAATTGCTCACCAAACCAAAGCAAAGGGAATTAGGCTTTTCTCGTGAAATCGCTCACCAAACAAAAGCAAAGGGAGAAAAAACGTTAATTTGAGTTACACGTGTGTAATTGGGTTGAAAAAATGTGGGCATCAACCAATTTGCAAGATATCAGTCATTAAAAAGAAATTACGGTAGTGAGAAAAATAATTAGACATACCTAGGTCTAAATTATGGTCTAATTTCGGAGATCCATGACGCGGAACACAACATGCAGCCATAAATTTGAACCCACGAAAGCTCGATAAAATTGGTGTTTGAAGATATTACCGGAAGGGGCGAAAAAGACGGTGGTGACGGAGAGAGAAGAATTGTTCGAATCTCTGTCCATGAAGCGGTCGTGGTAGTGTCGAGTCCTCTCCTGCTTCGCCTCCACTGAATACAGAGAGAGAAAATAGGAAGTAAAATGTGAGAGAATCAATAGCACGCCACGTAGAAACTGAGGTCGTCGGTTGAAAGGGAAAGAGGTAAGGCAGGCGTTGGAGAAAGTGGAAGCGATATGCCGATATCCACGAGAATCAAACGCCGGTCGGGAAAGAGAGAATTGAAAACCACAGAGGATGCTGAGAGAGCGAGGCTGCGATGAAAGGAGGTGTGGATAGATTAACGTACCAGCACCAACAAAGAAATTAAAAATAAAGGGAGAACCAGAGAAGGAAAGATGACGATGTTTGGGTCTTCAGTGAGAGGAGAATCGGAGTGAGTGTGAACTGAGATGAAGGTAGATGGGATTCAGGAGTATGTTTGGAAACAACGAGAGTTGTCGGCAGAGCACATGGAATAAAGGGAGAGGATGATAAGAGAACACCCAAATCATTTGCAGGGCCGACAAAGAAAGTACGCGTGGAAGTGAAAGTACACGTGGAAGGAATACAAGCACACTAAAGTGAAAAAATGAGAACAGAAACGTTACCTGCTACCGAGGAGAAACTGGCCGGGCAACGGGCTTGCTCCTTTTATATATATAGTAGATATGCACTTTTTTATCGTTTCCGAGTAACTACGCATAATCAAAAATAGAAATAATTCATAATACTAATAATCTTCAAATATTTTACAAAAATGTCGCCTTTTTTTATATGATTTAAAGTAAACAATGTTATACTTACATTTTGTCCATTTAATTATCCAAAATATTAATTTTCTTTATTAGATCATCAAATAAAAAAAGGTAACTATGAAGTGGTTTTTAAAATAAAAGTTACAATCGAGTCAAAGTATATGTATTGAGTCAAGTAAAATATTTGATTCAATAATAACATTTTTAAAAATTAATATCACGTTAATAACAAATTAAGATTTTCTTATTATTTTGAGCATTTTTAAACTTCCATTCAAAATATGGGCCCAAAAGAAAATTATTAAATCTAAATGAGTACCGTAGCAACTCAACATATAAATTATCATAAAAATTGCATGAATAATTAATTAATTTTTACTAATTAATCAATTAAAAACCTTTCCACTTTATTACATTAATAAACTCCTAGACTAATTTACAGGCATTTATCAGTTTTTTTTCCCTCAAAGAAATTCTATTAAGCATGAGTACTTCAAATGAAATATCAATAAATCTTTCATTTAGTTAAAATTGAAATATTCTTAGTCAACAATTATATCATTAAACTCCAAAATAATTATCACGGGGTTAAATAGTCAAACTTAATAATTATCGTTATTTAAAAAACAAAGAGTCATGTTTTCAAACTACAACTTATTGAAATATATAATAATAGTTAATAATGCAGCTACAACTTTTTATATCCCTTAATTTTATTCTCCAAGTAAACAAATTATGTTAAATTAAATTAATATAAAATATCTCTCAATATTCAAGTTTTTTTTTTTTTTGGTAACAGAAGACAAAACTTTGATGGGCTTTCAAGCATAGAACTAAATATTCCCATAATTCATAAAAAAATTCCTGTGTATATCAATTACATACGTATTCCATTTTAATAATTTATCATCTTTTATTAAAATTAAATAGACCACTTTAAAATGTATGAAGATATGATATTACTGATTTTATTCTTATAATTTACCCTTTATCCTTTAGGATTTATTACATTTTATTTAGAAATTTTATCGACAATTTATTTTAGGATTAAATGTGATACACATAATTATGATTCCGTGCATAAGTATTACTCATAATTTAGATGTAAAAGCAATTCTGAATAACTCTCTTTGGTTGACTAATTATTAAATTATATTAATTGTCATACTAATAAAGTATAATTATTATATTTGGTACATAAAGTAAAATTTAGTATAGTATGATGTATAATGAATTAGAATATAATTTTAATATGTTATAATAATTAATATTTTTGACTCTTTAGTAATTATATTTTAATGAATCATATACCTGAAATTGACCCAAAGAGTGCATATAAAACCTTAGGCATGTAAGTTAGTAAAGCTAAATATAAGATGCATTTAAAAATGTTCAAATTGATGAAGTAACTATTTTTCCAGCCATTGAGAACTACAGTACTGTCGAATTAAACCGGGCATTATCCGACAGTATTGCATGATCTTCGAGCATAACTAGGAAACTTTTTTTAGAAAATTAAATAATATTATAAGTATTTAATAATTACTCCATAAATTTAAAGAGAATAAATAATTGATTCGTAAGTACCAATTATATGAGATTGTTTTACAATGATATAATTTTACATCTTCTCAATTTGTGACTTTTTATTAAAGATTTTATTATTTTTCATTAAAATTTTATTAATTTTCTTTTTATTATTCTATGAATTGTTCATAAAATAGTTATACTATTATCATTTTTATCAAGCAGAAATCATTATCATCTATCTCTCGATATTCTTTCAAAGAGACAATTTCATATATACAAGTGTTTAATCTCTACGACCAGTGGCGGACATGAAGAAGGCCCAGGGGGGCACAGGGCCCCTGAAATTTTTAAAAAAGGTAGGAGTATAATAGTAATTTCACTAATAAAAATTAATTAAATTAAAAATATATTTAATTTATACACATTTTCCCGTTTCTTTCTCAATTCTGCATCCCCTTCGATCAATTCAACTATCTTTCCCCTGCATACCCATTCTTCCTCCCACAATCCCATTAATACTCACCCCACTTCCCCATCATTAATTTCTCAATTTATTTTCTTCATCTCTCTTCTCTTTTCTAAGGTATTAATTTAAATTGTTAATCTAAATTTATTATGCATTTTTATATGAAATGTGATATTATTATATTAGAAATTAGGGCTTTTATTTCTAATGTATTATTATAAACTTGGAAATTGTTAAATTAAATTTGTTATGCTATTCTTCTATAAAATGTAATACTATTATATTTAGAAATTAGGGCTTTTATTTAGTATAAGGGTTTGGATTAATTTATTTTTTTAGAGAAGTTTTATTTAAAGTCATTGTTGTAAATTTTGTTAGATTAAATTTTTTGTACTCTTCTTACATGGAATATATTATTGTTATATTTAAAAATTATGACTTTTATTTAGTGGAGATTAGAATAATTTATTTTTGTTAAGGGAAATTTATTTAAATTTGAATAGGCTGAGGAATAATTAGGACTTTAAATTTAAAGGGTAAATTAAATGAGAGAATTTAAAGGGAGACTTAGAGCTCATTTTTATGCAATTTTTTTTCTATTATTTAATTTTTAATGTAATTTTGTTTAATAGATAATGAAGCGATATTATAAGAAGACTACAACTATCGCTGAAACATCATCTTCCACGGTGAATGCTCCAGCTCTTAATGTGCAACCTCAACAACCATCAAGCCAAGATGTCAATATTGTGGTTGATTTGGAAAATCTTCCTAGTGACCCAGGATTACGACCTAAAATAAAGAGTTATCCGCCTAATTTGATTGAACAGGTTCGTAGATTCTATCTTTTAAAAGGTCCATGTCAACCACGTCAATATAATTTTCCTCAAGTAATGGATGGAGATAGAAAACGTAAATTTGTTGCCACTTGGTTTGATGAATATGGTGATTGGTTGGAGTATAGTATTGCAAAAGATGCAGTATTTTGCTTGTATTGTTATCTTTTCTCTACGGATCGTACTGAAAAAGGGCATGATGCTTTTGTAACTGAAGGTTTTAATGCATGGCGTAAGAAAGAAAGAGTAATTTCTCATATTGGGGATAAAAATAGTGATCATAAAAGATGTAAATTTGCTTGTCGTGATCTGATGAATCAATCACAACACATTGAAGTGTCTTTTTCTAAGATTTCTGAACAATCAAAGAATGAGTATCGTTGTAGATTGAATGCATCAATTATTTGCTTGCGTTTTCTTATAATGCAAGGATTAGCCTTTCGAGGGCATGATGAGTTTGAAGAATCAGTGAATCGGGGAAATTTTTTGGAGCTTCTAAAAGTTATTGCTTCATGTAATGAAGAAATAAATAGTGTTGTGCTAAATAATGCTCCCGAAAATCTCAAGCTAACATCTCCTAGAATTCAAAAGGATATTATTAAAGCAGCTGCAGTTGAGACAACTAATGCTATCATTAGTGACATTGGTAGTGATTTTTTTTCCATTATGGTTGATGAATGCCGAGACATATCAATGAAAGAGTAAATGGGAATAGTCATACGTTATGTGAATACCAGTGGATATGTTATTGAACGTTTTCTTGGTCTCGTTCATGTTAGTGATACAACTGCAGTTTCACTTGAGGAAGGTATTGAGTCATTGTTCTCTAGGTATGGCTTGAGTGTTTCTAGTTTGAGAGGTCAGGGTTATGACGGAGCAAGCAATATGAGGGGTGAATTTAAGGGTTTAAAGAGTTTGATATTGAGGAAAAATTCTACTGCTTATTATGTTCATTGTTTTGCTCATCAACTCCAATTAACACTTGTTGCTGTTGTAAAAAAATATACAAGTGTTGGTTCCTTTTTTAATACTATTAATCATTTGTGTCATGTTGTTGGAGCTTCTTGTAAGCGAAGAGATATCCTTAGAGATAAACAAATAGAAATGGTTATAAAAGGGATTGCAAATGATGAAATCAAGACTGGAAAAGGACTAAATCAAGAAATGGGAATCAAACGACCAGGAGATACACGTTGGAGTTCTCATTATGGTACTCTCATAAACTTGTTGTCTTTATTTGCTTCTGTGGTTTATGTTCTTGAGAATGTTGGGGAGAGTGGAAATGATGATTCACAAAGAGCTGAAGCTTTAGATTTGCTAGAGATTGTAACTCAGTTTGAGTTTGTCTTTTTGCTACATCTTATGAAAAAGGTTTTGGGAATTACACATGAATTGTCACAAGTTCTACAAAGAAAAGAACAAGATATTGTCAATGCAATGAATCTTGTGAAAGCATCAAAAGCTCGCTTGCAGACAATGAGAGATGATGGTTGGATGTCTTTGTTACATGATGTTTCAAATTTTTGTGGTAAACATGACATACCTTTACTAATCATGGAAGAATTCTATTCTCCTAGAGGAAGATCAAGACGAAGAGTTGAAAAAACAACCAATCTTCTGTTGGCAATTGGATCGTGCGGATCAACGTGATCGTTAGTAAAACAGGTAAACAAAACAGCAGCGGAAGCAATTGAACCGTTTACCGTACTTCTGGGTTGGTGTAGAGGTTGATCGTTGCAGAGAACCACCTCTCGATCTTCTGCTGTATGACCCAAGTCGAATCCTGCTGTTGTGTGGGCAACAATCTGCAGGATTCTCTCAATCTGCTTCTTTCCCTAACTCACGTTGAAAGAGGCGTAATTCCTTAGGTTTCCAGAAGCTGAGATGACTATATATATTGGGCTACAGCAGGGACCAGGAGGTGAAATTGGGCTGGGCCTCAATTGAATTTAATTAACCAAGCTTAGCCCAAAGCTTTTAATTAAATCCAATAATAATAATATAGTCCACTAAAATATTATTATTGCACTACCTGTCCAATCCCAAAATTATGTTCTGGGCTCATTCTTATTATAAGCCCGATAGTCTCCCCATGTTTAAGAAAAACAATGTCCATTAATTAATTAAGTTACTGACAACTCAAATTAATTAACATCTCATCCGAGAGTAGTACCACTCAACCTTATTATCATGCCGGAAATTAATCCACTTTCAAGATTTACATGATAAACCTTATGAGCTCCTCAAGGGGACATCATCAACCTATGACGGACATGGATTCCTTCTACAATCAACAACACACCATAGATACATCACTACTTCCCAACTCACCGAGTTTGTTGATTTAATACTTATAAATCTCACCCATTGATGAATCAAAGAAATACATACTGCCCTACGTGTCGAGGTTATTGTATAGGGATTAAGAGCACGAACTTCCATAATAACAGAGATCAAGTTCTACTATATAGTCAGTATAAGAAGAACGATCTCAAGCGGTCCTACTCAATACACACAAGTGCACTAATGTGATTCTATAGCCAAGACAAGCTAATACCAAACCACACTACAACCATACCGATAGAGAGTCCCCGTCTATCTCAGTTGTGAGCATCTGTTTATACTTTATAAGGAAACCGATAATATGATCTTCCGCGTGTTGTCGCACAACATATTATCTACAGTATAAAGTAAATGGACTATTGCATCATGCATATAAAATAAATTATAAGATGCAATCATTTGATCATATGATTCTCATTTCAAATATTGTTATAACATTGTTCATACTAAAGCTAGACTTTTAGTATACAATCCAACATCTTCATCATTATCAAGTTGAGATATTTTTTATTGTAATAGACATGCAAGCTCAAGAGCTAAATAACCGCTTTGATGAAGTTAACACTGAGTTGCTTTTATGCATGACGTGCTTTGATCCAAGAGACTCATTTGCTATGTTTGACAAAAGCAAGCTACTTCGTCTTGCAGAATTTTATCCATCTGAGTTTTCTGTTGTTGCTCTATATGAACTTGAATGTCAACTTGAGAACTTTGTATTTGATGTTCGTTTGGATGGAAACTTCTCTGAAATCAAGGGAATATGAGAACTTGCTCAAAAGATGGTCGCTACAAGAAAGCACATTATTTTTCCATTAGTTTATCTACTAATCAAATTGTCATTGATCTTACCAGTTGCTACTGCCACAGTGGAAAGAGTCTTTTCGGCAATGAAAATCATCAAGAGTTCACTTCGCAATCGAATGAGCGATGAATTATTGAATGATTGTTTGATAGCATACATAGAAAAAGAGGTATTTCAAAGTATTAGTAATGAAGCAATTATGCTGAGGTTTCAAAATATGAAGAATAGAAGAGAGATGTTGTGATCGTGTTATGTTTTCTATTTCTTATGTTGGGATGTACTGGAATTATTTATTTTGAATATTTTCTTGTTATGATATAATATATTGATTTTGTCAAATTTACTATAATTTATAATATTTTATATTTATTTTTTTGTATAATATTTTCTTTACTGATTGGGCCCCCTGAGTCGAATTCCTGCGTCCGCCACTGTCTACGACACCCATGAAAGCTAAAAGTTTCATGCAACTTATGAAAACCAAAAAAAATTGTTGCAGGAAAGGAGAAAACGACAATTAACAGAAGATTTTTTTTCACCTCTAAAAAGGACCATATCTAATAAAAAAATAATATAATTAGGAAGAGTGTATATTGGGTGCACCCTGGTGCAAGGGTGCACCCATATGTGTATGACTTTTTATTCTATTTTGTATACATATTACTTTATTTTGTATATGTGTTTTGTAATAATTGTATACTTTTTTCACACTAAGTTTTTCATTAAAAAAACTAACATTCATATGTATATAACTTTTTATTCAATAGTGTATACATGTTTTTTTAATAATTGTATATTTTTTACACTCAATTTTTCATTAAAGAAACTAACAATTAAATTGTATACATTACTTATAATTGTATATATTTTTAATTATATTTGTATATGGGTGCACCCTATCTTAATGTGCACCCAGATGCACACTATAATTAGCTTAGGAATTTAATAAGTAAAATAGTTGAGTTAGTGCGAAAAGATGTGCGTTGAAAAAAATTTTAGTGCACTTATAAGTTGTAAAGATAAATACGTGGGGACAAGATTTGTTTTAAATAAATAAATATGAATTTCCTTAAAATTATCATCATATTAGCAACTGTGCAGTCCCACTAAGAGAAAACAACTTTCTGTAATTATGCATGAAAATAAAAAGGCCACTGTCTGTAATATTATACTATTTACTTTTAAATTTTTTAATCACATTAATTAATAATTGTATTAGACCGGTATCATAAAAATATTTGTTATCTTTATATTATTTTAATTTTAAAGTAGTATTTGCTTTTGTTCATATATAGTTAATATTACTTAATAAGGTTTAAATTAAAATGCTATAAATAATAAATATATATAAATTTTTAAATAAAATGATCATTTATCAATATATCAATGTCATGGTTAAGTGACTTTTTTTTGAGTTGATATCTAACCGTCATTCATTTATAGGAATATAAAATTTTTTGAGTACAAATTAAACTACCTGCACTTAGAATGCTTAATTAAAATATTAAGCAATGCACAAGTACAAATTAGTCCATCTTCAAGTTAAAAAGTTCTTGATTAGTTAAAATATTAAATTGTGCACGTTCTCATTTAACAATATTCATGATCAAATTTAGTGTCTAATGATAATCATGATATAATACTTTGACATACTTATAATTTTTCTGGTTATATTATGATTTACGAAAATAAATTTCTTTCTATTGAAAAATACAAGGCAAGGGTTGCAGTTCACGTGCTAGAATGTGATTGACATCTCACCCTCATTTCTCTGTCTGAATTTCAAAATCATAATAACTCATTTTGCATTTAATTACTTGTGTGGTTCTCATTTTACTTTTTATATTATACACATACTCCATATGTTATGTTTTTGTGTGAGATTTTTTTTAGTGAAATTTTGGTAGGATACAGATAAAGAAAAAGATTCAAATTCTCCTTTTATGTAGCATCAAAATGTTATAAGACATTTGGTGCCTAAGTCATATAGTTATAATTGATTTGTTTATATATATGTGAATACTTGTGTTAGATCGTCACATAGAAAGAGTTCCGTGAGACGAATAAGAAATTATAACCTTATACTTTCATTTCATCATAACTCTAATATCATGTTAAATAACTTACCTATCTAAAAATTTAAACCCGTAAAAAGATATACTAATATTTAATCAAATACTTTATGAATGTATATATCTATTTATTATTAGTAAAGTAGTTATGAGAGCAGATGTTTGGAAACTTGAGAACATACTTCATTCGTCCCATAGAAATTGACACACTTTTCTTTTTGGTTTGTCTCATTAAAGTTGACACATTTCCTTTTTAATATATGGGACCCACATAAAAACAATTAATCTACTCTCATGGGCCCTACATATCACATCTAATACAACTACCCACTACACATTAAATATTATTTCTCTCACTTCACTTTACTTCACTTTACATTAAATTATTATATTTCTTAATCTACGTGCCAAAAAAAATTATACCAACTTTAATGAGACGGAGGAAGTATAAAAGTAAAGAATTTAGTTTTCCCAGTTAAAATATATTTAATCGAAAAAGAAAAGAGGAAAGCTAAAATTAAATTAATAGATGAATATTCAAAGACAAGTTGAAAAAAGTACGTGAATGCATGAGACGAGTACCGAGGACGTATTTTATGCATGGCACATTTTTTGACATACGTATCAGATACTGATGCCCCACCAATACAGCTTTCTTATCTTATACTGACATTGTACATTTATTAATTAATTATTAATGCTGCATTTCACGAGAAATCATAATCTTATCATTACTTTCCTTAATTCATCTTTAATTAACTTCAATATTACGTCCAGTATACTTTAGGAATTTTATATACCTAAAAAATGGTAATCTATCAATTTGGAATTTGAATTATTTTTTCTATTAATTCGGGATTTGAAATATATAAAACTATTAATTCATGGTTTGAATTTATCAAATATTATTTCCTATTTTATCAATTTATGATCTAAATTCATGTCCCCAATTGATAGTTATATATATTTCAGATTTTATAGAAAAAATAATTCAGACATCAAATTAATAGTTTATTCATTTTCAAGCCTTTAATTGATAAAATTCCTATATTTTATTGCTATATTTTCCTAATTTGTCTCACAGTAAAGTTACTGTTGTGTAATTTAGTAGATTCACCAATTAATACAAGGGATAATATCATTGCTAGCTGTACTCAAATGTAATTATAATAATTATGAATGTTTTGTAGTTAAGATAAACATGAGTTATTAACTTTTGAAAAATTTCAGTAGATCGTACTATATTACGTTGATCAACCTCAAAGTAATTGGAATATTCTACAGATTCATAAATACCTATAGCACTGTACAATATTATCATTTTAATGTACGATCAAGCTAGAAGTAGTGTCAAGGTGTAATACTATGTTGGATGGTGCATTCGCCATTCGAGGGAGTGTTATTTTTTAAGATATCGTGAGTATTATTTTTTTAGAATACCTCAAGCTATTTTACTCGGAGGAGTTTATGAATAATAGTAGTATTACTCTTTGTACAAAAGAGTAACCATTACACAGAAGAGTAATTCTCCATTATACTAAACCAGGTGGGCTAGTCCACCTGGTCACTGGGCTTATCACTTATGTGAGAGACCCAGGTTTGATTCCCCTTGGGAACGAATTAGGAAGGAGTTATAAGGAGGGCTTGGAGATAGGGGTTGTAAGGGTGCTTGGTGTAACTACTAACTATACTAACAATTAACATTTACCGATAAAAAAAAATCTCCATTGTACTATAAAGAGCAATTTCAGTCACATGATACAATCGAATGTACACAAACATAAATATTCATTTGCAAATATGTATATATCCAGCCATCTTAAGAATCAGCTATATATGATGAGGAATATTCCAACATGTGGTTAATTTCAATATTCATTTGCAAATATGTATATATCCAGCCATCTTAAGAATCAGCTATATATGATGAGGAATATTCCAACATGTGGTTAATTTCTCCAAAATGAACACACCTACATGGATATGATTAATAAGGCAAAGAATTCCATGCCCTTGATGGACATAAAAGTTATATGTCCTTTTAGTGATTTATATCATTTGATACTCTTAGCTAAGGTTTAATGTATTCTTAAAATTTAATGTTGATTTTAGGACATAATTATACTCTTTCTTTCCTCTTTAAAGAGTCAATTTTTTTCCATTTTGGACGTTTCACCCAAAAAGTTCTATTTACTTTTTAACACACATGAGACCCCCACACTTACTAATACAAATAAAATATAGGGTTCACACGCCTACTAATAAAATTACTTACTACATATTAAATAATACTCCCTCCGTCCGGATTCAAGGGTGCCATTTGCTTTTGGGCATGTAGATTAAGGAGTATTGTTATTTAATGTGTAGTGGGTAGTTGTATTAGTGGAGGTGTGAGTCCTATTTTTTTAGTTGTATTAGTGTGTGTGCGTGTGGATAAAATAGTAAATGAGACCCTTGGGGACGGACGCCCAAAATGGAAAAAAAAAACCCTTGAAAGTGGACGGAGGGAGTAATACTCTTTAATTGGAGGGGAGGGTGGAAGTGGAATATAATTTGGAGGAGAGAATTGAGGGAGTGGGAGGTGGAGTTGGCTAATGATCTTCTTGATGTTTTAAACAGGTACCCTTTAACTTACCAGGTAAATGATGGCTGGAGATGGGAGGCTAGTAAGATGGGCGTCTATCTAGTGAACAAAGTCAATCAGCTAATTTAAAGGAGAGACGATGATAGGTCCGCACAGATGATGAAATTGTACAAGATGTTGTGGAAAAATTCAGCTCCACTGAAATGTATCATCCATGCATGGAGGGTGCTAAACAAAAGAGGGAGCTTATCGGTAAATGCATCTATAAATTGCAACTTGTGCAGCAATAATTGGAGAAGGTTGTACATGTGTTCTTTGAATGCTCGAAAACGCAAGAGGTATGGATTGAATGCTTCAAATAGTTGAATCTACAAGCTCCGATGTCAAATGAACCCAAGGTAAACTTTCTGCATTTTGGTAACCTTATGCTGAGTAAGAATGAAAAAAAGCTACTGGTGAAAATTTGAATTTGTTTAGTGTGGTTGGTATGGAAAAAGAGAAACGAGATAGTCTTTAAAAATGAGAAATGGAACTCAAAAGAGATTATGACTGAATTGAAAGCACGGACGTGGAGTTGTAAGTCTTTCAAAAAAGGAGAACTTATGAATGATTCATGCTATGAGAAGTGAAGTCGAAACCCTTTTACGTGTCTATCACAATAATTCTTTTTTATCGGTATGTTAGTGTCAGTGCCAGTCCTGACATTTTCGGGGCACGGGGCGAACAAAAAATAATAGGACCTCGTTGCTTTCTACATATTTATTAACTAAAAAGTTTTCATTATTTTCTTCATTAACACTTTCTTTTCTTCCATAAAAAGCCAAAAATTTATTTCTAACAAAATATTTTATTATAGCAATTATTCTCAAAAGAAATTGAATCTAATGTAATTTTTCTTTGGAAATTTGTTCTTGTAAATCTTTATTTATGGTTCTTTTTAATCTAATTTTTAAATCAATCAAACTATTCATATTAGTGATATGTTCTATAGTATTTTTATACATGTTAAGTCTCTCAATAAGATATTCTAATCATTATATCCTTTATTTGCTAAAGCACTACACCTTTCGAATTCCAAATTCTTTGAAAAAATTTATCTAATAATCTTCTTTGTGATAAATATTATGATTTTTTTTGTTTTCTTTTCTCACAATTAGGTTCATGCTTTTTTATATATAAATATAGGGCCCATTTTCAAGTCCAATAGATTGACAGACCAAATTTTATTAAAACTCTAATGATCTAATATAAAATATATATTTATTAAAATATAATTTTATCAAAGTATTATATATATATATATAAATTTTGGGCCCCTATATTTTTGGGGCCCAGGGTGGTCGCCCTTCTCGCCCCTCCTCAGGGCCACCACTGGTTGGTGTAATTTGATAGGTTAGAACTGTGGCATCTTGTTCCTTATTACAGATTGGGGTTGGGTTGTAGAATAGTGTATGGTGCGTTGGGATTGTTTGCTTAGACTTTTTCTTGTATTCTTGGGTATTTCTTATACCCAACTGTTTTTTCAATATAATTTTCCTTTTCTAATAAAAAAAAGAACTCTTTAATCTACATAAAAAAACAAAAACAACCATTTTTATAGGAAGGAGGTAGTATATAATTTTACTACTGTATTCACGGTGGCTAGGATTCTCTGTGCCATTTTGGTACATCATCTCCTGTGCCAAACCGTTGGATGGACGACACGCAGGAGAGATGAAATTATACCTTAATCCTTAAACTCTAGGGCAATGGTTGGATTTAATTCCCCCCTTACGTGTCAATCACTTAACGCGTGGCACAGGAGATAATGCACGAAAATGGCGCAAAAGATCCAGTGTGTATTCACGGTGTATTTTAGGTTGGTGATGTATTTCACATTTCACATTGTAGTGAATCGTGTCTCTCATATTAATTATAGTTTATGACATATTTACAGGTAAAAATATTCCTATGAATATATTTTTCCTATGCAAGACACTTCCCAATATATAAATTAAATCTTGTTATGTATTTAATTTTATTTTATTTTTTTCATTTTGGATGTTCTCATAAAGGGTTTCATTTTCTTTTTTATATACATGGAAACCACACACACTCAGTAATACAATTAAAATACGGACCTCACATATTCATTAATACAACTACTAACTATACATTAAATAATAATACTCTTTAATATACGTATAAAAAAACAAATTAGACTCTTTAAACCAACTTAACAATATCCCTCCGTCCCGTTTCAATGTTTACGTTTCTATTTTGTGCGTCTCATTTCAATATTCTCATTTTCCCTTTTTGAAATATGGGACCCACCTAAAACAATTAATATATCATCCAATACTAATACACCTACCCACTTTACATTAAATATTACTCTCTCCGTCCGCCCGAAAGAGAGTATTTTTTCCATTTTGGTCGTCCGTTCCAAAGAGGGTCATTTTCTTTTTTATACACATGGGATCCACATGCACCCACTAATACAACTAAAATATGGGGTCCACACTCTCACTAATACAACTACCCACTACACATTAAATAATAATACTCCTTAATCAACGTGCACAAAAACAAAATGCCCTCTTTCGGGCGGACGGAGGGAGTATATCTTTCCACCCCTATCTATTAAAATATTATACTCTTTCATGGACTTGCAAAAAACAAACGTAAACATTGAAACGGGAGAGTATGATCTAAGAAGGAGATGAAGTGGTGGGGTAAATGATATATACATGATGTTATTCAAACTTTTCCCTACTTTTAATGACAAAGCAAAAGGGAAAAGGAAAAGATAAAAAGTCGAAGCTATAGAATTAAGGGTGGAAACCAAGTAGATTTGATTTATTTATTTTGGTTTTAAATTTTAATTAATTTTGCATGAAACCAAATAAGGGTCTTTCCCCGAGGCCATAAAAAGCTCATAAAGTTTTTGGAGCTGTTTCATCTTTTTCTGTATTACAAAAGAGAATATGATACCCCACATCTAATCTAATCTAATTTTCATTAGCTTAACTTCAAACTCATATAACCTTCTTATCAAAAAAAAAAAAAAAAAAAAAAAATATATATATATATATATATATATATATATATATATATATATATATATATATATATATATATATATATATATAATGGATTTAATTGATTTCACCATTACTTTTACCTCTGTTGAAAAAATCGTTTACTGATTACAGAAATTATACTAGGTTACACTAATAGAACTATTCTGATATTAATATTTTATAACCCACCAAGATATCAATTTATAAAAGTGTGAAATAATTTAAGTTGAGCTCTAGCTGATGTTTATATACATTTGTTAATTTAATTAATTATCTTGTGTTTCTTCCATGTATCTATAAATCTATATCTAGAACTTGCATATATAATTAAATAAATGAAAGAATAAAGAGAAAAAAAAGAAAAGAAAAGATGAGACAGTACTTTTATTGAGGATAACTAGCTAGCTAGCTTTGATATTGAGGATTCTGTGATATAATTTTGCTCAACTATTTTTTCTTTTCTTCTTATGCATTTGTATTAAATCCATAAATAAATGAAGATCAAAACCCACAATCTAGATCCTCATTTCTAATAGAGCTTTGCATTCTATGGCCCTAATTAATGTTCTGGTTAATAATTTATTAATATACATTAATTAGATTGATTAATATTATAGTTGAAGTTGTGTTAAAACATTTATTAGAATGACTTGATTTAGTATTAAACATTCTCCTCTTTACGTAGTGTGTCGCATAAGTTAATACTATCAGAATAATTTGTTAGTTTTGGGCACTCTAATTACCTGTTATATATATTATGGGAGTAAATCTCATATCTAAGATCAATGAAATTTTTCTTTTCAAATAAATAAATTAATTAATATAATATCAAAATCAAGACCTAGCAAATATTTAAGGTTAGAATCTTATCGCAAGTGTTAGAGTGACCTATTGAGCAACCATTGAGTCACCTATTAAGTATATTAAGCAATTCTCCTCACTTCTCTATCAGGTTAAGTTTTTAGACGAAATGATCATTTAAAAAAAAATAGTGTATCCCACCATTAGGGGCCCCACCACCCCTGTCCTGGGGATTGATAGAGAAGGTAAATCGCAGGATGTGCCTCAAGTAGCTTATAGAGAGGGCTCACCGGTTAACTTGTGCTAGCAAGGGGCCAAATCCATGCCAAAGACAGGATTCGAACCCCCACCCTACAGCAACTAAGCTCAGTTGGAAGGCCTTTCCACCTTTCCCTCTACCACTTGAGCTATGCCCTGGGGGCAAAATAGTCATTTAAGAACGTGTTAGATGAAGTGCATGGCAAACAATTTTCCTCCCTACAATCTTAAGCTTTTAGATGAGGTGTGTTAGAGCATATTAAACGATTCTCCTCTTTATAGTTTGAACTTTTAGATGAAGTGGGTTAGAGTGACCTATTAAGTACTTCATCATTCATGCCCAAAGAGTTAATTTTTTCATTTTGGACGTCTCATTCAAAAGAGTCATTTTTTCTTTTTTAGACACATGAGACCCACACACACCAACTAATACAATTAAAATATGGGGCTCACACTCTCACTAATACAACTACCCACTACACATTATCTACGTGCAAAAAGCAAAAACAACCCTTTGCATGGGAGGAATGAGTATATTAAATAATTATATTTTCTATCAATTTAAACTTTTTGATATGATATTATTTAAGAATGAGGTGATCCTTTAATAACATGGAAGTGAGAGAAAAGTTATGGGATCTGTTATGTGCTGTGTACATTAGTGATTTAATCTAAATTTCATTGAGAAAAACAATGACCATAAGAATTAAAAATTCTTTTAGATTAAAAACTTCAATTATTACTCCAAATATTCTACTATTAGATTAAAAATTCAATTATTAACCCAATTATAGTATGTATCAACAAATACGGCCACTTCTTGGAGAATTTGTTGATGAAATAATTAAGTGTATATGCAAATATATACTCTCCCATCACAATAATAAAGAAAACAATGATTGCATGTCTTACTCAGGGTTGCCATTTTAATTTATATTTTAATTAAATAATTGATTAAATCCATCCACATATCTGCAGATTAAATAGGTGTGTGTGATAATAAACAGGTAGTCAATAATTCAAGGGAAAAAAATAAAAAAAAATCGGGAAATTAGGAAACATATGATCATAAGAAAAAGAAAACTTTTGAAGTGTCAAATTTAGGAGATCAGATGCCTGGATACTTTACAGCCCAACATTTAATTATTGGGAACTTGAACTGTATTGATTGTGACTAAGGCTCATTGTCATTCTCTTATAAAGACAAACCATCATATTTTCATTATTCCTACTTGCCACTCTTTTATTGGATAAATTTCACCAAAGAGAGAGACTAGCTTGTAATTTAGATTTCTATTTCACAATATAAATTCTAAATGTAAAATATGAATATAATTTTTAAGGTAAAAGGTAAGCTTGATACATAATATTAAAATGATAATGTAGTATAACCCAAAGGGTTGGTCTAATGGTTAGGGTATGAGGTGATTTAAGATGAAATTCCTAAGGCATTAGATTCGAAATGGGTGCAATTAATAACTATGAGATCGGTCCATACAGAGCGCAAAACTCTAGTTTTAAATGTGTGTCAGTTCATCAATAATTCTGCAGTCAGTCCATACTCTAATTTTAACTTTGAGACCAGTTCATCAATAATTGTGGGGTACTCAGTTCACATACAGAGCTCAAAGCTCAAATTTCTGATTTGAAATTTGAAATACGGGTCCCCGTTGCAACGGTGCATAAAAAAAATAAATAAATAAAAATGTAGCAATGAGTGCATATAATAATTTGTGTGTTATTTCTTTGGAATTTAAGAAAAAAATAAATTCAAAATTTTCTTGAGATATTCATTTACATTGGTTGAGTTGAGCAACAATTGAAAATTAAACTAATACTCCTAATGAAGTAGAAAAATATGAGGATTTGAAAAAAAAATTGAAATTAATTATATGATGGAATTAAGTAGCTAGCTAGGTTTGCCAATTTCTTGGAAATATTTTCTGGCCAGGTGCAAGGATAGCCATTGGATCAAAACGGGCTTTTCTTTCCTGAAATCTGGCCCATTGATTCCCAAAATGGTGCTTCCAACCCTCCATAGAGTTGTAGTGTGGAAGGTACAACTTGAAGTCTATCCCATTTTCAGTGCAAGTCTGAAGAATTTCTTGATTCTGTACAACCATTTGTTGCACGGATGACCCTTTTGAGTAGGATGAGCAAAATCGAAGCAATGCCACCAAATAAAACACCTCCCCTTCCGGAACCACCACCGATTTCCGACTATCCCACCTGAATTCGACCCGATCCAATTTAAAACTTTAATTCTACTCGACTCGACTCAACTCAACTTAATTAAACAAATATACAAAAGTATATGATAACAAATCAAACACATAGCATGCATTAAAATAGTGAAGGGCAATTTTGTCTTAACGAAAGAGTCAAGGTGTTGCTAGCTAGTGGGTTTGGCCAGTTAATACTTTGTCGTCACATATATAGGCATGACAATTAAACATACCCTGAAAGCAACATTACAAATTATTTTATTTTATTTAAATACTGATATGACATCTCCCTAATTCGTTAGACACAAATAAATTCTGCACGAGGTGAGTTCAATTATATTGTATTAAAAATAAATAAATAATCCACTAATTAGGTACAAAATTTAAAGATTAATCTTCTAGAAAATAGGATCTATATAATTGAAAATCATACCCACCAAATTTAAATGGCCCATCAAATTTGTCAGCGGATCGGGTTGTACATTATGGGTGGTCCAACCTATTATTCTTCCATGTCCCAATGGTTCCATTCTCTCGTGTCACCAAATTATATTATGTAATAATAACTAAATATATGCAATTATTGAGAGAGGAAATTAAGACTAGAGATCAAAATTCAGATAAAAACAAGCAAGTGTAGAGCCAATTAAAAATCGAGAAAAATATGTGAAGTAGTACTCACTTGGCACGTAGTAGAGGGTAGACAAGCATAGGGCCACCAACGCCACGGTTCAAAATATTCTTGAAAACAAGGCGATCGAAATGGACAATGTCCAATTTCGACACGAAGAGGTTGAGCCATGGATGTGGGGCATCCCATATCCCGTTTGCCTTCGCCTCTTTCTCCACACGCTTCACGCGTAAGAGGAATTCCATATACCCCACATCCATGCTGAACCTCATCGTGTCTTCTTCCATCTTCATTCCCCTCATCAACTTTCTCACCTTCTGCAATATATCGAGTATTATTTTTGTTTATTGAGTCCAATTATAATCTGGGTCGGATTCAAACTGACCCGATTGTAACTGTTAAGCTACGTGTCACGTGATTATCACGTGAAACTGCAGTGAAATTGGATCATGGAAATCATTATACGCCTGAATGTAAATGGAGTAGTATTTATTGTAATTATTAAAAGTTAAAAAAAAAAAAAAAGGAATATTATAAGTAGGGTTGGTGTGGAGGAGATTTTGGATTATGTGGAGGGGGGACCAGGGTGAGTCAACAAAAATCTGGATGATAAGCGAAGGGGGGGGGGGGATTTGAGGTGAATTTACGGTTTTAGCCCTGTGGAGATTTTGTCATTAACGAGGAGGACGTCAGAGGGCAAGTACGGTGTCAATCTCGTAATAATGACCCGATTCTGCGCCCACTTCCATACCTTGATGGTGTCAGAAAATCCAATGGAAGATGCACCGCCGTGTGGTCAGTTTCAACATCTTTTATTCGCCGTCTCCGCGGTGGCTCCGCCGGCTGCTCGTGGTTACTCAACCCTTTTTGACTTTTTCACTGTGTGGGTGGGGTGCAATATTTATTGCTTCAATGTCAAACATCAAAATTCGTGGGGTCCAATTAGCAGACAACTAGGTCAAAACTAAGTCCCCTTCCTAGTCTCTCTTCCCCCCTTAGTTACCCATTGGCCCACTGATTCTTAAAATCTAAACCACCAAAACCAATTATTTCAAAGAATAATTTTAATTAATTCTTTCGAATTAAAAAAAGAAAGTAATTATTAGAAGCTAATCCATATAAGATTATGAATTTGACTAATTCTTTTTTTTTAGTGAAAAATTGTATGATTAATTTTTTACCTTGTCAAGGGCGGAAGGTGGGTCCCCGTGGTTGTAATGCAGAGCCAGCTCCAAGCAGTAGAGAACCGGACCCGCTGAGAAAGGAATACAGTTCGGGTCGAAATCCCGGTTCGGGTCTAATGGAACCGACGGCCACCCGTTAACGGGGTCATCACTGTTAACAAAAACGAAACCTTCGACGTAATCAAACGAGTCACCGTTCGGCCGAGTCACTAGCAACTCGGCATCCCGAGTGAAGTCGCTGAACTCGCTGTAAACCACCCTTATCCACCTCACCTAATCACCAAAACAACCACATAAAATAATCAGCTAATTAATTATATAATGAATTACGATTAGGAGTAATAATTACCATGTCGGGTGCGGGTTGGAGCAGGATCCGGGCCCGGGTTATCACTCCGAACTGCCCGAGTCCACCCAGAACGCTGAAGAAGAGGTCAGGATTGCGAGAATTGGAACAAACCAATACGTCGCCGTTTCCCGTGACCACCTCCAGCTCCGTTACATTTTCCGTTTGGGGGCCGTAAATAAAAGCCTGGCCACTAACACCGGCGTTAGACAGCGTTCCCCCCACCGTCAATCCCAAATAGTCCGTCCACGAACGGGGGGCGAGCCCGTACTTCGAAACGCAGTGTTTCAGGACGTCCTCCCACAATGCACCGCCGCTGACGTCAGCCTCCCCCGTGGCGGGGTCCACGTAGATTCTCGACTCGATTGATTTCATGTCGAGAACAATACCGCGGTGGGCCATGGCCTGCCCGTTGATGGAGTGCCCGTTGCCGCGGGCAGCCACGGTCAGGTCCGGCGAGCGCCGTGCCAGCTCGACAACCTTTGCCACGTCATCGGTGGTGGATGGCCTGACGACTGCTCTCGGCTTGGACGACTGCAATCCGCCGAAATATTTGCCGGCGTCGGAGGCGCATCCGGCGAATTCGGCGGCGTCGAGGCCGTCGAAGAGGTGGTCGGCGACGTCGGGGTCCGGCATGGATTCGACGTCGTTTTCGTGGAGAAAGCGCTCTACGTAAGCTATCATGGTTGAAGGCGAATCAGCGGTTAGTTTATTGGATTGAAACGAAATCTTGGGAATAAAAATGGAAATTGAAAGAAAAAGCGAGAGGATTATGAGAATTAAATAGAGGGAGATGGTGGGAGAAATGAGTAAATTAAATTGGGAATTAAATAGAAATATAAATAGATGTAAAAAAAAGAAAGAAGGAAAAGGGAGTTGAATATCTTCTGGAGGCAGTGTAGTGTATCCTATCACCTCATCTGTCTGCCACTTCATTGCATTATATTTATTTCCTGTTTCAGGGTTATGAGCTATGTTACCAATATTCCTCCATTTATTTATTTTTTTAATGCTTCAACATCTTCTTTTTTTTTTCCTTTTTTTTTTTAATAAACTAAACTTTTACCTCCACTTTCATTTTCATCTCCAAATTTACTTTAGGCATGCAATTATTATTCTTTAAAAAAAATATTTTTTCAAGATAATATTAATAATAAATGAATTATGAAGTATGTAATAGGAAAAAAAATGGGGTAATAATTTTAAAATTAATATGTATTGTGAGGATTGGAGTTATGTATAATTTTCTTTTATGAAATTGTAAAGTTGAAATTTTGATGGAAGGAGGAAGTAATAAATATTTCAAAGAATATTTTGAGATCATTTTTGTATTAGGTATAATTATTAATCCGTGTGTTCCGAACAAACTTTTATGGTTTACATTTTACACCTAGATTACAAGATACATATTTCTTTTATCATAATCATAATATATTAAAAGTGTCTTAGCATGTGTTAATATTTTTTTTCCATTTTATCATCACCTATATTTCTTTACTATATTTTTACCCTCTATTTATCATACTAAAATTCATAATATATTTGTCCCTACCTTATTTCACTATTTACCTCTGTAACCTTATTAATTTAAATAATTTCTAATCTTATTAATTTATTTTTTATTAATTAATACGATGGGGCCTTTTGAAAATCACATTACTTCTTTAATATATACATGCACTACATTAAATCAAACTTAATGACCAAAGTAATAAAAAAAATGATAATGCCTTTTGAACTTTTAGTTTTGTTTCTTATTCATTTCACCTCATTTTCACCTTCCCCAATGATTTATTTACCAACTCTTGAAATTCACCTCTCCTTTTGAGCCATTACTATAAATGCCGGTGTTTGGCTGGACAGTTGCACATGGCTTTAGGAGTTGCTGAAGAGCTCGGACCGCCCTTTCAGACGGGGAAGAACCTTTATATCAATACTAAATGTATGTTGCAAATGGATTGATAATTATAGTTTTTTTGCTTCATTGTAATGCACATTTCTCTTACTGTTGGTGTTTTCATATTTTTCATATGTAGGTCTTTATTATGTGTCATTTAAATTTAAAGTTACCATTGCATAATGTAACATTGAGGGTATAATGCAATTTTGGGATTTATTTTCATATTTTTAGGACATCAACTTGTATATGAAAGAAACAAGGGAGATCGGAATCGATTATTAATTTCAAGGGATTCATGGTATTATTTCACTTGAGGCTTGCTTTGTTACATTCTAGCATTTATTATAGAAGTACCTAAAGCTAATAATAGTAGAGAATGATCTTGATTAGTAGTATATAAAAATCTCATTAAATTTTAGTGCAAGTTGCAATTTATATATATATATATATATATATATATATATATATATATATATATATATATATAAAAGGTGTAAAAATTCCTCTGTCCAAACATTCAACGGTCGGTACTAGAGTATACATGTAGCATAGAGTGTTGCTCTAAATCCATCCCGTTGAAAGAGTAAGAATATTGAATTCTATTGAGACTCATGAAAAATAGAAATGGTTCCAAGTGTGAGATTTTTGTTGAATACACGGACAGATGTTAAGAATTCTTAAATCTGAAATAGTTGGTGAAAATATTGAGGTAATTGAATAACTCTATTCATATTATATTAGAATTGAAATGCCATTTGTGATTTTTAATTATATAGTGTCAAATGAGGACTTGATAAAACATAACGTACCTTTCATTTTACCAGATTGATTTACTATGCAGTTTTTATAGTTATATTTATAGATGATTCACTATTATTTATTTTATTTTTAAATAATTTTTTCAAATATATTATTCTATTATTCTATAATGTATTTTTGGGCATAGGCTAACTAATCATTTTATTCTACGAAAAAATAAAAAGAAAGAAAAAAAAACAGAATCAATAAAACTCATCATAATTTAAAATTTTGACATGGTTAATAATATTGTCCATCTTAAGTGGAAATTTCAACTAAGATAATATGTGTTACTTTGGAATTTATTTTTCGTGGAACTTTATTTATTTATAACTAATAGTTCATGAACGATTTTAGTCGATAAATTAAATTTTATTTAATCTCAATCATCAAATTAAATTAAATTAAATAATTAATTTTAAAATAAAAATAAAATATCCATTGTACCTTAATTTAAACCATTTAACTCTAGCTATCTAGATGTATGTGCACCCTAAAATAACTTTATAATTAAATATTAATACATATTAAATCAGTATAAATTTATTAATTTTTTGTATTTTCTAATGCTCATAACTAATATAGAGGAAAAAAAGTTATTATCATTATTATTATAAAAAGAAATCTTTCATTTTTAGCAATATTATTATAAATAATTCAATCAATAAAAATTGTTAAAAGTATATACGGCCAGTAATATGCAACTTTCACAATTCATTGGTTAGTCAAATTGATTAGCAAAAGAAATTATAGAAATTAACTTTTTTTTACATATTTCTAAACTTAGAAGTACTACAATAAATAAAGTGCAAATTAATATGCCTACAAAATCAATCTTTAATTTATGAAAACAACGTTCAATGTCTATATAACACACAATCTACCAAATAATGACAATTAGTGAAAGTTGACTTAATATTTTCAGGAAAAAAAACTCACCAAAAATATGTAAAGTTAGAGGAAATAGGATGTTTGTAAAATATTTACTACTCCATCCGTCCATTGTTAATCTATCAATTTTATCATTTTAGACCGTCCATCATTAATCTATCCATTTCTTCTTTTTTTTGGACTATGTGACCCACACACTCCACGGTTAAAAATAAAATATGGGACTCACACACTCCACTAATATAACTGCTTATTACACATAAAATAATAATACTCTTTAATCCATGTACAAAAAGCAAATGAATACATTGAGGATGGACGGAGGGAGCGGAAATGAAATTGAAAGACCAACAAAAGATGATTTTATCTCATTACCAAATTAGTTAATAGTTTCTGCTAAGACAAAATATTTCTCTAGAGCTTCGTTTGATTAATTTTGTTTACCCTAATATAATAAGTAATGTAGGATTTTTCAAGTGCATTACTCAAATAATTATCCTAACTTCCACAATTGAGTACCTTGATGAATTAAATGAGATCATAATTTAAAGGTTTTCATAAGAAATCACCAAGTCCATTAGTTATGATAGCGTTGACATAACTGATGCAAGGTATTGCCACTAAAAAGAGTTTCTGAATACTTTATTATCAAACAAAATTCCACCATATTGATTGTTGTTTAAAGAAAACCGTCCAGTTATATTATTCAGAACTTGGACCCAACAGATGGACTTTGTAATACAATTTGATTAATTTGTCTAAGTTTCATCAAGCATTTAATAAGAGCCGAAATTGCAATTGAGGAATATATTGTGGAATTATTTTTCATAACGTGCATATTATTGAGCCCAACAAATGATGAGGGATACCAATTCAAATTCACCACACAAAATGAATTTCATGTGAAATTATATTTTGCAATGATAATTAACAAGGCTCAAGAATAGAACATCCAAATTGTTGGAGTCTATCTCCCATTGCATGCATTAATATCGTATGGACAATTGCATGATGCTCTTTTTAAAGGCATATCCATGAAAAATACAAAAATCTTAGTTTGATCAAATAAACATTATATAAGAAAAAAATACAAACAAGTTTGAATTTAGTTAACAAATAAAAAAAATTACATAAATTATTTATTAAAATTATGTTAAAAAAATAGATTTACATAATAACAATAAAAATACCATAAAAAATATAAAAAGTACATTACAAAGTATGACGTGCATGCGACGTGCAACGCACGTCCGAAAAAACTAGTCATAATAAAGAACCCTTTACACTTTCTATGTTTATCTGTCCATTAACATCATTCACATTCCAAAAAGAGAAACAACTCATTTATTTATAACTTCAAAATTTACTTAAATTTTAAATTTGTCATTCTCATCTAATACACATCATTCTCACTTAACACACATTTCATTACTTTATACTTCCTCCGTTCTGAACTTATGCTCACGGGTACTGGAGATACGAAGTTTAAGGAAAAATATTTTTTTACCAACTTTATTGACTTTTTAGGGGTATTGTGGTATTTTTAGGTAATAAATACTAAATTATAAAGTATGTTATGTATGTTAGGTGAGAGTGATATTTTTGAAATTAAAATAACTTTTGAGGTTGCTGGGTTGAGGTGAAGTTTCTTTTTTTATGGTGAAGATTATGGATGACAATGGGACGGGTATTTTTGGGTACCCGGTCTACTCGAACCCTAATGGGTAGGGTAAGGGTAGTTGTAAATGGGTTGGGACTGGTACGGGTAATGCCTCAAATACCCGCGGGTAACCCAATTATATATATATTTCTTTATAAAATTTAATATATTATATAATTTATATATGATAAGATATTTTATATATTTAATTAATAGTTATAAGTTTTATTTAATCATATATATTAAATATTTATTTAAAATAATATAATTTATATTATATTTATTTTATAATTAATTAATAATAATGTAATTTTTATTATTATACTTAATTAGATAATAAAAATATAAATATATATAAAATAAATTAATATTAAATGGGTATGGGTACCCGCGGGTATTGATAAACGGTAATGGGACGGGTACGTGTACCATAATAAATTTTTTAAACGGGACGGATACGGATACGAGTAGTTATTTTTTAATCGGATACAGATACGGATGCCCCAAAATAAGCAGGTACCCTACCCGTTGTCATCCCTAGTGAAGATAAGTGTGGGATGGAAAAATGTGAACATAAGTATGAGACAGAGAGAGTAATACTTTTTTATTAATTAAAAATACTACAATACTATCTAAATAAAATAAAAAAGTTGGTATAAAAGAATTTTTTTCTCAAAAAACGTGGAACAATAAAAGTGAATGGGGTTTTCCAAGACAAAGAGAGCAATATTTTAATAGCAAATTAATGAATAGTTGTATTAGTATTGAAAAATTTAATAAAAAAATAATACACTTATTAATTAAAATGATTATCTTTAAAAATAAAATATAACACCCCTAAACACTTGCTCTTTAATTAGTGATTAGAAAATCCTCTACTTATTAAATACTCCCTGTCCATATGGGTAGAAGGTTTCACACTTTTTTTCATTGGTATGTCTCTTGAGTCTTGATACATTTCACCCATTAAAAAGAAAAAATATTTTATTGGAGTATTAGGTGCAATGGAATCTTCTTAATTACTATAATATACAAACTTAAAAAAATATTACTACTTACTACATTAATATACGGTGATATTCCAACTTTACCATTATAATATACTTTACACAAACAGTTACGCCACACACAATCTTTTATGTTATGTGCAGCAAAAATAATACGTCCAACAATAAATAGTATGTACAACAACAAAAAATTGTAAGTGTTATGCGCAACAAAAAAAAGTTGTAAATGTTATATGCAACAAAAATAATGTTATGTATATGAAGCATAAAAGTTGTTAGGTCATAATGAGGATATATTGGGTAATTAATCTTAATTTTTGTATCTAAAAATAATTTTTTAAATTGATGTATCTCATAGTAATAATAGATATTAAGTGTGTATTTAGTGGAGTAATTATTTCTTTAAAAAAATAATAAATTTTCATAGGGGCAATTTATAAATCAAATTGATTTTATACGCCACTTTGTAGGCAAAATCTTATAAGGTGAAAGAAGTTCACAATAATTAATTATATGAATATAATGATCTACTCCTTCCTTCTATATTATCTTGCATCATTACTTTAGAAATTAAATGAATAGTGCAAGATAAAGCGCAATAAAGAGTATGTTTTATTATATAATAGATTTAATATTTGTTTTTAAATTTAGATTATATAAAAATATAATTATCACTATAATTTTTAAAGAGAGACTTTAGGTAAAATATAGCTCACAAGGCTTTCTCCATTTTAATTAGTAGAAGTACTTAACAAATGAACATCGTTTCTTTTGACTATTAATAAAGAATACCATTAAAAAGTACATTGAGATATTGAATATATACATACAGAGGGGTCAATAATTTTTTGATATAATCAAATTTGATACATGTACATAAGTAAATAAACTCATTAACTTAATTGGCACACATGTCAAATTTAACTTCATAAAAAGTCAAATCTTTCTTTATAAAACGGTGTCTACATAAAATGAATTGAACTTATGGATGAATTATTAAAATATAATTATTATATAGAAAAATATGTCATTCGATGCAGTTAAAGTATAATTTATTAAAATATGATAAATAATATATTAAAATATAATTTTAAAGTATTATAATATAATTTAATAAGTCATACTATAACACTCTAGGTGATGTTTGGTTAAAGTTTTCAAACTAGATTTTGGTTTTGGAACTATATGTTTGTTTATGATTTTTGGTAGGGTATGTTTTAACTTTATGTTAAATTAATATGTAAAAAATAAAGTATTAATTTATACTCATTCCGGCCAATGCAAATGTTTTTTTTTGCATATGAATTAAAAAGTATTACTATTATTTTGTGTAATTAGTAGTTGTTTAGTAGTGAGTGGTGGACTAGCTGAGAGACTCTTTCTACTAAAAATGAGGAATGAGAAGTGAGTCGAACCTCAAAATGATAAAATGAGAATGTTTGCATTGACATGATGAAGTATAGAAAAAAAAGAGTGGGGAGATAAAGAGAGAAATAATAATAAATGAAGAGAATAAATATGAGGTAATTTTAGATTTAATCCCGTAAGAATTGCTTAATGCCAAAAAGGTCCCAAAATTTATAGATTTAGTCTCATAGGAAATTTTCATCAAAATCTGTTAATAGTTGACGAAATATTCTGAACCATTAACAAGACCAAAATAGAAAATAATACAAACCTAGTAGTTTATTTATAATATAAGTTAATTTGGGATGAAAATTTTCAAAAATTATGTTTATAATATTCTTATGGGACCAAAACCGCTAGCTATTGGACCCGTGTATTCTTACAGGACTATAATTGAATTGAAGAAATTCTTATGAGATCAAATGTGATATTTTTCCGAAAAAATATATAGTAGGTAGGTTATATTAAGGGTTATAATGTTTGTAGTAGTAAAGGTGAGTTTTAAAAACCAAAACTTGATTTTTGAAAACTGAAATAAACATCATCTAAAATTATATTTTACTATGTCATTATTGTATTTTAATACATAATTCATATTCTAATTATCCAATAATAACATACTTTACTAATAAAACCCTTAGGGGTTTGGCCTAGCGGTAAGAACTTGAGGTGCCTAAGGGTGAAATTTAAAGGTCTCAGGTTCGAAACCCACAAGTGCGATCAACCACTGAGGGGTCAGTCCATACAGAGCGCAAAACTCTGGCTTAAAATGAGGGTCCTCGCTAGTGGACTGTGGGTTCTGATTTCCCCCGAATTAGTCAATTTACGGATCGGATACCGATTCATAAACAAAATACTTTATCAATAATTATATTTTAATAACAAATCAACTAATTTAACATCATATATAATCATCTACAAAATAGCATCTCGTAAAAACTTATTTTAGATGTTGCAAGTAAACTTTGGAACGGGAAGAGTACTATACATGCACCCAATATTTGAATAATCAAATCACCTTTCGAATTAGATTGTTTAATGATGATTAATTGATTATCTGGCTATCTGCACTAGCTCAATTGAAGGGTCAAATTTCATTTTCTAAAAGCTATTTATTGCAAACCGAAAAAATAAATATTTTTATTAAATTAATAGCCTAATTATAGGGGTCAATGTTTGTTTAGTTGACTTTAATTTTTGAAATGATTTTCTTATTAAAATGCGTTCGAAAGTGTAAGGAGTATCTCGTACTTGATGGTTGACTTATAAATAATTAACTAATAAATCTAAATTTTAAATTCCTAATTTTTTTTAAATTTTCTTTTATTGTATTTTCAATTACAATGCTGACACAAATTATTCTTACACTACAAATACGGATGTCACTAAAGTAGTCAACTCATAATATTTATTTTAAAATCCTCCAGAATACATGGACTAAATTATAAATTATAGTCATGAACTCAAAATATTGGTTTCTATTATGTCCCAGTTCAAAAGAGTAGTAGCATTTATAAATATTAATTTATTAATTTAATTTCATTGACATGAAATATTTATTTTTTTGAAAGTTTTGTTATAATTTAATTGACTGGTAATAATATAATAACTTAAACAATTATGTCTCAGCTACAATTATTAAAACTGAATAGTATAATTTTCTGATCTTAATGACAACCCTACAAAATACGAAATTTAATCTTTTTTTTTCAAATTTAATTGAATTATAAAATAAAATTAGAAATATATTTCATTCAAGATTTAAGAATAGGTTTAACTATCGATTTTAGCCTTGATTTTTTTTCTTTTTAATTGAGAATTTAAAAGATGTGAAACTATTAACTCGGTACATGAAATCAGAAAATTATTTTGATTAATTCAATAATAATAATATAAATTTAACACATAATTAAAATGTTATTTTAATGATATTAAATTATAAAAATTAAAATTTAACTATCAATAAACATATTTTATTTATATAATACTAATTCTTAACATATTTAACAAATCATTTAATTTAAGTACTGTTTTATAAAAGACTCTCATTATTACTACTAGAAGGAATGATATTATTATTTTTTTTTTTTTTAAATTTTTGTAGAGGCGCCCTTAAGAATAAAAAGACTAACAAAACTGAAATGTGAAAAAATATTGAGTATTTTTTTAATCAACATATAAATAATCTCAAAATCCCAAATTCAATACTCAGAATTTTACTTTTGTGGCATCGTGTTTCACATTAAGATAATTTACTTTTTCTTTATTTTATTTATTTGCATTTAACATTGAATTTATAATTTTTATTAAAATATTATTATATTTTATTTATACTACAAATTATTCATATAATAATTCATTACATCATTATTATTAATTAATATATATATATATATATATATATATATATATATATATATATTACTTTTTATTATTTTTTATCCGTTTCGCAAATTTTTTTCGCGTAACAAATGTCACACAAGTATTTATAGTACAAACCGACCAATATTACATAAACCCAATAAATGTTGGCCACACAATTTTTTTTTTTTTTTTTTAATCTATACAAAAATCTTCGATCACAAAATCGCCCTAATTATCGGTCGTCGAATTACTCCTTTAATCTTTTTCCCATATTTTAGGAGAATTAAAATAAGGTGGCGGCTATTTGCACCCCTATATCTACTATACGAACCCTGAGTTCTATAAAAAACCCTACAAAAATAAAAAATTACATATATGAATTACTAAATACATCCCATTTAAGACTAATTTACCCTCTTAATTAATTAAACCTAAATTATTAAAAACTAATTGCATCGCTTAATTCCACCAATAACTGTTTCACAATCTTCTTGTTTGGTTCTACCACCTCTCTTTCCCAAATCTCCACGAACCTCCTCCCTCTGCCACCTCCCTCCATCACCATCCTAAGCGCCGCCGTCGTCTCCACCCTCTTAATCTCCCACCCCGCACACTTCCTCAACCGTTGGATCTTCCCCACTTGCCTCTTCACTAACTGACACGTGTTCTCCTTGATTGCCTCGCTGCTTTCTTGTATGCCTCTTTCTTCTTCTCTTAGCCGTCACTACTATTAACCCTCCACCTCCCTCCTCCGTACACCTCGAAATATCTCTCGAACTCTGGCACCTTCTTCAGCCCACACCCCCCTCACCAATTCTGACGCCAAAGTTTTGAAATATCCGGCAAGCTCCTCGAACATTTCCGAGTCGAGCATGTCATCGATTCGCTTTATTAAGTACTGATTCAACACGGGTAACGCAACATCGACCCAGATAAAATAGCATCTGTATCAAGCTCTCTGCAGAACATCAAATCATCCGACTCTCTGAACACGTACGATTCTGGGTCAAATTTAATTAGCCAACAATGCGTAGACGAACAAGTTCAAACCGCCGACGATGAATGGCACATGTGGCGGAAAAAATATGTGAAATGTCGGAAGTGCGGGAGCGAAAGCCGAGGGATTGAACTCGGGGTGATAACACTTAAAGGAAAACAGAGGCTTCTTGTAGACTTTTTACCTGGAGTAGAAAAACTGGTGAAGAAAAGAGAAAAGATGAGATTGATGTTGATGAGAAGAAAACTGAGTACAGAAGAAGCCACGGAGTCAAAAGTTGAAGAAGGAAAAGAAACAAATGAAGGTAAAAGATATAGTTATCATGATGCTTACATGTTCTGTAATTTGTATCAACATTTAAGCATTATTTTGCAGTAAGCTCTAAACTTATAACGACGAGAGGCAAGAGAAATGAAAAAAGAAATAAGAGGGCTTTACAAGTCCGAGGCCCACTGTGACGCCATCTGTTCAATCACAAAAGTCGAACACATTTAAGAGTTCGATTGCTGCCGTTGAACACTATAGTATAGCAAGTATTTTATAACTAGTCTTATTTTATTTTTATATAAGGGTATTTACATCTTCTCATATAAATATATTTTAAATATATAAATTAATGGGTTCGTTTAGTAGATTTGAGGTACAAATAGCCGCCCCCTTAAAATAAATAGGACTCAATTTTTGTGGATAGTTGTACACTAACCAATAAATTCATATTTTGTGATGGGTCAAATATAAAAAATGTTGAACCTGAATGCTGACGTCACTTTCCTCCCCGTACTCCTATTGTTTCTCCTCATGTTTCTAATCATTGTATACTTATACAATTAGTTATTAATAAATATACATTTATTAATAAAATGTTATACAATTGTTCAATAAAAGTTATACTTCACACTTTAAGTATAAACACAAGTTAAAATCAATAATTCCTCAAACACAATTCTCAATATAAATATGCTGAAACTATTCATCAATTGCAATCAAATCCCTCTATAACAACAAAATTTGTATTTATTGAATAATAAACATAAAAGAAATTACAATGATAATCCAAAATGGATCGAACTTAAGAATTGAGTAAACAGTCTCTAGCTATCCTCAGATTCCTCTCTTGAGTTGACTTTTTTCACTATACCAATATTCGAAGCCGGATTTTCGAATGAAGCTTGTCCGTGCTTGGGCTTGGCTTGAAGCTTTAAACGTTTATTTGGAGGCATTGAGCCTTTGTTCGGATCAAACGTTAACTTGAAGACTTATCATGAAGAACGTTGTTCAATTTTATATAACATCTTTGACTTCACGAATATTGTTGGATGAACTTGATTTGAAGAAACGTTGAATCTTAGAGGCTCCGCACCTTGATCTCAGATTGAATGTCGTTTCTAAATTGATCTTTGCAGAATAACTCGATCTTCATAGAAATTTCAAGTTTCTTCAGAGCTCTCCGGGTTTTCGGGATTTTCAAGATGTCTGGAATGAGGACTGAAAGCCCTTATTTATAGGTAGAGGAAATAACTACTTGTGAGATATTCTCTCCATGAAAAGATATATTGGGATTTTCCCTTTTAATTAAGTCTGCTGGACTGGACTTGGGTCTATTTAATTTAATTAGGCATGTTAGATTTGACTTGGGCCTATTTAATTTAATTATGCCTGTTGGATTTGACTTTGGCTTATTTGACTAGGGACAGACCCACTTGACTTGAATTGAGCCCATTTAACTTGAATTGAGCCCATTTGACTTGGATGTGTGTTCAAATAATTATATTAATTATCAATTATTTATTTATTTTAAAAATTAATTTATTTAAATTCCATAATAAATAAATATTTAATCAATATTTAATATATTTTTCTTTGCATTTTTTAGGCAATAAAATTTAACAACCTACACACTCTTAGAACACTCCATATATTTATTAATAAAACGTTATACAATTGTTAAATAAAACGTATACACTTTATATTTAAAAATTATACATTAATAAATATAAACAAACATATGCATCCTCTATCAGAATTTTTAATTCTCAGTAATTGTAAAATTGCAACCAAACAACTTTTCCAACTAAAAATCGAGGTCGTCACTCAAACTGAGCAGCCGCCCTCCCCATCACCGCCCGCACAAGCCATTGTTGCACCTGCAACGATCGATGAGCATTGGATTGTCTGATTTGAACTGGGAATAGATAGATCAGAGTGTATTTGAAATATGAACGGACATAGGGTCGTCGGCGCCGATGGTAGGGGAAGAGATAGTGAAGTCGGGGCCGAGAAGAGCAGCGGAGGTGGATGTGTTGGAAATTTTTAATTTCCATTATAATCTAATTATGGGCAATATATTATTATACAATTATATTAGCTATTCAATTATATTATGGACTTAATTAAGTGATCCAATTAAGGTTAAAGGTCCATGGGCTATAATAATAAATGATATGGGCTTATTGAGTAGATACCTAATACTACATGATTAGGTGATTATGGGTGGTCTAGTCAAGTAGTATATGAAGGTTATCAGGTTATGGTCCCCAATATACTAAGCCGCACATGGTCTTCCCTTCTCCCCATCGGGAGGGATTACTACGGTCCCCATAAAGGAATTAGGAGGGCTTAGTTGAGGAAGACCATATAACCACTGATCCTGAGTTCGTGTTCCGCCTAGAGACTCATTGGATCAAGTATGCTTCCGCTTTACATTTTAAATCTCAGTTTATCATGATAGGGTCTCATGAGGATTTATGAATTTATTTCCAACAAGTGGTATCAGAGTCACCCTACTTATGATACTCTGAGATCGATTATATCAATATTTATGAATATACGCTTCTATTTCCGAGGATGAGTATTTGGAATTGCTTGTAAATTTTTAATCCAATTTTGGTTATTAATGATATATTGGTAATTGATATAGTCACCTTGGAGAGATTATTTTATTGATTTAAATTATGGTAAATTGAATCAATTTTAATAATGATTAATTCCTGTAATTTTCAATATATCAATTGAGGTTCTACAGTCATATATGCTTCATAAGGCTCGGATTTCGTGAAGAATATTCTATTAATAATTTCAGTATAATATCGTCATGATGTATGATTGAAAATATAATTATTCCTAACCTGTAAATACGTTTCTTAAGTTTACCATCAATATACAAATTTTATTTATGGTAAAGATTGGCCGGATAAGTATTCAATCGGTTTATAAAGGATATTTACCTAATTTAATTGGGATTTTGGAATCCCTAATTAAGTAAAGAAATCTTTCATTATTTTTTAAGTTGGTATGAATCATCCAATATTTCTATTTGGTTAGAGGAATAAAATTAAATTAAATTGGGGAGACAATTAAATGTCGTTTAATTAAATTAAATATTTTAATATTTATTTAATTAGTCTAGTAAACCTTCAATCTAGTCAATCGAAGCACCATGTTGCCACAGCAGCCTCTGTGTGTGAAGTACGACTTTATTGAAATTACATAGATGGGTGTGTAATTATTCATGTGTTCTGTGTTTGGCCCACAGGTAGGCACAGTTTGACAGAATAATAACACACATGTGATAATAAGTATGTGATAATTATTTGGATTATTCTTGTGAACATGAGTCGGTCCACAGATAGACTCTTGTTTGACAGAACTTATTGCCAATACTTGATTGTTACACCAAGATTACCCCTGCAGTTAATTTTTGTCCATAGACGAGGTTAATGTTGCACAAGGTGTCTTGTGATGGGTCCCTAATTAATAATGTTGTATGAGTGTATCTTCATGCGGGTATTGATCGGCCCACAGGTAGATTAATATTTGGCAGAAATATACAAGTACCTGTGGTGGTAAATACGTGATGATTATTTGGTTTGACATGTGAGTAATAAGTCGGCCCACAGGAAGGCTATTGCTTGACAATTTTATTATCAGTATTTGACTACTGCATGAGAGCATCATTTAAATTAGTATTTTTTGTCCAAAGACTTGATACTAATATTGTGCTCTAATCTTCAAGATTATTCTAATTTAGTTAAATTTTGAAAGACTATAAAGTTTTTTGAAAGATTATAAAGTTTAATGCGAGCATGAAAAATTATTTTGCATTAATTCTCTGTATAATTAAGAAGTCTGCTAATTAAGTTTTTCATATATCAACAACAAAATCATACTTGATGAGTTAACTTCCACAATAAGGATGAGACTAATAAGTCAAACTTAATCTCAATAAAGTATAAGGGCAATACAAGAAATCCCATTAAGAAAGCTGCTAAAGACAACTAAAGTATAACCTTTCGTTTTCTCCTAAAGGCTTGTGGAATTGTTTTATAATACATCACATTAAGATTACTTAGTATGAATGGTGTTGTGGTGTAGTTAAAAGACATAATTGAACTCCACAATATATGGTCACTAATGTAAGAAATACTTAAGATTGCAACTTATGGTCTCAATAAATTTTTAACCAAAGTAGTTGTGAGAACTCTTTGAGTTTCACATATGGTGATGTCCAACTAAAGTTAGATCATTGGGATCTACTAAAGAAAATTGGACTCAAATAAATGTAAGCTACTTTATTGGTTATGAATAAAAATAAAAGTTTATGATCCAATTAATCGGATCATATTTGAGACGGGTAATACGGTATTATGTGAGGATGTTGATTTGGGGGAAGAATAATATTAGAGACATTGTCTTTGAGGGGGAGTCAATACGGTCCCTACTTAAACTTTTAGAAATTATGTAAATTCAGAATATCAATGGGACAATGTCAATAATATTTAAGGTATAATAAAATCAACAACCTCAAGAATTAATGTTACTAAGAAAACCACTAAAGTTGGGAGAAAATCAATTCGGATAATTATGTAGTTTCTCATAAATAAAGAGGACACTATGGAATTAATGGTAGAACATTCAAACAATGTTCATCAAACCATGTAAGGTTCAAATACTCGAAAGTGGGTTAATGCCATAAGTTATGAGTATAAATCAATACAAGATTATTAGGTTTGCATCTTGATAAAGGATTATACTCTAAAGGGAAGGAAGTCATTATTTTAAGATAATCGTGATATTATTAGTACATTTTAATCTTGAATCATTTAGATGGATGTAAAGATAAAGTTCCTTGATGGCAACATGATACGATATTATAAGTTTAATAACCAAAAGGAAATCCATCTATGCATTCAAGAAAACTTTTTCGTAAAGGAATCACAAGTATCATCATGAATTAATTGTCTCATTTGGTTTTGAGACAAATGTAGATAATTATGTGATTCAGTGGGAGAATGTTTAAACTAAGGGAGACAAGAGGAGTCTCAATAAGGTGCCCTAAAGTTAAATTAAAGATTTAAGAAATGTATAAACATTCTATATGTTTTGATTGTTGGAAGTTATTGTATGATGAGGTCTCTACAAGACTTAATTTGGCTTCTGTTGTTGGTGTATTAAGTAGACATTTAAGTAACTCTAGTATGGATTTTTACAGAGAACTAAGGATAACATGCTTTAACATTAGAGATAATCAGATTAGTAGGAGATCATAAAGTAGTCTGATTATGAGTTTGTTGGATGCCAATACGATATAAGATCCACTTCAGGCTACATCTTCTGTTGGTCTGGAGAGCTATACAAGTAAAAGTATTAAGCAAACACTTTAGCTCATTAACCATGACAACAAAATTAGTAGCACACTAAGGGCATTCAATCATAAAATAAAGGTTGCGAAACTTTGTCACATAAAGTTTATTGTGACAGTTAGTTCGCAGTAAAGTATTAGCAACAAGAGTTCTTATAAGTCAAGCATATTGACATAGAATTCTTGGTTGTTAAAGAAAGTGTTCTTATGGATAAATTTTGGTAGAGCATACTATGATAGACTCTAAATACGGATCCGCCAATCATGTATTCAACGCCTGTAATTTTTATGAGCTAGCTACTCATATGGGTGTTATACGGTTTTAGAATACATTGGTTTAGTGGGAGTCTATATTTATTGCTCTTTAAAGTTTCAAGACACTTTGATTTGAATAATTCGGTTTTCTGCAGAATTGAGTTGATGGATTTGAATTCATTGTGAATTCACTTAAGTTAATTTTTCATTTTGTAATATTTTACATTATGAATTGATCTCACTAAGGATTAAAGTTGGACCAGTTGGAAATAGACATGATGTTGATCACATTTGACATGTAATTTCCATGCTACTCACCATATTTGATCTATGTCATTGAGTGTATTGATATGGTAATTGTTGGGGTTTAATCACGATTTATAATGTGGTGAATGCCGCGGTAGTTCCATATTAGTATATGAGATGGACCAGATTGTTAAGTATAGCTTGAAGAGGAATAACATAAAGTTGCGCAACTAAGGACTCTTGATATAATTGCTTTCGGAAAATATATAGCCCAAGTGGGAGATTGTTGGAAATTTTTAATTTCCATTATAATCTAATTATGGGCAATATATTATTATACAATTATATTAGCTATTCAATTATATTATGGACTTAATTAAGTGATCCAATTAAGGTTAAAGGTCCATGGGCTATAATAATAAATGATATGGGCTTATTGAGTAGATACCCAATACTACATGATTAGGTGATTATGGGTGCTCTAGTCAAGTAGTATATAAAGGTTATCAGGTTATGGTCCCCAAGATACTAAGCCGCACATGGTCTTCCCTTCTCCCCATCGGGAGGGATTACTACGGTCCCCATAAAGAAATTAGGAGGGCTTAGTTGAGGAAGACCATATAACCACTGATCCTGAGTTCGTGTTCCGCCTAGAGACTCATTGGATCAGGCACGCTTCCGCTTTACATTTTAAATCTCAGTTTATCATGATAGGATCTCATGAGGATTTATGGATTTATTTCCAACAGGATGATGATACGACAAGTTCGATCCTGGAGGAGATATGACATGGAGGAGAGATGGCAGAGAGAGAGGATGCGGTATTGATAATTTATATATCTTTATCGTACCAAAATTTTCAATATGGTATCATACCTTACCAAAAATTTCAGCATACCTAAAATTTCGATAAAATCGATATTTTTCAACATGGTAAGGCGGTATACCAAAATTTCGATATTTTTCCCCAACTTTACATGTAACTTAATTTTATTAGCGTACTAATTTTGACCTTGATTACGACTTGTTCAAAGTCGGCATTATTCAATTTCTTGTATTTGTCTGCACACGTCCGATGCTGACTTAGTAATGAGCTTATCTAGCTAATCTTGTTTTAATTTAATTAAAGGGGGATTAATTTTATGATTAATTTAGTCGATCTATGTGACTAATGTACATTACGTATGCATTGATTTATTTGAAAACGAATTTATATTTTTATTCTTGGTTTCTTGCATCGACTGTGATTACAATACCAACAAAAATCTGGATTATTTTTAAGCTTCATTTTGATTAAGAATCTAATGAGATCTAGTTTACGTAATAATATATGATATTAATTAGAATTTATGAATTATTATAAAAGCAATTATATGTCATGTTCTTATCTCGTTTATGTACTGCAATTATTTAGCTTCGTCATTATATTTATCTCCGAGTACTCATAATTTTTCTTTCTTTATTTCTTTTTCCTTTAAAATCTTTTGGGAGTTCATAGTGCGGAAACGATTTTGTGAGATGATAGTAATAGTAATGAATTCCCAACAAAATACATTTTTTTAACAACAAAATAATACTTAATATTGAAGTTACAAGTGCATCCAGTATAACGGTGTAGCTGGATAATCTGAATCGTTAGACCAAATACTTATTTAATTTTAACCATTAAATAAAATAAAATAATAAAAAAAATACAATAACTACCCACTACCTAATAACTTTTATTCAATGAACCATCAGGTGCACCGATGCATCTATTGCACCACAGAATAACCATTAATATTTTCAATTTGATAATTATCATTTTTAATCTGTTAAATATCACTTTAAACTAAAAATATTGAGTAATATCAACGGATTGCCAACAAAAATTACATTTTTCTTTTAACAACGGAATGCAAATGATTTATTCTGATTTTACCAACATAATAAAATCCGTTGCTAGATACCAACGGTCAGAGGCAGCTCTGGGCTGGTGTCAGAGTTGCCACCGCACAAGGCCTCACGCCGATGAGATCTCCAAATTTTTTTAAATATATATATATATATATATATATATATATATATATATATATTTTAATTGAAAATATGATTCAACGGATTACCAACGAAATTATTATATAAATTACCAATAAAATTATTAGCAATATACATATTACCAACGAAATTGAATTTTTATTGCTAAAAATTTACCAACCACCATTTTACTAATGGATTATGTTGTTAATCCGTTGGTAAACCAATTTAACAATGAAATTAAAACTTTTACAAATGAAATATTCCATTAATAAAGAATAGTTTTTTTTTTTTGGTGGGTATAATTTTCTTGTATAAATATTAGTTAATTAGAAAGAAATTAAAATAGTTCATATTCATATATATATATATATATATATATAAAGTAATATTAGTGAGAAAATAACCTAGCTCACTCCAAATTGAAGTATTTGTTGGCTGGCTGATGTTGAACAAGAAAATCTTATTCTGTCATCTGAGCTGACCTATTATTCGATTTTTCTTTACAAAAAAAAAAATAGTAATATTTTGTCAAGCAGTTACCAAGATATGCACATGTTGTTGCAGATTTCTTACGTAGTTGAGCATGAATTGGCTACAGCTTTCTTTTGCTGCATGCTATATATAATCTGTATTTCCTTTCAACTAATTAAATATTATTAAATAAATATATAATAAGTGGTCCCAATAAGATTTCCATACTTGGAAAATCACTTATAATCCAGTCTAGATTTACCAAGAAAATATTGGGTAGCATATGATGTTTATCAAGAAAATCTACTTACTTTATTAATTTATTATATTAATCTTTATTTCAACTTGACATTTGATGTTTACCTAAATTCATAATTTTTTTCCTGACATAACCACGACAAAACTATTAACACCCCTCTAATATATAATGATGTGCTTTGTGAAAGAATACCAAACGTGATTGATATATATCTCTATTAATTAATTACCAATGCAAGACATAACTTTTGTCTTCAAATTCAAATAAGAGCAACTCTTTCATGGCATAGACGTGCAAATGTGAGATGAATAATAAAAAGTGATAATATTTCAATTGAGTAATGATATTTAATTGATGAGAATTGATAACTGTGCAGTGAATTATTTAATTAATAATTTATTAGTATAAATGAAAAGTACTAAAAATATTTTAAAAGAAATTGATAATATTTTTAATAAAAAATAATAATTTAATACAAAATACGAAAGTGTAAAATGATCACACAAACAACTGCCCCTCTTTCTTTATATTGTCCATAAAGACTAACATTTGTAATTTGCATGTTCATTAAAAAGTAATAGTATTATTTTATATGCAGTGAATATTTGTATTAGTGATAGTAGGCCGGCATATTTATGGTGCCCTTAAAGAAAAAAGGAAAAAAAAAAAAGAGTTGGAAAAAAAAAATATAAATAATATTTTAAGTGGACATATATGTATATCTTATGTCATTTATGTGTCCTAAAAGTCCACATAAATGCAGACTTATTTTATAGTATATACATTGTCTCTCAAATTTTACCCATTAACTTGGAGACATTAATTAGCATGACGGCAATTTGGGAGAAAGTTAAAGGTTGATTAAGAATTTTGAAAATTTGTACTAAGTTGAATAAGTAGGCAAAATCTTTAGTTCTTGTTTAGATTTTGTCCATTGACAAAACATGGTTGCATAGTCATCTCAATTTGGGTTGGTTCAGATCAATTCAAATCCAAACAGAATCTTGTAGTATCTGATCATTTGGAAGTCTATTCAAAGTTGGAAGATTTCTTGAAATACTGAACAAAGTCACACCTAAAATTTATTCACAACCCCTCCCCCACCCCCCACCCCTATCTTTTATTTATATATATATATATATATATATATATATATATATATATACTCGATTCAACAATTTCTAGAATTAATCACAAATATTATATATTGATTGGATATGAACCATTGATGTTTATAATGAAAATACACTAATTAAATGGTCATAGTGCCTAAGGAATTTTATTTCTCAAATTTTGACCAGTATGTCTTATATAATTAAATAATCTTTTTACCATTGAATGAATCTTCTCTACATATATACACAAAGTATCATATGAGAGCGTGTTTATGTTAGCAGAATTGTAATACATAATAAGGTTTGATTGTTATACAGGTACTCCCCTGTCTTGATCAAACAGCTACGTTTGACTGCATAAAACCCGCACAAAAGCTACAGTAAATGCATCTCTTTGCCCGGGACGGAGAGAGTAATATATGTATATTTGGTAGTAGTTAAATTATATTTTTTAAGTATGATTAATGATGTATTAAAGTATAATTTTAGGGTATTATATTATGATTCATTATATACAAGCATTTTTTAACTACCAATAAAAATATTTTATCTATCTTATCTTAATCTTAATATCTTAAAAGTGTGAAAGAGTTGATAAACTTTTTTTTTCCAATTATATTCCTACTTATTTTTTTTAATTACACATCCTTATCATTTATCTATTAATGACGTATAATATTTAATAATTTAATTTATATTTATAATATTAAATAAATAATGATTCTTCTATGTGGCTACATTATTTGAACTATATATAATTATGATATAATATACATCACCTTTATACATCAACAATTAATTAATTCATTTAATACTAATATGAAGAGACAAATCAAATAGTATAAAATGTGGAGGATTTGTGGTGAACATGGAGACACCGAATGTCCCTGAACGAATTCTTGTTGGCAATGGAAAGTTTCTCAAATGCTCAATTAAATGAGAAGGGAACAACAACAAAGGTGATTAGACATTGAAGGAGAAGACGACGATATCGTCCTGTCAAATGAGACATCGAAGAATAACCCATATATGAAGCTATATATGAGTCGTGTATTTTTTTTAAAATTTTTATTATACATATGAATTGTGTAATTAAGTTGTCTAGAATCATTTAAATTCTTATATGTATATGCATATATGCAGTTTTATCAATTTCCTTTTTTTATTAGTTTTCTTTGTATAAAATTTTAATATTATTTAATATAATATATCATAAATAGAAAATATTAAAAACTTAAACAATTAGACATATAAAATAATAATCGAAAAAATTATATAGATGAGGTAAAAGTTCAAAGATTTGTGTATCTCAATACGTTCATGATTAGTAAAAAAATTAAATTATTAAATTAATAATTGTTTATTGAAATAATATATGTAAAAAATAATTTTAATGTGTATTTCTCTAAAAATATTAAATTAATAATAATAATATTATTATTAAATTTATATTATATATATATATATATATATATATATATATATATATATATATATATATATATATATATATATATATATATATATATATTATGATAAGGATGTAACAAGACTATGATGTAGTATTATTTATCTTTTATGTAAAGGGATTATTAATACATTATGTATTTAATTAATTTTCTATTAGTTAGAACATTTTTTCACTTTCTCAATTAATATTTAGGAGCGATGAAAATCTAAACTAAAAGTTCAAGAATTATATTAAGTTAGAAATTTAAGAGTTGAGTGTATATTGGGTGCACCCGGTGCAAGGGTGCACCCATAAGTATATAACTTTTTATTTTATTTTGTATACTTGTTATTCTATTTTGTATACGTGTTTCATAATAATTGTATACTTTTTTTTTTCATACAAAAAACTAGCATTTATATGTGTATAACTTTTTATTCAATAGTGTATACATGTTTTTTAATAATTGTATATGTTTTTACACTCAATTTTTTATTAAAAAATTAACAATTAAATTGTATATATTTTTGTTCATAATTGTATATAATTTTATTTATATTTATATATGGGTGCACCCTATCTTAGGGTGCACCCGAGTGCACTCTATAATTAGCCTTAAGAGTTTATAATGAATTAGAAATCCAAGAGGTCATTTGAATGATTAACAAAATTTAAATTAAAAAATTTATTAATACAATTAATAAAATTAAAAGAATAATTATTAATATAAAAAAGTATATAATGAGAAAAAAATATTTTTAGAGACTATTTAATATATTAATTATATTAATAAATTTAATAATTTAATTTTTGCCAACTATTCAAAATTTACATTAAAATCATTCATCTTTTGATATCTAATTTCAATTGACTCTTAAAATTTTAATTTAATACAATGATCTTGAACACAATGCAATCATGACATGACAACTTATTAATTGAGAAGAATTTTTTAATACAACACAATTGAGTTTAACTTAAAAAAAACTATAACAAATAAACATAATAATATTATAAAATATACATTTTAATCAGTAAAGATGACGTCTTATGTATAAAAAACAATTTACATAAAACTAGAACGTGATTGCAAAATACAAATAACGTGCAACGCAAGTGCTAATATATAGTATAATAAATATATTTTAATAATTAATTGATCCGTCTCACAATAAATTATCCATTTATGTATACTTCTATGAGGGCGAGTATTCATGACATACAATCCAATTAGAAGATACTCCCTCCATCTCATCGAGAGATGCCTATTTTTAACGGTCTTATTCAAAGGTTTTCATTTTTCCATTTTAGTAAAAAGGCCCCACATATGATCAATCATTCACTACTAATACAGCTACCCACTACACATAAAATAATAATATTTTTAATTCATGTGAAAAATAAATGGGGACTTATGGATGAAACGAAGGGAGTAACAAATTATATGAGATTTCAAAAAATTATATTAAGTAAATATTAATTTTAAATAGTGTATTTGATTTGTAAACATAATGGAGTTTGGGTTAACAAGACTAGCTAGTAAAATATATATTGTATTGAAACACAAAGTCTTATATTTGACCGTTTTATAAAATGACTTTTGTGAGATGGATAAAAAAATACTCCCTCCGTCCCGTTTCAATGTTTACGTTTTTGTTTTGCGCATCTCATTTCAATGCTTACGTTTTCCTTTTTAGGAATATGGGACCAACCTAAAAAAATTAATATATCATCCAACACTGATACACCTATCTACTTCACATCAAATATTATATTTTTCCACCCATTATCTATTAAAATATAATACTTTTCAATCAACGTGCAAAAAGCAAACGTAAACATTGAAACGGGACGGAGGGAGTAATATTTTTAAAGAAAAGTGATAATTGATTAATAAAAAATGATGATAATGTAGTAAATTATTTCATGAACAATTTATAGTGTTAATGAAATGTGATAATATTTAATATAGAAAGGTAATAACTAATAACCCATTTTAATAAAAAGTTGATTCCAACGAAACAATCTCAGCCAAGATTGTAGATATTAAAAGTATACATTCAGATAAGATGCATTGTTTAATTTGATTGGTTATTATAATCAGTGATTAGAAAATCGGATCGGAGAAGGAACCGGAAGAGGCAACAGTTAGAGGTTTAACCGGTCGGACCGGTTCAACCTGGTGTTATAATAATTATTTATAAATAAATGAATAAATAAAATTATTTAATAAAACATAAGTCATTTGTCCAGCCCACTTAGTTCTATTAGTAATTTACTAATTTTTTAAAATAGAGCCCATACACAAGCCCATTTCCACCCATATATAAATAATATTAATAGTAGTAGGGTTTGGCACTCTCCCAGCGCCTCTCCCTCATTCCTTCTTCTCTCTCCCTCTTCTCCTCTCTCTCTAGTCTTAAGTTTCAATCTCTCCCTCCCTCTCCTCTCCTCTCTCTCTTTCAACTAAAAATTCGAGGACTACCAAATCCTCTTCTTCTTAAATTCGCATCACTTTACTTTAGTTCGAAAATAAGTTTCCTCCGATGAAGATTTCACGCCTATTTGCAGCGGAGATTAAATGGTAGAGACAGTGGCTCTAATCCTCTCGACGCATTAAGAAAGGCTTTTTCAATGTTTTCAGCAAATGTATTTATATAGTAGGTGCACTTGCAAATGATGTATTTTGAGATTTCCTTGTGATTTGAATTATTTTGTACAATATTGAAATGGAAATGTTTGGTGTCGTCGTTCTGATTTAGAAAAAATCGGCAGTTCTCCGATTTTACTGGTTCCCCGGTTTCCCAATTTTGATCGGTTCATAGTGGTTCATCCCGGTTCAATCATAAAAACGATTATATAGGTGGTTTTGGACCGATTTCGGCTCTGGTTCCCAGTTTAATCAGTTGAACAGACCGATCTGGTCTGATTTTCGAAACACTGATTATAATCTACCTTCTCATAGAAGGGCCTATAATAGAAAAAGCCCGCTTTTACTTTAAATTCATCCTATTTTTAACAAAAACAAGTTTTAAATTATAATCCTTTGCCATGTATGTGGAGGCAATAAAATGTATGCTCTCATTATTAATTAGAGTATATAAATGAAATTTTATTATCTTTGTTGTTAATGTTCGTTTATATGTGCACCAACCAATTACTTTACAATATTATGGATATTAATGTAGAAGGGAGAATGTACTAAATATAGTACTAACAAAATTACAACTGAAATTAAAGGAGAAGAAGCAGAGGATCTTCTTATACCTTTGTACAAAATCTTCAAGAGAACATCGTGTAGAAGTCGAGTCAAGGTAGAATCTCTTTCCGCAAGAAGAAACACGTCCCGGTAGTGCTCCGGTCTTGGCGAATCTTTTCCAAAAGTAAAACGGCTTTTCCTTTCTGGCTAGACAGCACCGCAATCGCTGGAACTCCGACGAACGAAAGAAGATAGAGAATTGGATCGTTAACTAAGATGTAAATGCTTTGTGATGCAAGTGCTTGTTGATTGTGGTGTGTTTGAATGAATGGTGAATGACCATATTTATAGTTGCATCATTCCACTCGGCCATAATGGTGATTGCACGTATTAATTGCTGATGGCATAATTTTCTCTAATTAGCAATTATGACGATTTGATTTGATTGCATGATTTCTTCTAATTAGCAATTATGAAGGGTTATTGCGTCCAGATTCAACAAACCTACTCCAATCAGTATTTATGAAAGGATTCGTCTTCCAACTTGATCTGATTTTTGAGGATTTTCTCCCACGTGGGATAATAATTTCGTATTAATTCCCATTATGCCTCACATAACCTCTCCAGTAGATGAGTCAAATTACATTCACCCACTACACTAATTTTTTTTCCTACAATCCCCCATATGAGTGGAATTTGGTGAACCCACATGAAATGCAGACACACAATCCAGTCCTCGTGAGACACTGATGTATTCGGACAGGTAGCTTGGGACTTTGAACCTTCCGTAGTCCAACACTATCGAGTATACCGGTGGCTTAGTAGACACAAGGTCTTTGAACTACTCCTCCTTAGTGTATATTGAGACAACAGTGTAAACGCATCAATGCCTTTCATCATCCTTGTTCTCACATTTTGGTCCGTTTCGGCCATTGACCCCCTTTGGATTCATAAGTGTTTCACTTGAAGCGGCCGCTCACTTCACACTTACATAGGTGATCTGATCTTGAGTACCCCGTTATACTCAACTAGCCTCTACTAGGCCTTTTAGGAATCATTAAAAGTCAGAGACTTAACCTCACCACAATATGAGTTCCATACTTGGTAATATTGCTCTACTAAGGAATGGAAGGTACCAAGTTTCACTTGAACCTTCACAGTTTCGTTTTCCCATTGAACCAAGTTCTTGGGATCTACAGTCATCAAGTTTGGGTTTTCACTATTTCAGCTCTTTTCATTGTGGATTTTAATCCCATTCCTTCTAGCAATTTATTCATTTGATCTCGATTAAGTGATTTTGTGAGCGGATCCGCTATATTGTCTTTTGACCTCACGTAGTCAATCGATATTACACCACTCGAGATCAATTATCTTACCATGTTGTGTCCCTACGGATATCTCTAGACTTTTTATTGTACATATCACTAAGTGCTCTTCCAATTGTGGCTTGACTGTCACAATGTACCATCATCGTAGGGACTAGTTTATTCCAACATGGAATGTCCTCTAGGAAGTTTCTAAGCCATTCTGCTTCTTCCCCAACTTTGTCTAAAGCTATGAACTCAGATTCCATTGTGGAACGGGCTATACAGGTCTATTTTGTAGACCTCCAAGACACTGTTCCACCTCCAATAGTGAATACGTATCCACTTATGGAGAACGAGTCTTTTGTGTCAGATATCCAGTTTGCATTATTGCACCTTTCAAGTACTGCTGGATACTTAGAATAATGTAGCCCCACATCAAGTGTATTTCAAGTATCTCAATACTCTTCTCAATGCTTTCCAGTGCTTATTGCTTGGGTTACTCGTGTATTTGCTCAGTTTGTTAACTGAACACGCTATGTTAGAACGCGTACAATTTGTTATGTACATTATACTTCCTATAACCCTTGCGTACTCATATTGAGCTACTGGTTCACCTTTATTTTTGCAAAGGTGCACGTTTGGATCCATGGGTGTTTTAGCCGGTGGATCATCGAATGCATTGAACTTCTTCAACACTTTCTCAACATAATGAGATTGTGACAATGCAATTCCATCAGATGTCTTTTGTATTTTAATTCCAAGTATCACATCCGCTATACTCATGTCCTTCATGTTAAAATTTTGACTCAACATCCTTTTAGTGTCAACGATTATGTCATGACTGCTTCCCATGATAAGCATATCATCTACATAGATGCAGACAATGACAAATCCCTTTGGTGTAGTTTTCATATACACGCACTTGTCACACTAGTTGATTCAAAAACCGTTTGATATTATTATATTGTCAAACTTCACATGCCATTATTTTGGAACTTGTTTAAGTCCATACAATGATCGCACGAGTTTGCACACCTTTTTCTCATTTTAAGTTGCTATAAAGCCTTCTGGTTGGTCCATGTATATTTCTTCCTCCAACACACCATTTAAAAAGACTATCTTCACATCCATTTGATGGATCTATAGATCGTGCAATGCAGCAATCAATATAAGTACACGAATAGACGTAATTCATGTCACAGGTGAGTAGGTATCAAAAAAATCATACCCTTCATTTTGTCTGAAGCCTTTAGCCACCAACCTGGCTTTATATTTATCTATTGACCCATCGGCTTTATACTTTCTTTTTAGGATCCACTTGCATCCTAAGATCTTACAATCTTTTTGGTAGATCTACAAATTCCCACGTGTGGATTTGCATAATGGAGTCAATTTCACTGTTTATGGCTTCTTTTCAGAACGGTGCATCTGGATGAGATAGAGCTTCAGTTACAGATTTGGGCTCATCTTCAACCATATATATGAAGAAATCTTGACCAAAGTCTTTTTCTACTCTAGCTCTTTTACTACGTCTTGGTTCTAAACTTTCTTGGGTAGACTGAACAGTAGTACTATCTTCAAGTGGTCTTTTGCTAGAACTCACTTGTTCATTTCCATTACTAGGAATTATATTTTCAAAGAATATTGCATTCCTTGACTCTATCATAGTGCCTTCATTCATGCCAGATATTTCTGATTTGTGAATCAGAAATCTGTAGGCACTACTGTTAAGTGCATACCCAACAAATATGCAATCAACCATTTTAGGTCCAATTCTAACTTGTTTAGGCTGTGGCACTTCAACCTTGGACAAACACCCCCACACTTTGAGGTATTTGTATGACGGTTTATGTCCCTTCCACATTTCATAAGGAGTTTGATCCTTAGATTTGTGTGGAATCTTATTCAGAATGTGGTTAGCTGATAGGATAGCTTCCCCCCATAAGTTCTGAGGCAACCCTAAACTGATTAACATTGTGTTCATCATTTCCTTCAGAGTTCTATTCTTGCGTTCATCAATGCCATTTGATTGAGGTGAATAAGGAGCTGTTGTTTGATGTATGATACCGGATTCGGCACATATTTGTTCAAATAGTGCTACATATTCACCACATCTATCACTGCGAATTGTTTTAATCTGAGTGTTAAGTTGGTTCTCAACTTTATTCTTGTAGAGTCTGAATGCTTCTAAAGCTTCATCTTTACTCCTCAAGAGATATACATAGCAAAACCTTGTGTAGTCATCAATAAAAGTAATGAAATACTTTTTTCCCCCTCTCGTTTGTACAAACTTTAAATCACACATATCAGTGTGGATTAACTCTAGAGGTTTAGTGCTCATTTCCGTTGTTGGAAATAGTTGCTTTGTTATTTTTTCTTCTACACACACTTCACATTTATTTGAAGTCTCAACATTTGCTACTTTAAGCAAATCATCAAGAGTATTTAATCTTTTAATCGATTTAAGATTTACATGTCCCAATCTTAAATGCTATATTGAGGAGCACTCAATGATATAAGCAGAAGTAGAAGCACTTTTATTCGTAACTTTCTTACCTTCACGGCTTACAACCATAGCATTGAGCTTAAAAGCCCATTATCAAGATAACCACGGCCCAAGAATTGGCCAAACTTGTTAAGCACTAGTTTATCAGACTCAAATACAAGTTTGAACTGATGACTAACTAGCAGGGAGCCTGAGATCAGGTTCTTGCGGATGTCTGGGACATGCAACACATCCTTCAGCTCCAGTTCTTTCCCGGAGGTGAGCTTCAGAGTCACGTTCCCAACACCTGCTACATCAGATGAGGCTTGATTCCCCATGTGCAGCTTCCTCCCTTCAACAGGCGCATAAGTGGAGAAGGCACTTTTCTCCAAGCAGACATGGCAAGTAGTGCCAGTGTCCACAAAGCACTCATTTGGATCTGCCACCAAGTTGACTTCAAAGACCACAACAACCAAGTCATCCTCAGTTAGAGCCCGTTCAACCATGTTGGCATTGTGGTTCTTGCATTTGTTCTTTTTAGGCTGACGACAATCTTTGGCCTTGTGGTTGGGTTTGCCGCAGTTATAGCAATCCACACTGAACTTGGGCTTTTGCACTGGCTTCTTGCCCTTGTCGTCGGACAACTTCCTCTTTTTGGAGGGTCCCGCATGATGTTCAGTTAAGTTTGCCTTTGCCTCCATTGAGGATTGGCCAAACTTCTCATCCATCTTTCTGTTGTCCTCTTCAATTCTCAATTTGACGATTAAGTCATCTAGAGACATCTCCTTTCGCTTGTGTTTGAGATAGCATTTGAAGTCCTTCCACATTGGAGGTAGCTTCTCAATCACAGAGCCGACAACGAATGCTTTTGGAAGCAACATCCCCTTAGAGAGGATTTCGTGCACAATCAGTTGGAACTGTTGCACTTGTTCAACCATAAATTTAGAGTCCACCATCATGAACTCCAAGTACTTGGCTATCATGTACTTTTTTGTACCGGCATCTTCTGCCTTGTACTTCTTCTCCAAAGATTCCCACAGCTCTTTGGATGTCTTCGTGTTTAGATACACGTTGTACAGTGCATCACTAAGTCCATTAAGGATATAGTTCTTGCACAGGTAATCACCGGAGTTTCACTGATCAAGAGCTATATGCTTTTGCATATCAGTCTCATTTTCATCCATCACTGATGCAGTCTCCTTCAAGAAACTCACTAGATTCAATGTAGTAAGGTAGAACAGCATCTTTTGCTGCCACCTCTTGAAGTCAACACCCGTGAACTTCTCGGGCTTCTCCGCTGGAACCGGAGCCACGAATGGTCTCGGCATCCCCATTAGAGGATACATCCTTTAGGATTCAAACCCAACAGGATTCACAGTTACTCTTTGGGAATCAGTCCCAACAGATTCTCTATTGACGTTGGAGGTTTCACCCACTTTTTGGATCGATGCTCCATCAATATCCATATCATTTGTCATGGTGATTGATGGGTGCAGAGGCTATATGTTTCTTCTTGCGATTGTTGGTTTATATGTGCACCAACCAATCACTTTACAATATTATGGATAGAAATGTAGAAGGGAGAATGTATTAAATATAGTACTAATAAAATTACAACTGAAATTAAAGGAGAAGAAGCAGAGGATCTTCTTACACCTTTGTACAAAATCTTCTAGAGAACAGCGTGTAGAAGCCGAGTCAAGGTAGAACCTCTTCCCGCAAGAAGAAACACGCCCCGGTAGTGCTCCGGTCTTGACGGATCTTCCCTAAAGGTAAAATGGCTTTTCCTTTCCGGCGAGGTAGCACTGCAATCGCTGGAACTCCGACGAACGAAAGAAGATGGAGAATTGGAATAAAAATGCAAATGCTTTGTGATGCAATTGCTTGTTGATTGTGGCGTATTTGAATGAATGGTGAATGACCCTATTTATAGGTGCACCATTCCACTCAGCCATAATGGTGATTGCACGTATTAATTGCTGATGGCGTAATTTCCTCTAATCAGCAATTATGACGATTTGATTTGATTGCGTGATTTCCTCTAATCAGTAATTATGGAGGGTTATTGCGTCCAGATTTAACGAAACTACTCCAATCAGCATTTATGAAAGGATTCGTCTTCCTGCTTGATCAGATTTTTGAGGATTTTCCTCTCACGTGGGACAATAATTTCGTATTAATTCTCATTACGCCTCACATAACATCTCCAGTGGATGAGTTAAATTACACTCACCCACTACACTCATTTAATTGGTGATTAATTTAGCAATTAATCTTTACTAACCAATTAAATTCAATTAATTTAATTAATTAATTAAATTAATTCCTACAGTTAAATACAGTCTTACGTGGAAAAAAAAACTATTGCACACACACATTTGCAAGGAGTTTGTCTTTTTGTGAACATATAGTAGGATACATCTGGATTTTATTTTTTAAAATAATAATATTTTTTGAATGATGAAATATGAATTACTTTTTTTTAATAACAAATAATAAACTAAATTTGAATATACGTAAAATTTTATACGAAATCTATCATTATAATAATAATTTGTCATTCTAGAGAATTATAATCTACTCCATCATTTTAAAGAGTATAAATGTATAATTTAAAACACACGTGATTTTATACGAACTCGTAAAATGAAATAATTTGCTATAGGTAGAAGGAAAATTCTGTTGATATATTGGGCCTTGAGGATACGAATTGAAACAAAAGACTGGAAAATTTGAGGTAAGCCCATTAACTCAGCCCATGGGCTTTTCTGGTAGACCACTATCCACTTGTATGGCCTCATTTCTCGTCATTAAATATTAAACATTGATGTGCTAATCTTTAGAATGCATTAATCATTTTATTATGGATTACAGGGTAATGCTTCCTTCTTCCACTAGAAATGTATTCATAGCATTTTGGGCTGTTCATTATATCTTTAGAAACCATGGGACCATATTTCATGATAAAATCTTAAAAGTTATTATAAAATTAGAAAATATGTCATCCCTTTAATTTAATAAGTTGGAGCAATGGAGTAAAAATACATCCCAAACCTACACATTAAATATTATAATTATTAAAATTCATGTAAAAAATAAATGAATATCTTATTATGATGGAATGAAAGAAGCAATTCCTTTGTAAAATTAAAAATTTCACTTTTTTTTTCATTTATTTTTATGAATACACTTTTATATATTTAAAATAATAAAAGTACTCAACACATATAATATTTAAATACATTTCTTTAAAAAAAACGACTTCATCATCTAATTAACATATAGTACTACCTTATTACTTCCTTCATTTTATAAATAAGTTTATATTTATTATATTTGCATAAACAAGTTTATACCTAAATTAAAAAAAAAAAAAAACACACACAATCTAATACCATCCCATTCTTAGATTTTTATAATAATTTATTTATTAATTAAAAATAACAAACTACCCTTGAATGAAAGTAAAAAATTACTATTTTTTCAAATTCGGTGTCCATCATAACTTAAGTTCGGTATCCACCGTAACTATAATTTTCATTATAGTATGGAGGGATTACAAATTAACACTCTATCCGTCACGTCTGAATATTCCGTTTATTTTGTACACCTATATATTAAAAAGTGTATATTGTATTAATATGTAGTGAGTAAATTTAAAGGGTATTTCTATTTTTATATCCTCAACTTTATTTTGAATTGATAATAAATTATGTAATATTGTGAAACTTTAAGGTTTTTAATGTTAGGTACAGAATTCACGCTTATTGAAAGGGAAAATGTAAAACTTTAAGTGAGCCACCTAAAATAGTATTTCCTCCATCTTACAACAAGGTTTATTTTTACTGTTATACATTATTTAAGAATAAAATACTTTTAAAGGGTAATTTGGTACTTTTAAGTAATAAATAGAGTATAAAGTATGATATGTATAAAAAGAAGAAAAGTCAATTTTGAAATTATTAATGTTCACTAATTTTGAAACTTTTTATTGGAACATTTTTTAGTTTCAATTGTAAAAAACAACTAATTTGAATCGTTAAAAATCATTATAATCCAACATTTTAACTTTCTATATCATCTATACCAAATCATAATTTTTGGAACAAAATACCTCCACATTCAATTTTTTTTAATAATTTAATTATTCAATGTTGATAAGGGTGTTGAAGCCCCAACACAGGTTACCAATATCATCGTCATAGCACCGGATATTGGGTTCGGTGTCGGTCAAGATGTTGAACCTCGACATAGCTATACTGACATAGGATCGATATCAAATTAGACATCCGGTACTACAATGGTGTCGTCGGAATTTTATGTCGAGGCATCGATACCTTGACTGTTATCCGATGGTGTCGGACAAGATATCGATATCTTGTGTCAAGTATCTAACACCATTACCAATATTGAATAATAAAATAATAATAATAAAAAGAGTAGGGAGCATTTTGTCAAAAAATGGTCATTTGGATATAAATGATACTCTCTCCCTTCCATACTTATCTTGATTACATTTTTTGTTTTCGTTCGTCTCACACTAATTTCTTTCACTCAAAAAAGAAACATCATATATTAATTAAAAATCTTAAACAATTATCTTAATTTAAAAAATATCACTTCCGACCTAACAAACATACCTTACTTTATATTTTATTTATTACATTAAAATATCACAATATTCTTAAAAAGTCAATAAAATTGGAGATTTATTTTTATGTATCTACTATGTCGGTACTGTTAAGTGTGAGACAAAGGGAGTATAAAGTTAAATTATTGAATGACAATAATTTTAAATTTTAAATTTTGGTTATTTGGTCATGTTATTATTATTATTACTATTATTATTATCTACTTTTATTTTTTCTAGAAGATGAACCTAGTTGTGGGACAAACCAATAAAACAAATACTCTGAAATTGGTTGTGGGATGGACAAGTGCTCCCTTTGTCCCAGGTTTATATTTTGCATTTTGAGTTGTCCCAAGTTAAGGTTTATATTTCTTTTTTTTAAGTTGGGCCCACACAAAATAATTAATTATTTGATGAGTGATATTTTCACCTAAATTTTAATATCTTTTTATATCCATTTTCGTATCTTTTTATCCATTTTCTATGTGTTATTTGATGGTATGATGTGTTTTTATGAAAATGTGTGAGTATGAACTTAATCGTATGTAAAACAGATAAAAACGGAGCAAAAATGGAGACGAGAGATGAAACAAGGAAGAAGAAACAGGGCAGCATGAACACGGTCGGCCGTGTAGAGTACACGAGCCGTGTGCAAATACATGACCCGTGTACCGAACACGGGCCTGTAGGAGGCAGTCGTGCGCCAGCATCTGAACATCCAATACGGCCACCCTTTAGCCGTGTTTCAGCACACGAGTCGTGCGCTGACTTAAGTTAGTGTTGACCGAGAAATCCTGACACTACTCGAGCCGTGTGCATGCACACGAGGCGTGTCCGTGCAACATCAGAAAAATTTCAGAAATCTTCTAGAAGCTTCTCAAGGGGTATAAATACCCAATACTTTAATATTTGATCATAATTTCGAAGGGTTTCATCCCTGCACACACCTCACACACCATTTTCTCCATATTACGCCATCATCTTCATCAATTCTTCATCCATATCATCTATCTTCGTCCCACCATCCAATCCATCATCCAAGTAGTTAGAGAAGCAAGGGGGAGTGGAGTTTGCAAGAAGAGGAAGAGAAGCACAATTGAAGCTATTCAAGGGAGTTTTAATTCTAATTTTTGTAGATTTTTTTGTATATCAATCATGTGTTTTGGAGATACAATTGTCTATATTGTTTTCATTGAGACTATGAGAGGCTAATCTCCTTTGTGAGATTAGCAATATGAATTGTGTTGAATAATTTTGGGTATTTTGCAATTGAATGATTATGTTGATTGGGTTTATTAATTTTCTATCATTGATGCTTGAGATCTTGAGGTTTTTGATGATTTGTGTGTTTAGTTGCTCTAAATATGTGATTAGATTAAGAAATCAATTATGTGCTTAGGATAATTAAGTGAATCATTTCATCAAACACTTCATGTGCATTATAAATTGTAAAGAGATTGAGAAATCCTTTAGGATTTAGAACCCTTTGATAGAACATTCGATTTGTTAGATCGAGAGGTTAATTGATCATGTGAGGGGACTTTTTAATTGAACTTAGTACCTAGTTGGAATTGTTTGATTGAGAACCAACCTTAGAGCCATTTTGAGACCTTATTAAGGATCTACATCCTATCCATCTCGAGAGGGAGTTTAGGTGGAATTCGTGTTGGCTCTTAGTTAATAACCCATGACACTTATGAATTCGTTGCATGATACCTAGATTTTCCATGCTTTAAGTATTGCTAGTCTCATTCTCTATCTACTTGGCTTATTCATCCATCTTCCATTCATTTATCCCATTGTTTATCTTATCATTTAATTATTTTATTGTTATTTCTTGAATATTCCTACCCTTTATGATCATCTCTATAAAACTAAGATAAACACGAGATCGCTTAAACCCCAGTACCTTCCTCCATGTGGTTCGATAAATTCTTTAATTAGTCATCCCGACTACAAATGGCTAATCATTATTCCATATAGCGCTCACACACAACCCTAATACAACTACCCCACTTTACATTAAATATTATTTCTCTCAACTCACTACACATTAAAATATTATATCTCTTAATCTCCGTGCAAAAAGCAAACATCAACGTTAACACGGGATGAGGGGAGTAATACGTAAACGCTATATTAAAAAAAGAAAAAAATTGAAAGATTTCATCAGCTAATAGAAACTATCACGGTAAAAAGAAGGCAAAATATTAATTTTGGTTCTATAGAATAGGATTAATCCAATTTCGGTTCTCAACTTTGGTAATTTTTCAAAAGTGGTCATCTGGTGTTCGATTTTAGTCCTTTTTGTCCACTTTTGGTCATTTTTTCGTTGAAAAATTCCTTAAAGTCGCCGCAAAAAGACCAAAAGTGGACAGAAAGTACCAAAAGTTGACAAAAAAATTAAAATTTGACACAAAAAAATTACTTTTGAGAAATTATCAAACTTGAGAACTGAAGTTTAACTTGCGCGAGAACTAAAATGGATATTATCTCTAAAAAGAAAATAGAAGTTGATAAAATATTATTTTTTAATAAAATAATAAGGGTGGTGAAAAGACAATTAAGAGGGTACAATTAATTATTGAAAATGAAAAAGGTTGTATTGGAAATGGGGGGTGGGAGGGGGAGGAACGGTGGCCGTTGGATGGTGGACACAGAAATTAATGCAGTGAAGGGGACAGGCGCAGAGTGACACATTCACGTGCGCCACCTTCCGTTTCAGAATGTCTTCTATACACCTGCCCCTGCCACACCTCTGCCACACACAACCGCACGTGTCACTTCTCCCAACATTATCATTTTCACTTTTTTCATTTTTTTTTCACTTTATTAATTAACACAAGAAAATGGAGAACACTGATGTTATATTGTTAGCAGGATCTTCCTTCACATATTTTCATACTAAGGCCCTACTCTTTTTTTCGTTTTAGGTTTTTTGGAGTTTCATTTCTTTTTTTTATAAGTATATATATATATTTATTAATATAAAATATGAAATTTATATTTATATTAATATAATTACCAACTACATATTAAATAATAAAAATAATTTTTAATTCATGTGAAAAAATAAAAGATCATCTTTAGATGTTACGGAGGGAGTGAGTATTTCTTTGGGGGTTAGATACATGTCATACGCTTGAACGATTTGGCTAAATTTTTGCAACCATAATTTCTCACAATGCAAACCCTCTATGAGATGGACTACATTTTATATAAACAATTGTGAAAGTATATGTCAAAGGTGGGTAGCTCAAGTGGTTAGAGCCCCACTACCTAAGACTTTGGTCTTGGGTTCGAGACATGGCAAGGGGAATTTATTCCCCAATGCCTTCCACCAATGATGTGTTGACCCATTGAGGTGGATTGTTGGAACCTCGATCATAAAAAAAAAAAGATCATGAAAGTATGACAGTGGCTATTTTCAATTTGAAAACATTTTTTTACACTCAAAATAAAGATTCTTTATTCCCTCCGTCTCATTTCAATGTTTACATATTTTTATTTTGGGTGTTCAATTTCAATGTTTACGTTTTCTTTTTTGGAATATGAGACCCACCTAAAATAATTAATATATCACTATGGTCCCCACATCCAACACTAATACACTTACCCACTTTACATTAAATATTATATCTTTCCACCCACTATCTATTAAAATATTATATTCTTTAATCAACGTGCAAAAACCAAACGTAAACATTAAAACGAGACGGAGGGTGTATATTAAAAAAATTGGCCACTTTTTTATTTATTTTTGTTTAATTCCTAAACTATCCCCATCTTTTTTTTAGGTCTTTTAGTTTTTTTTTTCTCTGTCGGTTAATAGATTATACATAATACATCTCTATTAGTTTAATTTTTTTTTTTATTTGGCCCAAATTTTATAATTCTATTTAGTTCAAAGTGGAAAAATGATTTTAAAATTGAAAGCGAGCCTTTTTTTTCCCCCAAAAATATTTTGTGAGATTGATGATAACATATGACATTGATTTTCATTTTCAAAGATTCCCTTTTTGGCACAGTGATCATGTCATCAACGGTCATAAATAGTAATCATAATTATAAATTAATACTACATTTCATTTCATCATATTATTAATAATAAATAAATAAATATGTGGTCAATGACTTATAAGGTATGAATTAATAATCAGTAGTATATATTTACTCAATTGTTGACCAAACATACACGTGATGGTTTTGAGGAGTCAAGTAGAGAAATCTCTATTTTTAAGTAAGTTTCCATCCAGTTTGCAATGTATATTTTCAAGTATACCATCCATGTAAGCTAGGTATGATATGCATCAACCTAAGTTTATGTTCATGGAATCATGTTAAATTTAATTATTTATGGACCCAGTTAAATTTAGTTTAAAAAATAATTATAAAGAAAAGCATTGTATATTTGGATACTGAATGTCTTATTATATTTTAATATTATTACATTTTTTATTATATGTGTTAGATGACCGAAACATGTTTGAGAAAAATTTGAATCTTATTTTTAGGTTAATATTTTCCTGGTTTAAAGTATCTTTTTTTCTACACAATTCGTAATAGGATTGTAACACCAAAATTAATAGGAAAACATTATGGTATAATTGACATATATTATCATCTAAACTTAGGCCACCAATTACTTACTTACTGGTATAATTGACATATAATTTGCTCACTTGCAAATAATTAATATATTAAGCATAAAGAAGTAAAATTATTTTGATTTGGTTAAGCTGATCACTATTCACTCATTCGAGTTGAGTTTATCTCTGTTTATTTTTCGTTTATAATAAATCATAATATCATACTCGAGTTCTTCATAGTATATCTTGTGGAAAACTAGTTAATTTTAGGGTGGCAGTTTTTTTATTTAATTCTTATTTTTAAATAATTAATTTGTCTAATAGTGTGTTTTAATTATCAGCAAATTTAATGATTAAAATTATTTAAGTGCATCGTACCCATGCACACCAATGAGACTCAATATCAATTGTAATACGACATTAAATAGTAAATTCAATCTGTGTTCAGGATTATACATAGAAACTGTCACAAAAATTTAAGATGGGCAACATTACAAAAATAATACTACCTTGTCCAGTAATGAGGGCCATAGACTTTATAGTTAACATAAGGTCTCTGGCCCTCTTAGCTTGAGACGGAGGGAATATATATATTTTTAAAAAATTTATATCTATTTACAGTAAAATTTTAAAAAAATTCAAAGGGGCGAAGCGAAATCTATCCCCGTGTGTGATGTGTACCTTAATAGTACGTCGCACGTGCACACATATATATAGGTTTTTCACTTTTTATAAACAATTAAATTATTATATTTTTTTAAAAAATAAATTTATTCTCTACCCGTACCACAATAAATTTTAAACTTTCCGTTTTTTTTTTGGTATCATACCAACCTTTACTATTCAGAAAGAATCACATCAACTCCAAGTATTAGTTTTCAATTTATGTGAGATTTGAAAACTTGTGTTGGAAATCTAAATTAAACTGAATGAATAATAATAATGGAGTATTTGTTTTATAAAAAAATAAATTATTTTTCTTAAATTTTGTTAAAAAAAAAAATTAATACTCCCTTCATCCCATAACTAGGTATACAATTTTCCATTTTGATTGTCCCAAAACAAAGTATATATTTTCTTTTTCGGTTGATGTGACCCACACAAAACAATTATTATATCCATATGGCCTCCACACACTACACTAATACAACTACCCACTACATATTAAAATATTATTTCTCTCACTTCATTACACATTAAAATATTATACTCCTTAATCTCCGTGCAAAAAGTAAACGTATATCTTGTTCAGGACGGAGGGAGTAGTATTTTTTAAGAACGGAATTTACCAACAAAATTCTAACTTGTTGATAATTACCAACAGAATTGTCAACAAAAAATTACAGTTTTCTTTTAGCAACGGTATATCAATGAATTTATTATGTTATCATTAACTGAATAAAATATGTTGCTATTTACCAACAGAATAAATTGTCAACAAGATTATTAGTAACAGATTATCAATGAAATTATTTACCAATGAAATTGATTATTAGTAATGGATTATTAACGGAATTATTTACCAATGAAATCGAATTTCATTGCTAAAAATTTATCAATTACCACCTTACCAATAAATTTGTTATTAATCTGTTGATAAACCAATTTTACAATGAATTAAGATTTTTATTAATAAAATATTCCGTCAGTATAAAATAGATTTTTATCAACAGAATATTCTGTTAGTATAAAATAAATTTTTTGTAGTGGTATTTATAATAATAATGCAAAGTAATATTGGGATGTAGTGAGTGTAGTATTTCCTCCATCCCACACTTATTTTCACCGTTCAAAAAGGAAATATCACATTAATTCATAACTTCAAAAAGTCATCTTAATTTCAAAAATATCAATATATTACCTAATACACATAACACACTTTATACTCCCCGTCCCTCTAAAACGTACACGTTTTTCAATTTTGGTTTGATTCAATATAAAATGTGCATTTTTTTTGCTAGGAGGGACCCACACAAATTAATTACTTATTTCTTCATGGGTCCACACATCACACTAACAAATTTATTCATTTTACATTAAAATATTATTTCTCTCACTTAACTACATATTAAAATACTACTCCTTCCGTCCGGTTCTAAGGTATTCATTTACTTTTTGTACGTGGATTAAGGAGTATTATAATAATATGTAAAGTGAGTAGTTGTATTAAGAGAAGTGGTGGGCACAATTTTTTCCTAAATAGAGGAAATTGATACCTTTGAAGTGAACGCCAAAAATAATAAAATGGATACCTTAGAAAGGATTAATGAAGTATTATATTTTTTAATTTACGTGCAAAAAGCAAACACACATATTAATGAGAGGGACTGTGGAAGTATTTTAAGTGTCTATTATCTAAAGATAAATAATACAGTAATTTTTTTTTTAACTACTAGGAGTAGTATATATTTACAGTATTAGTGCAGTTAAACTTGAGACAGAGGGAGTATATCAGAAAGCTAAACGAATCGACCCGGTACAGTTTCCCCGGCGGCCCGGCCCTTTTATCTACTCACACGGTTGCTCAAACAGTCTTTTTATTATGGAGTGGGGTTTCACTTAAACTTAATTTCTCTTTCCTCCTCTCTCTCACTACCCCTATCTTACTATCATCTCTCCTCTCTCTCATTCTTACCCTCACAAATTCTTCAAATCCTCCACATTACTAGGGTTTGTAACTTCAAGATCTGCAGCTGTGATGCATCCGGGTTTCGAAATCCCCGGGCAAGATGCGAACCCGACCCATTTCCTTGAGCAAATCCAGACCCAGCAGCTGTTCCTGGACCCCCACCACTACGCCACCGCTCCGGCCTACTTCAAGCTCGGTCTCAACTCTTACACCATCATTAATGGCGGAGGAGAAGATGCTCTCCGACAACCTTCTCTTGGAATGCTCCATTGTTGGCAAAACCCACAAGATTCCACTAATAAACAAACATCTTTCTGGTAATCCATTTCTTTAATTATAATATACTCCATGGAATCCAAGGTCCAATTTTACTCTTGATTTATAATTTTGTCTTTAAATTAATTAATTAATTTACTGTCCTTACCATTAATAAATGATTGTAGGGAACCCCTCCCCCTCCCAGTCCCAGCAGAAGCATCCAATGAAAACAGTGAGATAGTTGACAAACAACAACACTTGGAAATGAAGCACAAAGATCTAACCCACTGTTTGGACACCAAAAGTAGGGTACAGTTTGGAGAGCTGGAAGCCATTTACAGTCGTCTCGGTACTACTACTACCGAGGCGACCCAAACATGTGATATTGCATCACCCGTGACCCGTCCCCGTCCCCATGGACAAGTGCCCGTGGGGACGGGAGATCACGGGTCAGAGGCTGAAGCAGAAGCTTCAGCCTCGAGAAAGAAGAGGAAGACGGGGAAGAAGAAGAAGAGCTACAGCCATCGGCTGATCAACCCGATGGCTGAGTTCTTCGCCAACTTAGTGCAGCAAGTGATGGATCATCAGGAGAATCTGCAGAGGAAGTTCACTCAGGTGATTGAGAGATTGGAGGAGGAGAGGAGAGAGAGGGAGGAGAGATGGAGAAATCAAGAATCCGCTCGGTCGGGCCGCGAAGCTGCGGCCCGAGCGAGGGAGAAGGCTTCGGCTAAGAGCCGAGAAGCCATGATCGTTGCTTACTTGGAGAAAATCACTGGAGAGAGAATCGATTTCCCTCCATCTGTAATGCATGATGATGATGGAGCTGAGTGATGAGCGGGTTTTGGGGATCGAATTGTGGCCGTTGATTCAGTGGAATGGATCTTGATCATGCGGATGGAGAAAGTGGAATCCATTAATGGTGAATGAAGAAGCTGCTAATTGAGAGGTTATTGAAGAACATTTTGGTAATGTAGGTAGCATGCATGGTGGTAGCATAATCAGTGCTTTAATTTGAGGAGAATTAGGGTTTATATTTTGTTCCTTTTTGTTTAACAACTGATTATTCTCTCTCTTCTTTCTATTAAAATACTAATTACTTCATTTTACTACTAATTTTATACACATATGGAGTATATGTTATTTGAAGTACTATGCTAATTTAGTTTTGGATCAGATGGTAATTTGTTAACGCTATATTTTTTTAAAATGTTAATCTATCTTACAAAAATCCTCTCTTTGAGACGATCTGCGTTTGCCATTAATTTAAAATTAGCTAGATATTAGTTTGATATAAATGTACGTGGAAATGTACGAATAAGAAAAATTCATGAATTCAGAATCATTTTCATGGCTGGTCTTACATACATATTAATGAGTGTAGTAAATATGTTTGCTCAAAATTTTTCCTGCACATCTCCTGACCCTCATATATTCTTGTATCTCATTTTAAAAAATCAGCTCTTTGGATTAATTTATGTTTTTCCATTTAATGTTTGGATTTTATTCCTAGTCAGTTTTTTAGGTACTTAGTCATGTAAAATAAAAATTTCCAACTTACCATGCCCACAAAACATACAAGTATATAATGTTGTCGACCATAGTATAAAGGAGAGCAAGATGATTTACCATGCCCGTAAATATACAAGTATTTTAACCTTTTTCACCATCTTTTAATTTAAATGGATGTTATATCATGTTATTCTTAGTTAGGATTTGAAGTTTTATTATCGGATGTAACACTCATATATGAAATCCACTATAAGTTTTTTCATGTAGTGAACACTTACAATGGAACTGGCCAAATTAGATACTTGGTACGTTTCAAGGGGACGAAGGAAGTATATATTCAGAGGTGGGGTGGGGCCGGGCGGAGTAGAGGTGATGGAGAAAAGCTGGCAAGGGAGGAGAGGAGTGGAGAAGTTTACGTGAGTTTGCGTTAGTGAGAGTGATTTGGAGCAGAAAGAGACATCGTTACATTTATTGCTTCTCTGCACATCCATCATCTCTCTTGACTCTTATTCTCTCCTCTTTTTCCTATTCATTCTACTTCTTGCTTTTTACCAATTAATACTTGCATCCATATTCAAGGGACTGGAGAATTAATAACAAAAGATAAATTAAAGAAAAGGGTTTGAGTTGTATTCCCCATCCATAATTTCTTTATACTTTCAAATGAGATCATTTGAGAAATTGAATGGAAATTGTAAGGAGATGCAATTTCAATTTTGGGGATATTATAATATAACACACGTGCAACTAACGGTATAACTTGAGCCTATTTTTTAAAATTTTGGAGGTCGTATGCTATATAGTATTTTTTTTTTTAAAAAAGTTGAATTATTTATCTTCAAAGAATTAATGATAATGGAACAATCAAATTTAGACTTAAAGTTAGAAACTTGGACCAACTAATTATGTGTAAAGTGAAATTCAAATAAATTAGTAAATTTATATTGTAAGATATTCTAATAAAGTTTGCTATATATATATATATATTAGGTAGGTTTTGCGTGATACCGTCTCACGTGAGACTATTTTATACTTTTTAAAATAATTATCACTTTCGTTATAAAATATTATCACTTTTAATTTATATGCTATAATTTGTTCATGAAATAGTATAATCACTTTTCATTAAATCATTATCACTTTTCGTTATAGAAGTTATCACTTTTCATTCGTCTCATACAAATCTTTGCCTGTATTTTAATACTCCCTCTGTCCCTCCTTAATTCTATTCATTTTACTATTTTGGGTCGTCCATTCTTAATTTATCAATTTCCCTTTTTAGACTCTGAGACCCTCACCTTCCACTAATACAAATAAAATATGGGGCCCACACCCTCCACTAAAACAACTAACTAATGTATACTCCATAAAATGATAATACTCTTTAATCCACGTGAAAAAGTAAACGAATATATTTACATGGAAGGAGTGGTAAATAATGCTGCAAGTATACAAATCTTATACTACTAATGTAGTATATGAGAGAGTGAAGCACTAAAATCATCTTATTATCAACACATGAAACAATATATATAACAATTAAACATAAAAAACTTCACTAATAATAAGCTCAAAACATATATAAATCAAAGAATCAATGAATAAATTATCTAGATGAACATGTAAAGTGCACCTAATTTAACATATATACAACAATTTAACAAACGAATAATGCATGACTTCTATTTCATAATTCACGTATAATAACTAACCTTATTAATAGAATGAAAGAGATGCATAAACCATTTCGTACATAACAAGGCCTTGTTTGGCCCAATATGTGGTAGATGCTTCTGAATTTTATTTTATTTTTATTATTGGGCTTAAAAATCTGTTGCATGCTTAAATGTCATTTGGATCTTATATGGGTCAAAACTCAAAAGAGTTTCAACAAAATGACCAAATGGGTTAATCCAATAATTAAACTTTAATGAATTTAAATATTTAATTTCTTATATGGGATATCATTGTGATCATTTTATCATCCATCTCATTATTAAATATTAACTAGTAATACAGGGCCCGTGCGTTGCACGGTCACGCATTTTTATAAAAGAAGTATATGTTCACTTAAAAATTATCTGAATTGGAATTTTTATAATATATACAATCTCTCGATCTATAATACGTATGTTCATTTCTAGCAGTAAGAAGATCAAGAAACAACGCATTTTGAATATATAACGAAAACAACGCATTTTAAAAATATAATGAAAGAAAGTAGTGGCAACTATTGATCCTCAATCCATGCTACATATGTTCCTTTTTAACAGTAAGAAGATCAGGAATTAATGCATTTTAAATATATAATGAGAGAAAGTATTGGCAAGATTGTGGGGCATTTAAAAGCAGAGATTAAAATTATTATGTATTTCATCTCGTATGATTGGTTAATGTTAGAACCAAAGAGTGAAATGAATCGATATTGGGATCGCTAAAAAAATTATTACTCACAGGTAATATTTATTTTCCTCGGTTTACAAAGATTTTATTAATAAATAAAAAAAAATTTGACAGATCGTTCACTTAAAATTGGTATTATATTTTTGAAAAATGCAAACCCCCCACTTATAAATTTTTATAAAACCTCCCTAAAAATTACAATTCTACCCAGACATAATTTGATTAAACTTATTTCAATGAATTATAAGAGTGGCTCCCAGTTATTTCAATAAATTATAAGAGTGGCTCCCTAAAACCTTTTATATATATTTCTCATAAATTAATTGTAATCGAACCAATAATTAATTTCTCATACCAAGTATTTCTAATACCAAGTAATCAAATTAAATATTAAGAAATATACTATTTTAATTTATATTGATTTGAGAGATAGTATAATATTTTAATGTAAAATTGGTAGTTGTAAGGGATGACAACAGGTAGGATACCCACTATTATAGGGATACCCATACTCGTATCCATTTAAATATAAACTACTCATATACATATTCATCTCATTAAAAAAATATATTATGATACCCGTACACATCCCAAACTCATTAATCAATACCCGTTTATTTTATAATTATTTATATATTTTTTCTAAATTAAAAATTTAATAAAAATTATACCATTATTAATTAAAAATAAATATAATATAAATTCTATTATTTTAAATAAAATTTAATAAATATAATTAAAAAACTTAAAACTATTAAGAGTTGATATCCTAAACCCTAAACTCTAAGAAGTTTGTATTTTATTACAGAAAAATTATAGAAAAAATTACAGAAAATTCACTAACAAAGTGTATTTTTTTTTCATTAGTATATATATTTTTATTCATAAATATATAAGTTTCTGAAAGTTGGTGCACGATTCACCCGAATGCACGATGCACCTGGGTGCATAGAATAATTAGCAATTAACGATTTAAATATATGAAATTGATCCATTAACTTCTAAATATTCGACAATTCAATGCATGTATCGGCTGGAGTAGGTCACCCAACCAGTAATATCATGTGACATTTCTAACATGGCGAGAAATTAAATTTATAGTCCTTTAATTTTAATTTATTTATTTTTTGAAATAAAAAATATACTACAATTAACTAAATATAAAATAAATATAATATAATATCAATATTTAAATAGTTAATTGGAAGAAAGATTATGAACTTCAATTGAGAATTAATTCATACGTTTGAAAATTTATTAAAAAAAAGAATCCCATCATTAAACATTATTGCAAAATGGACGGGAAACAGATGTCTGCTCGGCTGCTAAATTGATATTTTAACTTCACATTAAAATAAGTATACCATAAACTGCAGGAAGTTGTAATTTCATCTTTGAATGAACACTAAACACATGGGTTATATCCGTACCCGTATTCGATTAAAAAATAATTACCTGTATCCATCTCATTTAAAAAAATTTATTATGCTAACCATACCCGTCCCATACCCATTTATCAATACCCGCGGGTACCCATACCTGTTCAATATTCAATTATTTTATATTAAAAAATAATATTTTTTAATATTAACTTTTTAAGGGGTACCGTACCTGTACTTGTCATATTAAAAAAATTCATTATGATACATGTACTCATCCCAAACTCGTCTATCAATACTCGTAGGTTACCTGCTTTCATTTAATATTCATTTATTTTTATATATATTTATATTTTTAACTAATTAATTATGAAATAAATATAATATATTCTATTACTTTTAAATAAATATGATTAAATAAAAAATTATAACTATTAATTAACTACATATAATATATTTATATATTTTAGTGTTTAAATTAATGTCAATAAATTTAGGGTGATTATGGGGTGCACCTGGTGCATCGGTGCGGTGCACCCACGATTTATAGGTATAAAATAGAGTAGTGGGTGGTTTTAGTTTTTTTTTTTAAATAATAATATCATTTTATTTAACGGTGGAGATTAAAGTGCACCTGGTGCACCGGTGCACCCCAAAATTTAAAGAGTAAATAATAAGAGTTATTCTCTTGTGAGACGGGTTTTTATGAGACGGTTGTGAGACGGGTCGACCCATTACTAAAATATGCTTATTATATAGGTAAAGTATGCTTATTCATAGTTAAAGTATGTCAATAGTAAATCATATTATAACACCATAAAATCATACTTTAATTAATAATTTATCATACTTTAGAAAACATACTTTAAAAATTATTAAACATACTTTATCTATATAATAGACATACTTTAACACGTTTCATATATTTAATGTCTCACTGGAGAGTTTATCAAATAATAAAAAGCAGTGGGTAGTTATTTTATTTAATTTTAATTATTTTATTTTATTTAGTGGTTAGGATTAAATTAAATCTAATCTAACGGTTTAGATTATCCAGATGCACCGGTGCACTGAAGTTTAACTCTCAATTTGGACAGTCTCTACCATAAGCTACTTATTATCAATATTTTAGTAAAAATGTGCCTCTTCCATTAATTAGTGAAGAAATAATTCAGTTGTCCGGCAACTTTACTGAATAATCTAAGAAAGAAAACAATCAAAATAAAAGCAGGCATAAAAATCTTACTTTCAACTTTTGAATCGAAAATATTTCCAATATTAAATAAAATAATAGACCAATGCTTGTAACATCTGGATTAAGACATGTTATTAGAGATATATATGATAAGATAGAATCACTATCCGATGTGGTGAAACAATATGTTTAGCTTTGTTGAAAATGTTGAGTTCATAAAGAGAGATAAGGTTGATTGATTATTTTTCATACTATTGTAATAATTAATTTCGTAACTATGCAAAATAGCCAAGTTTGATATAACATAAAGAAGGCATTGTCAAAGATTAAATAGTTTTAAAATGGAAGCCCTATGGCAATGCAACCTCATCCTTTTTCCACTTAACAGCTTGGAAATGCTTCAGTTCCACAACAGCACCTTCAGGAAAGAGAACAATCATAAATAAAAGCAAGCACTATGAAGTTAACTTCCAACTTGTGAATGAGAAATATTTCCAACAGTGGCTATAAAATAATAAACCAATATGTCACCAGAGATATATAATGAGAGAAAACACTATGTAAAAGTGGTGAAATAGGTTTGCATTGGTAAAAAAAAAATAAATACATAAAAAATTAAAAAAAAGGGTTCTAACTTCATATAGAAACCTTTGAGTTTATATGAACTTTTAGTAAATAAAGATAATTGTTATACTAAATTTTCTTCTAAAAGTAAAGATATAAATTAACAAATAAATCCAATCAAATTAAGATCGTATAATAATAATATAATTAAGATTACTACTGTTTTTAATGATTGGCTAATAATAATTTCTTGTAGTCATTATTTCAAAGCCTAATTCACATCAAGCTTTTCTAATAACTTCCAATACCAAGTTCTAAACAATGTGAGAAAGAGACAATTGAACTCAAAATTTGAAAAGAGAAAAGAAATTGAATACTAAGAAATTAATCATCAGACAAAATTTAGAAAACTAAAAGGATAAGAGTAAATCTATTAACATGTTACAAAAATCGATGAGAAGACATAACATATAATACCCAAATTTATAAGAGGAATGCAAAAACAAAACTCATCATGCAATATATCATCCAAATAGCATGAACCAAAACATCACTCGGAGAATGCCACAAAAGAGTTAAAAACCTAAATACTATATTTTTAACTTCTTATTCTACATTCCTCAACATACTTAAGAAACAATTAAAAAAACACATAAAAGCAAGAACTGCATGCAATTTCTAAAAAAACGAAAAAACTAACCTTCACAGGCTACTGTGATGCATTCTTAACCAAGATCAAGCACATACTAATTACCAATACAAAGAGATAAACATAAGCACATTAGAGATATATGAATATGTACATTAGAGATATATTGTTAAAGTGAAGCTAAAATTTGAGGCCATTCTTAATAAGAGCAAGAACGTTATGCGGTCACGACTCAAGACCTGTAGAATAAAAAAAATTCCACTCGTAAGAGATGTCAAAGACTGATTTCTTTCCTGAAACCACAACTCAAACCAATAAGTTTACCTTCGTAATGTAGAAAGTCAATATATGCGAATTTTACATGTATACTTAATCACAAAAATTAACTATCATTCATATATTTCACTCACTAATATCTAAAATCATAGATACAACTGCATACTGACCACACAATGCGAAGTTCAAGTCATATATATAAATAGGAGTAAAAATGTATTGATAGAGATCAAAATAAAAAATGCATTATTTAGTGAACTATTGTGTGCTATCTCCATGAATTGTAGTAGCAGGAAATTAAGCCATTACTACATAACAAATACTCTAAAGAATCGGGTCCTCTCTTAGTTTCCACTAATACTAAGGTAAGAGTTTGCTGCACAAATAGGTGGCAAGCCTGTAATATTAATATTCTTACATAAGCAGACCATCAAAGGAAAAATATTTTTCCTATATTATCATAACAAACAAAAGACAACTTTATCAAAATAGAATAACTACTACGAATAGGATGAAAAATGCAAGTATCCTGTGATTTATGCTAGAGAATGATTTGCAAGTTGTAACAACTCTAACACCGGTAATTAATTTTAATTTTTTCAATTCTTCACTTTCTTTAAAAATCTTTTGGTCCCATTTGACCAAATCAAAGGCAACAACATTGCCCTCTGCAATTTGAGCAAAAATAAAGGGAAAAAAAAATCAAAGCACAAAAAATAAGAAAATGAGAAGCTAAAAAGGCAACCAAGAACATGAAACACCATACAAACTAAAATACACAACCAATCTATTTGTTCCATTTTTTCAATAAATAAAAAAAAGAAGCATAAAAAGCCCAACAATGAAAAACTATGATATAGCTAAAATAAGGAATTTCAAAACCCATAAAATACTTTTATATGATGGAAATAGAAGATAAGAAATGAATCATGAAGGCAAAAATAAATTCACGTTTAGTAAAACAATTTACCACATTCAAGATTGAACATGAATGAGCATTTACCACATTCTAGATGATTGTTCACCAGCAATCAATACATATCTGCAAGAAAAATAAGATTAAAAGAATACACTGATTTAAAAATACCTTAGAGCAACACGCCTTATAAAAGTATTCCAGCTAGAACCATGTTTATCCTCTAATGATAGAACACTCTAGTCATCACTTAAGATTCAAGATTTCACGTGACCACTAAAAGAACAACTATATTGTAAAAGTCATAAAAGAAAGTTAAATAATAATCTCAGAAACTTCCAGTAAAATATAGGGTTAATTGCGCCAAAAGTCCTGACCTTTTCGCGAATTTCAAATTAGTCCAAACTTTTTAATATTTACAAATAAGTACCCGACTTTAAGCCCTCGTTGCAACTTAAAACACCGGTCAGATTTTGTCTCCTCTTTGACTGCCCAAAAGCTGATGTGGAATAAAAAATTTAATTTTTTATTTTTATTATTTATTTATTTTTTATCTTTTCTTCACGTAATTAACCCATTCAGTTTCCTGAACAACTTCCGCTGTCCTCCACCGCCTTGCCGCCGCCACAGCACTGATCAACTACTCCGTCCTCCACCGCAATATTACCACCGCCGCCTCCACCATCCTCTTCCTCCACCTCCCTGGTCTGAAATCCCTGCTGTTCAACTACTTCCACATTAGCGCAGAAGCTTTCGACTACTGCTCCAACCTCCTAAAAACCCTAATCCATCTCCAGAACGATCGCGTCTCCATGCACAGTCTCATGATCGCCCCTAATTACTCCGATCTCTGGCGGCGCTACGCGTGCCTGAACCGCCACGACTTCGCTTGCATCCACGAGAAGCACTCGTCGGTGCTCCACCAGCTAAAGTCAAGCAGAAAGAGGGTGGCTAGGAAGATGAAGACGATCAGGGCGGTAAACATAACTTCCATGGTTTTTGTCACGCGGCCTGCGGTGTGGCAGCGGCGATGGTGGAGGCAGCGCACACACTGACGGCGATCGTGGTGGGCCACATGATGGTGGCCTGCGTCCCACTGAAGAAGTTGAAGAAGAAGCCAAAAGGGTTAGTGGATTCTCTAACACAACGGCGGTGGAGGCTACGGTGGCGGAGGATGATGCGCAGTCGTATATCTCCGGCTGGTTATCTAATACACTAAAAAATGGTACAAACTTCAGAGATTGCCGATGGAGCTTTTACGCAACCCTCACCCACCGTCGCTGTCGCCGCCCGCGGGGCCGCTCGAAACACGCTGGTTAGGGTCACTCGCAGCGCCACCAAGGCCGATAGGGAGGGGTCTGATAGGCCGTCTAAGTTGGGTGGCCGAAAATGCCGCTAGATTGTGCTTCTCACGCCAGCTCTCGAGGATCCAGAACTGTTCAAGACGCGCAAGAGGACCAGGACTGTAGTGATCGAGCACTTTGCTGGAGCTCCGGCGTTGCTCAGGACTATGCTGCTGAGGTCAAGGAAGGGGTCGAGATTGCGGTGGTCGATCCGAAGGACGAACGGCACGACTGCTTCGTCGTGAGGGATGAACTTGGACACGAATTCCTCTGCCCGAAGAAAAGACAAAAAATAAATAAAAATAAAATAAAAATAAAAAAATTAATTTTTTATTCCATATTAGCTTTTGGGCAGTCAAAGAGGAGTCAAAATTTGACCGGTGTCTTAAGTTGCAACGAGGGCTTAAAGTTGGGTACTTATTTGTAAATATTGAAAAGTTTGGACTAATTTGAAATTCGCGAAAAGGTCAGGACTTTTGGCGCAATTAACCCTAAAATGTATAATATCAATTTCATGAAGAGGAGACCAACAATTCTAAATTTTGAGTACCACATATATGGAATCGAATAAGACATCATTTGGGAATCGACTTCAAACATGAGCATCTACCTAGTAAAAAAGATCGAGATAACCCTATATTTCCAACATATTCATGGGTTCTGAAGGACGTGTAGTTGGCAACCAATTTCAAAAATAGCAAATAAAAGAACATCAAGAGACAGAACAAAGGGAACGTTTCACATTTTCAACACTGTTAAAAGTCACTAAACTTCACTATGGTTAGAAGAATGAATTACATGGTAGAGAATTCCATATATGATCATATATTCATTAAATTTGTCATCAGACAACAACATTTCACTTCCTGTTTCAATAATTTTTGAAAAATGGTATTAGACACACTATCATAAACATATGAGCACAAATCTTTTTTATGCTAAGAGAAGATAAAAACACATTAACACTTCAAAACATAAACTATTCATACTGATTATTTTGCGATTGGCTTGAATCATTGATTTGCCCTGCAAATATAAATTTAAGGAATTATCGCAAAGTACAGGCAATAAGGACGCAACATAACATATTTTGACCATCAATAAATGTATTTATAAATAAGATTACAAATGAAGAATATAATATAACCTGTAATGTTGTCCATTACATCCTGAAAAAAAATTTAAAAATTAACACACTAAGGTAGAGTACAATATTATGATCTGAGAGAAAAAATCTGACTTTTTTTATAATTTCAAATCAAATTTAGTCTTTTAATAATAATTCTTGTACATACCATTTAAATTGTATTTACTTATTACTATTGATTATTTCATGCCTCAATATATATATATATATATATATATATATATATATATATATATATATATATATAGTGTATATTAGGTGCACCCGGGTGTACCCTTGCACCCATATTTGTACAACTTTTTATTCTATTTTGTATACATGTTATTCTCTTTTGTATACGTGTTTTGTAATATTTGTATACTTTTTCCACACTAAATTTTTCATTAAAAAAACAAGCATTCATATGTGTATAACTTTTTATTCAATAGTGTATACATGTATTTTAATAATTGTATATTTTTTTACACTCAATTTTTTATTAAAAATTAACAATTAAATTGTATACATTTTTACTCATAATTGTATATGTTTTTGCTTATATTTGTACGTGGGTGCACACGAAGCTTCGTGTGCACCCGGGTGCACACTATATTTAGCCATATATATATATATACCCACAAACACAGATAGATATGCTTTCATTTACTAATTTTCCCTTATAATTTGGGATTGAAATAATATGAAAGCTACCTGAGGATGCAACTTGCAAGAAAGTTTATTTAACCCTCTTGTACTTTAAGAGTAGTTGAAACATGAAGCAAAACCTGTTGGAACTTGATGAACAATTAAAAAAGAAAGAATATTCATTAAGCCCCATGATTGGGGCAGTACATATTTCTAAAGTTCTTCTCAAGGTATCATTTTGCAAAATAGGAGTCATAGTGAAATGACTTTAAGTAAAAGTCCGCAAATAACTCAACAAAAGAATACATTAGTGATGGCTTATGGATTTGAAGATAAGAGTTTGAACAAAAAATGAAAAAAATATATTATAAAAAAAACACTACTTTGCTGGGGAAAAAATCTAGCAAGTGGCAATCTGTTGATGTGGTATCAGAAATCTAGAACCTAGAACAGAAAAGGCCTTAACTTCTTTTCTCTATTAAGCAATAACCAATAAATGAATGAGAATGAAACATCTTCAACAATATCACCAAAAATAAGGTTAATCCATGCGTGGCTAACTGCCCAATTTTAAAAGTAATGTTTGGTGATAGAAAATGCTTGCAATCATTTTAAACGCCATAAACAGAAATTGTGCTGCAAAAAGTTAAACTTCAGGCTCACCATATTTGTTTATCCAATACACAACCAACCTTACCCATTACTAAACATAATTTACTTGGAATAAAATGTCACCAAGAGAGTACAGGAAAAATTTATAAAAATTACCACTACTATATGATTTTTACCTGAAGAGACTTTTAAGAGTAAATGGGACTCGCTCACAGTTTTAGCTTCTGATTCAGGGAACTAACAGTGTCAAATTCGGTATCATAAAGACATTTAAATGGGGTTATGCTTATCAAAAACTTCATGTGGGGAATAAACATACTGACATGATAGCATGGTTCCAAGAGTACCTGATGTAAGTTAACTTCGCATGGGAAGGTGGTATTGCTTGTGTAAACAAAGTGCTTCCAGCATCAGCAATTTCAATCCACCTATTAAGATGTCTTGGCCTATCAATGACTTTCCTATAATTCATTTTAAAAAATCAACTAATAATTTGAGCGGCTACAATTGAATGTGAAAGAAAAAAAAAACATAAAAGAAGAAAAAAAGGCAGGTACTACACAGCTTAGAAACAAATCCCGAACATTAGATATACAAATACACATGACAAACATAAATAACACATAAAATGACAATACCTTCCGTGGACAGCTAAAGTTACAGTACCCATGTATGTTCTTCTTCACCAAAAATCCATGAATCATACCAGCATATGCAGATGCTGCAGTAAACAACAAATAAGTATTTACCTAAAATGAATTTTTTAGTATCAGATACAAATGATTCAACGCAATAAACACTGACTCACTGACTCAATCCAGGGCTGCAGAGGGCGAATGGGTATTCGCTGGTGTAATTATCAACGGCCTCAATCCACCTCCTATATATTTCTTCATTGAAGAAAAAAAAGCAATCAATTAAAAGGGGAGAAAGAAAAGAAAAATTAAATAAGATTTTCCGATTTCAAACCTCCGGTGAAGCACTTGATTTAATTGGGATTTTAAGGCGAGAAGACGGATATTTCGGCCACGCTTCAAAGGTGAACGTCTTCTTTAAAGACTTCCCACTCGTTGCCATTTTCTTCCCTCAATGCTAGAAACTCCATTTCTGGAGGATCTACGAACATAATTTCTCTTGATTCCATTTCTGAAAGATTGCATCTAAAAACAACAGAGAGAGAAAACATCACTACTTGCTACGACAGAGAGAAGATGAGATTGATTAGGATTTAAGGAGATGAGATCGATTAGAATTTAGTTAGAGATTCACCCCTGCCTCTTAATCTCCCCATCTTCACGCCCTGTCGTTTTAACTTTTCTTTTTTGAAGTTACCCCGTTGGTCCGCACTATTGAAGTAGGTACCGCGACGGCACGTGAGAACGCAGCTTGTGCACGTCTCAAACTATAGCAAATTGAGGTGAATAAAATCGCTATCGAGTGATTCAGCGCGATTCCATCACTTGTATGACAGTCATGATTGAGGCATCATAATCCACGATTGTTATAGTTCTTCAGGAATCGGAATCCACGATCGTTACCGTTCTTCAGGAATCGGAATCCACGATTGAACGATCAGATGGAAGAGAGACGGCTGGTGAAGAACCTTTTCATTATACGTGGGAATGAGAGCAAAAGTAGGGTTCCAAAATGAGTTTTCGGACGAAAGCGAAGCCAACGACGGAAGCATGGAAGAAGATGGTAACGGCGGAATGAAATAGTAGCGAAGGAATTAGGTGTAGCGGAAGGAGATGGTAAGATGTGAGATTAGGGTTTATAAGTGAATTTATTTGAAATGATTTAAAAAATTGTAAAAATTGCATAATATTTTGTGTAAATTGCTGAATTGACACAAATTGAAAGGAGGGGGGAGGGGGGGAAATTGAATCAAAATTGAGTCCAATTTTTGTTGCTTTTGTTGCTATTATATATATGTATATATATATAGATAGTTTCTTAAGTTTCTTATTTTAGAAATTTGGGACTCACACGCTATATTAATATAATAAATATACATTATTATATACTTCTTTATCTTTAATTCGCATGAAAAAAATAAATAAATACATTAAAAAAGAATAGAGAGAATAATATATATTATAAAATTTATGAGCGATTCTAGAGTGTGAACCCTAAGATTTTCCAAGATTTAAAGGTTTAATTAGAGTAGTGGATAGTTTTTTTTTAAGAAAGATTTAATTATATTATTTTATTTAATGAGGAGATTAAATTAAAAATTAATCTAACAGTTATGATCGTCAGGTATATCGGTGCACCACGTACATCCAAATTCGACTCAAAATTTATTATATCCCTAAAAATCATAGAAAAATTGGGTTTTGAGTCAATCTCGTCAATGGCCTCAATGAAAGAGCACCCTGCTGGTTGCATGGAATGGAAGTGTGTTTGCCTTCTCTGATTCAATTCTCTTATTTTATGTCATTCTTCTATCTAGAAGATTAGGAACTTGTACCCTAGTCATATCTAAATTTTGGAATATGATTAACTTGGGACCCTAGTTCATTTTAATGTAGGGAAGCACGCAATTGTGATGATTATGACGTGACAATATAATTGTACTAAAATAAGTATTAGCAATTAATCTCCGTTAAACGCAACATTCACGTGACTTGTCACGTGACCTCTCCGTCATTCGTCAACAACTTCACCTATAAATACCCTTACTCACCCTGCACCCCTCCGTATATACCCTGGCATTCAACATATCAGCAAAACCCGAAAGGAAAAAACCCTTTTTTGTGAATTTCCCGTTCACATACAGCAGTGGGAATCGATTACGTTCATAGTCGTTTGATCTAATCGAGTGATGATTTGATTTGATTTGAGGTAGAATAAGCAAGATATGTCAATTCAGTACAAATTCAAGAGTTCGGTGAATTTCGATGCGGTTGAAATTGGAAATCGTACCTCAATTTCCATTGGAGAGTTAAGAAGTAGAATTTTGCGGGGTGTTTCTCAGCAACAGCAAGGGTTTGATCTCGTCTTTTCTGATGCTATTTCCGGTTTAGGTACATCTTAATTCTTTGATTCATTGCCGTTTCATACAGTTCATTGTTTCTGTTTGTATCTTGATTTTATGTGTACTTCGTTTTGAATATTTGTTGTTTTAAATAATTCTTACCATTTGTTGTTGTTGGTAATGATTTGCTTGATCTGCATGTGCTTGTTTTGTTTTTATTAAGCGGAAAATAGACGGATTGCATGTGTTGGTTGTTATTCTTATTTTGGGGAAAAACTCAATTTGCATGTATTGGTTCTAATTTATTTGTATTGGGGAACAAATTTGGTTGGCAGAGTACAAGGGTGATGATTCACAAATTCCTAGTGGAACGAGTGTGATTGTTAAGCGTGTCCCAGGTGGAACGGTGCCATCCTTAATGTGAGTTTGTTTTCGTAATTCGTTTAATTAGTTGGCTGCTCAATAACATCACTTTTCTGGGCTTTGATTTCACTGTTGCTTGAATGCACATCTTCCTGTGCTTATGGGTACCTTGTGATTTTTTCTTCTCTCTGTGTGTGTGTGTGTGTGTGTGAGTGAGATGTGCTAATCATTCTTGAAAAGTTTAAAGGTTGGTGTTTTTTAATATACATTTGGACTTAAGAAGTGAAGTCCCTCGGAATAGTGCTTAGTAACAAAGGTTATTTGTTGGAGGGATTGGTTAGCAGGGACTGCCATAATGGCTACTCGACTTACCCTATCATGTCTATCACATTCTTTTAGCTGCATTGAGTTTGATGATAAAAATCATAATATTAAAAAGTGATGTCATACAGAGCATTAAAGCACAGTTTAATTAATAAAATGTCGTTTCTGAAGCTTCTCTTTCTGTTTTTTAGTTTGTCACGTGAGTAACGTAAATTTAAGGTTTATAATCGAACACGTGTCTGGTCGGAGAAATTAAGGTTTTATAATCGAACACGTGTCCTATCGGAGAAATTAAGGTTTTATAATCGAACACGTGTTTGATCGGAGAATTGAAGGTTTATAATCGAACACGTGCCTTCTGCCGATCATCCCCTGCCACTCAAGATATACTACAAGGATATTTCTGTAAAAGTTCTTTTTAAAATCTCCTCCTTCCAATTGTTTCTACGTTAATTTTTCGGAGGCTACCAAGTACCAAATCGTAACCTTCAAATCTGGTACTCTCATGAGTTAGCAGTAATTTTTTGCGTGTAATCATAATTACAAAAAGAAAAAAAGTTCTTATGTGAAATTCAATACCACACCCAATATAATGTCCAAAGCAAGATTTATATTCGATCACAAAGTGTCTAGTTTTAGCCTTTTAGGACAAAATCCATTTTCAACGGCAGCCCAGAGCCTTGACTTATGACTTCCCTTTTTCTGGATTCTTGGAGGTTTGATAAGTTAGAACGGATAGGGTTTTCTTGAAATTTTGAAAATTATGGCTATAAAGGCCATATACTGATCTTTTTAATAAGTGAGCTGAAAAATCTGTCCTATATTACATGTAGATGCATTTTTACTAAATTTTGTTTTTAATGAGCCTTTTATGTACCCTTTCTTGTGCTCTTTAGTTGCAATATATTAAGCTTTTTGTTAATATTGAATATTTTTATATTAGAAGTTCGGCAGACCTATATCCTCCACACTGCTTATATAATGCACGTCTGATGCAGGGTACCCATTCAAGAAGTGAAGCATGTTGGCTTGCTAGAGTCTCGTAATCTTAATACAGTTGTAAGTTTTAATTTGGTATTCGTATTCTATACTTCCTATTTTGTCTAATAACTTTGGTATATCATCTACCGACTACCATGTGTGATTTATATATTCATTCCCTAAATGCAATATACAATTTCATTGACATGCACAATAATGACTCCCTATCTTTATTGTTTCTCGTCTTCTTGTTCGGTGGTCCAACCTTTAGTTCCATCTTCCTGTTAAAGCCTCCTCCCCTTTATCGATTTATAGCACTGTTACTGTCTTATATTTAAATTAATATGCCATTTTTTTGCATTGTTAGTTTGCTTCATTAACTTGTGGACTATTCCTAATCATTTGGCATCACACATATACAGCAAAATGGACCTATGGATGAATTTGATGTCTTAGGTGCTGGTTTTTGTCCCACAACTGATTCAAACTTCTCTGATTTCAATCAAGAATTTGACCAAAATAACTTCCAGAATAACTCCAAGGGGAACAAGAAGGAAGAAGTTACTGGCTTGAGGTATATATCTTTATAATGGCTATGAAGGTTACATAATTACCTTTCATGGTTCTTTACGAAAATTGCTGGATTTGTTAGCACATTCTTAACATTGCATAAAACTATAATGCTGATGAAATTATATTTGCACAATATTATCTTGTTCCAGAAATTTCTAAGGAAATTTCCTGGTGGTTTTATTTTGAGACAATTCTTTACCAAGTTATGGGTGATGAAAACTTTTGCGCTTGGCTATTTTTGAATGACATTTTTAGCAGCCAACCTGTAAATCATGCTTATTTCTTGCTGCAGTTTTTAGCAACATCAAAGATACCTGATTTATGATTATTCTACTGGCATATTTTAACTTCATTGCCACTTTTGGTTGGTGTTAAAGTGGTTGTGGTGGCATATTCTAATTTCTAGGTGATTTGATTATCAAGCAATTGATCTTCATTGCTTGTCATCTTCAGGTCAGCATGTCAAAACCCTGATTCTTTAGAACCTGACGATGCAATACCTAGAGGTTTGTTCTTCCTGGACATCTTTTTTCTAGTTTATTCCTTTAAACTTTTTGCTAACTATGGTGATGTTAATATCAGGTTCCAATCTACATGGTAATGATGGAATCATTTTACCGAGAGTTTATGAGAATCTGAAGTTAAAAAGGTAGGTTTTTTTGTATTGTTATTTTTATGTTTGTGTTCGAAGTGTGAACTCTTATATATTCTTCTGGTTGTTAAAAGGCTTCCCAAATCCAATGTGCTGGCAGTGCAAAGTACTAATTTCAGTAATTTGCCATTAGAATTGAAGTGCTCCCTGTGCAACAATTTCTTCAAGGATGCTGTAATGATACCTTGTTGCCAGCATAGCTTTTGTGAGAAGTGTAAGTTCTTTTGTGCTTAAATGAGCTGTTTGTATGCAACATATTCCACGTTGTCCTCGGTCAATACTGCCAATCTTTGGATTTTCTTTCCATGTTATCCTTGTACAGAGTTAAATTATTGATCTAAAACCATTTATAATGTGGTGCGGATGTAGGTATATGTCAAGTGCTTATTGAAAAGGGGATGTGCCCAAAATGTTTCTCTATCAAATGCAGTGTAGGAGATCTGCTACCTAATTTGTCACTGCAGCAAGCAATTCTGCATTTCCTTGATTCTCAGATGCTTGATGCTGATTTACAGAACATGCAAAAGGATGTGCCAGGTAGATATCTTATTTTGATACAACCCCTGCGATACTTAAATAGGACTTAACTTTACAAGGGTGCATGATTCTTCTCCCTCTCCTATAAATGCAGATGGAGAATCTGGAATTCAAGATAAGGATGTTTCATGTGTTTTAACCGTTGTCCAAAGGGAACTTGAATTGCCTCAGTCATCTTGTGCAACTGGGAAAGGATCCAATCAAGTTTCTATGGAAGAGCAACAACATTGGAGAAATGGGGGATATTGGAACTCCGGTCTCCAATCACGTAAAGCCAATCAATTTGATGATCTAAGGTGCATGTATCCTCATCATAATGATATGCCCAAAGAAATTGAAGACTTCGCACAGTCAGGAGACTTTCAGGGTGAAAATCAACCTACTCTTCCTCAAGCTAAAGTTCATAATGATGGTATTTGCATCTCCTCATTTTATAATGTTTACAATATTATATATTGTTCAAGTGTCTTGATGATAATCACTGAAGTTGTTTAAACAGCTTTTTAGGAGCTGCTTGGTTGGGGGTAATGTGGGGGGGGGGGGGGGGTAATAAGAATGGAGGCATATTGATTCCCATTGTTGATGCTTGGTTGGTCTGGTGGGAATCAAAATTCCTCAATCATTTTCATTGATTCAATAACTACTCCCCACCCTTCAATCATTTTCACTCCCATTGTGGTTGACCTCCTCAATGATACCCATTGCCATTCCGATTGTGGAATTTATACCAAGCGACCCCTTAATTATTTTTATGGTAGAACTCTCCTTTTGATTAAGGAATTTTTGTTTGTAGATTTTGAACCTTGCAGCATTAATCAAGATGATTGCATAAAGTGCAGAATTGATTGAGATGATTATATTAAGGGGATTAAGTTTACCCTATCTGTGATTCTAGCTGTTTCAAGCATCGTGCGTAAATACTTGTGCTAACATTATTTGCATAAGCTTATTGAGAGTATTCTAAAGTGAAAACAAAAGGCCTTTGGAATTCTGTTACTCCAACAAATTGCTCATTTCATTGCTGTAGCCTGTACTTTGCCATTTAAATTGATGATCACTTATTATAATGCTTAGATGTGATGAGAAAATGTCGTTGCACTTGAGGCTAACATTGAAGGTCAACATATGATTGTATCTACTGATCCTTCAGAATGCTTGAAATTGTGACCTGAAATATCTTCTTTCCAGTTTCTTTTCCAGGATAAATTTTCTTCATGAATTACTTGAGATGGAGCTAATATGTTCTGTTCCTTTAAAATCTTATAAAGAGTCTAGATTACTGGTCATCCTTCACTTTCTTTTCTCCACCAGTTACTGTGTTCCTTGACGTGTTCCATCCTTTTGCATTTCAGCTGATCTTAGCGTCAAGGGAAAAGGTGGGTTTTGGAAAGACTCTGGAGGTATAGTATACTTTGTCACTGTAATGAATAGTTGCTTAATTTGATTTCCAACCGCTGCTATAATGTTCTATTAAAATTTTCAGGTGGAGGGCGGAACTTTTCAGGTCCAACTGGGCACAAAAAGGTAATTTCAGTGAGTGCATCTATTTGTATCCATCTACTGATTCCGTTGCTGCCTAATATTTCAAACAAAGGATTTGGACCTGTTTTTATTTTATAAATTAGATACTAGATGATTAGTAGCTGTTTTAGCTAGTATGTCCATTTATTAAAATCCCGGGGTCATTTGTTTCCTTTTCTCTTCATGGTTTTAGATTTAATAAATGAGCAAAACATGGAATGTGCAGTGTTCTTATATATCTTGTTCCTTTATCCACGTCTTCTTTTACCTGCTCTTTTATTATTTTTTTTTTTTTTTGAACACTCTGGCAGTCGGAAAACCATCTGATTTCTTACAGAATCAATGCATTACATTTCAGTACTTTTTACGCTTCTGAAGTCTTGTATGCAAGTTAATTTGTTGTTCTTCAGGTTGTTCGTAATTGCTACGCATGTGGTTCTCCAGACCATCTCATAAGAGACTGCCCTGTTTCCCATCCAAATCCCACATTTCAGCCAGGTAGTAAGTAGTAACAAAACAAGACTTCTTTGTTTTCCATGCAAATTCAGGAATTCTAAATTTGTTGGGCATTTTAGGAAATGGAGCATTTCATGGAGGCATGGTAGGCTTTGCATCACCATACTGGAGTGGCCCTTCAATGCATCCCTTTACACCCTATGCAAATATGATGTATGGTAACCCTACAATGATGCCCTTCAATGCCTCCATGGTCCCCGTTTCACCCTTTTCTGTTCCTCCCTACGTCCCTTCCATGCTAGGCAGCCTACCAAGCCCTCGGTAAGTTTGTTGAGTGTTTCAATTGCATCTAAGTGGACTGCACGAAAAGTTATAAGTGAAATATTTTGAAACTATTTGCTTCTTGCAGTGTAAATATGAGAATGGAAAATATGGGACCTCCCCGTTCTGGGCATTTTGGGCTTCAACAGTGCGAGTATAAGCGGAAACACTCAAATGAAAACATAGAAAGGTAATATTAATTAGTATCATGTGAAATGAATTACACATATTGCAAGAATGAATCTCTCTCTTGAGCAGGAACCTTCTACCATAAGATGACAAGAAAGAAAGGTATATTGCACGTTTTTCGCACTCACCTTACAAACTTCTATTTGTTGTGCTGTAACCCTTGAACTGCACGATTTTTGCACACTGTGCCCCTTGAACTACACGATTCTCCATCTTGGATGGCTCCACAGCTGATGCTACAGAGAACAGAATACGAATAGGAGAGACATCATTGTTGGTGATAGACTTGCAATTTTTGTAGTTCAGGGGAAAAACTCGTATGGGTTGAAGGGAACTGTGACTGACTCGTATATTAATTTAAAGTAAATTGAGCAATTTGTTTACATTAATTTGCTTCTTGATATACAAATTTCTAATATAAGTTTTGCAACAGAGAACGACATCCGGAGAACAAGGATGGTACTTCAGACCGTTATCTATGTGACAGCCAGCAAAAATCTCATGACTACTTATCACAGAAAGACGAGGAAGCAAGCCCGAGTCGCTCTGATGATAGTTTTTCCCAGAGGCTGGGAAGAAAACAGCTGCATGACAAGCATATGCATTCTGATGCACGATATGCTGAAGAAAGGCATGAGCAGAGCTATCGAACCTCTTCCTCTGGAAGAGACAAGAGGCTATGTCATGGGGAGAGGCCAAAAGATGCTGGCAGAAGCCCTGACCGGCATGGTGAAGGGAGGCACAGACACCATCATGGAGAGTTTAAGAAGTGCGATGAGAGAAGGGGGCACTACGATAGTGATACCAGTTTGGGCCGCCGTTCGTACCAGAAGGATGCTAGACGAAGGGTTGAGTCTGATGCCCAAGTTTCGCACAGGAACCATCATAGATCTTGGGAGTCTGAGAGGAAAGGGGGATACAAAGAGGGAGATGCAGGCCAAGATTCATCCAGACATCACGCAAAGCAGTCAAGAGAGAAACGGCGTGATGATGGGTGGCAGGTAATTAGTGGCTCTGACGATGACCGTAGAGAAGAATACCATCGCCATAAACGAAGAGCACACTGAAGAAGTTATGTGATGAAATTTTGAGGAGAATTTGCTCAAGGAAACACCGCGATCCATCTGCAATCCTTTAAATAGGTATATGTATCACCCTGTAGTTATTAGGTGTATATCTTAGTCATGTCAAAGAGTCTTTTACATACATCTCATTACTACTCAATAGTATAATACATTTAGGTTTATGGCGACTGCTAACTTAGAAATATTGCTATAGAAAGTTAAAAGAGTGGTTTAACTTTGATAACTAAAATTCCATCTGGTATAATCTTTTATTGAAATTACATATATATCTTTACTGACTAACCCTCTTCACTTGTTCAAGGTGAGTTTCAGATGCTACCAAAAAGTTTTTGCCAGAGCCCTGGCAATTGAAAATATTGTTTGAGAGTTTTAATTTCTCACTCAATTGATCTTTGCACAGAGGGTGCACACGTGTTGGATGCTGATGAAGGTATGTTTCTATAGAATATGTATATAAAGAAAATATATAGATCCCTCTGTTATTAATCCCCCCATACACACACATTCCTCCACTCTTAGTCTTTTCTTATATATTTTTGTGTGCGTGAATGGGTAAGCATAAAAACTATCGTTAAGTTTAGCCTAATTACTGAGGAAACCTAACTCTCTTTCAAAAGTACAAGTGCCAACCTTTGAGTCTTTGACATTTGTTTTCCCTCCCAAGTTGAGGTATCTCAGTAAATAGGTCTAACCTTAAATTTTATAATCTCTACACCATGTGTATAGTAAAGAAGTCTATGGCTCACTATAGATGATGGCTGTATTACAAGAAAGTCTTTTCAACACCACCAATTACTAGTCCCTACAGGCTTAAAATTTTAGATGAGGTAGTCATTTAATATGGTATCAGAGTCATGACTAAATGGAGGTCCAACGTTCAAACCTCAATGCCATCCATTTATAAAAAAACTCCACGTGCAAGGATTGTGCAAAATTAATCCGATTGCACGCGATGGGGCGTGTTAGAGTAATTTGATTTAGTATTACATGACGTTCTTCTCTACCAACTTAAGATTTTAAATGAGGATTAGTAAATCACAAAGTACTTGGGTTCTCTGGTCGTGGAGGATTTCACATATCCCTAATGGGGAGGATCAGAGGATCTTGAAGTATTTGAATTCTCATGTCGTGGAGGATTTCACTGATCCCATGAGGGGATACAGCATAACGTTTACATTCAAGGCCAACCCGTATTGTCATGCATAACCTTTACCTTTAAGGACAACCCCATATTTTGACAAAGCGAATTGCGAAGTTTACGAAAATTGTTGACTTCTCTAATGAAGGGCTCTGTTACCATGTTAAATGATCACTTAATTTAACATTTTAAGCTTGTAAAGAGGTGTCATTTAATACTTAATTAAATCTCTCTAACAAGCGTCCTAGTCATAAAAGCTTCAAATTAATTTTGCTACAGTTTGTAGCTGTTGATTAATATTTAAGACATTTAGAGGGTTTGTTTACAAAATATATTTTCAAGGGAGTTCTCATTAGCACCAATTCTTTGTCGAAAAAAAAAATCTATTTTCCTCGTGTTTTTTATTTTATTTTTAAAATAAGTCGCGTCTTTAAAATTATTATCAGTTTTTATTAATTAATTATTGATTAAAATTTATTGTATATAAATGAGTGCACATTGTACATGTGTGTATTGCACATTATTTGCACTATACATACATATGCTCAAGCAAAGTATATATTTTAAATACTCATATAATACACGTTTAAGTGTGTGTACAGTATAGACTGTAGAACTCACTCTTCTCACTTTACCCATCTCACATAATTTACCCCATCGACTGCAAAAAGACAGTTAACATCTTATTTAAACTACAAGTCTTACGTGGAACGGTTAAATATCTTGTTGTCGATGAAAAAAAAAAAGGAAAAGGAAAGGATTATATTTTGACGATGCATTATATTTTTCAAATTAATGGGTGCGTTATAACAATTCTCTTGGCTCTTATTCCCTTGACTGGAAATTTGCCCAAAAAAAAAAAAAAGCACCAAATCAGATCTTTAGTGTTTTTCAAAGTGATCTTTTTGCTTAGATAATAAATTTAATTGGAATTGTATTTTAAGAATTCATAAATGGGGGCTTTTATATAAATAAAAATGCATTCTGCATAAAATTTCTTTTTGTGCTTGTGTGTGTGTGTGTAATGTTTAATGAAGAGATGCAGCATTGCATATAAGGTGGAGAATATTAGTGTGTAAGGTGATATGTGAAAGAAGGATGGAATGTGAAAAGTAAGAATATGAATGAGAGAGGAGATTTATAAAAGATGTTAAGTATGGTGAATATTACAATGTGTATGTATAATGGTATTGGAAGGGTGGAAATCAGCGATTGAAGGCGATGAGCAATGCAAAGGAGAGAAATAGCCAGCTTAGAAAGAGGTATCTGGTGAATGTTGTTGGCCCTTCATCCTCTGCTTCCTGCAAAACCCAATACATATCCAAATTCAAGTTATTTACCCATGCATCATCTTGGACTTGGACTGGACTCTCTCACTACTACTGGACTACTTATTTCACTCGCTTCTCATTTCACTCTGGAAAAACAAACACTCAACAAAAATATAAAAAAGAATTGAAAAATAATCATGATAGTAAAAAATGCTCCTATAATTGTGAATTCAATATTAGGGTGAAAGTTTGTCGAGTTGTGTCTTGAAATTTAATTTAAACAAGTAGACGAAATTATATGAGTGATTGGATAATAAACTTTTTTATGGGAAGTAAAAACAACTTTAACCTAAAAATGTTGTAATTAATAAAATAAATTATTGAATGGGCGTTGGTTTGTTTTAACAAAGGCAATTTACTGAGCATGAAGACGGTTTTATGTTAGGCTAACAAATTGGTAAAAAATAATCGAGATGGTTTATTTTTTTTGGTCAAACCGAGTTTCGGTTTAATAATAGACTTTGGTTTAAGTTCATATGATATAATTTGCCATTTTAAGTCGTAAAAAAATCAAAATTAAGTGAAGTGTGCGTACTATTTGTTAATTGTACAATTTTATGTCAAAAAGAGTATTTATTTGGATGTGGGAAAATCTGGAGTATTCCTTCTTATGGTGTATCCCATCATAAGGGGCACCCATCGTTCCTTCCTTAAAGATTGGTGGAGGAGGTAAATTGCAGGTGCCTCAAGTAGGAAGGTACAAGTTCAGTTGAAAGATCTTTTCAGTTTTTCCCTCTACTACTTGTGCTATACCCTGGGGCATGGAGTATTACAACTACCGTTTTGGAAGGAAATAGTTCTCACGTGACATGCTAGACTTTGTGTTAAATTATAGAGGAAATTGGTTGCAGTGCCCACTCAGATAAAACAAATTACTTTTCTAACCTAGTGTATATTTTTTTATGCCCGAATTGATGAAAATACCCTTTACTCGAATACATTTGAGTAATGTATTCGAGAAATGTATTTGAGTAAAACAATGATAAAGTAAAAAAAATCGAGTAATAAAAAAAACTTCGAGTAATGTGAGTAATGTGAGTGAGTAATGTAATTTTCGGGAGTAATGTAATTTTCGAGTAATATGAATAATGTGAGTGAGTAATACAATTTTAGGTAACATGAGTGAGCGGGTAATGCAATTTCGGGTGACATAAGTGAGTGAGTAATGCAATTTCGAGTAACATGAGTGGCGGGTAATGCAATTTCGAGTAACATGAGTGAGTAGGTAATGCAATTTTCGAGTAAACTGATGAATTCGAGTAAAATTACTCGAATATTACTCGAATATTCGAGTAAATGGCATTTTTGTCAATTCGGGCATAAAAAGATATATATAGTTAAAATTGAGTTAGAAAAGTAATTTGGTAAATCTGTACGGGTACATTAAATTTTCACCCTAAATTGTATGTACCTGTGGCTTGTATTGAGAAATTAGACGTTTTATTCTTGTAACTTAGGACAAAAGCATTACTTTTCTTAGGGTGTGTTATATTTGTACCTTTCAGATTTTATTGTCAATTAATTCTAGTAATTTTTTTTCACCATTTGTTTAGGTGTTTCTTTCGATGTAATTATTATTCCCTCCGTTCTATAGAAGTTGGTATAATTTTTTTGGGCACGGAGATTAAGGAGTATAATAATTTTATGTAAAGTGGAGTAAAGTGAAGTGAGAGAAATAATATTTAATGTGTAGTGGGTAGTTGTATTAGAGGTGATATGTGGGGTCCATGAGAATAGATTAATTGTTTTTTGTGTGGGTCCATATATTAAAAAGGAAATGTGTCAACTTTAGTGGGACAAACCAAAAAGGAAAGTGTGTCAACTTCTATGGAACGGAGGGAGTATTTTATTCATGTGGTTTTAAAGTGTACTTTAATCCTTAGGGTGTATTCAATGCTACAAAAAAAAAAAATTATCGATAGATAATGAATTATTTTAATGATTACAAATAAAATTATTGATGATATTGAATTATTTTAATGATTACAAAATAAAATTATTGATAATGAATTCGAATAGATTCGGTGAATAACACCAACTTATAGTGTAGCAATTTAATTTTGGTCCTTACTAACTTTTTTTTTTCAAAACGATAATTTTATATATAAATAAACTCAGACATAAAAATTACATCGTGACTAATTAGCCAAAGAGCACTGTCAAAGACATACTCGATTGTACCATATTTCTTAAGGGAAATAGAAACATCCACCCTAAAGGGACAACTCACACATAAATACTAAACCACCTCGAAAAGAGGACTAAACACTCCTGCAAGAGGAGACTGAGAACACTCCCGAAGGGAGACTAACATCCAAAGAAAAAGAACATCAAGAATCACTACAAATATGATAAATTCAAACTGTTGCAAAATGCAACCTAAGAAAACAGATTCAAAAGGGATCTTGATGAAACACAAGAAAGGAAACAAGAAAAAGAAAAAAAAAAAAGAAACAGTAACAAGAAAGAAACAGCTGGAGACGTAAGACGTAAGGAAACAAGAAAAGAAAAAAAAATCAGTAACAAAAAAGAAACGGTCCTTACTAACCCTATATTGAATTGATAGTTTTTTTTTTTCAGTGTTACTGTTTAATTTGATTAAATTAAATGGGACAACTTAGGCATATAATCGACACAATTAGATGTCCGAACTCATGATGTTAAAGGCGAGAGACGTAAGACTATTTCCATTGACGACCATTTGATTCGGTCGTGCACATAAGACAAAGAAAGTGGGAATAAAAAAAAATTAAAAAAAGAAAATAATGGAGCAACCGGTTGAGACGACAGTCATCCTACAACATGTACTTCAGCCATTCCCACCTTTCACTTTTATCTAATAACTTGACAGATTTCATATTATGATTAGTTGTAATTTATTTTTATAGATAAATAATTTAAATTTTTAATAAATAATATTTAAATTATTTTAAAAAATAAATTAAATAATCAAAATTTTTAATTTTTTCTCTATAAATAGAATATAATATTGATATATTTTGGATTAAAATAAAAAAACTCTATTTTTTTTCTCAATCTCAAATTATATCTTCTTCTTTCTTTATGTGTTTTCAAAAGTTTTTTATTATAATTACGGAATTAAATATTTTTTAAAAATATAATATTATTTTAATTTTAAATATATATAATTATTAAGAAAATTTTTAAAAAATAATAATATATAATTTAATTATAATTATTGTATGTATATAAATGAGAGAGAAATGAATATTTTATTAAAAAAGTAAGTTGAGTTGGGTTGTTGATGGAGTATAAAAAAATTGAAGTTGGGTTGAGTTATAGGTTGTATATGTGAAAGAGAGAGAAATGAATATTAATAATGTTGGGTTGTGTTGTTGTAGGTTGTGGATGTAGGTAGTCTAAAGCCCTCGTTTGAAGCCTTAGGCGCGCACTTAAAAGTACAGGATATTCTAGAATATTAAACAAATAATTGTCTAACTAAATAAAGGTCAAAATAAAAAAAATATCATATAATCTATCACTATATATATATATATATATAAGCATTTAAAGTCAACTTCTTTTTTCCGCTTAAAATTTTGGATCAAAATCTCTTCAATTTCTCACTTCTTCTCAATTTCTCTTCAATTTCTCACCTCTCATTTTATTCTTATTTCCTTAAATAAATACATTTAAGCAGTGATTAGAAAACCGGACCGGAGGCCAAACCGGTCAACCTAATGGTTCAAGGTCGGACCGGTCGGACCGGGCGGTTCAACCGAAAAAGCAAAAATTACATATTATTAAGTTTTAATAATATTTTATTATTTTACATATAATTTTTTATTAATATACTTAGTGTAATGAAAAATAATGGATTGAAAGAGTAAAGTTAAATGTGAAAATAAAATGATTTCTGAATTTTAATTTATAATAATATCTTATTTAATTCAAATTTACTTTAAAATTGAAAGAAAATTAATTAAGAATATTAGAATTGGAATAAAAATAAAAAAAATTGTTAATTTTTTTTATTTGTTGACTCTAATTTTAATTAATATTCATTCAAAAAAAATTTATAATTATTTGGATACAATTGAATTTATTTCAAAATTAAATAATTATTGAGTGATAAATTACTTGTAGTTAAATGTAGGAGTATATGTTTATAGAAAGGGATAATATTCCACATTGGTTAATTATAAGAGAGAAAGAAGTTTTGGATATTTATAAATAAAGACCCCCTTTTCTTCCTATTTTTCCACAACATCAATATTCCACATTAGAAACTTATTAAAGAGAAGGGTATTGTGATTCTATATAATGATCACTACTCCCACCTTTGCATCCATCTTATCTTGAGATGTTGGCCAAAAAATTAATCGACGACTCGGATCTCAAATACAAAAAATTAAAAAAAAATCGACAGTTTCCGGTTTGACCGGTTCAACCGGTTATCCCGATTTGAATCGGTTCAATCCGATTTTTCCTGGTTGAACATCAAATTCGATTTTTAGGGTGCTTTTGGATCGATTTCTCGGCCGATTTCTGGTTCACCCGGTTGAACTGGTCGGTCCGGCCCGATTCTCTAATCATTGCATTTAGGTGCTTTACTATCACATTTTTTAACTCTAATAATTTTATGTCCAACAAAATAATTAAAATTAAAGATATTATTTTTGTATGTTTTTTTTTATCAATTAACATGTAGAAATTTGTTTCAATTTGAGTTAAGGCAAAAGCTCTTGCGCCCCCGGGGACACGGAGGGATACTTCGTGTCCCCATGTGAACATAACCCTCCCCCTCCAATTCTATTTAAACCTATGTATTGCTAGGGGCTTAAATTGCAAAGGGGCATGAAATTGCAAAGGTGCACGGAATGTGCTCCGTGCGCCCGGGTGCACAGGAGCCTCCCTCTTGAATTTATTATTATTGAGAAATTTTGGGTTGTATTTGAAAATAATGTTAAGTAATTAAGACATTATTTGGAACTGTTTATAACATATGATTACGTAATGAAATGTAAATATTATAAAAAATTTAAAATTATTGGTTTTTTATAATTACTTTAATTTATTATACATGAAAAACGAATAAGGGTCGTATATCGTCGATTCAACTAAATACTATTTAATTCATTACACATAAAGAACTAAACTAAATATACATACCATCACAATATAAAACCGCATACATATGTATTCTCTTCGACCCATTCTAATAGTTATATTTGCTTTTTGCACGGGATTAAGAAATTTAGTATTTTAATGTGTATTGATGTGAGATAAATAATATTTTAACGTATAGTGGATGATTGTATTAATGTGGCGAATGAGTCATATTGAGTATTTTAATTTTAATTACTTAATTGTGTGGGTCTCTACACAAAAAAAATTTGTAACCGTTAGAATGAAACACCCAATTTTAAATTATATAATTATTAGGATGGGATGGAGGGAATACATAATTATATGTATTTATGTGTCCACGATATATATATATATATATATATATATATATATATATATATATATATATATATATATATAATTTACTATTAAAAAAATATCTATATTTATATGATTTTATTTTTTTAAAATTTATCCCGTGCAACGCACGTGTTAAAATGCTTGTAATACATAATAACTCATAAATAAATAACATAATAACAATTAAAAACTTGTGCATAATGTCATAATCAACTTCATAATTCAACTAGTTAACACAAATAGACAATCACAGTGAACAAATAAGTAGAATTCTTCATGTTTAAAAAAATATCAAATGTCAAAGATTCAAATGATCCATAATGTGATATAAAAATCACAATTATCATGGTCTATTGTTGTACTCATAATTTTTATTCTCTTCTTTACCATCAAATTGATCATTATATATATTCATGAAATTCTTCATTTTTACGAAAAATATAGAATAACAAGAAAAAAAATCTAAAATTATGGTAGTTGGATAGCGGCGGTGCCAGACAATAATGATACCTATTTCTAAAAATTCTAATGATTTTGTGGAAAAGAGAGAAAGTGTGAAAATGAAACTCAAACCCTAGTCCATATTTATAAATAAAAGTCAATATTTTTCTAATAAAATTGTGTTTACCATGTAAAATACATATTTAGCACGTGACAATTTTAGAAAAAAATAATTTAAAAATTGACCACATTTGGAATTGTACGTGAGGTACGCCTGAGGCACACCTTTAACATCCAGAAAGGCGCCAAAGGTCATGGTTGCTTTTTAACATCAACCTAAATCCCAAAAAATCAATAATATTAATTTTTAACTTTTAAGCGATGAGGACTTCATTAGCTTGAGACGCGCCTTTAACAATTATGTAATCCATCATCCATACATTTAAATGTACATATGTACAATCACACGATATTTACACAAGTGTGTAATATAATGCATCTATGATCGCACAATATTTGCACAACATTGTATACATTATGATCCGTACATTTAAGTGGGCATATGTATGATCACATGACATTTGCACGAGTGTGCACTATTTATTTATTGCACAACTCTACACAATACGTACATTTAAATGTACATATGTACAATAACACGATGTTTGCACAAGTGTGCATTGTATGTTATTTTTCTATCATACGTACAATCACACGATATTTGCACAACTTCGCACATAATTCTATTGTGCATGCATACATAATTACTTATTGAGTGTATAAATGCAAGTTCGAAATTACAGTAGTAATATCATACTCCTCTATATCATTTGATCATATGGAGAAGTTGACTGTATTGAAATTAATTAGTAAATTGGAAGCTCGGTTTCTCCCATGATTAATAACTTAAATCGATTGACCTTTATAGGATTATTATACGGAATATCTCTAGTCATAATTGTGATCCTATTAGATTTGACAATTAAATAATTTCCTTGTTAATTAATTTCTAAAGAGTGGGTGCAGTTGCGTTATTGGAGAAAGCAAAGAGCGTGTTTTACCTGGGGAGGTGGGTCCCCCTTAGGGGTTTGAGTAATATCAACCTCAAAAGGCCACGTGTATGTATCTGCTTGGCCACTCCTTGCCAAGCACCAATCATACATCCTTCTCTCTTCCACCGATGATAGAATTGAATATGATTCCTAAATTAAACTAATTATTAAATTATATTATATGATCAACACTAATTAAGTAAATGTTAATTTTATATATACAATATCCACCTTCAAGAGCTCTAATTCCTTGCTAATCTCCTCCTCCTCCTCCTCTAATCCTTTATTCATCACCCCTTGTACCTTGCTCTTGTACGCAATGCTAACCTGTTTGTACCAATTTATACACATATTAGTAAATGATACTAGTACAAATAATGATGTTGTACTGCAGTTCAAAATTTCTGCAGTGCACATAGGATTTCTTGCACTTTTGCGTTATTATTTATATAAATGATATAAGTATTTTCTTTTAAATTTTATTCTCTCACACATTCAACATAATTGTGACACACAAAAATATTATACTTATTTTACTATATATCATACTTTGTACCAAATTGGTGAATATATAGATTTTCTTCTCTTTTACTTTTACGTGTTAGTTATATATATTTAATAATGTCGTAGATAATACACGAGAACGGCATAGGAAATTATATAGAGAGAAAAAGTGAGGGTTGGTTTGGGACCTGATCATAGGGACATCCAGGTTGAAGGCCGAGTCTGGCATAGTGATCCACGTCTGTAATTGCTGCAACTCTAAAACACTATTACATTAATAATATTAATTTAATAAGTACATATATTGAATATTGTGAGTAAATTATTAGGAAGTAATCATTCTGTATAGAATTTTTTTTTAAAATTAGTGTGGATTATAAGAATATTACCTAGGCCACGCAAAGCTTTTTCCACATTAAGAGATGAGATGAGTGAGGGTGGCCCTTTTGGGACCTCCGGAGCCGGCTCGATTTCTTGTTCGGTCGCCGTGGAACCACTTCCGTCGTCCGAATTTCGGACGACGAGCAGCTTCCGGCGTTGCTTCGGTGCATGGGAATGTGTAGGAAAAGAAAGTGAAATGGGAAGCCTATGACTTAATTTGGTAGAAAGGTGTTTGTGAGTAGGAGTAAAATGAGCAGTAATTGCTCCAGTAGCCATGGAAATGTAGCAGATTATATTTAGTGGGTATTTTAGGTTAGGTTATGTTAGGAAGTGGATAACACAAGGGTCTCTCCTTGCCAAACAAACCCTATCCCTTCTCTTCCTTTTATTTATTTATTTTTATTATTATTATTCTACTTACATGCATGAAATGCTAATGATTAAATAGAATATGTATGAGGGGGCGTGATGGTATGTGTAAATGAAAATTAAATAATGTTAGAGCGGAAAAATAATAGAGTATAAATCAGGGGAAAGAAAAAAAAGAAATGAATACTAGATTAATGTAGAAAGAAAATCCAATTAGTATAAGTCTAAAATTTCAAACACTCAAAACGATTTTAAAAACAAGAAATAATCATCCCCTTTACAAATAAAAAATAAATTTAAATTTAGGGTAATTTTGGAGAGCACAGGTGCACCCTTTGTTTATAGTTTTAAAATTAAGGTAGTGGACAGTTTTAATTTAAAAAAATTTAATTATATTATTTTATTTAATGGTAGAAATTAAATTAAATTTTAATCTAACAATTAAAATAGTACCGGTGCATTCTAATCGGACTCCTAAGTTTATTTAACATATCAATAAGCCCAACAATAAAGGCCCACTGTAAGAATAGCATTTTAGCCCATTAAAGAAAACGCGCTCCAAGAATTACTGCAACCCATTACGTACTCCATGCAGCACCAGCCTAGCCCATCAAAGATGAGGAAGGCAGCCCATTTTAGTGCTGGCCCACCATTAGCAATTCAACTGTGCTCCAATTGTTTTGAGTCTTTTTAGTTTTGACATTGGAAATGGTGTTAATTCAATTTCAGGTGCATCGAATCATTTATTTAATAAATAAAAATAAAATTCTAAAATTTTGAGTTTAAAGTATAAATTTTAAAAAGAACCAAGGAGCATATAATTTTTTATTTTTTATTTATTGAAAATGGTGATAAAATAAATTTCAGAGTAAGTTTTAATTTTTTTTAAAAGAATGTCAAAATAGAATGGTGGAACTTAGTGACTAGCATCCACCATTTAACGAGGCTAAGCCACAATTTGGTAGGGTGGGCTGGATATTTTCTAAACTGTGTAAAATTAAATTATTTTTAAACTACCACTTCTTATTTTTACTACGAATAAATCAATAATATTTTTATTAATCTCTTATTTTTAATTAATACTTCATCCGTTCAAAAAATACATGCACGCATTTGGTGGTACGAAATTATATATTTTTTTTTATTGTAATGATGTAAGAAAGAATAGGAGTATTTTGGATATTGAATAGAATAAAGTGTATAATATAGTTGATTTTGATTTAAATTATGCGTGAAAAGAATGTGGTATTTCTATAATATTGTAGTATTAATATAAGATTATTTATATTGTGTATTAATTCTATTTTTAGGGTGTGCAAGTATTTTAGGAATGGATCAAAAAAAAAGTGCAAGTATTTTTGGAACAAATGATGTACTATAATTTGCTTCTTTGTATAAACTGGTAATGAGATTAGTGAGATTATGTCACGGGAGATTATTGTACGTTTTCATAATTAATTATCACTTTTTATTAGAGATGCTATTAATTTTCTTTTAAAATATTATTACTTTTCATTTATATTATAAATGATTCATATTATTATTTTTCATTATTAAAGTTATCACTTCTTTTCATGTCATAAAAATCATTAATAAATAATTATTATGACAATTTATATTATGATTTCATCAATAATTCATTAATAAAAAACTACGAATATTCATTAATATTTTTTATAATAAATATTTTTTTATAAAAAATAACATAATACCTTGGTTTGTGCGTCATCTATAACAGGATCTGAACTGGTAAGGTCAACAGTTTTGACAACTCCATTTGCAGATAGAGGATATCTATCATTCAATTTTCCAAGATCAAATTTACCGGCTTCCATTTCTTCCTTCTTCCTTGAAAGTAGTTTAATATCTATTCAATGCAGTATAAGAGGAATGGATACAGGTTCTGGTATTTCCCCTCAAATCATACGATGAAAATATATGATTTGCAATAAAGAATACATCCCCCAATGCGTGTACTAGATCTCAGCTTAAACTTGGAAATAGAAGAGCACAACTCATCAAAAATAAACTTGCACCAATCAAGTTCGAGAATCATACTCAAATCTTCCAATGATTTAGCAACCCGACTCTTAATAGACCCATTGACAGCAGGTGCAAGAAAAGAACTTACAGCATATAACACAAATATTCTTTTAAAATCTACACCTCCATCCTTAAACTTGTTCAAAAGAAGGTCACCCAAACAACCACAATGCATTTTGACCTTTATATCATATTCACCTTTAATGAAATGGAGAAACTTTGACCCTTTAAGATTTGTAAACATTGTCACATCCATACCATCATTCCTTGGCAGCATAAAAACATCATAGACATCATAGGGAGTAACACAGAAGCTCTGATAATTATCCACGTTTAACATTCTACTACCACTATTGAAGTTATCAACCAACCATGCCATGAGATCTATATTAACACATTTATCAACTTTTAACTCCAATAAGGTACCAAACCCAAGCTCCTTGATATCAGACTTCTGCTTATCATTGAAATTCCGCACAACAGTGTTAAGGCCATTAGGCCTGCAATGACTAAATAACCCACTGGATAAAAAAATAAAAAAATTATAAGCATAATATATCAATTGACAAAACACAGAAATCAAAAAATAAAATAAAAAAGTATAATTACTTTTCCCTAAGTCTGTAGTCAACTCACTTTGCTTTCTTCTTATCACTGCAATAAATATAATAATAATGATTAAAAGTGTTCATCGTAAATAATATAAATAGTCAACTATGAACAGAAACATAATACCTCTTATTGTTGGTTGTAGAATTCGATACTCCCTTTTTAGATCTCTTAGTAACAGGCTTTGTTGGTTTATATTTTCTAATAGGAATTTCTCTACAATATAAATAAAAATAAACACAAAAAAACAAACAAAAAGAATATTACAGAAAAAGAAAAAATGATACAATGTATTGAAATTTAAATACCTCAAGGGGACCTCATCTGAATAAAATTGTCATCATCATCAAAAAGATTGCAAGCAATAATACAAAATAATTTAAATAAAGGAATTTCACAACAAAAAATGAATAAAAACATACTTAGTAACCTAAGTCATTGAATATAGTAACCTCATATATAGAACAGAATAACCTTTGAAAACAGGAACATAGAAAAATTACCTCATATTTCTGGTATTATGAGTTGATTTTTTGCTTTTCTCAGCCCTTCCATCAGGCTTGAATATTTTAGATACCCTAGTAACAGGCTTGGATGATTTCGATATTCTAATAGGAATTTCACTGCAATATAATTATAACTAAACATAAAAAATACAAACAAAAAGAATATTACAAAAAAAAGAAAATTGAATACAATGTATTGAAATTTAAATACCTCAAGGGGATAACATTTGAAACAAAATCGTCATCATCATCAACAAGACTGCAATAAATAATATAAAATAATTTAAATAAAAGAATTTCACATAAGAAAATGAATGAAAAACATACTTAGTAACCTAAATCATTAAATAGGGCAACGTCATATATTGGAAAGAGTAGCCATGAAAACCAGGAAGATAGAAACATTACCTTCTATTTTTGTTATTAGGAGTTGATTTTTTGTTATTCTCTGCCCTCTCATCGGGCTTGGATATTTTAGATCCCCTAGTAGGCTTGGATTGTTTCGATCTTATAATAGGAATTTCGCTGCAATATAGATATAACTGAACATAATAAGAGATCAAACAAATTGACTATACAAAAAAAAAAGACTACAATGTATTCAAAATTTACATACCTTATAGGGGTCTCATCATCAACAAGACTGCAAGCAATGATAAAAAATAAATATCAAAACAAAGAATATCACATAAAACAAATTTAATTTACTTCAAGTTTAATATAAAATAATTTCAAATCCATCTACTTCTTTCCATTACCAAAATAATAGAAAAATAGAAACTAGAAGTTGATAACCAAACATCACAAAACATGGACAAAATGAAAATAAATAAAAACTACAAACAGTAAAGTAAAATCTGGTTCATAATAAACCAATTCAACAAAAAGAGTAAATCATTAAACAGTAAATAGTAAACAAAATAAAATTAGATATCATAAAAATGAATCAAACTATATAGAGTAACCTAAATTATAAAATAAAGTAACCTCATATATAGGAAAGAGTAATATTCGAAAATAGAAACACCAAAATGATACCTCCTATCTCTGAGATTAGGAGTTGTTGTTTTTTGCTTTTCTTTACCATCCCAGAAGACTTGTTTTTGGATATATTGCTATAATTTCAAAAAGAACAAATAAGAGCACAGCAACACAAATACATCTAAAGAAAAAATAGTCCAACGAATCAAACCTTTGTTTATCATTCCTTAACTTTGACCTCCTCTCATGAATAATAGGTATTACAGTTTCAGTGTGTCCAATTTTACTACAAATTCAACAAGAACAAAACATTAATATAAGAGTTCATTCTTTAACTTTGACCTCCTCTCATCACTATCGGGGATTACAGTTTCAGTGCGTCCAATTTCACTACAAATTCAAAAAGAACAAAACATTAATATAAGAATATATCAACATAATAGAGTCTAATGAATCAAACCTTTGATTCATATCATTCTTTAACTTTGACCTCCTCTCATCACTATCGGGGATTACAGTTTAACTACAAATTCAACAAGAACAAAAAATTAATATAAGAGTATATCAAAATAATAGAGTCTAATCAATAAAACCTTTGATTCCTATTATTCTTTAACTTTGACCTTCTCTCATCACGATTGGGGATTATAGTTTCAATGTATCCAATTTCAATACAATGTCAAAAAGAACAAAAAGTAAATATAAGAGTATAACAACATAAGAGATTCTAATCAATCAAACCTTTGATTCTTATCATTCCTTAACTTCAAACCCCTCTCATCACTGTCCAGAACTACAGTTTCATTCTGCCCAATTTCACTACAATTCCAAAAAAGAACAACAAATAAATATAAGAATATAACTACATAAGAAATTCAAATCAATCAAACCTTTGATTCATATCATTCCTTAAGTTTGAACTCCTCTCATCACTATCAGGAATGACCGTCTCAATCTGACCAATTTCACTACAATATAAGAGTACAACAGAAAAGAAACAAATTAAAACAACAAAATAATAACAATGTATCTCATTTAATGAACAAACATGTACCTGTCCTCATTTACTCTAATAGGACTTCTTTGTCTTTTCATTATTCTTGCATAAAATCTTGGTGAAGTTTCAGCACCAGAATCCATTGATTTCTACGCAAGTTTATCATCATACAATACAAGAGAATTACAGCCATGATCTGTTCCTTGTTGTTTTCTTTTATCACCCACTCTGTTTTGATTTTTCTCCATCAACTTCTCTTGTAAAATTTTAGAAGTTTTAGAACGAGTTTGAATTATACGTCTATGTTTTCTACAAAACATAGGACCTTGCCCAAGAAGAACACACTGTTTTCTACCCATTATAAAATTATCTCAACAAACCTACAACGAAAATCCAAGTAATTAATATACAAAAAAAATTGTGCATGCAATTAATGAAAGAAAATTTAAAAACAAGAGTTCTATCTACTTAACCTAGTGCAAATTACTGACTATTTTTCAACTGCTAAAAACAAGGATAACTAATATCATTTAAACAAAAAAATCATATGAACACAAGAAAAACAAAATTTCAGTAGATATGAAAACACGACGACATCGAAAATATTGACTAAAAAAATACATTTACCGTAAAATTCTAGAACCGAAATTAATAATTTGTAGCACTGATTCTCAAAAATTAAGGATGAGAAACTGTAGAATAAGTTTAAGATAGAAACAAAAATCAGTAAAAAATACATTAACAAAAATGAAAACTACTTCGGCGATTAACAAAAACGAACAATACCCAAAGGGGGCGGACGACCAAAGGCAAGAACACAAGAACCGACATTAGAAAAGGAGCTATAAATGGATAAGGCGAGAAGAGATTTCGCGAACCGACGTTGGAAGAAGCGCGCAAACTGAGAAAGACGATGAGCAGAATAGAAACCCCTCTCACCTTTTCTATGTTTTAAAAAATCAAACGGTAATGTGATATGGGCTTAGTTCAAATAGTAGCGTGAAATGGGCTGATCCAAATATCCATAAAAATAAAAATGGGCTGAATGGATCCGGTTGTACCATTTTGAAAGGAAAAGATTGTCCTAGGGAAGTCTTTGCCATCAATTGCTAACTAATAATTTGATCCATTAACAATTTATATAAATTCTGTCGAAAATTTATTGGTAAAAATATTATAAATTTGTTGAAATTTTATTTAAAAGACAAATATAATTTTTGTTAGTATTCTATTGATATTTAGTAAATAAAAATCAATTCATTAGTTTTTTTTATATATATTTTTTAATGTCGAGTACTTAATTGTGGTCTTCGATTGTACTTAGTGAGATCACACTATAAGAAAAAATGGTTTTTGCAACCATAATTTATGGTCATAATAAATTCGGAAAAAATTAAACACTCGATGCAATGCCTTGTCTCGAATTCTCACTTACGTTTAGAAATGATATTCTCCTAGAGCAAATATATAGTTGTGTAATTCGGATTCATCTTGTACTCTAGTTCATGTACTATTATACTTTTATAGTTTAATAATAGAATTTTGAATTTAGAAAATTAAAGTATATAATTGTCTTTTTAATCCATAAATTAAGAGAATCATAAGATTTACATAGGAGACTCACTCTTGCTAAAATGTTTCAAGATTACCACCATAGGTGTTAATATATCTACACATCATTGCAAGAGCATTTTAATTAAGGTGTCATTTGGTTTGAATTCTTTGATGTTAATGTCAATGATATCATTAAAGAAGTCAATCACAATAAGATTTAAAGTGATTGAAAGGTGAGGTAAATATTTAATTAATGGGAATAATTGAGAAATTTTGATTTCCATTAAATCAAACAAGTATCAACAATGAAAATTAATATAACTGCATTCTCATTAATGCCCAACCAAACACCTTCTAAAATTAATAACTTTCTAAAAGTAACTACATATAATTGCAACTAAAAGTATTTTACCCACCATTTTTTGGTGGTAAAAAAGTTAAAAATAAAAATTTGCAGATAGTTGTATAGTCCTACTTCTCTCTTCTTCAAGACATATTTATAATATCCATTTTATTGTTTTTATTCTTTTCAATGAGATATATTTATGCTACAACGTGATTTGGATGAACCCAAATGCAAACTTAATTTTATTTAGTCAATCCAGCTAACATCACCTGCACTAACGTTGACTTCCTTAATCTATTACCTCAAGTTTATTTATCAATTATTTTTTATTTTTTTTCTCTAGCTATGCAATCTTCTTTCCGATTCTTCCGCATTATTCGAGCATCATTCATCTCCATATATAGAAATAATCCGAGTGCATTTAATTTTTATTTATATTATTTTCTAGTCAAAGAGGAACATGCACTACATTCCTTGATAAAGTTATCCAAAATTAATTCTGAACTGTCTGTGTGACAGAAAATTTTGTGTTGAGATTTTGACTTGGACTTGTTGACTGTTTGTGTTTAGTCGGATTTTTAATTGAAGCTTGTCCAAACTCGATTTGAGGACTTACAACGTTGAGCCCTTGTTCGGATTAGACGTTGACTTGAGAGGTTTCCAAAAAAACACTGGATGAGCTTAATGTGAAGAATGCTTGATTTGGGGGCTTAGCACCTCAATCTGAGATGATTGTCAGATTAGGTGATGATGAAGTGATTAAGGATGCAAGAGAAGCAAAAGCTGAGGAACAAGACAAAGCTTCAATGTCTGTTCATAAGTTTCAAGAATGACATGAATGATTGCAAGAACTTGGTGAGAATGAATGCAATAGATGCTCTGGAGCCCCATCCAAACTTGAAGCATTTGGTTATAGACAAGTATAAGGGTTCCAAATTTCCGTTGAGCTGGATCATCTCGCTCGCCCCTCTGCTGACTCAGTGATTGCAAGGGCCTGACATCATTGCCACCCCTTGGAAACCTGCCTTGTCTGGAAGAGATTCGAGTTCTTGGAATGGAAAGCTTGAAACATGTAGGACGAGAGTTCTTGGGAAGTGAGTGTTTGTGGAATGCTCTACTCGCCTTTCCCAAATTGAAGAAACTGAAGTTCTACGAGTGTTCTGAGTGGAAAGAGTGGGAGGACATAAGAAGAAGTCTCGTAGAGTTAACGATCGAAAATTGTAGCTTGATCGACATTTCCTGATCACACCCAATTTTTTTTAACACTAACACACTTTCCTTCAGACTATGTAGCATTAATTTTATCATAAGTAAATCAAAGTACACAAACTTTTGTGCAGAATTATTATTTTATTATCTATATGGTTTTGCGTTTATTTCATTTTCATATTCGTTTAAAATAAGATTGATTTTACTAATGTTTTTTTTTTTACCAAATTAGATTAATTCAAAATATCATTGCTACGGAAACATCAAACATCTATATTTTTTTACATTCAAATTTTCAATAAAAAAGCTAACAATTAAATTGTATACATTTTTATTCATAATTGTATATGTTTTTGTTTATATTTGTATATGGGTGCACCCTATCTTAGGGTGCTTCCGGGTGCACACTATAATTAGCCTTAAAGAAATTGGTATAGAAAGTGATACACATAAAAATCATACTCCCTCCGTCTCTAAAAAGTTTGCACACCTCTTTTCGGCACGGAGATTAAGAAAGTGATAACTTTTAGGAGTATAATGGTATTTTTATGTAATATATAAATGATAAAGTATGGTAGGTAGAGATGGTTTTTTTGTAATTAAAGTGTATGGGGAAGGGTGATTGTTTTTTACTTTTTGCTTTTTTTGGGATGTGCAAACTTTTGTGGGACAACCCAAAATGGAAAGTGTGCCAACTTTTTAGAGACGGAGGGAGTATGTTTTAAATAAAAGAGAGTAAATAATAAGCATTAAACAACAAAGATAATAAAATAATAATAACAAGTTATTTTCATAATTTTATTTAATTTTGAATGAAGTGATTTAACTGAAAATGAAATTTATAAACTAAAGTTAAAATAGGACGGAATAAATATGAGTGATTTTCTTGTGCGCCCGGGCACACGTATTTAGATCCGTATCTCTTTGCAATTTTCGTGCCCCTTACAATTTCCGACAATACATAGGTTTAAATAGAATAGGAAGAGGAAGAGTTGTATTCACATGGGGACACGGACTGTGTCCCCATGTCCCCGGGGCGCAGGAGCTTTTGCCAATAAATATATACACTATATACACGTCCAACCCAAACAGCCCAAGAACCCAAACCCAAACAGCCCAAGAACCCAAATAAACGGTCTATACGGAATGTTAAAAATGAGAATTGAATGAGAAAACCCAAACAGCCCAAATTAGGCCCGGCCCAATGGGTAGCATTGTTTTCCTTAAAACTGCTCCCTCATATCTAGGGTTTCATATTCCCTCTCAACCACTCATCCGCCTCAAAGAGAAAGGTAGCGGCGCGGCCTCCAAACTCTCAAGCCATGGCGACTCAGATGAGCAAAAAGAAGAAGGTTAATGCTTCTTCCAATCACTTAATCGTTTCTCATGAGAAATTCTCTGTATGGAAATTCAATTTCTTATCTTTCGAATTCCTATTGTTTCTTACTACATAGATTTGTGTGGTTGTGATAGTTTGTGGCGGATGGAGTGTTCTTCGCTGAATTAAATGAAGTGCTGACTCGCGAGTTGGCCGAGGATGGCTACTCCGGAGTCGAGGTCCGAGTCACACCGATGCGCACTGAGATTATCATCCGGGCTACTCGAACTCAGAATGTATTGGGTAATATCTTCGTTTCGTGTTCAATTGCTTATTTGTTGCTGTATTTATGTTGATGCAAGAATTTTGTGTAGCTTGAATGCGATAAATGTCTTTTTTTTTTGGCGATTGAGTATGATGCATCTTTGATTTGTGATTATTTTTTTGTAGCTAAGCTTTCTCCCATGTTCACTAACTGTTAACGGGAACTTCCCCTCTTGTTCATTCTGATTATCTCTAAATGACATTTCCAGTAGAAAGAAAACTCTAATATAGAATAAAGGGAGTTGACCCCAGGTTTTCTCCGTTCGTCCAAAAGAAAATGAGTAATAAATGGTTGATTACAGCACAATCAGCAACCACAACAAAGGGTAATGGAATTGAAGCCTCTTTAACCAATTTGTTGTATTTACCACAAAACAAATTAGTTTGTTCTCATATTCTTGAATTTAATTTTTTTTTGTATATGATTTTTTTTTCTATTTGTTGGGTTATCTGAATGATATTTAGTTCATGACTTTAATGCATGGTAGCCTCTTTGAATTCATAATTTGGATTTGTGGAACTGGCACAATCTATTTGTTTCTTTACATTGCGTTCTATTATGACATTATTGGTCAATAAAATATTTTTCTTAAATCTGATTTTGACTTATTCAGGATAATTTATATCATTTGTATCTTTTGCTCTCTAGGGGAGAAGGGCAGGAGAATTCGGGAGCTTTCTTCGGTTGTTCAAAAGCGTTTCAAGTTTCCAGAGAACAGTGTAGAGCTTTATGCTGAGAAGGTCAACAACAGGGGATTGTGTGCTATTGCACAGGCTGAGTCATTACGTTACAAGCTGCTTGGAGGCCTTGCAGTTCGGAGGTATATATTTTTATGTTTTCTTTCTGGTTTTCTTTGAATTGTGGAAGTTTCAGTAGTTCACTATGTTTGCTTGATTGTTTAGTATGTAGTCTATTTCTCAACATATGATGCGTGATACCATTCTGAGGACCAATCCTGACATTAATTGGATGTTAGACTGTTAGTCTATCATTAGTTGTCAATTGTCATCATTATAGCAAGATGGCGGTGATTAGTGCCTAACTTGTGTCGGAAGGTGACTAAACCTGTTTTCCCATGATCTTGTGTCCAAGGAACCATATTATCTCTCTTGTGGCAGATTTAATATGGGAAAGATTTTACTTCAAGTCAAAACTGATTATTACTCCATTGTGTGATTTTCTTTCTTGGCTTTCTTGAATTAGGTGAACCAAGTAACCAACATTTCTGAAAGTCTAAGTGAGTTGATTCTTCAATAGGGTTAAATGAAATGTTGTGAATTATGCTGTTTTCAAAATCTCGTGGTCAAAGATCAGAATCCATTTTTAAATTTCTAATGAAATAAATTTTTTGAAAATATTACTTGGTCAATCAAATGCTGCATTGGAAAGTTAGTTTGAGGACAATGTGTTTCATTGGCTGAGTTTCTTTCTTTCAAATTTCAATCATGAATACTTCCACTAGGCCTACTTTATTGTTTAGAATTTTTATATTACATTCCTCGACATACAGTGTGGTAGTACTATTCTGAGTTCCAATCCTGGCATTTGCTTTTCCTTCTCTGTTCATAATCACAATTTTCTCTTGTCCAATCAATTTGACTTTGTAAAATAGAAGGATTATTTTTACCATTTTTTTCTTAAAAATAGCTAATCAATAAATATGTAGAATTGTTATTCTTATAGTTGTCATCGTTACAGCGAGGTGGCAATGATAAGTGCCTATCTTGTGTCTGAAGGTGACTAAACCTGTATTTCCCATGATCATGTGTCCAAGGAATAATTTTTTTCTCTCTTGCGGCAGATTTAAGATGGGAAGGATATTTAACTTCCTAGTCAAAGACTTTGAATGTTAATGTTTCATGTGATTTCTTGCCTGGTATGCATGGATTAGGTGAACCAACTTTTCTGAAAGTTCAAGCGGGTTGAAGTTAATTTTTCTCCGATTAGGTTTTCTCAGGCATTTCATTTTGAAATGAAATTTTGAGCAGTTATGATGATTACAACTATGATATGGATTTGGAATCTAATAAAATAAGATAATAAGTATGTTCTTTAGAGCTAATAGATATAGGATCAATAAATAATAGTACTACTAATCAATCAATCAAATGCTCCATCTGAAATTTCTATTTGATGATTGTACAGTTTATCACTCTATTTCATTTCAATCTAACTTTAATATTTCCTTTCTTTCAGGGCTTGCTATGGTGTTTTGAGGTTCGTCATGGAAAGTGGTGCTAAGGGATGTGAGGTGGGTTTTAAGTTTCTCTTCCATTACCTCAATTATGTCTGTGTTCTTCTCTAAATATCTCATCTTTGTTGTCTTTATTTGGACTTTTATTTCTGTAGGTGATCGTAAGTGGAAAGCTCCGTGCTCAACGTGCCAAGTCCATGAAATTCAAAGATGGATACATGATATCCTCTGGACAACCTGTCAAAGAGTACATTGACTCAGCTGTTCGACATGTTCTTCTCAGACAGGTCCTTTTTATTTCCTTTGTTAAAATAGATACTTCAGTTAGAATTGGCATTAATTTCTAACATCAACCTTTTTGCAATCTCTTCAGGGTGTTCTTGGTATCAAGGTTAAGATTATGCTCGACTGGGACCCGAAGGGTAAGCAAGGGCCAACAACACCTCTGCCAGACCTCGTAACCATACATCCACCCAAAGAAGAGGAGTTCATTCCCCAAGTTGTCGCACCTGCCGTTGAAGTAGAGGATATCTGAGTTATGTTATTTTTACCTGAATGAATGACCATGCAGTTTTTCCTGGACGGGTAAAAGTTTGTTTTTATGTCTGAATTAATAGCCATTTATGTTCCTTTTGATGGAAATCCTTTTTGAGCTATAAGCTGAAGACATTTGCTAGTTAATGTTTAATCTATAACCTACAAACATCGTACGTGCTCTTCGTACATGAGAAGAATATAGTTTTCGTAGTCTATTGTTACATGTTCATCCTACGGTTGGCATATTATGGTTTACTCCCTCCGTTCCATTTTAGATGGCACACCTTCCATTTTGGGTTTGCCCAAAAAAGTTTGCATATTCCTAAAAAAGTAAAAAGTCAAACACAATCACCATTTCCTATACACTTTATTTACAAAAAAATCACTTTTATCTAACACACACCCATAATACTTCTAAAAGTTATTATTTTTCTTAATTTCCGTGCTAGAAAAGGCATGTAAACTTTTGTGGGACGGAGGGAGTATACTGTTTTGATAACGACACAAATGCGATAAATGTTTTATGGTTGTGCTGTGATAAAAGGTGCTTGTATTATGCAGCCATATTCTAGAATTTGGTTTTCTACAGGAAATATATATTGCGAAATGTTATTTTTTTAGAAAATGGTGTTATCATATGATGATTTTGCGTATCATGATGATGTCTTCCTTACGTCACTGCCCAAAATTAATTAAGTTAAAGTGAACGACCTTTTTGTGCCCATTGATTTCTTTAGATTAAATGAAGAGTGAGGCTCTTGTCTTGTGTTCACATGGGGACACAGTGTGTCCTTTCGCATAGGCTACATAAGCTTATTTGCGGTACACGGAACACGAAGGCAATCTCGAAAAAGAAAATTCAAGTACAAGCAACTCCATCCTTAATGGCCTAGCTGCATTTCTTGTGAGTCGACCCGCGCACGGGCAAGCAGCGAAAGTAAGATCGACACAAGGGTCACATACATACATCAACCACGTGTATAGTGCGGTTAGCAGGTGAGGACAGCATTGTTGTTCCTAGTCTTGTCTGAGAGAATTGGAATGGAATTGGTGAGGCACAATAGTTTTTGCCTTAAATGAATTTGTTCAAGATTGTGAAAAATGATATTTTCTCCAACTAATTATGAGAATGATCTGCTTCTTGAATGTTTTACAATAATAATTATATACTCGTTCCATAGTTTCATAAATAAATCAAATTTTATTTGTGTTAAAAATGCTACCCTATTAATTAGTAAAAATTGTATTTTATATCAGTCAAATGACATGTACCTTTTTTTTTTTAAAAAAAATTATATTAACGTTGATAAATACATTCAAAGCTGATGTCCAAATATATCCAAACAACAGAGTATGCCGGTAATTTAATTTTAATTATGTTTCACCTTTGAATTCACGCACCAAATGTGTGTTTGTGAGGGTAGTCAGTAGTGAAACAAACGCGTAGCCTACTCAAGAAAAAATAATTAATTGTATTATCCTATAATTATTGAGCTAGTGTGGTCAACACATGTCATGCCTAAATTGGACCATAAATCAAGTCCATTGTCAAACCCAACACATAATGCTACTTAAAGCTTCTTAATCTTCTCATATGGAATATACTCAATTTTAAAACAACAGCTACACCCACGTAAGTATATATATAATCAGTGGGAAATACTGGGAATCAATTATTTTCATTAATTTTTTGTGTTATTCATGAATCCTTACAATTTTGACATGGTGTGTGTGTATATTTGTAACATGTAATCAGCTATAAATTTAGGGACAGAAAATAAATTTTGAAATAACAAATTAAACATATTATTTAGAACGAGAAATCCTAAACAAAATGTGTAACAATAGTAGCCTTAAAAAAGTTAAATTATTGATTTAAGTCTAAGGGCATGTTTGTTTGGGGGGGGGGGGGGGGGGGGTTGGGAATGGAATTAAAGAAGTGTATTTGGTCGAGGGGTTTGATAGGTGAATAGGAATTTTCATTCCTTACTTTGAGGAATCCTCCATTTCTCTCTAATTTGTAACCTATCCCTATTTATAAATATTATTTTAATGATATAAAATTTTATAAAAAATTAAAAATTGTTAAAATAGTAATTTTATGCTTATAATAACAAAATATGATCAAATAAAAAAATAATAGTAAAAAATATTAATCAATTCCTAAAAAATTTTAATCATACCAAACAACATCAATAACTATGATACACATTCTTCATTATTAACCAAACAATATTAGAATAAAAGACAAACTCATTATCATTCCCCACCACTATTACTATGATTTTCATTCCTCCTTCCCATATACCAAACGCCCCCCTAAAACTTTAAAATCATTGAAAGTTATTTACTTAATAATTGCCACATCAACTTTCTTCATAATTGATCGTCATTAAAGAAAAATATTTATTATATGTCACCGTTAAAATGATATAAAAAATCATGTCGTATAATTTAACGATATTAAAATTTAGAGTTATTGGTGCATAGTACACCAAAGATTTATAAAAGTTTTTTAAGATACTATATTTTTTTAATTTTTAATTATTTTATTTAATAAGGGGTGGTTATTGATCTAATAGTTCTTACTAATCAGATGCATCGGTATTTCAAATACATCTAGTTTGACTTTAAAATTTAAGAAGTCTGACTTTAAAATTTAAGATCAGCAAATTCTAAGCTTATAAATTAATATTTCGAAGTCCCCAAAATGATAATCTAGATAATCTTTTGTATTTAAAATGGAAAAGATTCATCAATTAATGTCACTAGTATCATAGTCCTCGCGCAATAACTGTGTTTGGATAATTCTTAAATGATTACACGTGGTATTATTTTAAAACATGATATACGAGGGATAAGCATGCGAGTTGCTTATTTTATGGTCTTCACTCAATTTGTTTTATTGTCATCTAAAATAATTAATATTAGATCCTAATGATAGGGGTCCATTATATATCCTTGCATCAATATTAATAGACAAGATAAATGGAGGGTGTAGGCAATTAAAATTTATTGCCTAAATAAATAAAATGCAGAGGAAGATATATTAAGTATTGATTAAATATTTATTTATTAAGGAATTTAAATAAAATAGTTCCTTAAAATAAATGAATAATTAATTAGTAATTAATATAATTATTTGAGCCCAAATCCAAGCCAAATGGGCTCAGTTTAAATTAAATTGGTCAAATCCAAGCCAAATGGACTCAATTTAAATTAATTGGGTTTAATCCAAGGCAAGTGGGCCTGATTTAAGTCAACAAGTCCAGCAAGTTGAATCCAGCGAGCCTAATTAAATTAAATAGGCCCAAGTCAAAGCCTAATTAAATTAAATAGGCCCAAATCAAATCCAGCAGGCTTAATTAAATTAAATAGGCCCGTATCCAGTCCAGCAGACTTAATTAAAGGAAAAAAGCCCAACATATCTTTTGAAGGAGAAAATATCTCTCAAGTGGTTATTTTCTCTACCTATAAATAAGGGTCTTCAGTCCTCATTCAAAACACATTCAAGCACCCGAAAACAAGACGCTCTTGAAGAAATCAAGAACACTCGAGGATCTTCAAATCTTCGAATCTTCAAGCTCAAGACCTTCGAGGATCTTCAAATCTTCAAATCTTCAAGCTCAAGACCTTCGAGGATCTTCAAATCTTCGAATCTTCAAAGCTCAAGAACACTCGAGGATCTTCAAATCTTCGAATCTTCAAGCTCAAGACCTTCGAGGATCTTCAAATCTTCGAGTCTTCAAGCTCCAGATCTTCAAATCTTCAAAGCTTCAAATCGAAGGCTTCAAACCAGTCTTCAAGCAGCTTCAAAGTAACTTCAAGTCAAGAACTGCCTCCGATCAAGGATCAAGGTGCTAAGCCTCTCCGATCCGGCGTTCTTCATCCAGTAAATTCGTGAGGACAACGGTGTTCTACCAAATTGAACGACGTTCTTCACGACAAATTTAAGTCAAACGTTCGATCCGAACAAAGGCTCCGCCTCTGGATAAACGTTTTCAAGCTTAAAGTCCCGAACCCGAGCTCGGACAAGCTTCATCCGAAGATCCAGCTCCGAAAGTTGATAGAGTCAAGAAGTCAACTCAAGAGAGGAATCAGAGGATAGTTAGAGACTGTCTACCCAAATTCTCAAATTTAATCCATCTTGGATTTTCGTTGTAATATCTTTTGTGTTTATTATTTTAATAAATACAATATTTGTTGTTACAAATTTTGGCACGCCCGGTGGGACCGTTTCTACCTCTCATCTCCTCTTCGAGCAAAGTAAGATGGTTCCGCTAAGGGTCAAAGTCAACAGATCAGCTTCTATCTTCAAGTCTTCAGAATTACAAGTGGAAGACGTTAATGTGACAACTAGAAGCATGTCAAAGATGGCACGATCTGAAGCCTCTTCAGAGATAAATTCTTCAGTTGGAGTTACCTCTGGAGTGATACCATATGATGATAAAGATGAGAAAAACGACTCAGCTAATTCAACCCCTATACTTGAAGAAAGCTCATCGTCTGATTCATCCATAGCCTCGACAATGGCAATAAACACTTCGTCTGTCGAAGAACAGTTGGCAAGCTTAACTGAATCCGTTGCTGCACTCGCCAAACAGAACCAAGAACAAAATACTTTGATTTTCAAACTGATGGAGAAAATGGCTGGTGCTGAAACTAGCCATGCGAACGAAAAGCAAGAAGAAGATGCTGAAAATGAAGTAGATGAGTCCGCGAAGCGTCAGACGATGGGGAAAAGGGTGATTGAAGAAGAATTGAACATCTCCCATGATGGAATGGTTCCTATCAGCCAGTTAAAAAGCATTATACTTGGCACAATGAAGGACCAATTCGAAGAGAGCTCTAAACCTTCATTCGCTTATGCTAAGCCTTATACTAGGAGGGTTGGCAACTTGAGGATGCCACCTAACTATCAACCCCCCAAGTTCCAACAGTTTGATGGCAAAGGTAATCCAAGGCAACATATAGCACATTTCATAGAAACGTGCAATGATGCTGGCACTCACGGAGATCATATGGTAAGACAATTCGTTCGCTCTCTGAAGGGAAATGCTTTTGAATGGTACACCGACTTGGAGGCTGATTCTATAGACTGTTGGGATCAGATGGAATATCAATTCCTTAACCGTTTCTATAGTACTAGGAGGACGGTTAGCATGATAGAGTTGACGAACACCCGTCAGTTAAAAGAAGAGCCAGTAATTGAGTACATTAATCGATGGAGAAATTTGAGCCTAAACTGTAAAGATCGATTGTCTGAAGTTTCTGGCATTGAGATGTGCACAGCAGGAATGCAATGGAACCTTCGTTACATACTTCAAGGGATTAAGCCTAAAACCTTTGAAGACTTGGCCACAAGAGCTCACGACATGGAGCTAAGTATGGGGATAAGTGAAGTTGTAGAACCACCAATTCCTGGATCCTACAAGTATAAAGAAAAGCAAGAGGCAAGGAAAGGGGGCAAACCCTACAATAAATCTTCCGAAAAAGGGTCTATGGCAACAAATGCATCAACTGTCAAGTTTCGAAGGAATGAGAATGAAAAAGATGATAAAGTGAAGAATGAGTCCCAAGAAAGGGGGCAAAGAAGATTGACCTTGAAAGAAATGCAAGAAAGGAAGTACCCATTCCTTGATTCGGATGTCCCAGGCATACTCGATGATCTGCTCAAAGATAAACTTATCGAGCTTCCTGAAATGAAGCGACCAGAAGAAGCGGGACAAACGGACAATCCGAAATACTGCAAGTATCATAGATTGGTGGGACATTCTATCAAAGATTGCTTTGTCTTTAAAGACAAAGTTATGCGATTGGTTGAGCAAGGGAAGATCTTTCTAGATGAAGATGCAACTGCAAACTCTACTTCTGCAGACGGTGGAAATAATTATTCATGCCATATGGCAGGCGAAGCTATTGTGCCTAAAGTTGAAAGTAAGGCCCATGCTATGAAGATTACCTTCACTGAGGAAGACTTACTGCTCGGTTCACAATCTCACAACCGACCCTTGTTCGTAGCTGGTTGCACTCAATAGCAAAGGGTGAATCGAATACTGATTGATGGAGGTTCAGCGGTCAATATCCTACCTCTAATAACGTTGAAAAAGTTAGGGATTTCAACAGATGAACTTGGCAGTAGCCGATTAACGATTCATGGGTTCAATCAAGAGGGCCAGAGAACACTTGGTACGATAGTCATGAATTTGATAATAGATGAGATGGCCTCAACAATTCTGTTTCATGTCATTGATGCTAAAACATCATACAACATGCTCTTGGGGCGCCCATGGTTGCATGAAAATGGAGTGATTCCTTCTACGCTGCATCAGTGCTTCAAATACTGCGAGGGAGGTAACATAAAAAAGGTACTCGGTGATGAAAAGCCATTTACAGAAGCAGAGTCATACTTCGCAGACGCTAGATATTTTCTGAAAAGTATCAAGGCCGATAAGCAGGAAGGAACTTCATCACAAGATAAAGGTGATGATAAACAAGAAAAAGAGAATGCAGATGATGTTTCATCCACACATTCTAATAAAAGTAAACAGTTGATCAAAACTGTAGAAGGGTTGACACTACCCCTGACTAAGGTTGACGCTGAGAGGCCCTCTCCCCCTCCACTCCAAGGATTCACTCGCCCAACACAAGCGGCTAAAACCGAGCACGGAGATGTATTTGAGGCGGCAGTTTCCAAATCGTATAGCCCACAAGCTTACAAACTTCTTGTGAAAGCTGGTTATGACCCTCAAGAAAAAGGTGCGGCAAATGAACTGTCTCATAAGATTCCTAGTGGAACCACCCAAGAGAAATTGAAGAGTAATGGCCGTACTTCCAAGTGTATTAGAACAGGCATAGGATATGTTCCGCAAAAACCTGTTCGCATTGCGATAAAGAGGGCAAACACAAACTACATCACTGAAGATGAAATTCTCTCTGAAGAAGAGGAGTCTCATGAGGAAGATAGAAAGACAGAAAGAATCTCAGTATTCGAGAGACTCAAACCAGCTGGGGCTAAAAGGACCACTAAGTTCCCAAGCTTCCCAAAGATACATAGTCGGATCCCATCTCGCATGAAAAGACGACATTTCCTGACTATATCATGTGGCACAATGTTGAAAGCTAAGAAACGAACAATAATCTTCACCCGAAATGAAGAAGGTGATCGTGAAAGTGTAGGCTCATCAGATGTTGTTCATTCCATCATCATGCAAACAGATCTACAAAGTGCAGAAAGAGATCTACAAAGCAAGATCGTCGAGATGAGAAGAGATGGCTATGAAGTGGGGAGCATTGTTAAAGTGGGAGAGAATGAACAAGTTAGGTCCAACCCACGTTTTCAAAGGCAAGAATTCTTGGAACAAGTTGCCACGGTGAATCATGTCACTATACGAGAGGAGACCTCAACCGAAGAGGAAGATGCTGATGATGCTCCTCCAGAATTTGAAGAGGGTGTCAAATCTACTGTTGATCAATTGAAGGAGATTAATTTGGGTGTTGATAACGATCCACGGCCAACCTATATAAGTGCTTTGTTGACAGCCGATGAAGAAAAAGTTTACATTGAGCTTCTTCAAGAGTTTAGAGACGTGTTTGCATGGTCATTCAAAGAAATGCCCGGATTAGATCCAAAGGTGGCAGTTCATCATTTAGCAATAAAAGAAGGAACCAAGCCAGTTAAGCAGATGCAGCGTCGATTTCGACCAGAGCTGGTTCCCTTGATTGAGGCTGAAGTTAATAAACTCCTTGAGACGAAAAAAATAAGAGAAGTGAAGTATCCCACTTGGCTCTCTAACATTGTGCCAGTAAGGAAGGCAAACGGACAGCTTAGAGTGTGTGTTGACTTCCGGGATTTGAACTTGGCATGCCCAAAAGATGACTTTCCATTGCCAATTACTGAGCTCATGATTGATGCAACAACTGGCCATGAAATCCTTTCATTTATGGACGGATCGTCTGGTTATAATCAAATTAGCCTGGCCCCAGAAGATCAAGAGAAAACAGCTTTCCGCACTCCTAAAGGAATATATTGCTACAATGTTATGCCATTTGGCTTGAAGAATGCCGGTGCCACTTATCAACGAGCCATGCAAAAGATATTTGATGACATGCTCCATAAGAATGTCGAATGTTATGTTGATGACATCGTGGTAAAATCAAAGAAGAAAAAGGATCATCTCCAAGATTTAAGACAAATATTTGAGCGTCTTAGAAAATTCCAACTCAAGATGAATCCACTTAAATGCGCATTTGGAGTTTCTTCTGGAAAGTTCCTTGGATTCATTGTCCGACATCGTGGCATTGAAATTGACAGAGCAAAAATTGATGCAATTATGAAGATGCAGGTACCCCGAAACATACATGAGCTCAAGAGTTTGCAAGGTAAGCTGGCATACTTAAGAAGATTCATATCAAATTTGGCCGGCCGATGCCAACCATTCAGCCATCTTATGAAAAAGGGCAGCCCATTTGAATGGGATGAATCTTGCACTAATGCCTTTAACAGTATTAAATCATATTTGATGAAGCCGCCAGTATTGGTTGCTCCAATAGCCGGACGTCCATTGATTCTCTACATATCTGCTCAAGAAAGATCAGTTGGAGCCCTGCTTGCACAAAATAATGATGAGGGAAAGGAGTGTGCTTTGTACTATTTGAGTAGGACGATGACCCCAAATGAGTTAAAATACTCACCAATTGAAAAAATATGTCTTTCTCTCATCTTTGCAATTCAGAAATTAAGACACTACTTTCAAGCTCATACTGTTTACTTGGTTTCAAGGGCTAACCCATTAAAGTTCGTTATGTCAAAGCCGGTGCTCTCTGATAGGCTTGCAAGGTGGTATCTTCAATTGCAGCAATTTGAAATTATCTATGTTCCTCAAAAAGCGGTGAAAGGGCAAGTACTGGCAGATTTCTTGGCTGATCATCCCGTGCCTGCTGAATGGGAGTTGTCTAATGATCTCCCTGATGAAAATATATTGACTATTGAAATCAGTCCTCCCTGGAAGATGTATTTCGATGGAGCTGCTCACAGAGAAGGTGCTGGCGCCGGAGTAGTATTTGTGACCTCAGATGGAGAAGTCTTGCCGTACTCGTTCAGTCTAACTGAAAATTGCTCTAACAATGTAGCTGAGTATCAAGCTCTTATACTTGGTCTGGAGATGGCAGTGGATGTAAAACAGCGACACCTTAAGGTATATGGAGATTCGTTGTTAATAATCAATCAACTGCTTGGTTTATATGAGGTTAAGAAACCCGAGCTACGTCCGTATTGTGACTATGCTCAAAGGCTCATGAATTGGCTTGGAGATGTAGAGATTGAACATCTTCCAAGAAGCAAGAACAAACAAGCCGATGCTTTGGCAAAGCTAGCATCAACTATAGCAATGCCTGAAGCACATTTCCAAGTTTCGATCTGCAAAAGTTGGGTGGTACCTCCCTTCTTCGAAAAGGAAGATGATGAAGAAGTTGGGTATTGTGCCATAGAAGTGTTCGATATTGGGAAGGAAGATTGGCAACAACCGTTCGTGGATTACTTGAAGTATGATAAGCTCCCCAATGATCCACACCTAAGGATTGATGTTCGGCGTAGAGCACCACGATTCTTCTATTACAAAGATATACTTTATAGAAGATCGTTTGATGGTATTCTCTTAAGATGCTTAAGTGATGAAGAAGCTCTTCAAGCTATGGAGGAAGCTCATTCTGGAATATGTGGCGCCCACCAGTCTGGACCCAAGTTACATTTCAGAATCAAGAGGATGGGATATTACTGGCCTTCTATGGTAAAAGATTGCATAGACTATGCACAAAAGTGTCAGCCATGTCAGTTTCATGCAAATCTCATTCATCAGCCTCCGGAGCCATTACATCCAACTGTTTCTTCATGGCCATTTGATGCATGGGGCTTAGATGTGGTGGGGCCATTAACGAAATCTTCCGGAGGTCATCTTTATATTCTGGCTGCCACTGATTATTTTTCCAAGTGGGCAGAAGTTGTACCCTTGAAAGAAGTGAAGAAAGAAAATGTGGCTGATTTCATCCGCATTAACATCATATATAGATATGGAATGCCTCGATACATTATCACAGACAATGGGAGGCCATTCAGTAACTCTTTGATTGATAAGCTTTGTGAGAAGTTTGACTTCAAGCAAAGAAAATCTTCTATGTATAATGCAGCAGCTAATGGGCTTGCCGAAGCCTTCAACAAAACACTGTGTAATCTGTTGAAGAAGGTAGTCTCCAAGTCAAAGCGAGACTGGCATGAAAGGATTCATGAAGCTTTATGGGCGTATCGAACTACTTATAGAACGCCTACTCAAGCTACTCCATACTCCCTTGTGTATGGGGTTGAAGCTGTGGTGCCCCTTGAAAAGCAAATACCATCTTTGAGAATTGCCATACAAGAAGGTTTGACTGAAGAAGAGAACGCACGATTGCGTCTTGAAGAATTAGAGGCACTTGATGAAAAGAGGTTAGAAGCACAACAGAGAATTGAGTGCTATCAAGCTCGCCTCTCCAGAACGTTTAATAAAAAAGTGAAGATACGTTCCTTTCAAGTCGGAGACTTAGTCCTTGCTGTGAGAAGGCCTATTGTCATCACTCACCGAGTGGGAAATAAATTCTTGCCCAAGTGGGATGGCCCACATGTTGTGAAAGAAGTATATACAAATGGTGCATACAAGTTGATATCTGAAGATGGAGTGGGAATTGGCCCCATAAATGGCAAATTCCTGAAACGCTACTACGCATAATCCAGTCAAACCTAAGGAACGCTCCATGACGCACGAGCCTAAACTGCATGTTACTCCTGGTCCGCATGAGTATAAACTGTGCACGACACCCACCAAAGGTAATTATATGTGGTTAAACTATTAATTCACCCCACTCAGATATTTTAAGTGGTTAAAGCATTAAATATCCTACTTTGTCTAAAGTGGTTAAAGAATAGTCACTCCTGGCCCGCACGAGTATAAACTGTGTACGACACCCCCCCATTCAAACCAAATTATGTTCTTTTGAACTACGTTATGACTTGATCCTCTATAAAGAGGTACGTAGGCAGCTTAACACTTTGTTAAGTTCAGTCATATCTTTGGTTTATCACATCAAGTTTATGAGACAAGCAATAAATCGAAGTATGAAGGCAATATAAGTAAGCGACAATGAAGGAAATGAACTTTATTGGTAATTAAATGTTCAAAGCATAGTAGAGAAAACAGACAAGTATGAGTAAAAAAAAAGAAGAAGCCCCACACTAAACAAAAAAGTTATCAGAAAGTATGCTTCGTAATTCAGCCTTCAGAGCTGCTTTCTCGTTCTCAGATGAATACTCCTTTAATGAGGTCACTGTATCAAGTGCAAAGATATTTTCCTCTATGAGGTCAATTTCTTTCTTAGCACGGTAAATGGTTTGTTTGAGTTGATCAGCTGCTTCACATAAAGTCTTCTCTTTCTTCAGGGTGGCCAACTCGTTGCCTATCAACTCCAATTCTTCCCAGGTTGTCTTTAGTTTTTGTATCTCCATCGTATGGGTGTCCTTATAGCTTTGGAGACGACCTTTGATGTCGGCTGAGACTTTTACGTAATCTCCCTTGGAGGCCGCTTGATCAGACTTCGATCTTGCAGCAGTATAAGCATCAGCCTTATCAAATAAAGGAGTCAAGGCTTCTTCTAATGTAGAGCAATCGATGTTAAGTACTTTCACTTCCCCTATCAGGTTGAAGACTCCTTCCCTTAGAGATGATAAATATTCGATAGGAGTCCGTTGGAGCTTATTTCTGATACGGCTCCAGGCTTTCTGGGCAAATTGCTCTTTGAGACTTCGAGCTTCTTTCTTGAATTTAAATTCTGTTACTGCTGGGCATGCTTTCAAAGAGGAATCCATTCCTGTGTTAGAAGCATCACTCTTGGTAGAACCGTCGCCCTCAGAGTCTGAAGAGAAGCCTGAGACCTAATTGAAAAAATATATATACTTAGATAGAAAAGGAAATATGATAAAAAAGCTAAAGACAAAAAAAAAAGGGGCAACCTCGTTGGCCAAGTCTTGTGAAGCGATAGCAGAAATTAATTCTTTTCCTTCATTGGCCTTAGGAGGGGAAGTTGGGTTAGAAATCCTCTGCGCAATCTAAAGTAGTAAAAAGAGCCTTGTAAAAAAAAGGGAAATATAAAAAAAAGAAGAAGAGAATTGGGAGAGTAAAGGGAACCTCATCATCTTGCTTTTCAGTGGAGGCAGTGGACTTCTTCCTCTTCCAATGTTGATCCCTGGATGCGCTGCAATCCTCCACAGATTGACCTTTCTTTCTTTTATGCGCCATAGGTTTTACCATATCATGCACTGGAGAAATACCTTGGACGTCTTGGTGATTTTCATTAAGATCATCTATGATGTCCACTTCTTCCTCTATAGGGGCTGATACTGGGGTAATCAGGTCTTTAACATGATCAGATAAGTAAGTGCCATGAACATGCTTCCACCACTCCTTATATTCAGAAGTGGAGTAATTTTTAGGAGCTGAGGCTGCACCGGGAAAATAAGCTTCAGATTTGGAGTTACATGTAGTGGAATGACACCAGTAATCAAATCCTTCTTCTAAAGAGGCCTTGCGGAGGTTTGTTCTAAGCATGTTAGGAACATCTTGCAGAAAACCAAATTGACGAGCAAATCTATGAGGAGAATATGGCTCCATTATACAATGACCACCTTGCCTCAATGTAAGATAGCTGGTACGAAGAGCTACAAGATGGGTCCAACTAGTCCAGTCATTATTCCCGTCATCCACATAATAAACGGCTACATCTTTGGAAAAAATGTTGCAAGTCCACGAAGCATTATCAGCTGTTTGAATTCGTTTACGAGCCTCCTCAGGATTAAAGTATTTTGCACCTTGCTCACCAGAATAAGTTACCATGCGAGGATAAGACAATTTGCTACCAATCGGAAAGTGAGTCTTGAAATAATGAGCTAACCAAGCATGAACAAAGTGAACGGGAAATGTTGATTTAACTTCAGATGGATTTGATGAATTTGAGATTTTGTTCAAACCACGATAGATGCTTGTCAGTACGGGAATTGCAAGGCCCACCTTTTTTCCTGCAGCCATTAAGCTCGCCGCTTTAAAAGTACTTGGCCGTATCAAGTTTACTTCATTACTCGGAAGTACAAAAATGCAGAGCCAGCATGCTAAATAAGCAGCGAGATATGTCTCTTCTTGGTTTGTTGGCGCAATTCCCACTTTTCTGAATTGATTCAATTCAGCAGATGTCCAGGAACGGTGATTTGGGATGATGCCGGTTGGATTGTAAGTTTTTTTGGGACGATTAGTTGATCTTTTCTCAACACGCATCGGAGGCGCAGGGTATGTTACAGTCTTTTTAGACCAAAAACTTACCCATTGATCAATCATCACACCTTTCTTATTAGTATCCTTGCAGAGCAAGTGATAAGCACCAAGTAGATGTCTACAGCTGCGCGGAATACATGGCTCATTATTTGTGGAGAACAGTTCTGTTAGGCTCGTCACTGCTTCATCATATAGATGACCAGCTATAGGCAACCCCATCAAGTTGTACAAGTCCCACAAAGAAATAGACATCTCCCCATGTTTCGTGAGTAAAGTATTGGTGGAAGGACACCAAGCCTCGCAAAAAGCTTTGATAATTTCACAGTTATAATCATAAGTAAAGAGAGACGCGAAGACAGCATCATATAGCTTGAGGCTTTTAAGAAGAGGTCGGCATCGACTTAGTACATCCTCAGTCCATTCCCAGTACCCTTTGGTGTAGCGGAAGTCTCCAAGAAATTTAATCGGCTCTCCCCAAGTCACTTCTCCTTTCCCTTCCAAGATGCGTCGCCCCAAGGAAGGTAGGGGTTCTAAGCTAGGATGTGACTCGATATCAGCTCCTTTCAAAGTCCAGGTTATGTTAGTCTTCCCCAGAGTGAGCTCATGAGACCAACATTCAAGGTAGAAGTCATTCTTAAGATTAGAAGGAACTACAGCATGGTTCCCTAGCAGAGATTTCTCGACTAAAAGACGAGTCCCTTTATTCAAAGGTTGACGCTCGTCATCAAGGATTAGCAAGTAGTTTGAGCCTGACTGTCCTGTGATATTTCTGAAAAAAACCATGCCGAAGAGTAGATAAACTGCAAAACAAGTGAAGGAATGTTAGAAGACCAAAAATAGGCATGAAATAATTTAAAATTCCTGAATCTAAATTAATTGAGAAGCAAGATAAATTTATGGGTCAATTAAAATTCAAAAGCCCAGGAAATAAGGAGTTAATTGAAAGCCCAAGATACTACACAGTTGGAAGTCCAAAACTGTTAATAGTGGGCTCAAGTTAAGGAACATGTTGAATCCATTCACTTGGTCAAAATTGAGAGAATTAGGTCAAAATTGGGGGCTTAAACCAATTCTCCCCAAGTTGGCGAGAATTGCTTCTTCCGAAAGACGAATGCCGACCCGATAGTGCCCCATCAGCCGCCGGTTCACCGGTCGCCGGGCCATCGAGCGCGCTGCTGCCGCCGGGATCGGGTTCCAGCCATTGCTGCCACCGGTCAGCCTAGCCGCCAGCACCCCTGAAAGCCATCTTCTCCGCAGCTGCCGCCGAGAGCAGTGGGTAGCCGGCCACTGAAATTCGCAGCGAGCAGCTATCGAAACTGCCGTGACGCGCCACCAACCGTTGCTCAGCCATCGCAGACCGCCGAAGCCTGCCGAGCACCAGCCTCTTCTCACCGCCTCCGCTGTACACGACCGCCACCGTGAGCTGCCCGAGCTGCCGCTGTTTGGACGCGACCACCGCCGCCACCGGGAGCAGACTGCGCCGCTGCAAATCCAGCCGCCTTCCCGCCCGATCCACCGCGTTGCCCACCTATCAACACCACCATCAGCGCCGCCGCCCTCAGCCGCTGGAGTTTGCCCCAATCCCCCTTCAGGAAACCGCGTGCTACTTCCACTGCCAAGTGACCGCCTCCATCGCTCGCCGTCCAACATCGCTGGCCGCAATCGCCGCTATCGCGACATCGAGTCCCGCTGCCGGAATCGCGAACAACCAAAAGCCCCACCGACGGGAACGATTGCAAATTAAGGGTACCATCAGACGCGGGTTTGAAAGACGGGTCTGTAACTACCGCCTCAAACACCGAAGCGGGTCTGTGACTACCGCTATATTCGCCGGCACCGCTACTGTGGGCATCACTGTTGGGGATTCAAGGAGGAGCCAACCAACTTCGTTCAACGGAATCTTGAAGGAAGCCGATGTCATAGCAGAAACAACCAGAAGCAAAGAAACAGGTCTGTGCAGAAGTAAAGGAACCAGGAAAAGAAACAAGTATGTATGCAGAAATAAAGAAACAAAAAGAAACATGTATATGCAAGGAGAAAATAAAAGGAGAGCAGTAAGGCGAAGTTAAGTGTTCATTACTTGTGACGAACGTGCTCGAACTCGTTGCCCTTGATGGAAGAAAGAACCTGCAAAGAAAGTCGTGAACTGATATGTGGAAAATTGAAGGCAGGAGCTCTCCTTATATAGTTGTTGTAATTCTTGTGGATAATCTTCTATGAATCTTCATATATATTGATATATTGTGGAGAGATTTTAGTTTATCTTGTGAAATATTGATAAATATGGTGGAGATATTTGAGTTTATCTTGTTGCCTACAAATTGATATATTGCATGAATTCGTTGCCTACAAATTGATATATTATGGAGAGATTTGAGTTCATCTTGTAAAATCCAAGCGTTATTTGCCTTAAAAAGTTGAGATAAAATCTTGCGAATTTAAGGACATCATATTAAATTCAGATTTATCTTCAACATTGGGGTAGAGTTATCACTTATGAAAAAGGCTGCATGCATACTTTGGATGGGCTAAGAGGAGGAAATCTCATGGTGACCCAAGTCAAAAGGAAAATAGGGCCCAAATTAATAAAAGAGAGAGGTTGTGGTAAACTCAAATTGGAAAATTAAAAGGCCAAGCGAAAGAAGATACAAGAATCAAGGAAAAATATTGCAATTTATTCACTTCAAAGTAAAATTTTAGTGAACAAAATGCAAGGGGGCATTTGTAGGCAATTAAAATTTATTGCCTAAATAAATAAAATGCAGAGGAAGATATATTAAGTATTGATTAAATATTTATTTATTAAGGAATTTAAATAAAATAGTTCCTTAAAATAAATGAATAATTAATTAGTAATTAATATAATTATTTGAGCCCAAATCCAAGCCAAATGGGCTCAGTTTAAATTAAATTGGTCAAATCCAAGCCAAATGGACTCAATTTAAATTAATTGGGTTTAATCCAAGGCAAGTGGGCCTGATTTAAGTCAACAAGTCCAGCAAGTTGAATCCAGCGAGCCTAATTAAATTAAATAGGCCCAAGTCAAAGCCTAATTAAATTAAATAGGCCCAAATCAAATCCAGCAGGCTTAATTAAATTAAATAGGCCCGTATCCAGTCCAACAGGCTTAATTAAAGGAAAAAAGCCCAACATATCTTTTGAAGGAGAAAATATCTCTCAAGTGGTTATTTTCTCTACCTATAAATAAGGGTCTTCAGTCCTCATTCAAAACACATTCAAGCACCCGAAAACAAGACGCTCTTGAAGAAATCAAGAACACTCGAGGATCTTCAAATCTTCGAATCTTCAAGCTCAAGACCTTCGAGGATCTTCAAATCTTCAAATCTTCAAGCTCAAGACCTTCGAGGATCTTCAAATCTTCGAATCTTCAAAGCTCAAGAACACTCGAGGATCTTCAAATCTTCGAATCTTCAAGCTCAAGACCTTCGAGGATCTTCAAATCTTCGAGTCTTCAAGCTCCAGATCTTCAAATCTTCAAAGCTTCAAATCGAAGGCTTCAAACCAGTCTTCAAGCAGCTTCAAAGTAACTTCAAGTCAAGAACTGCCTCCGATCAAGGATCAAGGTGCTAAGCCTCTCCGATCCGGCGTTCTTCATCCAGTAAATTCGTGAGGACAACGGTGTTCTACCAAATTGAACGACGTTCTTCACGACAAATTTAAGTCAAACGTTCGATCCGAACAAAGGCTCCGCCTCTGGATAAACGTTTTCAAGCTTAAAGTCCCGAACCCGAGCTCGGACAAGCTTCATCCGAAGATCCAGCTCCGAAAGTTGATAGAGTCAAGAAGTCAACTCAAGAGAGGAATCAGAGGATAGTTAGAGACTGTCTACCCAAATTCTCAAATTTAATCCATCTTGGATTTTCGTTGTAATATCTTTTGTGTTTATTATTTTAATAAATACAATATTTGTTGTTACAGAGGGTATATTAGCTTGATTGAGCTTGCAAACTAATTGCTTAAAAATTCAACATTTAGTTGAGCTTGTAATGAATTATTTTGCATAATTGGTAAGAAATAAGAATCAAATCATAATTACATGCAGTTAATTTCCAACATCTTGAGGTATGTGTCACAATTTTATTTATTGTCTAATAAATCGCCGAGAAAGTTTTATTTCATTAAAAAAGAAAAGGAAAAACTTTATTTCATGTATTGATTGGAATTCCGAATGTTTTAAACTTAAATATAATTGGAATGGTTCATCTATAATTAGACGGTCTTACGCAGCGTTTGCCTTTAAAAAAATTTAACTTATTTTTCCATATGATTACTTAAGAAAATTTTATAATCTTGATTTTTATTAACTCTTCAATTGATAATTTTTTGAGAATTATATATTTTTTCGACAAAAGTTAAATTCTTCTTCACTTTTATAAAAATTGATAATAATAGTATTTGAGGATGCCGACTAAACTAACATCGCCCTCTATTAAAAGATCACAAATTAATAATACCAATAAATTATGTATGATAATTTTAATAAAAAAGTTTAGATGATTATATTTAAATTCTTAATCTATCAATCATTTTACACCCTTTAATAATTCCAACAACTTTAATACTCACACTATTTATAATAAAAAAAGATATTGGTGTATAAAAATGAAGGCATGCACGCATGTAGCAACTTGAGTTGAGTAGAGTGAAAAGCTTTGACCCCTAATTATAATATTAATTATAGAGTTGCTCACTTATGTTTCGAGTGAATAAGGTGTTGCAAGGTATAAAATTTTGTTCAAAAATTATATACTTTAATTAATAAAAGTATATTTTTTTCATTAAAAAGGTAAACTGAAATATGAATACTAATATAATTATTTGATTAATTTTTTTAAAAAAAAAATAAAAAGTACATATTCTTGTAACTTTTGAAAAATATAGGATTTGAGGATACGGTGTCCCCGATAATTTTTGGCACGCAACTTTTAACCTTAATTATATTAGGCATAAATAAATTGTTGAATTTTTGTCAAATTAAAAGAGGGAGTTTTTCTATCTCACATCGGGTGGGAGAGAAAGGGGGAGGGGCTCCTTAGGCTATATAAGGAGGCCCATAGTCTTAATATTAAGTGCACCAATCAAGTACACTTTAATCTTTGTATTTGATTCTTCTCAAATTCCTTTCTTTGATTCTCGGTTGTGAGAATGAGAAGAAAGGTGTGGATTAGTCAAAAATTTGTAAGAGTGTAGGGATTGGGGTCGGGAGAGAGAAATTCTGTGTGATTGTAAAATTTTTCACATAGTGGTATTTTCTCGGTCTGTGGTTTTTCTCCGGTTTTGGAGTTTTCCACGTAAATTCTTATGTTGTGCTTTTTATGTTCTTCTTTATTTGTCTCTTAGGAATGAATGAGGATCTGCCTTATCCCAACAAGTGGTATCAGAGCCCGGTTCGGGCGCTTATAAAGTTCTTAGTATGCTCTGTGGTTGCAGCACAGTCTGACCTTCCACATCAGAAAAGACTTTATGAGAGGAAGATGGTTATTCATTAGGTTAAGGGTGACATGAAAGAAGTGGAAAAAGCTGGTGACACAAGGGGGTCAGAAGAACAGCCGGATGCGGTGGCATCTCCTTTCTTGCGGTGAAATGCGCCGGACTGTGGCGACAGTGGCGTGGCAAGGGGTAGGATTTGCGGGACAGCAGTTTTTGGCGGAGTTCTTGGACCTGCAGCAATGTGAATTGCTGGGACTCCCGATGGTGGAGTTGGCTTAAAAGCGGCATGGAGTTTTCCATGGATGTCGGCTCAAGGAGGTTTGAAAGGAACATATTTTCGGTAATGATTGGTGGCGTGGGAAGTGGCGATTCAACGGGGAAGAAGGCGATGTGGTGGCTTGGTATCGGCTGGCGCTATATCGGTAAAGAATAGCGTGGATTCAACTGACAAGTGGGAAAACATCGTGAATTCCGGAAGGTTGGAATCGGCTTCAAGTGACAACACTTTCAGTAGGAAAAGAGTTCGGACAAACCTGGTGTAGCTGGCGGTAAAAGGCAGCGACATCATGTTGGTACAGACGGGTTTTGCTCAGGGTGGAGCAATGGTGCTGTAATTGCGGTGGAGCAATAGCACGGTAATTGCTTACGATGGAGCAATGGTGACGTTTTTGGTCAAGGAGGAGTTGGTGCGGCAACAACTCTGAATGTTGAGTTAATATTATTGGGGATCCTTATGACATGCTCAGTTGTCATGGAAAAGGATGTAATAATATTAGCTGGTCCACAAGTTTGCACACGGACATTGACTTGGCAGGTGATGTAGGGTGTGTAGTGGATGTATATTGATGGCTGATGGACTTTCAGGGGTAGCCAAGAGCTGGAAGTAGCACCATAAATATCAGCAGGTGTTTTTCGATATATGTCGCAGTAAATTCTTAGAATGATTTAATTCTAAGTGGTCTACTCATATGGTGGAGTAGGATTCTCGGGATTGAGAATGATTGTCGATAAAGACAATGAGTTTCTTTTATTTTGACAAGGTGGAGATTGTTGGATTTTTGTCAAATTAAAAGAGGGAGTTTTTCTATCCCACATCGGGTGGGAGAGAAAGGGGGAGGGGCTCCTTAGGCTATATAAGGAGGCCCATAGTCTCAATATTAAGTGCACCAATCAAGTACACTTTAATCTTTGTATTTGATTCTTCTCAAATTCTTTTCTTTGATTCTCGGTTGTGAGAATGGGAAGAAATGTGTGGATTAGTCAAAAATTTGTAAGAGTGTAGGGATTGGGGTCGGGAGAGAGAAATTCTGTGTGATTGTAAAATTTTTCATATAGTGGTATTTTCTCGGTCCGTGGTTTTTCTCTGGTTTTGGAGTTTTCCACGTAAATTCTTGTGTTGTACTTTTTATGTTCTTCTTTATTTGTCCCTTAGAAATGAATGGGGATCTGCCTTATTCCAACATAAATATATACCACGCGAGTGCAAGAAAGCATTTGATGCATATGGATGCACAAAAATATTATGTTCATCGTGTTATATTATCATTTTAATCTTATAATTTATTTTTTACCTTAATTTTATTATATATGGAGTATTTAAAGTTTGAATATCAATTTATTAATAATTAATGATTATATGTGTGCATTGATATGATTATTTCATTTCAGTATTAAAAATTTGTATTTAACTCTTTTTTAATAAAATTAAATAAGTATATACAAAATTATAATTTATTAATTTAATAATACATTGACTTAGTGGGATAGCGACATATTCAAGAAAAGATTGAGACAACCTTTTCATTTTTATTAAAATTGGAAAAAAGTCCCTGATAATGATATCAGCCGCCTAGCAATATTATTTATCTGCAATACCAATATTTCTTATGGGATTTTTAAAAATAATAACTAATTAGATAAAATAAATATTTTAGCACTTTGGGGTTTGTCTTGTCTCCCATCATAAGATAGAGTAGGAACCCAATGAGCACTTCTTTTTGCATATGCTTGCCTTTTTAGTGACCCACTAATAAATCGTGTACAACAAAATTTCATATTTTCTTTTTCTACATTAAAGATTATTTACTGGGGAAGAAAAAAATACTACGTGGTTACATTTTGGTTGATCAAGTTTTTTCTTTCTAATAATTTTTTTTAGCTAATTTTTCTGAACTTCAAACAGTACTATATAATTAGCTAGTAATATGATAAAAATTAAAAAAAAATAAAAAATTGGAATGTCATGAGTTTAATGTTTTCGACCAAATAAAATAATTTCCTATTTGCATTGATTTTTTTATGATTTCCTAAAACATTTTTTTTTATTTTCTACATTGTGAATAATGTGATGAATACTCTAGAAAATTTCATTATAAAAAATAAATACGCGTTCGACGCTGTTAGTTAATTATATGTAAACTATAAATTACTATTATTGTCTGTATATGAGTAGTTAGTTATTCTATTTATCTAAGGACAGTATTTAACCAGTGCAATCCAGCAAACCCTTAATTCTCACCAAAATCAGTGCAAACAAAAAGGGTAACAAAAATAAATACTCCTACAAGAAAGGCTTAAAATATTAATTTGTAACAGGTTCGAGCAATAGACGTACGGAGTAGTGGACTCATCCAAGTTGGAGAGGTGAGAGACTCTTGTGAGACGGATTAATGTGAGACGGTAGTGACACGGGTCGACCCGTTATTAAAGAATACTTGCTATATAGGTGAAATATGTTAATTTATAGTTTATGTATTTTTGTAGTAAATCATATTATAACACTTTAAAAATATATACTTTAATTTATTATTTATCATACATTACAAAAACATACTTTAACAATAACATATTTTACCTATATAGCAATTAACAAGCATATTTTAACAACGTATCGACCCGTCTCACATAAGACTTTGTCTAATTACAATCATATAAATGGAGTTATGAATAAAATTACACACTTATCTTTACCCGACCCGTCATTTAAGAAAATTTATTTTTTGAGAAATTTTATTCATTTTAAAAAATTACTTTTGAGGTTATAAATTTATAATTAGGTGATGTGATGTTTTTTTTTATAAAAAAAAGTGTAAAGATAAGTTTTGGATGAAATGAATATTTGATAGATAATATACATAAATAAATAATAATAATAATAAAAGAAAAAAAAATAAGTGGAAGAAGCGCACGCTGGAGTGGCAGAGTCGTTTAGCCATGAAGAGGCGGGCAGACCCACCGGCTGGCGCTTGTCTCCTCCGCCAACTCCCATTATGCCTCTCTTTCTCTCTCTTACCCACTAATTTTTTTTATTCTTTTTTAATTATTAAATTAAGATATTATTGAGCTACCTAACCCATGTACACATACTGATGAATCCAAGATTCATATCTTTAGTTAGTTGTTACTTATTCCCTCCATCCTTCCATAAGAGTCTCGCTTTTGGGCACGTGGATTAAGAAGTATTATTATTTAATGTGTAGTGGGTAGTTGTATTAGTGAGTGTGTGAGCCCCATATTTTAATTGTATTAGTGAGTGTGGATGAATCCAATATGTCCAAAAAAGGAAATGAGATCCTTTGGGTGGAACAACCAAAATGGTAAAATGAGATTCTTACCTAGGGACGTAGGGAGTATTATTTTGTTTGCCAAAAACAAGATTTCGGAAAGTGCAATTAAATTCTCATTTTGATACCGTCATATTATGATGCATAATATTTACTTTATGAATAGTGTTGATTGTATAATAGTTCTTTTTTTGAAATTGTAATAGTTTCTTATAATAAAATTAATATTAATCCTTATATAAAAGTAATTATATGTTGTGAAAAAATAATAATCTATTGTAAAAAAAGCGAAACGGTTCAATAATATGCGGAATTACGATTATGATTTTAGGAATATTTACGTTCTTTTATTGCCATCACTCAAGGGTGGAGGTGGATTGGTGTCGGTATATGCGTACCATAATTGTACCCTATTTTGAAAAAAAGAGAAAGAAAAAGTAAATAAAAAAAAAATTATATACTATACTACTCTCTCCGTCGATCTGTTTCAACTTTCATGTTTACTGTTCCATATTATTTAAAAAAATTTACTTTTTGATCAAATTTATTGATTTTTAATGGTATCGTAGTATTTTTAGGTAATAAATAAAGTATAATGTAATGTTATGAGTGTGAAAAAATGAGTGACAATTTTGAAATTAAAGTAACTTTTGAAGTTGTTGGATAAAGTTGAGTTTTCTTTTTAGAGTGTGAAAGTTATAGTGGGACAAACAAATGAGGAAAGTGTAAAAGATGTTATGGGACGGAGAAAGTATTTTTAACAAGTGTGAGTAGCATCGTTTTATTTTTTCAAAAAAAAATTATATACTATTTTTTATCTATAATTAAATAAATGAAATAATTAAATTAAACATTTTTCAATTTTTATCAAATTAATAATGTATGTGGCTTCTTTCAAATTGCACACTTTCCATTTTGAAACGTCCCATAAAAATTGCACATCCTTAAATAAGACAAAAAACAATAATATTACATAAACACTTCATCATATATTTTATTTACAAAAAACCACAACTACTTAATATACATAACATATTTTATTATTTATTATTAAAAATACTATAATATCCCTAAAAATGGAGTATCACTTTCTTTAATATTCATGTCGGGGAGGAGTGCAATCTTTTAAGAGACGGAACGAGTATTTTTTTATTATAAATAATACTCCCTCCGTCCCACAATACGCTTCACATTTACTGTTTCACGTTGTTTAAGAAAAAATATATTTTTTAATCTATATATATACTCCCTCCGTTACACGTTAACGTTGACGTTTGTTTTTTGCACGGAGATTAAGAGATATAATATTTTAATGTGTAGTGAAGTGAGATAATATTTAATTTAATATAATAAAGTGAATAGTTGTATTAATGTTGTGTGTGTATCCTACATAGAATAATTAATTGTTTTGTGTGGGCCAACTTAATAGAAAAAGAAATGTACTCCCTCCGTCCCGTCCAGAGGGTTGTTTTTGATTTTCGGCACGTGGATTAAGGAGTATTATTATTTGATGTGTATTGGGTAGTTGTATTAGTGAAAATGTGTGCTCCATATTTTAATTGTATTAGAGGGGGTGTGTGGGTTCCATGTGTGTAAAAAATGAAAGGGGACTCTTTGGGTGAGACGACCAAAATGAAAAAAATGAACCCTTTGGGTGAAACGGAGGAAGTAAACCTTAACTTAGGACAATTCAAAATGAAAAACTTAAATCTTAATGTGGTAAGAGGATAATAGTATATATTTGTGCTCTATATTTTTAAAGTAGCATGAAACTAAATAGAAATGAAGAATATGATACAAGTGTGAGACGAAAATGTGATGTTCTGGTGGGTCCCAAGCGTGTCCAAATGGGACCCACAAAAGTCACGCGCTCCAAATAAATATTTTGTGCTCTCCTAACTCCTATTCGCGCGCATGCTTTTCCTCTACGCACTATACTCATTTTCCACTCTTTCTTATTTTCTATTTTTATACCATTACTTATTATTTTTAATATTATTATATTAGACACCAAACTCATAATTAGGTTCCAGGAATCAATTTCATTTGAATTCGTATTAATTATTTTGGCCTATTTGTTCATAATATTTCTATAGAATAATATTGAGTATTGTTGGATATTTGATTACAAGCAATTTAAAATGTGAAATTACAAAATGTTAATTTATTTAAAAAATATAGATCGTTACGCAGCCTGTTTATTTATTTCTGTAGTAGCTTCGAAATGCGAAAAATTCAATTTAGTTAACGTAACAATAATGACCAACAAATATTACATTTTTCTTTTAATAATGGGATGCAAACGAATTTATTCTCTAATTTTTCAATGGAATTATAACTGAATTGAATTTTTGTTACTAAAAATTTATCAACCACAACTTTTTTAATGAAAAATTACCAATAAATTCGTTGTTAATCCGTTGGTAAACCAATTTAATAATGTTAAGATTTTTACTAACAAAATATTTTGTTGGTAAAAAAAAATAGTGGATATTGTCTTTCTCCTCTATATTTATTTGAATGGATGAATGGAATTAAAGATACATTGGACTAAATTTTATGATAGAGAGTTTTATTGTGGTTGTCACTTGTGTGGATTAACTTTTTCTTCTTTTTTTTAAAATTTTTTTTAATGGGGTTTGAAATTCATCACTTATGTTTTGTGTATTAATTCTATAAGTGAAAATGAACTAATTATCTTTTATACGACAGAAAATGAAAAGTGAAACAAGTGAATTTCTTTAAACGTAAAATTCCATCTAAGGTTTTCTATGATGTTTCATCTTAGTAACGATATTATTAGGTGAGTGACAAGTAGTAGATAATTTAAATTTAAATTTTAAAGGAAATCATATATAATGTTTAAGGACAACATTATTTATTGATGAATAAATAGCACTGAGGTATAACAAGATATTCTTCCACTCTAGTTTACAAAGTGTGGATAAAATTATAAGAAAGCAAAATTACAAAAAAAGACAAAAATGGGATAGAGTTGGTACCCCATCTAAACTTTTTTTATGCCTATAAAAGAACATCACATTTAGTTCAAATTCACTCCCCAAAACTCAACCTTCTCTCCCCTTTGCTAGCTAGCATTAATATTTTCTTCTTCTGTTTACTCTACAATAATATTACAAAGAAAAAGAAACATTATGGGTGAAGCAGTGGAATTCCTTGCTTACAACATTAATGGTTTCTATGAAACCAAACACATGATCATCGAAAAACGGAGTCGTGAGGAGAACGACGATGATTCTTGGTTTGAAGAAGAGATCGATGTTGATCTCAAGTGGTCTTTTGCTTTAAACAGGTATTTGATACTTATAAGAATTTGAAAATTAATTTTTTTAATTTAGAAGAGTAATAATTTATTATGTTTAAAGAGTAATTTTTTTTTACTAAAGAGTAACATAGTTTACATATTAACATACGTAAACCCAGTTTACACAAGTGTTTGTGATATAGAACTTGTTTTTTTTTATTATTATTTTTTATTTTCAATATGCACTCATATTTCTACTTGTTAATCGATTTATATGCACGCATGCATTGTATATATATGTATATGTATATTGATATCATTATATGTGTGTGCATGTTTAATTAGTGAATAAAACCATTTCTAAGTGATTTTTCTTTTTTTAAATTATATTCTTTCATAAAATCTATATAATCAAAAGAGAATGTATTCGGTGTGTAATGGAGAAAAAACATAATTTACAATTCATGAGTACATATTGTATCTTTTAGTTTTGCTTTTTTTTTAATAATGGAATATCCCCAAAAATTAATGCAAATTCCCCTAAAATATTAAATTCTAGAATTTTATTGTAAAAAAAAAGAATTACATATAAATCATTTATAAAATTATTTAAATGGGTTGATTTTTACAATAATTTAAATTTGATAAATTTATAATATTATTTAATTTAAATATTTCCAATCATAAAAATAAAAACATGTTTTGGGTTTTTTGGTTTGTTTGTTACAGATGAAATAGATTAATATGTTTAAAAGTTGTAAATAAAACCAAATTAAATGTAATAATATTGATAATACGAAGTACAAACACATATTACACATATTTTTATAGAAATATATATATATATATATATATATATATATATATATATAATTTTATTTTTTTCCTAACATTCCAGGTGTTTTTTTCATCCTTACATTTTTTTTTCAAGATTTCTTTTGACAGCTTCTAGATTGCTGGCACGTTGCAACACCATTATAAGAAAGATTTGTAAATAGTAATGATTTAATTACATAAGATCATTACTTTGAATTATGAGATTACCACAATAATTATTTGCTTAGCTGTATTTTCTAAATGTAAAGACAGCGTAATTTGTGTTCATTTTGCATGCTTTCTTGAAAATTGTTTTTTTTTTTAAATTATAAAAACTTACTCAAATTACTAACTTGTCCCTTCGTCTCAGAGTGTTACACAAAGGAACTAGTGAGTACCAAGACATTGCTCTTCTGGACACAAAACGTTTCGGCAAGGTATATATTAGTGTATAGTATATTGTACAACAAAAACTTGTTTTAAACGGTATTACAGGAAGATTTTCGTGAAAAGAATAAAAAGTGATGATATTTATATAAAAAGTAATACTTGAATTAATTAAAAATGATATAGTGCATTAAATTATTTTATAAATAATTAAACATAAAAAGTACAGTATTATGAATAAAAAGTATAATTTTTAATGAAAAGTGATACTACTTCATATCTTTCTTAAAGAATGATAACTATTTAAGAAAATGTAAATACGATTTCATACATGTGTTATTCGTATATCTTGATTTGGAATATAAAAGAGGAGTTCCTACATGATAATTGATAATTTAAATGTTCATATTTTAACGCTTCTTGATTTGGAATTTGGTATACTTTATTAATTAATGATTGGAGTATTATTTATGGTATAATATAATAAATAAATTAATTAATATTTGTGATTTGGTATGCAGGTTTTGGTGATTGATGGGAAGATGCAGAGTGCGGAAATTGATGAATTTATTTATCATGAATGTTTGATTCATCCAGCCCTCTTATGTCACCACAAGTGAGTCAATATATATTATATAAATTATCTACTTCTGCCACCCTATATATATTTAAATATATAATAACTAGAATTTATTTATCATGAATGTTTGATTCATCCAGCCCTCTTATGTCACCACAAGTGAGTCAATATATATTATATAAATTATCTACTTCTGCCACCCTATATATATTTAAATATATAATAACTAAAAGTCTATAACAGTGATATCCTTATTTTGATGATAGTTGCTATTAGAAATTAAATTTAAATTTGTAATCGAAATTCAATAAAATCATGTGCATGCGCATACGTACGAGATGTGATGCAGGTAAAATATATTATGACTAGACAATATATTTATCCAATTATTAACATATGCTTTGACCTATTATATCAACAATTAATAATATAGTCGACAAATATTATTTTGAGCAAATTTCGAGTGCATTAATTTAAATTCGTGCACTAATATTAAAAAATTATATATTAATAATATATACTAACAAATAAAAATTTATTATGCATCAGTATTATTTTAAGTTGAAATAAGAAATGATTGTATTTTATTAATTATGCATTAGTATTCAATCAACGACAACAATCCATAGCAAAACTTTTAAGTTGAAATAAGCTCTGCATTAGCTAGTAGACAGTGAATTCTGGTCATTTTATATTAATCGGTCCACAGATCATATACAGATGCATAAAAAATTATATATATATATATAATTTCTTATTATATTTATAATAGTTGTATTGTATAATTTTCAGCCCAAAAACGGTGTTTATAATGGGTGGTGGGGAAGGATCTGCAGCAAGGGAAGCACTGAGGCACAGATCAATTGAGAAAGTGGTCATGTGCGATATCGATCAGGTGCACACTAATTTAGTACCATTATTATTATTATTTTACTTTTATTTATTCATTTATCATAATTAGAAAGAAGAATATGGTATTTGTACTCATTATGATCTCATTTATCAAGTGGGATATATTATGGGCATTTTCTATAAGTGGACTTTTAGATAAGATACTAATTATAGCATCTTTTGAATTTTTATGTCTTTTCCCTTTTTGCCCCCCTTTTCACAACCTTAATCCTGATGTTAAGGTGACACTAGTATCTAATTTTCCTAAGCTTGTCCCTAGTTTTGTATAATTAATTATTACGTTTATGTATCTTAGTTATTATTATAAAATCAAAGGCGTGATTAGAGAAACGTAACATGATATGACATATGTATTATTAATTAATTAATTTACATATATGTCCAACTTTAGACCAAACTACAGTTTACAAGAATATTCCATATCGTAGAGCAGCCTAATTAATTTAATTTTCTTTTACGAGAATTATTAATATTATGGAATTAATTAATGAATTTGCAGGAGGTTGTTGATTTCTGCAAGAAGCATCTTACAGCAAACCACGATGCCTTTCATAACATGAAGCTTGATTTAGTGATTAATGATGCCAAGTAAGGCTTAATAATTAATTAATGCATGCATGTCTTAATTATTTGATAATTATGTTTATGTTGTGAATTAGAGGTGAATTGGAGGAGAGGCAGGAAAAGTATGATATAATAGTGGGAGATTTAGCAGATCCAGTTGAAGGAGGACCTTGCTATCAACTCTATACCAAGTCTTTCTATGAAAACATTTTAAAACCTAAGCTCAACAAAGGTGGCATCTTTGTTACTCAGGTCAGCATGAGAGAGAAATGTAAGAGATTGTGTGGTCTGAAAAAATAAATCCTTGTCACTCATCTGAACTTAATGTTGTTATCTAGGCTGGCCCAGCTGGAGTGTTTACTCATACAGAGGTTTTCTCATCCATCTACAATACTATAAAGCAAGTCTTCAAGTGTAAGTTTCATCTCCCAAAACTCATAATAAATGATAACCTAATTGATGAAAAACAATAATCAATCAAGTGAACTAATTCCAATTCATGCCAGACTAACTCATCTTATATAAGTATTAATATATGTGTTCGTTTGCAGATGTTCGTGCTTACACTGCTCATGTGCCGTCGTTTGCTGATACATGGGGTTGGGTTGTTGTAAGTAACTGCATCCATTGTTCAGCAAATCATATATATTAATTATTAACACGTTTTCTTGGGTTAATTAGGCCTCTGACCACCCACTTGGCATTGAAGCTGGAAAGATGGACAAGAAAATAGCAGAGAGAATTGATGGAGAACTTCTCTACTTGAATGGTGCTTCATTTGTTGCCTCCACTATACTAAATAAGACAATTGCCAAAACGTAAGACATCTCAAATTCAACTTTAAAAAAAATGTTAAAAGTTTTATAACGTATTGTTGGATTGGATGTTTAGGTTGAAGAATGAGACGCATGTGTATACCGAGGATAATGCGAGGTTTATTCCGGGCCAAGGCGTGGCTTATCGGGTTTGAGACGGGTGCGAGACATGCATGTACAGAAGGAAGAAAAGGGGAAGGGATTATCAAGTAGAAGATTTGAAAAATCATTTTAGGGTAAATTGAAGAACTTTTTAGAAGGTGTTGTGTTTAGAGAGAAGTTGCTGTAATGCTTTAGGTTGTAAGACTGTCTTGAATTAAGAATCACGAGGAGTTCCTCCATTAACTATGTTTTCATCATTTATCATCCTTCAATTTTATGTGTTTTTAATGCAGATATTTTCAAATTGGAAATATCAAAAATTGATCTAATTTATCTATTATGTTTGTTTGGCGTAATTCAAATTCAATCCTAAAGTTTGTTAAATTTGCAATTTAAATAATCTAGTATTCGATTTTAGGTCTCTTTGTCCAATATAGATCATTTCTTTCAGTAAAAATTACTAAATGTCGCAGGAAAATAGAGTGTAAGATGCACGCCTCGGGAAATTTTCAAAGTTGGTTCTTAATGTTTTGCGTAATCTAAATTCAATCCTCAAATTTGTTAAATTCACAATTTAAATATTCTAGTGTTCGATTTCAGTTATTTTTGTCCAGTTATTACCAAAAATTACTATAAGTCGTTGGGAATTTGAGCGTGAGATGCACACGCAAAATTGTGTTTTTTTGGCTATCTCTTATCCTAAAACCCATTAAAAGACCCACAAATAGCCCATTAATTTGGACCTAAAAGTAGTCAAACCCAAATCCAATACAGTTTATAATAAGAAAAACGACCACAATGCTGACTCTTAAATAATAGTGAATGTAAATGTAAATTATAAATGGGCTCAATTAATTGATGCTCAATTTAATTAATCCAACTATAAAAAGCCCATCAATTAATTCGTGGTCCACATAAGGCCCATTTCTTTTAACGTCTCTTTTAATTTAACGGTAATCCGACTCCATTTCAGTTATAAATTTTTGCCACAACACTGCCATATTAAAAGTTAAAAAATTTCTACTTTTATACCTATATCTCATCTATCATTCTAAGTACAATTAATACTGGTTGAGGATCACCACTAAATATAATTTATACACATTATCATTTTATTAATTTTTAATATGATTTTTATTTCATAAAAAAATTATTTATTAATTATATTTAATTATTTTAAATCAAATATCCAAATTTAAATTTTTTACTAAAAGAAATTATATTAAACGTTAAATATTTTTAATTAACTAATATTTTTATAATTTTGATACGTTATTCTGAATTTAATACGTTACATTTAAAGCTGCAAATAGACGCTACAAATAAATTTGTTAAAAAATAGATTTTTAATAGACGTTACAAATAAATTTTTTAAAAAATAGATTTTTATCTTAAAATAAACGTTCAAATAAATTGAATGAAAATTTAAACAAAAGAAGCAATAAAGTGGTAGGATCTATTTATTTTGTTTACTTCCCATAGAAGTATTTTCTGCTTATTTTGTTTAATTCCATCTCTTTTTCTGTTCAATTCTCACACAATATCTGTCAATACTCAACACGCGTAAAAATCTTGATTAGGACACGTATCTTTCAACACTCGACACGTGTAAAAATCTTGCTCAAGACACGTATATGTTAATGTTAAAGACACGTATCTGTCAACACTCGACACGTAGTCGACACGCGTCAATATTAACATTGTTTTATGTTCTTATTATATGGCTAGTCTTATTTAGATTTGAGGTTTTATGTGATTTATCCTTTTAGTATAAGCTTGCAGATTATGAAGCAGTTTAAATTATTTATTAATTATATTTAATTATTTTAAACCAAATATCCAAATTTAATTTTTTTACTATAAGAAATTAAATTAAAAGTTAAATATTTTTAATTAACTAATATTTTTTATAATTTTGATACGTTATACAAATAAATTCAAAAAAATAGATTTTTAATAGACATTACAAATAAATTTTAAAAAATAGATTTTTATCCTAAAATAAATGTTCAAATAAATTGAATGAAAAATTAAACAAAAGAAGCAATAAAGTGGTAGGGACGGCCGTGGGTATTGGACTGTGGTGCTTGAAAATAGAAATTATTAAATTAATGATGGGTTCTACTCTTCTTCTTTTTTTTTTTTTTTACTTTTGCATTTGTACCTCTAACTTCCAATGGAGTTAGTATTCAAGGGTAACATACAAATTTTTTACACTTCGGGATTTTACCTCCATTTGGAGGTAGCATCAATTAAATTAAATATAAGGATTTATTTTGCCATCGTAATAATTTCACTAACATTAAATTAGTTTCCATTTGGATATAAAAATCAAGTAATTTGAAACAAAGTAGTACTCCTTTCATCCTAACTTTAACTTCACATTTCTTTTTTTGACTTCACATTTCCAATTTTGATTCGACTCTTTACACTTTCATTAAAAGAAAAAAAAAACTAACTATTATCTCTCTAACATATTTTAATCTGCAGTGGATCTGAGGTTAATTTACGTGGATCAGTAAACCTTCTAAGACTGAATTGTTTATGAATGTTGGGGAGATTTAATTTTCATGGTTTTCAGATTGTTCTGTGTAACTAAAAATGGGTGTAAATATGTTCTTTAATGATTTTCTGTAAACTATAAGACTTGTATATGGAGTGGATCTTCTTTAAGAAACACATAAGTTAGAAACATTAAATCATGTATAATTATAGGACATGTATAATTATAGGACGAATATATTGATATTAGTAATTAATTAAATCATGATTTATATATATTTATTAGTTTGACAACAAGGTGATCAGTTATTGATTACTAACTTGGTTTTAGGAAGATATATAAAGTGTTTCGTGATATTAGTATTGGGACATGTAGCTCCAGAATTCACATTTTAAATCTTGTTTTAAAATATACAACTTAATTATACCATAAACTATAATAGGGAAATAAAAAATTAAATCTTGTTTCACATTTTTATCCACTCTCCCAAATTAATATTTAAATATTAAATTATAATAAAATTGAAAAAAATTATAAAGTACTTTATATTTTAATTTGACAAAAATTAAATATTTTATAAAGAATGACAAAATTAAATATCGACATAAACAAATATCTAATTAATTAATATTTAGAAATTGATATAAATAAAATTATCAAATTAATAATTTAAATATTAAATTATAATAAAGATAGACAAAAACTATTTGATTATGACTTTATATTCTATAATTAAAAAAAATGGCGGTAGTTTGGGCTTTAAATTAAAGAAATGTATTCCCTCCGTCCATTCAATAAGTATACATTTGCTTTTTGCACCTGGATTTAAGAATATTATTATTTAATGTGGAGTAGGTAATTATATTGGTGAGATGTGTGGGACCCATATATTAAATGTATTAGTGATGTGTGTGGTCCAATGTGTTAAAAAAAATATATATTTTTGGTGCGGACGCCTATAATAGCAAAATGTATATCTTTCCGGCGGACGTAGGGAGAATGAGATAGTGTGGTCTAAAAAAATCCTTCTCACTTATTTCCTCCGTCCGTTTTCAAGGTATCATTTTTCCATTTTGGACGTCCGTTCCCAAAGGTCTCATTTCATTTTTTATACATATGAGACCCACACATACCCACTAATACAACTAAAAAATGGGACTCACACCTCTACTAATACAACTACCCACTATACATTAAATAATAATATCCCTTAATCCACGTGCAAAAAACAAATGACATCATCAAAAGAGTATTTAAACCTGTTGTTATATAGGCTGGCCAGCTGGAGTGTTTACTCATACAGAGGTTTTCCCATCCATCTACAATAGTATAAAGCAAGTTTTCATGTGTAAGTTTGTCGAACTCACTCAGTAAAATAGATAAAAAATAATTACCTAATTAATGAAAAAAAATAATCATTTGAACTATTTCATGAACAATTCGTAATATAAATGAAAAATATTAAATTATAAATGAAAAGTAACACATCTATCATTAGAAGTGATACTCCCTCCGTCCCATTTCAATGTTTACGTTTGCTTTTTACACGTTGATTAAAAAATATTATATTTTAATAGATAGTGGGTGGAAAAATATAATATTTAATGTGAAGTGAGTAGGTGTATCAGTGTTGGATGATATATTAATTGTTTTAGGTGGGTCTCATATTCCTAAAAAAGAAAACGTAAATATTGAAATGAGACGCGCAAAATAGAAACGTAAACATTGAAACGGGAGGGAGGGAGTACTAATTACTAAAGGGAAAAAAACAGTGTCACGGAAAGCTTGCTCTATGTATGTATATATACTCCCTCTGTCTCATTTCAGATGACACACTTTCCATTTTGGGTTTTCCCACAAAAGTTTGCACATTCCTAAAAAAACAAAAAATCAAACACAATCACCCTCCCTGTACACTTTATTTACAAAAAAAATCACTCTTACCTAACACATCTAACATATTTTATCATTTATTTATTACCAAAAATTACTATAATATCATTAAAAGTTATCAATTTTCTTAATCTCCGTGTCGGAAGAGGCATGCAAACTTTATGGGATGAAGGGAGTATATACTAATACATGGGGTTGGGTGGTTTGCTGACGGCAGTGGCGGACGCAGGATTTTCATTGAGGAGGGCCCAAATCTTCTCGTACAATGATTTGCATATTTTGTTCTATAATTTTTAAGAATAATTATTTTATTTATCACCTTTTATTAACAATTTTCTAAGAGTATTTTACTATTTTAAGTTGGGTTAAATAAGAGTGATAATTTTGAATGTATAGCCATTAAAATTATTAAATAAATATGTTATTTAAATAATGTATAAATTAAAATAAAAGAGATAAAAAGAGGAAAAAACCAAAAAAAAAATGCTTGCTGGAAGAGAAAATAAATAAATAATGCAATCATGTCTTGAAGTGAATCGAACTCGCAATCTTTAACAAGTCAACAACTTTGCTTCACCACTAAGCTACTGAGAAGGAACAGTTTCTATATATATGCTACTAATTGTAAAATGTTCAGGGGGCCCAGTGCCCCCCCTACCTCCTACATAGGTCCGCCACTGGCTGACGAGTTGGGTTGTTGTAAGTAAGTGCATTCATAGCTAACCTGGGCTAACTCACTGGCCATTGAGTTCTCAATAAAGTAAGTGATCAGGTTCAATTCCCTTTGAAAATGAAATATGGGGGAGTTATAAGAAGACTTGGAGAAAGGGGATGAGTGCTTCGTGAACTAATTATACTAACAACTAACATTTACCAATTAAAAAAAAAAACTGCACTCATAAGGTTTTTAAACTAAAAAAAAAAAATCATATATATCATGGGATTTACATTGGGGGTTAATTAGCTTCTGATCACACATTGAAGCTGGAAAGATGGACTTGAAAATTGCAGAGAGAATTGATGGAGAACTTCTCTTCTTGAATGGTGCTTCATTTGTTGCCTCCACTATACTAAATAAGACAATTGTCAAAACGTATGACATCTCAAATTCAACTAAAAAAAAGTGTTAAAAGTTTTATAACGTATTGTTGAATGTTTAGGTTGAAGAATGAGACGCATGTGTATACTGAGGATAATGCAAGGTTTATCCCGGGCAAGGCGTGGCTTATCGGGTTTGAGACGGGTACGAGACATGGTCAATTATGCATGTACTAAGGAAGAAAAGGGAAGGGGTTATCAAGTAGAAGATTTGAAAAATCTTTCTAGGGTAAATTGAAGAATTTTTAAATGGTGTTGGTTTAGAAAGAAGTTGTTGTAATGCTTTAGGTTGTAAGACTGTCTTGAATTAAGAATCATTTACTATGTTTCATCATTTATTATCCTTCAAATTTATGTGTGTTTTAATGAAGATATTTTCAGATAACATAATAAATTACCCAAGCATTTGTTATTCGAAAATGAGATAACATAATTAATCAATCTCCCTAAGCATAATCAAAAGTAGCACTGCACTACTGTACATTTGATTTAAATTCTTTAATTTTTAATAAATTGATAATATAATAATTCTAAAGAGAGGATACAATCAACCTAAATATAAATAATAAGCCATAATATAAATAAATAAATAAAAATTAGCTGTATGTGCTCTTGATGTACATAACATTTTTCATTATGCTAAAACTTGTGTGTTACTAAATTTTGTGTTTTTCAAAAGTGGTACGTTTTACCATTAAATGTTTATAAGAACTTGTGCTCTTTATTTAAAAAAAAAAAAATTAATCAAATATTTATACTATACATATTTCAATCGATATTTTCAAAAAAAAAATTATGTGATACATCCGGAACAAAATGTATGGCATGAATTATGCGATACCGTAATCAACTAAATAGGTGGAAGTTAGGTTGGGGGCCCAATATATTTTGGCCCATTTTCATTCCAAAAAAAAACAAGAATTGATCTACTTTTGCAAATATTGTTTGATAATGGGCTTGGATCAATGCTGCGACCTAGTTTCCAAAATGGGTCAAATTCAATATTCAAGAAAAAATAGTAACAATACAGAAAAAAAAAAAAAGAAAAATAAAGCTATTTCCTCTTAACCGGATCGAAAATGGCAATGGCAATAATAGCAGCAACAATAACAAGCAGAACTGCTCCACCAGCTGCAATGCTCACAAGGAAATTCTTCAGCGACGGCGTCACGCCTTCCGCCGCCTGAGCCACCTCCGGCGCCGCCACAGCAGCCGCGGTTATTCCGGCGACCGCCTTCTTCTTGAACGAGTCTTCTACAGCTTTTAGCTTCGCGTTTGTCCCATCAGCATTAACTTGCTTCGATTCTTTCACACGAAGCCGCTGGAATAACGCCTCGGAAGGCGGCGGCCGCTGCTTATGCTGGTGGGAGGCGGCGGCGCGTGGGATTGCCATTGAAACAGTGGCCATTTATACTTTGAGAATATCAACGAGCGTTAATAGTGACAGACTTTTTTTGATTGTATACAAGTGAGAGGGGCGTGAGGACGAAACTAATATCTTCGCTTACGTGGCATTCGGACCAGATCCTACGTGGATTTTCTTAACCAATTGTTTGATAGATCATGTTATCCAGGACAGATTTTTATTTTGAGGGAAAAAAAAACTTTAGTCCAATTACAACTTCTTTTAATAGTTTTATCACATATAAAACTTCTAACATAGTTTTGTAGGAAGTATGCATTGTCACTAAATATACCATCCAAACCTGGTTTGATCAAGTATTAAAGTTTTCTCTCTCTACTAGTTTAAACTTTAAACTTCTAGATGAAGTGGTCGTTCTTAAATTTTTAGATGAGGTGATTATTTAACAAATTTTTTACATTTTGTTATTTACTTGGCACTAAAATTTTTACTAATGGAGTAATTTTTTTAGTATTATTGTGCAATGAAACTGTATAAACTAGAATAAACAAGTATGTAATTGATTTATTTACTCTTCACAATGGAAAATCAATAACGTATTAATAATATCAATTTGGATTCTTTTTGTTTCTATTTTCAAGCGCAATGTTATGCAAGCCCAACAAAATAATCATTAGCTACACTTTATTTTAAAAATTAACGTTCACACCTAACAAGCATGTAAATAAACATCTTACTTTGTTTATTATAAAAAATTTGATGAAAAAGTAATAAAAATTTGCATAAATATATATAATAAAGTTACATACGATGAATGTCATGTTAATGTTTAAAATATTTGAGTGTATTAATTAGTTATTTTACAAGGAAAAATAAATCATAATTAATTGAGAGATTTATATTTAATTTAAGGCCCCGGCTATTAATACCCCGATTTCATTACACACCTCAATAATAATATGGACTAAGTTATCCCTAAATAAAAAGACAAGTTTAACTTACATATATATTATATATAATAATAAATCAAAGGGTTAACTTGTACTCTTTAATTAATCACAATTTTTTATGAATAAAATATATAATTATTTTAATTAATAAAAATTAAGACTCATTAAATAAAGAATATTTAAAATACTACAATATAAATATTAAAAAATATTCATTAAAATTATTTTAGCAAGACGTTACGCAATTCAATTATATGAAATAAATTAAAGGTTAAACTTACAGTGTGTTCAATTTTTTTTCAAAATTTATTATTATTTAATTATTATGAATTTATTTAAACTACACTGTGTTGCGATGCAGCATTATTAATTTTAAAATTAAAAAAATTATTATAATAGAGTTGCTTTAATTTTAAAGCACAATGAATTTTTATGAATTGTTGTATAATTTTTTAATATTTATATTATGTAAATTTATATATTATATTTTAAATATTTAATGTATCTTGATTTTTATTAAGTAAGATAGTTATACTTTTTTAATAAATAATTTGTGATTAAAAAATAAGTTCGTAATAAAATTGAAAAAAATTTCGTAATTAAATTAAGAAATGATAGAAAGATTATCTATTTTTTTTGATAAAAAAATAAGTTCGTAATAAAATTGAAAATTGAGAAAAATATCATGTATTTTAATGCAATTAACCCTAAATTAAAATACATATATATAATTCTTTTCTTGAAATATTTAAGAAGTGGAAAATTGTACATATATTTTATGAAGTGAAGATTGGAGATTAGAGCTTCAAAAGGGATATTTAGTAAGAAGGGTAAAATTGTGTTTTGTGGGGTGTACAAAGTGAAAAATTAGAATTAAAAGAATTAATTTGGGGTGTATTTAGCTATGGGGGTGTGTATAGTGGAAGCGGGGTGTTAATAGCCGGGCCCTTACTTTAATTCAGTAGTACTCCAAAATAGGGGAGTAAATAAGATTAAAGCGAATAGAAACTGTGGTCAATGCTTCATTAACTACCCATTAAGCTCATGACAGTTTCAGACAAACATTAATTAATTTATGTTAGTGGCTTCAAAACACAATTAAGAGGATCCAATCCTATATATATACCCCAAAATCACTCACTCTACTCAACCATCCATAAACACACTAATCTCATTCAGACAAGCATGTCCAATTCTAAGCTTTTGCTCACTCTTGTTATTGCAGCTGTAGCAGCTGTGTGTGTGGAAGCACATTATGGAGAGATTGAGTTTTATCAACTGAAGAAGGGCAAACTTAGCGTTAATTTTACCAACTTTGGCGCCAGAGTTGTGTCACTCAAAGTCCCTGATAAATTCGGTATTCCTATTTATTTTCTAATATGGTCCGATTTCCTATTTCAAATGCCTGTTCCATCTCCTATTCCATAGGACCGAAATATACTTTTTATCCTTAATGTCATCCACCATTTTAACACGTGATGTATATATATAAAAAAGCAAAAGAGATGTGAAATCTTTTATGGGACTAAAGTAGTATATATTTAGACATTGACACTATAATATATGTTGTCTTAAAAGTGGTTCTTTATCATTTTAATTTATCTTCTCTTTTTTTTTTTTAATAGGACATACAGCAGACATCGTTCTTGGATATGACTCAGTTGATGACTATCAGGTGGGCAAATTACACTCTTTAATCTTAATTAACGTAACACATGATTTTATATTTTTTCACGTTAATTAATATAACCACTGATTATTATTTCATCTTTTCGAATCTATAGAGGGATAAACACTCTTTGGGTGCAATTGTTGGAAAAGTTGCAAACAAAGACGGTAATAAATTAAACTCTCTTCAAGATATATTTCACATAAAAAAACTAGGAAATTAAGGTAGATGAACTTATTTATTTAATTTTCTCTTATTACAGGTGTGAAGGTTGATTTTAGTGATGCCATTTGGAAAGTAACAAAGTATGAAAAATTCAAGAAAATTCCTTTTATCACATTCCAATACGACAACCAACAAGGTCTTACATTAATTTCTTCATCAATAACATATTTTCGTATATAATTCAAAATTAATCTCATTTTTTGCAAATTTATATGTGTGTTCCAGAATCCCATGAAAAACAGATCATCGTGACTGCAACTTACCTCATCAATACCAAAAACAGTCTGCAGCTAACACTTAAAGCTGAGACAAAACACAAACCTGTAACACTACTCAATCTTGCATAGAACATCTACTGGAACCTAGGAGGCCACAAAAGTTCTGGAAGCATCCTCCGCGATCACCTCCACGTTCTTGCTTCCAACTACAGACAACTAGACGACAACCTCGTCCCCACAGGCAAGGTTCATTCAGTTGAACACACCCCCTACGATTTCCAGAGCTTCCATCCCATCCACCCCAAGATTCAGAAGCTCAAAAATGGGTACGAGGTGGCCTACCTCCTCGACCACCAAAAATCCCACGACAAGGTTGCCCACTGTGAGGGACAAGAAGTCGGGAAGGGAGGTGGAGGTTTGGACGGATCAAAAGGTGTTGCATTTTAGTACTGGTGAAGGGATCAGAATTGTGCAGGGCAAATATGGAGTTTCGTATCAACAAAATGCTGGACTGGTCCTGTCGGCTCAGGGGAACGCTCATTCGCGGACTGTCGACAGTTTTCCATCACTGGTCATTACTAAAGAGAAGTCATACAAGCAAACAACTGTTTTCAAGTTCTCCACAAACAAATGATCCATCCATCTACATCAAATATTTTTAACTTATAGTATTATTATGCAATTTAAATTGCAAATAACAATGTTAGTGACTTGGTTAGTCATATCATTGTTGTTCATATAATATGTCTAAAATATTTCTTTTATTCATAAATTGTGTTTTTTTATCATTATTCTTACAAATTTTATAAGATGAAAATAAACATTAAATCACATAACCATAGTATTATATATTTCAAAACCAACAACAAACTATGAGTACCAAAACTACATTGGACATATGCAAATGATGATTAACTAGTGCATATGCTAATCAGCTAATGATATACTAGTATACAATTAAGTTAAACATCACTGGAGATGATCGTAAAGGGAGTATTATTTTATTATATATAAGTATTTGATCATGACAATAATTCATACAAAGTGCAAAGTTCTAATTTGAAATAAGCTCTGCATTAGTGGAGAGTGAATTCTGATCATTTCAGATTAGTCAGTCCACCCAGTAACGGACCCAGGAATTTTAGTCAGGGGGCCTAATTTTGCCCCATTTTTATTACTTCATTTGTTCCAGTTTCGAGTTTATATTTACTGTTTGTATGAATATTAATAAAAATCTCATTTTGACTTACTTTTTAGAGTAATTTGATATTTTAGATAATAAATAAATTGTAAATATGTTATGTAGTAAAGATGGATGTCAAATTTAAAATTAAAGTGTGTAAGGATATTAGTTAAATGCTATTTTATTTTATGGATATTAGTTAAATGCTATTGAGTTTTATGAAAGTATGAACTTGAACTTGAAACAGACGAAAATGAAAAAAATAAAGTTGAATGGGAGTAAAAAATGAATTAGGAAAAATAAAAATGTAAAAAAATAAAATGAAAAGAATAAAAGGCAGTGGAACTAGGACTGTATCGAACCCTGTACCACTCAAGTAACATGTTTACACTCCAAGGCTAAATACATATTTAAATATATTTTATATATATAGACTAATAATTATGAAAATCTCATGGGGGCCAGTGCCCCCTGGCCCCTTAGTAGGTCCGTCCCTGAGTCCACCAATCATATAATGATACATAAAAAAGTATTACTATAACTTTTTATTATATTCGTAATGAAAGTGTAATTTTCAGCCAAAAATCGGTGTTTATAATGGGCAGTGGGGAAGGGTTTGCAACAAGGGAAATGCGTAAAATCATATGATGTGATACCAAAAATGCAAAAACGAAAATGTGTAAAGGTTATAGTGGAACACAGGTAATATTAGATATTTTAGCATGAAATTTCATACCATTCCCATAAAAATCCACATAAACCCCCTTTTAACTAAGGGTGGCACTATTGCCACCCAAATTTTTTTAGGCACATAGACAAAAAATGTATAAAATTTCACTTATATTCTCACCCTTTTTAAACCATAACTCCTTTATTATATTAAAAACACACACACACACACAATTTGCTTTACACACCCAAATCACATTATACCTAAAACACACTAAAAATACGAATTCAAAAAAAAAAATCACTCACAATTTAATTTGTGTTAAATAGATGATATTAGCATGAATTAGAGATTCATGTTGTTTGGGTGTCAAAAATCGAATCTTTAAAATTTCAGAACTGGTCTATCGAAAATCTAATTAAATTTCGGCTAACTATTGACGAAAATTTATAGAAATTTCGTTGGAGAGCTATTGAAATTATTTTTTCAAAAAATTGATTGTAAAAGTACGTACCATCAGTGGAGAGCACGAGGTTTAGCAATGATATATGACGGTAATGAATAATGATTCGCACATGGTGCATAAACCTGCAGTCCAACGTGAAAGAACAACAAGCAACCATAATTTTCATTTCCAAATATGTTGTGGAAAATTTTTGTTGACGATCATTTTATGAGTGCGTAAACCTGTAGTCCAATCGAATTTTTGAAAAAAAATTCGACTTCTCACCAACGAGTGTGTGAATGAATATGTGCTTTTGGTGTGTGCTTTAGGTGTAGTGTGAGTTGGGTGTGCAAATAATTTTATTTTTATTTTTTTAATATAATAAAGGTGTTAGGGTTTAAAAAAGGTGAGGGGATATTATTGAAATTCTACACATTATTTGTGTTCAATTTGGGTGCTTAAGAAGAAACCCGGGTGGTAATAATGATGTCATTTAACTAATTCATTATAAACGATACGAAATTGGATGCAGTGCCCAATCAAATTTTACAAATTACTTTTTTATCCCAATTTTAAGGGTATATCTTTTTATGTCCGAATTGAAAAAAATACCCTTTACTTGAATACATTCGAGTAATGTAAGTTTCGAGTAATATGAGTGAGTAATGTAATTTTTGAGTAATGTGAATAATGTGAGTGAGTAATGCAATATCGAGTAACATGAGTGAGCGGGTAATGCAATTTCGAGTAACATGAGCGAGCGGGTAATGCAATATCGAGTAACATGAGCGAGCGGGTAATGCAATATCGAGTAACATGAGCGAGCGAGTAATGCAATTTCGAGTAATATGAGCGAGCGGGTGATGAAATTTCAAGTAATATGAGGGAGCGGGTAATGTATTAGAGTAAAAATGTTATATTTGAGTAATATATTTTGAGTAATGTTTTTTTTTATGTTTTTTCACTTTTATATTATTTTACTCGAATGTTTTTACTCGAATACATTACTCGAATATTCGAGTAAATGACATTTTGGTTAATTCGTGTATAAAAAAAGTTTATATTATATTTAAAATAAAATAGAAAATTGGTATTTAAATTAGGGTACGTTGATTTTTTACCCTATAAACAACTAACTATAACTAATTCATTAAAAATACTAGTACAAATAGAATACAAGTTCCCGATTCTTGTTGCACCTTCCAAAGACATTTCAAAAATATCCACTTTAATCTATACGTAGAAGATGTCGTCACAACCCTCACCCACCCCCACCCAAAAAAAAAAAAAAATTTTAGTGAAACGATGAATATTGGACTCTCGAAAGCTGCTGGAGGAATTCACAATCCTAATTAACTCACAATTGGGTAATCTGCTGGGCCCATTAATTTAAATTAATGGAACATCCCCTTTAATTATAATTTGGGCTTATTTTGTTTCTATCTTCTAACATAGGCAAGCCCAACAAAATAATTAATACACTTTATTTTAAAAATTAACTATCTCACTCAACGCATATAAATAAATATTTTACTTTGTTTCTTATCAAAAAATTAATGAAATTGTTTTTTTTTTTATATAAAAAAAAGGACTGGACAGTAATAAAAATTTGCATAGTATATATGATAAAGGTACATAAGATTAATGTCATGTTAAGTTAAAAATATTCGAGTGTATTAGTTATTTTAGTAAGGAAAAATAAATGATAATTGAGAGATTGATATATAATGCAATAGTAGTCCATATTAAATAGGGGGAGTAAATAAGATAAAGCGAAAAGAAACTATGGTCAATGCTTTATTAAACTACCAATAAATTAGCTCATGACAGTTTCAGACACACATTAATTAATTTATGTTAATTGCTTCAAAACACAATTAAGAGGATCCTATATATATACCCCAAAATCACTCACTCAACCATAAAACAGTAATCTCATTCAGACAAGAATGTCCAATACTAAACTTTTGCTCACTGTTGTTATTGCAGCTGTAGCAGCTGTGTGTGTGGAAGCACATTATGGAGAGATTGAGTTTTATCAACTGAAGAAGGGAAAACTTAGCGTTAATTTCACCAACTTTGGCGCCAGAGTTGTGTCACTCAAAGTCCCTGATAAATTCGGTATCCCTGTTTATTTTCAGATTCTTTTTGCAGTCCGATTTCCTACTCCACGTTCACGTGTTATACCTTGTACAACACTGGTATAACACGGGACCGTGGAGTAGGTGATACCAAATCTATTTTTTGTCCTTATTTTAATGTCATCCATCATTTTAACACGATGTATATCAGAAAATTGCAAAACTAGGAGTATGTATAATTGCATATATGTTGTCATAAAAGTGGTTCTTTATCTTTTTTATTATTTTTTTATTTTTTATTTAATAGGACATACATCAGACATCGTTCTTGGATATGACTCAGTTGATGACTATCAGGTAGGCAAAATACATACTCTTTAATCTTAATTAACACATGGTTTTTATTTTTTCACATTAATTAATATAACCACTGATTGTTATTTCATCTTTTCGAATCTATAGAGGGATAAACACTCTTTGGGTGCAATTGTTGGAAAAGTTGCAAACAAAGATGGTAATAAATTAAACTCTTTATGTATGTCAAACTAGGAAATTAAGGTAGATGAATTTACTTTATTTAATTTTCTCACAGGGGTGAAAGTTGATTTTAGTGATGTCATTTGGAAAGTAACAAAATATGAAAAATCCAAGAAAACCCCTTTTATCACATTCCAATACGACAACCAACAAGGTCTTACATTAATTTCTTCATCAATAACATATTTTCATATATAATTCAAAATTAATCTCATTTTTTGCAAATTTATATGTGTGTTCTAGAATCCCATGAAAAACAGATTATCGTGACTGCAACTTACCTCATCAACACCAACAACAGTCTGCAGCTAACTCTTCAAGCTGAGACAAAACACAAACCTGTAACATTGCTCAATCTTGCACAAAACATCTACTGGAACCTAGGAGGCCACAAAAGTTCCGGAAGCATCCTCCACGATCACCTCCACGTTCTTGCATCCGACTACAGACAACTAGATGACAACCTCATCCCCACAGGCAATGTTCATTCAGTTGAACACACCCCCTATAATTTCCAGAGCTTCCATCCCATCTACACCAAGATTCAGAAGCTCAAAAATGGGTACGAGGTGGCCTACCTCCTCGACCACCAAAAATCCCACGACAAGGTCGCTTTAGCAGCCACTGTGAAGGACAAGAAGTCGGGAAGGGAGGTGGAGGTTTGGACGGATCAAAAGGTGTTGCATTTTAGTACTGGTGAAGGGATCAGAATTGTGCAGGGCAAATATGGAGTTTCGTATCAACAAAATGCTGGACTGGTCCTGTCGGCTCAGGGAAACGCTCATTCGCGGACTGTCGACAGTTTTCCATCACTGGTTATTACTAAAGGGAAGCCATACAAGCAAACCACTATTTTCAAGTTCTCCACAAATAAATGATCCATCCATCAACATCAAATATTTTTAACTTATAGTATTATTATGCAATTTAAATTGCAAGCAGCAATGGTAGTGACTTGGTTAGTCATATCATTGTTGTTCATATTATATGTCTAAAATATTTCTTTTATTTATAAATTGTGCTGTTTTATCATTATTCTTGCAAATTTTATAAGATGAAAATAAACATTAAATCACGTAACCATAGTATTATATATTTCAAAACCAACAACAAACTATGAGTACCAAAACAACATTGGACATATGCAAATGATGATTAACTAGTGCATATGCTAATCAGCTAATGATATACTAGTATACAATTAAGTTAAACATCACTGGAGATGAAAGGGATATATATATATAAGTATTTGAGCATGACAATAATTCATATAAAGTGCAAAGCTCTAATTTGAAATAAGCTCTGCGTTAGTGGATAGTGAATTCTGATTATTTCAGATTACGGTGGGGAAGGGTCTTCTGCTTACGTGGCATTCGGACCAGATCCTATGTTGACTTTCTTAACCAATTGTTCGATAGATCAAGTTATCCGGGACATATTTTTATTTTTGAGGAGAAAAAACCATAGTCCAATTACAAGTTCTTTTAAAAGATTTTATCACGTAAAAATTCAAATATAGTTTTGTAGGAAGTATGCATAGTCACTAATTAAATATACCCTCCACACCCAATACAACTTTTACATTTTGTTATTTTTCTGTCTCTATGAAATTTTCACTCATTATTTTTTCTAAGTATTCAACATAAATTATTGTGGAAGAGATACAGTTAAAATTAGGATAAACAATATGCAAATAATACATTCGACGCATTAAAAACCTAATATTAATATTTAAACTTTCCACTTTAATATAATCAAAATAGACAATAAACCACAAACTAAATAAATATGCATAAATTAATGAGAATCAATATCAATAATTTTAACTTTGGGATTAAAAAATATAATCAAAATAGACAATAAGCCACAAACTAATATGCATAAATTAACGAGAATCAACATCAATAATTTTAATGTTGTGATTAAAAATCATGTAACGTCGTTTAGCTAATTAAATAAGAGTACACAGTTCAATCTCTTTATTACAAATAGAAAAATGCCTCAAAATATCACCAAAATACCATCAATAAAATCACGCTTGGAATATAAAAAAATCCACTTTAATCTATAAGTTGAAGATGTCGTCATGAACACCCCCACAAAATTTTAAGTGAGATGAATGAACTCCCGAAAGCTTATGGAGGAATTCACATTAATCTTATTTAACTCACAATTGGGTAATCTGCTGGGCCCATTAATTTAAATTAATGGAACATCCTTTAATTATAAATTGGACTTATTTGGTTTCTATCTTCTAACATAGGCAAGCCCAACAAAATAATTACTGCTATACTTTAATTTAATAAGTCCTCCGCTATCCACACCTCTCCTTTTACCCAGTACACCCCAATTTTGACCTTTTTTCAATTTTGATCAAAAATTTTACAATTTTACCTTTAATGCCTCAAATTTTTAAATGCACCAATCAATACACCTTTACTGCATACACCCACTAATTTGACCCCAATTTTGACCAGTCAAACTTTGACTAACAATTGACTCGAAATTTACAATTTTGCCATTTTTTTAAATCCCCTTTCTCTCCATTTTCTTTCAAAAATGGATATAGTCCATTATGACCATATCAGACCCATCATGCTTCCGTACATTAATTAAACAACATTAATCTCATAACTAACCAACTTGAAACAGTAACAGTACTTTTTTTGACCGTCAATCCACCGGGTATCCGGGAGGTTTTACAGCTGCTCCTCACAGCCAACCACTCGCCCCGCAGTATGATGGTTCAATCCCGTTCCTTCAGCGGATCTCAGCACAACCCTGGTTCGTTTCGTACACTGGGTGTATAGGATGCTGCTACTGTTCTTGCCGGAAAGTATGAAGATTAAGGTTGCAGAAAAAATGGAAGGCTACATGCGGGCAGAAGCCCAAGATTATTTTTTTATTGAATGGAGAATTTATTACACACTCATCCTCACAGAACAAGAGGAGATAACTCCTTTAGCTACCTATTGTAGCTGCACTCAGAACACTCATACAAAGAAAAGAGAGGAATACAATGTTTATTTTAGAAAGAGAAAACAGAGGGTGATGGTCGATGTCTTCTGCTTCCTCAACTCTAATATTTATAGAGGCTTTCGGATGTGAAATTCGGATTTCAAAGCCTCTTTACTTTGGCTAACGTCACTACTTACATTATTGTGCTGGCATCACTATTTACGTCATTCCCATTGGATTCCAACTTTTGCAGCTGGCTGGTCCCTCTTCTTTATTGGATGCCCTCTTGTGAGCTATCCTTCTTGTCTGTTACATGTACCCTTTCAGAAAAGTCATCTGGCTTATGCTTTTTTGAAGAGTCATTTGTCTTCTTTGGTGCCTGATGATTCTCCTGGCTCTTGGGTAATCTGAAGAGATTTTACCCTCTTCTTTCCACGTGTCTCTTTTGCTGGGGGTGGTTCAGCAGTTCTGATCATCCCTATGCTCAATCTTATTCCTTTCCCAAACTCTGGTTCTGTTTGGGTAGAACAACTCGTGCATACTTTGCTAGTCCATTGCCTAGAATGGGCCATGTTACAGTATCTCTGATAGGTTTGTTTACTCACCAGAATCTTGCTTCTCCAAAGAAGTTCTTGTTTTTTCCTGGAAGACCTCTCAGCAAACACTGTCTTCTTCCCTGTTAAAGTATTCAACAGAAAAGACCCATTCAAAGACTTATGCTCAAACTTGAATGAGAACTTCACCTCCACCATTGCTTTGATGCAGGCGTACAAACCCCTCGCTCTTCGCGTAGAGATCTACTCTTCAGAAAATGTAGAAACCAAGACTGGTTCCTTCCCAGAAGACTCCTTGATCCTATTTGATGCTGAAACATCGGATCTTCTTAGCTTGATGAAATGAAAGGCCTCATGGTTGCCTTTCTCAACTGGTTCTGGAGCCGCAATGGTGAAGTAAAGCTCCAATACATCGCCTCTGGATAGAGTTGCGTTGTTTTCCCATGCCTTAAAACCTTTTCTCCCAGCTAATCTGGAAGTTTTGCAAGTTCTGGGAAGCTTGGTGCAATAGTATAAATTGAGGCTAGTGCCCCAAAATCATACCACTGCTTTACATCATTTGGATTTAAGCCTTCTCGCATCCAAACTCGGGGGTATTACCCAGATATATCCACCCGGTATTTCTCTGGTCGAATTCCTTGTATGGTATTCAATTTCTCCCAACTGGCCTGGTATTTCAGCCAATAAGAGAAATCAGCTAAGTTAATACCAACCTTAGCAGTGCCCGTCATAGACCTAAGGTTGATCTCTCCCTCTTTGACCCCAGAGGTGCTGGGTTGACTCGTCGACTCTAGATGTGACTCCAGGTCTTCGATTTTTTCTTGGACCGGTTTCTCTTTTGGTGGTTCAATCTAGGACTTGTGCTAAGGGTACTTGAATCTCTTGCTCCGCGTTTAGAGTCCCGTTCTCGACTACTCTCCTTTTGTCGATTGCTATTGCCATCAACAGCCTGAAGGAGTGGCTCTCATAATGACTCGAATAGACTTGCATTGTTGTGAATGCAATCTCGTATGCGATTAGACACTTTGGTCTGATCGCTCTCTTATATTCTTCCATCACGCTTTGCATTGAGTGCCAGATTCTCGAATTTCCTTTGGAGCAACTCAAGGTTGTCCATTAGGTGCTTTGATCCAGTTAGGATGAAGTCTATTTCAACTCCTTCCATCTCTCGTCAGGAAATCTGCCAAAACATTATCAACAGATTTAATAATGATAATATTAAAATCATAATATTGGCATTCTTCTTGCCATCTTAAAAGTCTAGCCTTTTCTGGTTTAGATTCAATTTTATTTTTCAAAAAGGCTTTGACGCTTGTGTTATCAATTTTAAGGATAAATTTCTTTGCGAGAAGAAATAGCGGCCATTTTTTGAACGCCTTCCAAACCGCAAAGAACTCCTTTTTATTGATGTGCCACCTCTTCGCTTCATTCTCCAAAGAGTCCGCTACAGTATCTGCATGACACTTCTCATTCAGGTGTGGACATAGTTAGAACCGCTATCCACCAATGGTCACTGGCATCTGTGTAGAGTACTAATTCATCCTCGTCATTTGGTATAGCTAACTTGGGGAGCTTCTTGCAAACCTTCTTTAGTTGTTTAACCATTGCTCGGTGTGATTCCTCCCATTTGAATTTAACATCTTTTTTCAACAGAGGACTAAACACCTTCCTGTATTGTGCTAGATTGTTGATGAACATTCCAGCAAAGTTGACAACTCCTAAGAAGCTCTGGAGTTGTTTCTTATCCTTGAAATCTTCAGGAAATCCTTGAACCTTTTCTACAATACGAGGCTGTAGAATAATTCCGAACTCATCGATCTCGACTCCAAGGAACTCGATCTGCCTTGTTGCTATTACTGCCTTCTTTTCAGAAAGCACTAATCCTTCCTTATGGCATACCTCTGAAAATACTTCCAGATGCGCCAAATGCTTCTTCATATTCTTCGAGGCTATGAGGATATCATCCACATAAACGAACACGAATGAGAAATAATCTTTGAAAAGATTATCCATCTTTCTTTGATATATCTGGGGTGCATTCCCCAAGCCCATAAGCACGACATTCCAGATATAATGGCCTTGTGGTGTGGAGAAGGCTGTGAACTTCTTGTTTTCTTCTTCCATCATAATCTGGTAGAATCCAGATTTGCAATAAAACTTGGAGAATACCTTGGCATTCTTGATACAGTTAACCAAGTGTTCCCTACTTGGTATATAGTATCTATCGAATTCCAAGATGTTGTTAATTCCTTTGTAGTTGATCATAAGTCTCGGCTTTCCCCGCTTGACTTCTCCATGATTTCGAACCAGAAATCCTGGACTGCTGTATGGAGATATTCCTGGTGATATTAGCTTAAGGTCCAGGTGTTCCTTAAGTATTAGCTGCATATCCTTTCGAACCTCTTGGTTCATCAGGATAGGTTTGTATCTCACGAACTCATGCTCCTTTCCTTCTTTTACTTTGAGAGAGGCTTTGAGCTCGTTTTTGCCCCACCAGGCTAGAGGATCCTCATTGAAGTTCCTCTGTATCTTCTTCTTGACGTCCTCCAAAGATGTCTGTTCTTCGGTTGTGACGTCTCTCTGTAAGCTTTCTCCCAGTTTTCTTTGAGAAGGTGGATTGTATCTTCCTTAAGTTTCTCCATCTTCCATCCTCCTCTAGTTTCGATTCTCATCTGAAGGACCGATTTGCCATATTTCCTCCGATCATTCATTTTTGGATGGCTAAGTTTTCCTTCATCACCACGCTTGCTGCAAAATCTGATAGGCATTTTTCTTTGAAACGCATTACACAGCCTTGGTGTGATGATCTTATGTTCACAAAGGGTTGTGAAAATAAGCCTTCTTATTGCGTTTTCTTGGGTAAAATGCTTGAATGTCTGTAGGAAATTATTTCCTAACAGAATATCCACTCCGGTATCGTGAAAATATATCGATGGAGTTTTTACCTTGTACCATGGGGTACGATCCGCTCCTCTAATCATGATTTCCGCTTGCTTGATTCCTCTATTAAGGATTAGCACCTTTTGAGAGATATCTTTTTTGAGTACTGTTGGCAATTTTTCGCCTGAGCCTTCAGAAAAGACCCCTTCCTTTGCTGTGCAGATGCCGGCTCCTGAATAAATGTATGCCGCAAAATACTTTGCACGATGCTCCTTATATATCATCCCAACGGTGATATATATTGAGAATGGACTTGTGGCCATGGGTGGATCAGAGCTTGTAAGCCCGAGCCTCTACTAGTAAACTTTGTATCTTTTCCCTTTGAATGTAAATTCCATTCCATCTTGTAATCGCTCCCAAGGTTTGTGATCCTCGAGAAACTCTAATCCCAGTACTAGTTGTTCTGGAAATCTTCCTGTGACTCCTTCGATTATCAGCTCAAGATCACCAAGTTTGAGCTATCCTTGGTATCTCCCTATTACTGGTTGTTGGAGATAATACAAGACATCACAAGGAATAGAGTTTTTCTTTTTAGTGATATCGAATATTACATCGACTCCTCTCCATCCTTCTGGGCATTTTAATTCACCTTTGATTGTGAACTTTTTCGGCTCCTGGATTACCTCCATGATATGTTTCTTTCTCTATTTTTCACTGATTATTCTGTCTTCTTGGAAAGAAATCCTTCTTTACTCGAATCTGAGGTTGTCTTGCCTACTCCAGACCGGCTTATTCTTGATTCGCAAATCCATGTCGTGGATTGGCGGTAACTCTATTATTTTTGGCCTGGTTGCGCATGCAACCCTTTCGAACACTTCTGGTATCTCGATATACTCCTTCATTTGGAATAGATCCGAATGATGAGTGTTGGATAGAGCATATGAGATGCTGTAGGTGATAGAGTAAGGCCTATTCCCTTCTTTCATCAAATCTTTATTTTTGAAATCTTGATGAAGGGTGAGTGCCCTACTGAAATCTTTATCTGCCAGATTATAGGCAATCCTTGGGTAGATGTAGGATGCTACTTTGCCTGCATATAGGTTTCCCGAGATTCCTCCCAGGTATGCCTCTCTTGTATTCTTGATTCTTTTATCAAAGATTGCAATATCGATTGGTTTATCGATACCTTCTTTAAAAGTTGCTTTGATAAGGATCCAGATTGCTCCGATATGGATCCAAGACATGGTCTTAGCCATTCCTTCCTTGAGTTTACTGAGCCCCCTTTTGATTTCGTCAACAGGAACTAGTTGCATTTCTATCACATTTCTCGTGAGTTCCATTGAGATGGCAATTTTCCCTTCGGTCACTTTGTATATAATGTTGTGCTTTCTCTTCTTGAAGCTTGGAAGAAATTTCTCCAGCTTTCCCACAGTAAATCCATCTTATAGATTGAGCCTTGGATCCTCCTTCATAATTCTCATAAGGGTCTTATGAGAAATGGATGTCTGGGAAAAAAATCCAGACATATCTTCTTGCATCTCCTGTCTGAAGCTTTCTTCTTCACTCCGACTCATCTTCTGAGGATTCATCTTTACTAAAGAATTCCTCTTCATAGATGCTTTCGTCTGAGGGTATATCTTCAAATTGATATACCTTTACTAGATCCTGAAAGTAAATAACTTCCTCAATTTCTGGAGTTGTTTCGAACTATCGTACTCCCCTCTTCTGGTTTTTCGGACAATCTGGTGAGATGTGCCCTCTAGCTCCACATGTATAGTAGTTACAATCCTTGAATCTTTCATTGGCTCGTGTAGCTGCTCTTCTAAACGTCTTTCTTGTGGGAGTTCTCCCTGTACTCCTCTGGTTTGATTCTGAGGATGAGGCTTGACTTCTTGAACTCCATCTGGATGGTTCAGACCTTTGCCCTGATTTATAGCTTCGGGCCTTTTGTTTGGACCAAAAGGATCTTGGTCTTCTAGACCTCCATCCTCCGCTCCTTTGTGTGTAAGGATGACTTTTCTTCATCCTTTTCTACTTTCTTGGGATTCTTCCAATGATAGTTGAAAGATCATTGTTCTCGCAACATAAGGGTACTATCTTATTGATTCTCCTTAATCTCTTGTAGTTCTTGTGTGGTGATGCTTGATGACACCACTCTGCAATCTTGGCTTTGAGGAAAGACATCCTTCTTGCTATCGAGTCCAGCTCACATGGTTCATACTCCTTGATTAGCATTTCTCTCCATGGGCTTGGGATCTTGGCAAAGAATATGTGGAATACTTCCTCCTCCTTGATCTTTAACTTCCATCTATACTCTGTGAAGAGTTTGATGTATTCATCTACATGACAGATGTCAAGTAGTTCTAGGTTGTATAGGGCATTCCTATACTTCTTTTTCTTTTCTTCTTCCATTCTTTCGAAGTAATCTACTCCGATAAAGTGGATCTTGAAGATCTTTGCCATGCGATCAACAATATTGCCTAGGTCTTCGCCTTCGATGGCCTCCTTCTTGACTTCGTCCGAGAGTACCTCCCAGACGCACTTTACTGATCCTTCCAGGCTCATGGTTAGGAATCTTATGAACCCTTCTTTATCCAGCTCTAGCGCACCTCCTGCAATCTTCATTGCATTTGTCCACTCGTCGATAAAGGTCTCTCTGTTTTTGAAGTCGAGAGTATCGAGGTTCAAGATCAATCCGTATGGGTTTATTTGTTCAAGGTGAGACCGACCATATGGGGTGTTATGTAGATTAGATCCTCGAACTTGGCTTGCTCCTGTTGACATTCCTATTGCCTTCATCTTGAAGTTTCCTGGTTGTTGGAATGTCTCTTCTTGTCTTTCTCCATGGACTCCGTGTGATCCAGACGTTCCTTCATTTTGGCTCCGATCATGTTGTGTCTGATGAGCCTGTGACTGTTGATGAGAGCTTGATGTTTCTCCAACATTCATCTTTAGATCTACAATTGATAGTCCTTGGAAGGACTCATATAGATCTCGTAGATCTTCAAGATTTGCTCTTTTCATCCGGAGATATGGATTCTCCTCAAAGGATAGTAATCATCTTCTCGCTTTCAGACTTTGGTCTTATAACCTCTGCCGACTTCCCCTTTTGGTGTAAAAGGGGTTCTATTCCGAAGGTTGATGGCAACCTTTCTCCTGATCTTTTTTCGGCTACTTTGATTTTCAGGTATTCTACTTGATTTATCAGCTTCTGGATGAGGTTGAGTTGTTTGTTCTATAATGTTTCCACCTTATCCATCTTGAGGCTAATCTCAAATATCATCTTGGACATGTTTTGGCAATATTCTCCAAAGAATATTACCGTCATCTGTAATTCTCTAAGATCTTGGTTTATCTTAGAGTTATCTGTCTCGATTTCCTTCCACTCTGTCATTCTGTCCAGTGTTAAAAATGGTAAGGCTTGCATATCTCCCGCGGACCCTGATTTGGTCGTTTCCTCCATTGTCTGTGTCTGGGGACACTTCCATGGATCTCGGTGAAACTTTGAATTTTCACGATGTTTCTTGATACTTCTTTGGAGTATCTTATCTGCATCTGGCGTAGCTCCTCCAGATGTTCTTCCTTGGTGTGGTTGGCACGAATATTTGCCAATTCCCTCATTTGGTTTACACCGTCCCACCATTGGTCGGCGTCCTCGTATTCCTTTTCTGTATACTATCTATACAACACACAATAATATTGTTGTATAGAGCTGCTTGTTTCGTCATAATTAACAGGCCAGAAGTCCCTGTTACTCCAGCTTTGAACAGTGTCAATAGTCCTGTCATTCTCGGATGTCGAACTTTCGTTCGGATCCATATATCTTGAAACTCGCATCTCGTTAAGTGATATAAGCTTATAATAATTTTTTTCATTCATAAATAAATAAAGTAAGGGCTCTGATACCATTTTTTAAATCGAAAGCGGAACGAAAATAGGGATTAAAAATCTTTTATAATCATAATGGCAATTCTGTAATTTTCTAGAAATTTTCAGCCCTCAATTTTGACTTTTTCGATCAAAGGTTGACTTTTGACTTTTGGGTGTATTAAGTAAAATATGGGTGTATTGAGTAATGACATATTCATAATTTTCTTAGAATTAAAAGGGTAATTTTGATATTTCACCAAAAGTTGACCTTTGACTTAGTGTATTAAGTAAAATGAGGGGTGTGGTTAGTACATACCTTTTAAAAATTAACACTCACTCAACGCATATATAAATAAATATATTACTTTGTTTATTATCAAAAAATCAATGAAATTGGTTTTGAAAAAAAAAAGGACTGGACAGTAATAAAAATTTGCATAGTATATATGTTTAGAGTGGAATTTAACGTATTTTAGGTCTCACATTATACCGATTTTTATAGAATGTGACTATGATTTTGTGTAGAATGACATGGTTTTTATATCTTGCATAATTAAGATACTACTAAGGTGTTTTGTTGAGTTTTGAAGAGTAAAACATGATCAAAGTTCAAAGTTGGAATGAAGAGTGAAAGTGTGAAGGAATGCTGAAAAATACACTTTCACGTTGTGTAATTTTTCTGTATTCATGTAAAATTCCAAATTGATCATGTGATATTAGAAAGCCACGGAAGAGAGGATCGTTTAGGCGTAAAAATCACTCAAATCGGAGTCCGTATGAGGAAGTTATGCTCAAAACGGTAAGGTCGCGCAGCTGTCGACGGGAATTTCAGAAATTTTCCGAAAATTAGCTTTTTTTTTCCTATTTCTTGGAGCACAATTAATTTTCTTATCTCATTCTCTTCTCATACCTATATATATTTCACATCATTATTCATAAGAGTTACCACCCTCCATAAAGGGATCACCCCCATCCATCATCTACCATTATCCACATCCATCTCATCATCTATCCACATCGAAGGAGATTCAAGGGCTATTCAAGAGGGAGATCAGTCAATCGGAGAGGCGGAGAAGGAAAGCGGAATAACGCTGACACTTGGATTTTTTTATTCCATTCTTTTCTTTTCATTTGTGAAGACTTCTGGTATGAATTTGATAGCCATGGGAGTTGCTGGTAACCCCATGTGCTAATTGTGTTCACAGTTTTAAGGTTTGAAGGATAAATTTAATTGATTTGGAGACCTAGACGAATTTTGTGAATTCATGCATTTGATATTCTGATTTTACTTATTTTATTCAGACTTGCTTTTCTGCTTCGTAACATCTTCATAGTAATTTCATGACATCCGCTATAATGCTTGAATTATTATGTTAGCTTGTGTGCGTTCATGATTGGTATTGTCTATTTGTTAGGAATTGAAGTAGTTCCGCTATAAACAATTTAATTCTAAGAACTGATAAATCAGATACATGAATTGTTTAGTGGAACAATGCAATTAGACATTCAAGTAGAAAGTGGATAGAACCTTGTAGTAATTCCAGAGAATATCTTGTTAGTCGAACTTATCATCCGGAGGTATTGTTGTTTGCTTTGATTAGTATCTAGGAATAAGGTTTGGTAATATTCACGCACCTTAGGGAGTAAATCAGAATATACTGTTAGCTTAAAATCGGATCATATCTGGTGAGTTAACAGGATTAAGTGGTGTAATTTTATTGACGCTGTACGAATGAACAATTGGAAGTCTAGAAACCCAAATTAATTGGTCTATACCTGATACCTTAGAACTGTTGTTTATCTCTTGATTAAAACTTGCTTTATTTTTCCTGCTCTTAATTATTCAGTAATTTATTATTTCAGTATTTTAATTAATTAATTAACAACACTCTTTGAAAACTAGTTACTTAATTCTGATTAGTTATTAAATTAGAATAAATAGATAATTAACTGTCTCAGTGAGATCGATAATTTAACTTGGGTACTTGCTGCTACAATTGACATCCTTATACTTGAGGATTGAATTGGAGTATGCAAAATAAGCCTAACAAGTTTTTGGCGCCGTTGTGCCGGGGACAGTTTAATTATCTATTTTTCTTTTATTGCTAGTTTAATTAGGATATTTAATTGTTGAGATTTAATTTTCTTAATCGTCTTCTCTTTGAATAAGGAGATGCAGTGGCCTACAAATCAGCAGCAATGCAAGTCGGTGGAAGTAGTAGAGGTCTTCACCTTGTCTGACGCAGAGTTTGAGGGTTTATCTAACGATGCATGTATTAATTATCTTGAGAATTTACTTGCATTGAGTGATGCCAGGGATGCACAGAGAAGGAGAACCACTGCTGACATGGTAAATCAGATTAAGAAGACCACTCTTGAAGAGGAGATGAAGTCTGTTGCTAAGGAAGAGAAGCATGAGAGCAAAAGAATTGAAGTGGTTGACTCTACAATTGAGTGGAGAATTGACAAGAAGGAATCAAGACAGTCATGGGAGGAAAGAAATTCAAAGGTTCTTGTTTCGGTGACAAGGAAAGGTGAGGTGGTTGGTGCGAACAAGAGAGGATGGAAGTACTTGAAAGTGAGAATGCGAGAAAACTGTCCTCTAATCAAATAGTTCGAAAAGAGGTATCTCGTCGTGACTCTCCGACGTTAAACATGAGCGCTTGTGGGGGCTTACCTCCTATTTTAATTGCTTTTATGTGTTTGTGTGTTGTACGAATTTTATTAGGTGTTGCTTGACTACGGTATACACTTCTTTGTAAACTTAGTGTCTCACTTTGTTTGATCTAAGTTTGGGGGGGAGGTTAAGTACATACCTTGTCTTGCAGTATTGAAATAGAATTTTTGCATTGTGTTGTTGCTTGGAGGGTCAATTTTTTGTGAATTTTTAATATTTTTGATTTATTCGATGATGTTGAGGGTTTGATTTTTTGCGATTTTTCAGGTTTCATATTTGTTATTGTTTGTCGTTTGTTGGTCTTAGTGTTAGTGTAGTCGATTTATGGTTCTCTAGGATGATTTTTTTTATTTTTCTTAGCACTTGATTATATGTGTGATTGTGTTTGAGAAGCAGTTTGAGATTGTTCTTTGATATTGAGATGCTTGAAGTTTAATTTATGTGCATGAAAAATTAGCTATGTAGCTTTATTAGGACTGCTCATTCATTTTTACAGTCATGTGAGATTTTGAGCCTTTTGAAATCATGACAAGTTTCATGATTCAATTTATTCTTATGAGTGTCAATCATACACATGTATTCTAGAACTTGGCTTTGTATCTTGCTTGAAGCTACGTGTTTGATAAGACGATAAGAAATGATCTTAGGCCATCTTTGTTATTTATTAGTCATTGGCCAAATTATTATCCTACCTATTAAAATTATCCGTAGTCAACACTTTTGAGCCTAAAAGCCTTATTTGTTGGAAGCCTACATGATTAGCCAATTGATCCCTTTGCTAGCCTTAAAAATTCCTACCTAGTAGAGAGTTGAAGGAATCAAATTGGAGTCTTGTGATGAAGAATATAAGGAGAAGTAATTTGGAAGTTATGAAAATTGTAGAAGAAAATGATTAAATTATTGCATGAAGGGGTAGTGCCCGAAATTGGTACCCCTTGAAAAAGGGTAGTGCCTGAAACTGATACCCTTATTTGAAAAAAAAAATAAGAGAAAAAAAAATCAATTAAGGAAGTTGTGTTCAAAAGTGAAGTAGGAAATCAACTTGCAAGAAGAGTTGAAGAGCATTGAATGAGAAAGAAGAGAGTGAAGCTGTTTGTTGAAAAGCTTTAAGTCTTCTTTGATTCTCTACTAGTGAATGAGTCACTTAATCCATATATTTCCTACCTTTACCAAAAAGCCAACGTTACACTTTAATGCAAGATTTTTGTGATCCTATTGTCGAAGTTATACCTTTAGTCAAGAGTTTAAATGATTGCCAAGCTTATGGTTACGCGTGTGTTTGAATTGATTCTGAGTGTAAACACCTTACCCTAAAGTGTATATCTCATACTTGAGTGATGAGCGTAAATACTACCCGTGAGAATAGGTGGATGAGCATTCCGTAAAAGTGAAGTAGTTGATTTGAATGTTATGTTCTTAGATGGATGGTTATCTTAGTATTTGAGGTATGATTTTTGAATTGTTATATTGTCTTGGATGTGTTATATATAATAAAGGTACATAATTAGATGAATACTCTCTTGTGAGATGAGTTATTTATGAGATGGATATGAGATGGATCGAGCCATTACTAAAGTATGCATATTGTATAGATAAAATATACTTATTTGTAGTTAAAGTAAGTTAATAATAAATCATATTATGACACGCTAAAATTATACTTTAATGTATAATCAAGCATCCTTTAAAAAACATACTTTAATAACCATTAAACATATTTTATCTATAAAATAATCATACTTTAGTAATGGGTCGACTCGTTTCACAACCGTCATACAATAGACTTTATCTAAGGTTAATGTCATGTTGAAGTTAAAACAATTTGATTGTATTAGTTATTTTAGTAAGGAAAAATAAATGATAATTGAGAGATTGATATATAATGCAGTAGTAGTCCATTAAATAGGCGGGAGTAAAATAAGATAAAGCAAAAAGAAATTGTGGTCAATGCTTCATTAAACTACCAATTAATTAGCTCATGACAGTTTCAGACACACATTAATTAATTTATGTTAATTGCTTCAAAACACATTAATATATACACCCCAAAATCACTCACTCTACTCAACCATCCATAAGCACTAATCTCATTCAGACAAGCATGTCCAATTCTAAGCTTTTGCTCACTCTTGTTATTGCAGCTGTAGCCAGTGTGTGTGTGGAAGCACATTATGGAGAGATTAAATTTTACCAACTGAAGAAGGGCAATCTTAGCATTAATTTCACCAACTTTGGCGCCAGAGTTGTGTCACTCAAAGTCCTTGATAAATTCGGTATTCCTGTTTATTTTCCGATTCTTTTTGCAGTCCGATTTCCTACTCCATGTTCCCATGTTATACAAGACGTTCCCGTGTTATACTTTGTATAACACGGGAATGTGGAGTAGGTGATATCAAATCTATTTTTTTGTCCTTATTTTAATGTCATCCACCATTTTAACACGCGCGATGTATATTAGAAAATTGCAAAACTAGGAGTATGTATACTTGCATATATGCTGTCATAAAAGTGGTTTTTTATTTTTTTATTATTTTTATTTATTTAATAGGACATATAGCAGACATCGTTCTTGGATATGACTCAGTTGATGACTATCAGGTAGGCAAAATACAGACTCTTTAATCTTAATTAAACACATGATTTTTTTTTTCACAATAAGTAGTATATTCACTGATTGTTATTTCATCTTTTTGAATATATAAAGGGATAAACACTCTTTGGGTGCAATTGTTGGAAAAGTTGCAAACAAAGATGGTAATAAATTAAACTCTTTATGTATGTCAAACTAGGAAATTAAGGTAGATGAATTTATTTATTTAATTTTCTGTTAATACAGGTGTGAAGGTTGATTTTAGTGATTCAATTTGGAAAGTAACGAAGTACGAAAAATCCAAGAAAACCCCTTTTATCACATTCCAATACGACAATCAACAAGGTCGGTCATACATTAATTTCTTCATCAATAATATATTTTCATATATAATTCCAAATTAACCTCATTTTTTGCAAATTCATATGTGTGTTCTAGAATCCCATGAAAAATAGATCATCGTCACTGCAACTTACCTCATCAACACCAACAACAGTATGCAGCTAACACTCCATGCTGAGACAAAAACAAACCTGTAGCACTACTCAATCTTGCACAGAACATCTACTGGAACCTAGGAGGTCACAAAAGTTCCGGAACCATCCTCCATGATCACCTCCACGTTCTTGCTTCTGACTACAGACAACTAGACGACAACCTCGTCCCCACAGGCAAGGTTCATTCGGTTGAACACACCCCCTACGATTTCTAGAGCTTCCACCCCATCCACACCAAGATTCAGAAGCTCAAGAACGGGTACAAGGTGGCCTACCTCCTCGACCATCAAAAATCCTATGACAAGGTTGCGTTAGCAGCCACCGTGAAGGATAGGAAGTCGGGAAGGGAGGTGGAGGTTTGGACGGATCAAAAGGTGTTGCATTTTAGTACGGGGGAAGGGATCAGAATTGTGCAGGGGAAATATGGAGTTTCGTACCAACAAAATGCTGGTCTGGTTCTGTCGGCTCAGAGGAACGCTCATTCGCGGAGTGTCGACAGTTTTCCATCACTGGTTATTACTAAAGGGAAGCCATACAAGCAAACCACTATTTTCAAGTTCAATCTCCACGAACAAATGATCCATCCATCAACATAAAATATTTTTAACTTTGCAATTTAAATTGCAAATAGCAATGTTAATGACTTGTTTTTTCATATCATTGTTGTTCATATAAAATATCTAAAATATTTTATTTTTATATCGCCGTCAAAATGGGTTAAGCCTGTTGAGCCGAATCTCCCCCATATCTATAAAAGATGTGTTGAGCTGTAAATTTTATAGCCCGTTTAGAAGCGGACCTAAATATACTAGCCCAAATGGGTGTGGGCTTGGACAGGTCAATCTGCTTTGATTTTTTTTTCTCTAATGGTCAAGTGTTTAATATTCCAAATATTTGTTCTTCCTTTTTTTATATCATTTTTCAAAATACTAAATTATTAAATCATAATTAGTTGAATATTTTAAGCATTTTTGTACTATAGACTAGTATACAAAATTCGTAAATAATTTTAAGTCATATTTTGCTTGATTTTGAAATTATTTTTTAATCTTGAAATTTTAATATGTGAATGAATGTATATCTATTAGAAGTAAATGCAAATGTAAATGACAAATCTTTAAGTTATCTAATCCTTTGAAGATCGAGTGATTGACGAGGATAGAATTGAACAACAGAATATTGAGATGTTTATATTATGATGATGTTACGATTGATGAGTTTTAAAAAGACTTTATAATTATATTTTGTGCTTGAGCATTTGGGCTATAAAATTAATAGACATTTTTGTGATTTAATTTGTGATATTTGAGGACAATTAGACTGATGTTGTTTTATTTAAGATCTTTAAGAAGTATATATAATTAATAAACTTGATGTTGTTTAATTTGTTATTAGTTAATGGTTAATTGTTATCATTTAGTTCATGGTGCTATTTTGTATGATTTATATTTATATTTTAATCGTCTTATTGACATTATAGTATTTTGCAAAAGTTTCCATCGTTTTAATATTTCATTTTCATATATTTATAATTTTAATGATATCACCTTAAAAAAAAAATGGATTGACCCGCCATAGACCCCAACCCACCTTTAGATGAGTTGGGCCTAGCAATTTAGCCCGCAACTCGATTAAGCCCGCCAAATGGCGACTTGAGGTGGGTTTTAGCCCGCCCCATCTCGCCGGTCTATATTGACGGCTCTGCTGTTTTATCATTATCCTTGCACATGTTTTAAAATGAAATTAAATAATCATAAAATCACATAAATAAAAATACTAAAACCATAATATAATAAAAAGTGGTTATATATTTCAAAAGCATCAACAAACTATGAGTACCAAAATAACATTGGAAATATGCAAATGATGTTTAACTTGTGCACAGTAACAATGAAAGAAAGAGGATGTAGTTAAAAACGATTACGAGTGATCCGATTTTCGTTTCACCTTTTGAAGATGTTTTAAGAAATCATATACACTCTGATTAATATGTAGAAGATGTCATCACGAATTCTTTCTCAAAAATTTGAGGTGAAACGCTTATAAAAGCTGCTGGAGGAATTCACAATCCTATATATTTAACCTACAATAGGGAATCCACTGAAGCCCATTAATTTAAATTAATGGAACATCTTTTAATTATAAATATTTTTTTTCATATTTTTTATATTCTAATACACTATACTGGGAAAGCCCAAACAAAATAATCATTCGCAAGTCGCAACACTTTATTTTAAAAATTAACATTCACATCTAACATGCATATAAATAAATATATTACTTTGTTTATTATCAAAAAATTAATGAAATTAATTAAAATAAAAAAAGTTAGACAATAACTAATAAAAATTTGCATACATATAATACTTTCATGAGATGAAGAGAGTATATAATAAAGTTACATACGATTAATGTCATGTTATTGTTTAAAATATTTGAGTGTATTGATTAGTTATTTATTTTACTAAGGAAAAATAAATTATAATTGACAAATGGGATAAAGTTGTATGAGACCCTTTAATTTACATAAAAGCTTTGCTAAATACTCCGTAGTTATTATTTTTAATTAAAGATGTTACTCTATCCATCCCAAGAATACTTAACTACATTATTACCAAAATATCACTTTTTTTTACACACAATCTAATCAAAGTCAACTATATCATGCACTCTATCTTATTCAATTACAAAAAATATCCCTTATCTTCCTTACATCATTACAACAAAAAGTTACTTTCTCAAATTTCGTGCCACCAAATACATGTATGTATTCTTGGGACGGAGGGAGTGTTATTTTTCTTTTAAAATATTATAATTTTTTTTATATTATAAATGGTTCATGAAATAATCCACAGTATTCTTATCCATTATTTATCAATTGGGTATTACTTTTTATTATAACGATTATCACTTCTTATCCGTCTTACAAAAGCCCTTTTGTTTGTCTCACCGAAGTCATTCTGTTGCCTTGAAAGTAGTTTTCCATTAAATAGGCGGGACACTAAAAAAAACTCTTTTTACCAATGGAATATTTTGTTGGTAAAATTCACAATTCCATTATTAAATTGATTTATCAACGGATTAACAACGAAATTGATTAGTAATTTTCCGTTGGTAAAGTAATGATTGATAATTTTTAGCAACAATAAATTCAATTCCGTTGGTAATACATTGCTAATATTATTTGCTAATTTATATAATAATTCAATTGGTAATCCATTGATAATTACAAACAGATTGAATTTCGTTGGTAAAATAGAGAATAAATCCGTTGGTATTTCGTTGCTAAAAGAAAAATATAATTTTTTTTATTGTCAATCCGTTGATAATTACCAACGGATTGAATCTTGTTGGTAAATTCTGTTGCTAAAAAGGATTTTTTTTTTTAAGTGGGAGTAAATAAGATGTAAAGCGATCGACTAGAAACTGTGGTCAATGCTTCATTAAACTACCAATTAAGCTCGTGACAGTTTCAGACACATATTAATTAATTTATATTAATGGCTTCAAAAAAACATTAATTAAGAGCATCCTATATACATACCCCAAAATCAGTCACTCAACCATAAAACACTAATCTCATTCAAACAAGAATGTCCAATATTAAGCTTTTGCTCACTCTTGTTATTGCAGCTGTAGCAGCTGTGTGTGTGGAAGCACATTATGGAGAGATTAAATTTTATCAACTGAAGAAAGGCAAACTTAGTGTTAATTTGACCAACTTTGGCGCCAGAGTTGTGTCACTCAAAGTCCCTGATAAATTTGGTATCCCTATTCTTACCCTATTTATTTTCCAATACCTTTTGTGGTCGGATTTTCCTACTCAATATTTCGATTCTATCTTGTATTTCATATGGTATGGAGTTGACACATCATCACATCTCCATTAATTAATTTTAAAATTAATTAATGGGTGATTTGTAACTCCACACTATATATAGAATACAAGATGAAAGAAGCTCATTGAGTATGGAATCCCAATTTTATTTTTGTACTTATTTTAATGTCATCCACCATTTTTACAGGTGATGTATATCAGAAAATTGCAAAACTAAAATATATGCTTACATACATGTTGTCTTAAAAGTGGTTTTTTTTTTTATCTTTTTAATTAATTTATTTATTAATATATATTATTATTTTAACAGGACATACAGCCGACATTGTTCTTGGATATGATTCCGTTGATGATTATCAAGTGAGCAAATTACAGACCCTTTATCTTAATTAACACATGATTTTATTATTTTTTTTCAACATTACCTAATGCAACCACTTATTGTTATTTTACTTTTCGAATTTACAGAGGGATAAACACTCTTTGGGTGCAATAGTTGGAAAAGTTGCAAACATAGATGGTAATAAACTCTCTTCAAAATGTCATATTAAAAAAAAAAGGTAGATGAATTTATTTATCTATTAATTTTCTCTTAATACAGGTGTGAAGGTTGATTTTAGTGATTCCATTTGGAAAGTAACTAAGTTCGAAAAATCCAAGAAAACCCCTTTTATCACATTCCAATACGACAATGAACAAGGTCTTACATTAATTTCTTGATCAATAATATATTCTTATATATAATTTCAAATTAACCTCATTTTTCGCAAATTTATGTGTGTTCTAGAATCCCATGAAAAACAGATTATCGTCACTGCAACTTATCTCATTAACGCCAACAACAGTCTGCAGCTAACACTTAAAGCTGAGACAAAACACAAACCTGTAACACTACTCAATCTTGCACAAAACGTCTACTGGAACCTAGGAGGCCAAAAAAGTTCCGGAAGCATCCTCCGCGATCACCTCCACATTCTTGCATCTAACTACAGACAACTAGACGACAACCTTGTCCCCACAGGCAAGGTTCATTCGGTTGAAAACACACCCTACGATTTCCAGAGCTTCCACCCCATCCACACCAAGATTCAGAAGCTCAAGAATGGGTATGAGGTGGCCTACCTCCTCGACCACAAAAAATCCCATGACAAGACCGTGTTGGCAGCCACTGTGAAGGACAAGAGGTCGGGAAGGGAGGTGGAGGTTTGGACGGATCAAAAGGTGTTGCATTTTAGTACGGGTGAAGGGATCAGAATTGTGCAGGGCAAAGGTGGAGTTTCGTACCAACAAAATGCTGGTCTGGTTCTGTCAGCTCAGGGGAATGCTCATTCGCTGAGTGTCGACAGTTTTCCATCTCTGGTTATTACTAAAGGGAAGCCATACAAGCAAACCACTGTTTTCAAGTTCTCCACAAACAAATGATCCATCCATCAACATCAATAATTTTTTTAACTAATAGTATTATTATGCAATTTAAATTGCAAATAGCAATGTTAGTGACTTGGTTTGTCATATCATCATTGTTCATATAAAATATCTAAAATATTTCATTTATTCATAAATTGTGTTTTTTTTATCATTATCCTTGCAAAATGTTTTAAAATGAAAATAAACATAAAATCACATAAAAATGCAGAAACCATAATATTATATATTTCAAAACCACCAACAAACTACGAGTACCAAAACTACATTGGACATATGCAAACGATGATTAACTAGTGCATATGCTAATCAGCTAATGATATACTAGTATACAATTAAGTTAAACATCATTGACAACAGATTTATCATAACAAGTTTAAGGATCTTAGGCTTCATTACCAAAGTTCATGGATCTTCTTCTTTAATAAATAGTTTCCTTTATGCAGCCTTATCGAACATCTTCTCAACAACAAGGTTTCATCACAACATCCATGGAAGTATCGAAGAACAGATCACTAAGAATCAAACTAAAACTCACCCGGGTTACATTCGAGTTTTCCATTTCTAGATCAGTTTCCAGCCTCTGGACTCTTCAATTTCTCAGCTTGAGAAAGATGAACTTCTTGTGGAAGAAGATCGTAGCTGATTTTGAGATCTTCGAAGATTTTCTTCATCTCCAGCACCAGATCACTTCTACGTCTGGACTTCTCCCCGAAGTTCTGAAAGTTCATCGTATGATTGAAAAAGACAGCCATCTTAATCTTGTTCACATTTTCGATCTCCTTCACAACCACATTGTGATTAGAATACCAATGTTGTGGATTTCTCTCAAGATATCTGCCCATTGTAAAAAAAAGACCAATGAGAAAATTTGAATCTGCAGCACTTATCAAAGAGATTGAAGAATGTGAAAAAGAATGCAATTACTTCTTTATTTTCTCCTTCAAAGAGCCTATTTTCTCCAATGGGGTCTTGAAATCAATGGAGAACTCTAGTGAATCGCCCATATCCGGGCTTCTGAAGAAATTGCTGATCGGTTTGGTGGACAAAACCGAGTTCGGATAGTATATTTTCTCGTTGTCATATCTCAGAAAGATGGTCGTCAAGATGTTCATCTCTTCCACGATCATCTGAAGAATCATGCATTGTAATTTGGATGAATAATGACAATAACTCAAACAGCAAAGAAAATGGCGTGTTGAGTTACCTGAACACCATCAATAACACAACGATCACCCACATCAAAAGGATGCATAACGAACACAAATATGATAGCTTCAAATATGGTTTTGCAAGTGTTTCCGAACACAAAGGCTGCTAGAACGAGCTGAGATGAAAGAAAAACTAGAACTTTTGTATTTGCCACTCCAGTCAAGAGAAGCCACACAACTATCATTACAATAACGAGAACAACTGTCACGATCTTGTTCAGTTGTTTTACTGCAGTTTTTGTGTCGTTTAGAGCATGAGCTAATTTTTTACGGCTTTTATAAACCTCCAGCTGCACAAAAGATGAAATACAACAATGTTGGTAATAACTCTACTCATATGACAGCCATGGAGGTCACAAATTGGAAAAAGAATTCCATCATACTTGTAATAAGATATTAGCATTTGTGAATAATGAAAGAAACAGTTTCTATGGTTTCTATTTATCTTGTAAAGCAACAGTTTCTTATTTCAAGCAATAAATCTAGGATAAGGGCCAAAAGGCTAGCAAGATTAGAGAGCAATAACACATACCACCCACTCAATCAAAGTTTTTCTATCAATCTGTCCAGTTTCAGCTACGTTGATCATTGGAAACACGATTTCCACCTCTTCTTTAATCATGAATCTGCTTAGATCAAGTTCATCAATGTACCTACACAGAGAATAATATTATCACGCAACCACAAAGATCAAAATATGTCCATCATGTTTTACATTGAATTCAAAATTCAAGAGATGGATAGCTCACTTGCAACCAGGCTTAGCTACATTTTTGAAAATGTGATAGGCAGCAGCGATTGCCTGCTCCTCGTTTGTAATCTCTTTATCGATTTGTTCGTTTCCTTCATCGTACGCGCTTTCATCAATTTGATTAGACAGAGTGGTTAAGCCTGAACTCGATATCACATCCACCAACCTCTTCATGGTCCATGCTGAGACCTTATCTTGCTTCATCTGATGAATTTTGTTGATATCAATCACCTTTTTCTCCTTCACTTTCCCTTCCTTTCCCTTCTTCGCAACAAAAGAACTCAATCTGCCCAAAGTACTTCTCGTTTTACCCATCGTGTTCACTGACTCCATGATTGGAGGCCCGGATAAGGTCATTAGAATGTACTGATGAAAGGTTGAGTCTTGAATTCTATCAAAGAACGTGTTCACATGAAACGAAGATGCCAAAATCTTTAGCAGCAGAGTTTTCAACACCCACACGAAGGAACCAATCAGCAATGCAGCAATACTCCATGATATGAAATCCAAAACCCGGGTGGTGGAACGTGACCGCTCCACGCCTTCTTGAAATAGCAACACCCAAGTGAGTAGCACCAAAGCCAACCAAATACAAAACTGAACACTCTTCTTCAGACCATGTACAAAATACAACACCTTCTTTTTGAGCATATAGTTCAACTCAATCAACAAAACGATGAAATGCATCATCCATTTAGTAACCAACAGGCCACTAAAAGTCACCAAAACAAGCAAACACCACCTCCATATTCTCAAATTCCACAATTTCCACTTTTTCACACCATCAACAGTTAAACTAATGATCAAACACCCCACAACACAAAGAAATAGAAACCATTCAATCAAGACCTTAACCTTCACCTTCCTATACTTCATCTTCTTCATACTACTAACTTTCTTATATATTTCTTCATCTTTGTCCACTACTCCAAAACCACCAGGTGATGAAATTAGTGGCGTTTTCGGGCTCATAGAAACTCCCCCACCAGTCCCCATCATACCACTATAACTATCCTTAGTAATAGGTGAACCCCTACTTGAAACAGGATGATCATCCCCAAATGCACCATGCTCATACAGTTTACCATCAATAGCTACAGATTGTTCACCAAATCTGGACCTGGGCTTTGAGGAAATCGACCTAGAAAACGATTTTCGAAGAGTAAGATTCTCACTTTTGGGGATTTTGGGGGGCTTATTGGGGCTGGGTGCAAACTTAACAATCTCAGGTGACTTTTGTGCATTATCTATGGAATCATTGGATAATCTAGAGGGGGAATCAGCATAATATTTATGAGTTTGGTCATTAGAAGCATCTGGGATTAAATTCTTTGAATCTTTTTCCTCTCCATGGATACTAATGATTACATCAGTGGTAACCATGCTTACTTCCCCTCTTGCCTTTGAAGCTGTACCATTGGCATCCATTGAAAACCTGACAAAATTCCAAACACAGTGCAAGAACAGAAAAATGATAACTCCTTCACTCACTGCTTAAACACGTGATAATGCAATGTAAATACAGATGAAAACAGCAACAAACAAAAAAATAAAAACTTAAATATTGAACTAATAATAATAACAATAATAATCCTTCCAATTTCAAAACAATGAAATACTAAACTCCAAATATACAAAAAATGTGGAACAGTAACACTGACATTCAAAAAGTTGATTCACTTTCAACGTTCTTCACCCTTTTCCTCACCTTTCTTTTTTCTGATAAAAATGGAAAGCATTAAGAAAAGGGTTTGCTTTGGGTACCGTGAAAGACTCTTCGGGCCAGTGCGTGAGAGAGACGGCGGAGAGCTGGCGGCACCACCACCACCACCACCACCAAGGTAGGGCCAGAATATATAAGTGGTGTTAAAGGTGAGATTTTTGTTCAAGTTCTTAAATTTTCATCAACTTTGAGAACTCTGTGTTGTGTTGTAATACTTAATTAGGTGACACACACCATTAATTGCTTGCATCTTCCTTTATTTTTATACTCCATTAGAAAAATGGTGCAGTATATTCTATTAAATCAAAATCAAACAAATTTATAGATTATAGTATATTCCTCTATTCAAACACAAGAAATTTTTTATAAAGATTTTATAAATTATGAATAATAATAATTTATACTTCCTATGGTTCCACTTCATATTTTTCTTTTCGTACATTCAATAATATTTTTAATCAAAAAATAAAATAAAATAATATTTTTAATCAAAAAAATAAAAAAGATTGAAATTCGAGAGGGATAGAGTGTACACACCTTCAATAGAGTAATGGTAATTGGTGATCAAATCAGGACCAAAATTACTTAGTTTTATTTATTTATTTATTTATTTCAAACAAAGTTGAATATACTTATTATACAGAAGTTGTAGAGAAAATTTGTTAGAAAATAGCTAGGCATATCACACTCAATGATTTTTCACTTTATATTTATCAATTAAAGTTGAGGAGATGTTTGACTTAAAAGCTAGGTTATGGTAGTTTATACCAGTAACAGTGATCCACATATATAAAATAATACCACTAATATAATTGAACAAGTAGTAAATTAAAGTAGGTTATTTTTGTGAGAAACATGTTTTGCTAAAATAGTCCCCCCAATTATATGGATGATGGAGTATTATATGTCACTTAATTTATAGCTAACATCAAATAATTATGAGCTCATATAATAATAATAAGAAGAAGAAAAAAAATTAAAATCTCATCCACTCATCTCACGTTGTAAAGTTAAATAATTGATTACCCCACATTTTTCTTTTTTCTCTGTCGGGATTCATTAAAGTTCCATTTATTATTTCATGGATTGAGAAATAGTGAGGTCACATCTCAAAATAAATTATGTGTAATGCAAATTGATTTTGTGAATTTTATGAAAACAACTGTTTATAATTGTATGTTCCGAATTCTCATGACGTTTTCGTATATATTTTTCGAATTATTGTTAGATAATTGATAAGTAGAAAAGATGAGAATATTACCGTTTAAAATAAAAATATGAACTCTTAAGGTAATAAATGAATTTTATTCTCACTTGCTCTTATGTATCAACCATATTAACAGTGACATGAGAGATGATAGATAAAATGACACAAAAAATCCCATATAATATCTTGATGTATGGCAATTGCAATAGTTTATGGTATTATTAATTCCTTTAGAGTTTATTATTGTAAAACTTTTTTATCTTCGTATTCAATTCATTCACATGAAATTGTTACTTAAAGAGTTTATTGTAAACCTTTTTAAGTTCATATTCAATTCATTCAAATGAAATTGAGTCATTAAATTACCATTTTATAGATTATATTTTTTATTTTTAAAATCCATTCTTTTTTTTATATATAATTAGGAATTTTATGGTTGATTAATTTAAATAAAATATATCAATTTTAATATAGAACTATGATTTATAATAGAGTGACAAATATAATTAAATTGGCCAAAATTTGGTGAGAAATTCTCTCGGAATGACTTCCGTAAGATGGACAAGAAGTGATAATAATATTTTAAAGAAAAGTGATAAATAAAATTTTTAATAAAGAATTATAAGTAATTAAGAAAGTATAAAATGATTGGATCTGACCTAAATCCAGCAAAGTTATTGCCATAACTTTTAAGTTTAAAGTTATTCTATACTTTGTCTTATTTAATTATGAGTAATTGTTTAAAATATTTTCACTCTATTTACATTAATTTATTGAGATATAATTAGAGTTTTGCTCCTATTATGTATATATACACTCTTTAAATTTCATCAATATGCAAGCTTTTTGCTATTTTAAAGTTGTATAATTGAATTCAAAGCGTGCTTTTCGAATTAAGTAGAGAGAATGAGGATAATAGAGTGAGTTAGTTGGCAGAATGATTAACAAATTACAATTAATATAATCGCTCTGCTTTATTTGGTACAAGTCTTCCTAAAAGTTCATTATGCTAAAGCAATAAATTAATTCGAGTGCAACATTCTTGAAAAAAAAATTAAAAAATGGGCGGGCCTATTTTTTTAGCTTCTGCCAATGGCGGCCCATTACTTGAATTAACTGAACAATGAAAAGCCCATTTCTCACTGAAAGCTGGCCCACTCAATAAAAAGTCGCAAGTGCCATTTTCATTTACTTGGGCCCCATTTCAGTGAAATAAGAAGCAAACATTAGGCTCATCAATTTAAGGAGAGAAGCAAATGCTTGATGGCATCGGAGTAGCCCACTAACACAGACGTGGAATTAAATTGAAACAGAAAAAATATTATTTGGGTTAACAATATGGGCCGATTGTAATTTATTTGCAGTGTTTTAATTAAGAAGCATCCTCTGGACGTAGTTTCTTCTTCCCAAAAAAATTATCATCACAAATTCCCATATTTGGATCCTAATATATTGTCTATTCTATTATCATAAATTCTTAATAAGTATTAAAATAAATAAAATAATTTCATCCCACAGGTATTAATTAATGGTAAATGCTTATTATTTTATTGAATATATTATTAACATTAATGATTTAATTAATTTTTATTTTATGATTTCAAATTCATTCCATTTAAATGAATTACTGTTTTACAGTTGTAGTAATTAATTAGTACTCCAGCATTTACCCTTAAAAATTTTTACCTTATTAGTTTAAAATTTTTATATTGTCATTTAATTTAATTTAATTTAAATGTACTAATCCGAATGTACAATACATATAAATGTAGTACTATCGATCGTGACTCATATTGAACGAACAAAGAAAATGAGACAACCTAAGCTAATATTTATTAGTTAAATTGTTACTCAATTGGAAATTAAAAACTTCTTGAAATAAATAGTATAAAATGTAAAATTGATACTATGCTATTCGGAGTTATCATTTAATCTGTTTTGGATAATTCTTAAAATGGATGTAATTTCAGAGAAATTAGGTCTAGATTGAGGTTCTTGATCCCATGATGTAGCTATGAGCTCAATAATAGCTTCCATTTGGTCATCCACTTTGGCAATGGCTGGTCTAAGTCCATTTTCTGCAACTTCAAAGGCTATCTGCTCATAATCATACAAGAAAAAGAAATTAAATAAAACGAAATAATTTAATATTTTTAAAAAGTGTTAAATAAAAATAAAAACGCACCTTGGAAGGTCCAAAATCAGTGTGGATATAAGGATATTCTCCAGTGATTAGTTCATTTAATATGATACCAAAGCTATAAACATCGCATTTTTGGTCATAAGCCCCACATTTGATCACCTCTGGTGCCATGTAAACAAATGTACCTAAAACAGTCACACAAACTAATAAAATTAAATTTGTTGGAAGAAAATTCTCCCTCGGTACGTGTCAATCATATAAAATTAAATTTGTTGGAAAAAAATTCTCCCTCGCGGTATGTGTCAATCATACAACGTACTGGGAGTTTATGATCAAAATCGTTTTATACAAATTTACTTTGTTTAAAATAATCTCAAAAAACTTAATTTCTCTGAAATAGTTCAATAATTTTTAAATTCTCAAAAAATGGTTTTTTTTTAAATGTTCAGTTTTTCTAATTCAATGGGGCGAGTCTGATCAATCAGTGCTTTTACAAAGTTATGACACGAAATTGGTAAATAAATATTGTTTTGGGGCGAAATCGGAACAAAATTGAAAGATTTGGGACGAAAATAAATCTTTCAAATAAAGTAAAAAGATATGGAACAGAATATGGGACGATTTATGTTTAAAGCTCCAACTACTGGTACCTGTTTCTCCCGTTAGAGCCTTCTCTCCGTCGATCAAGAAACGGGCATGTCCGAAATCGGCAACCCTAACATGAAAAGCATCATCCAAGAAGATGTTGCTAGGTTTGAGATCACGATGAAGAATCTTTGGGGTGCTTTCATGGAGATACTGCATTGCTTGAGCAATCTCTAAAGCTTTCCCAACTCTCTCCTTCAATGGTGGAAGAGCAGCTGTTCTTTCCTTTTGTCTTTTTCCATTGCCATGCAGCCAGTCTCTCAAATTTGTGTTGAAAAATTCCGTGACAATCCAGCAGTTTTCGGGTGGGTCGAGAGATGCCCCGATGAGGTGGAGGACGAAGGGGTGGCGCTGCCTCAATAGGGTCTCGACTTCTTGGGCGAAGAAGCTGACACCGTCCTCGTTGGATCGGAAGAAATCGGGGTACATGCACTTGATGGCCACGTTCAACCCTCGCCATTTTCCTTTGTAGATGTCTGCTGTGCTTCCTTGTGCTGATAAATGGTGTAATTCTATCTTTTTTTGATTCACCATTATCAAAAATATTAATGGAATACATGTTAGAGGGATTCCTAGTTATTAGGGTTAAAAAAAACACACACACACATAGAGCGTGTCCTTTTACATTTACTATGTCATTTGGTTGACATGATCGGAGAAAACAAGAATCTTGACTCTTGCTTTTAGGGGCTCGTGTCTTATTTGGGTTTAAAAATCAATTTTAAAAAGTCAAAGGATTTGGGGGGAAAAAAAATGGTACCACTAATTAATAATCTACTTTTGTTGTGAACTTTTGATACATTGTGTTTAATGTTAAAATCAAATTTGTAAGAAGGAAATGATAATATGTGTAAGTTAAGTTAATGATGCGAAAGAAGATACGACAGAGGAGAGGGAAATAGAGAAAAAAGTACTAAATTTATTAAAAAGAGATGTAGGGATGTATTAATGCAAATTAATAAAGTATGTATGTATATGTAGGAATAGTTTTTAGTGATTGGGATGTCATGATGTTATAATTTGTGTTACATCTTCTATTATGAATAATACATGTGGAGGAAAATTTCAACCTTTATCCTTAGGATTTGTATAGGGTATGATTTTGTCTTACAACAGTTCGTAATAAGAGATGTAACATCAAAATATAACAGACGATCTAGAACGAATTTTTAGACACTAGATTTTAACCCAATTATAAAAAGTTGCATATCCTTAGCCTTTAGTTTTTCTTTTGTTTCCCGCTTGCCAATGAGGAGACAAATAATCATTAGATGTGATCACTAGCTAAATATTTGGACAGAATTAAGGCAATAAAATTTTTACCTCTTGGGGGTGGATGTACCATCCATTAATTCTTGCTTGATGACTGAGAGGAGCAAGAAGGGGATGGTGTTGGGTCGGAGACGGAAGAACGGGATGGAGTCGAGACGGAGACGGAGATGGATGTGGAGGAGTCATACTATACAGCGTTGTTGTGGGAGAAATAAAGAAATCGGAATCTTTATTCTTAGGGTTTAGAATGAGATCCAAGACGCCATTGTCTTGTGCCACTTGCAGACAGTGTTTGAGAAAAACTTGTGTCTTTTCTAGTTTCATCTTGTACATGCCCTTTACCTCTTTCTGCTTCTCTACTTCCTTGTCTATCTCTTCAACCTTCACAATTTTTATTTTTAATTATATTTAATTAATATGAATATGGAGCATCATCATCTCTATTAAAATGGCTAAAAAATACAAATTCAGTCATGGTAAACCATTTGTGACTTCCGATCAAATAATCATGCTGTAAGAATTAATAAACAAACTACAATGTATATATTATAAACCTAATTATAAAAAAAAAAAGAAATGGATGAACAATAAAAGATGTTTAAATAAAGAGTTTGGACGCATATGTAAAATTTAATTAAACCCTTAAGTAGCATTTTAATTATTAATTAATTAAGACATACTCTGGGTAAACTATCAATTCGAGGCCTGAATTATTTTATTTATCAATTCGGTGACTGAAATATGTAAAATTATAAATCCAAGGCCTGAATTTATCAAATATTATCTTCTATTTTATCAATTTAGGACCTAAATTCAGACCCTGAAGAATTGATAGTTATACATATTTCAGGCCCCGAATTGATAGAAAAATAATTCATACCTCGAATTGATAGTTTATCCATTTTTCAGGTCTTGAATGGATTAAATTCCTAAATTTTAAATTAAAAAATATTTTAAAAAATGTAATTATTATTCTATCCTGTAAATTTTAAGGTGCAAGGAGCTCCCTTAAATCACCCCTATTTAGAGAGAGATTATTTTCATAATTTTTTTTTTTAAACTTTAGGTACGATACTTAATCAAGTACTATATATACTACTCCATCTCTTAATCCGTTCATCTAAATTCCAACATATATATTAAAACGTACCTGTCGAGCAAGTTGATCTAGTTTCGTTGCACGTTGATCTTGAGCAACATGGTACGTTACGGCAGGGCCCATAACGATGCAGTCGCCAAGGCGCCTACAAAAGCCTCGTGACTTGCCGGCCGCCTTTCTCCGTTGATCGTGCCGGCTGGGACTAGGTGGGACGGTTTTTCTCTCCGGGGTTGTCCCACTTGCCCTCATCATCATTTCCATATTAGGTAGAATATTGAGGTTTTAGTGAATCTTATATATGCATTCACAATTATATTGTTTGAGAGGGATTATTGGGCGGACATTGTTATGAATATTCACTTCTAGTTGCATTAATATTTATGCAACGAATTAAATTAAGTAACACACAAATGAGAGTGAAATTAGATAGGGTTTATATGTTTTGTATTTTAGTTTCTAATTTTGTTACATCAATTCTTGATAAATCCGTGGAGTCGGTTTATCTCACTTGGGAACTGTTCCCTTGGCACATTATTTGTTTCATTCAAGTGTGTGTGTGAGTGATTATCATAGGAATTAAATAATATTTTATTTATTTTCAAAGAAAAAAAAATATATATATATAATAATAATAATAATATAAAAAAAGAAAAAAGAAAAAAAAGAGAAAGACAACTTAAGAAGCCGGATAATTAAGTTGACAAAATTGACGGTGTTTTCAATAAAGCTAAGGCATATATGTGTTAGTTGGAACAATAAAAGGTGGAGACTTCGATATATGAATATTTAATTTGTTTAATAAACTATAATTAGCTAGGTTAATGAAATATGTTAAGTATATATTAACTCATGTTCGTGTTAAGAATTTCTTCAATAATTAAATGACTGATGTGTCCAACTCCCCATTTGATTTATTTATTTAAATTTTGAAGTTCTTTTACTTTTGATTTAGCTTTGGTTTTGTGTTTGTGATTTAGAGCCATCGGAAAATATCAGTTATATACACACACACACATTTATTCACACACAATGACACACACAGACACACACAAATATGTATTATCTTTTTTATTTTTTATTTTACAAAATATCGTTTTTCATTTTATACAAATACACTACAAAAAAGTTGTCCGACAGTGACGGACTTTGTGACGGACTGACGGACGTTGTGACGGAATTTGTGACGGGAAAATGCCCGTCACCCGAACATGCGTCACAAAGTTTTTGTGACGGTCCCGTCAAAATTTGTGACGGCATTTGTGACGGACAACATATTGTGACGGATATTGTGACGGGTTCTTCTGACACTTTTTGTGACGGATATTTGTGACGGATTTCATTTATGACGGACTTTTGTGACGGATTTTATAAAAAAAATATTAGAATTTTAAATTTTATCTAAAACATATTTTAATTGTTGTGACGGAATTGTCCGTCACAAATTTTAGTACTAAAAATTTTGGACTCCTCTTCACGGTTGACATACAGCTCAACCCCAACCGGCAGGCTCCTCTTCACATTTTTATTTTATTGCATTTATGCCATATAACTTTTTAGAACACATATCTTTAGTCCCCACCCCCTAGGGGATTCGAACTCGGGCGCTCCTCTTCACATTTTTATTTTATTGCATTTATGCCATATAACTTTTTAGAACACATATCTTTAGTCCCCACCCCCTAGGGGATTCGATTGTGACGGATTTTATAAAAAAAATATTAGAATTTTAAATTTTATCTAAAACATATTTTAATTGTTGTGACGGAATTGTCCGTCACAAATTTTAGTACTAAAAATTTTGGACTCCTCTTCACGGTTGACATACAGCTCAACCCCAACCGGCAGGCTCCTCTTCACATTTTTATTTTATTGCATTTATGCCATATAACTTTTTAGAACACATATCTTTAGTCCCCACCCCCTAGGGGATTCGAACTCGGGCGCTCCTCTTCACATTTTTATTTTATTGCATTTATGCCATATAACTTTTTAGAACACATATCTTTAGTCCCCACCCCCTCGCTCCTCTTCACATTTTTATTTTATTGCATTTATGCCATATAACTTTTTAGAACACATATCTTTAGTCCACACCCCCTAGGGGATTCGAACTCGGGCGGATGAAGCGCATGAGCGCTTGTGGCATGTCTTTAGCCAATTTGGCTAGCTGTAGTTAGTGTTAGTTTCTATCAAATATTTTATATATTCAATTATTTTGTATTAAATTGACATCAATCAAATTTCAACATAAATATAGTAGTAATATTCATTAATGTAAATATATTAATACGAGTACAGATTCCCACGTAATATACGGATGAATTATTATAATCAGTCAAAAATATATAATTAAAGGGGGTATTTAATTTATAGATATACATAATTTAAAAATAATAATAAATAAATAAATAAATAAATAAAAATAGTATTCTATCTGATAAAAAATATGATTAAAGGTGATATTTATTTTGAAGATAAGCATGAAAAGTACTAAATAATTAGTATGCATGATTTATGTATATTAATTAATATTTTCTCTTTTTATATAGTGTTTTTATAATTTATAAGTATATTTCAATTATAATAATGTTTAGTGTATTAATATTTCAATCTTTATATATAAATGTGTAAAAAATTTATTATCTCTTAGAAATATTGTTCTTATCTCTCTTCTAAAATTATAGTACTCGACTCGCTTACGAATAAAAATACTTCGATATTCTATCACATAAATAAATCTAAGTAGTATTAACTAATATATTAATTAATAATAGAATAATTAATTAACAACACTAATTATTAACTTTATATGATTTTACATAACTTTATAATGAATTTCATCATATTTATATAAATTGTGTTTTTAAATATCATTCCAATATTTCTTGGAATTTAAATTATAATTCATAATTTAAAAAAAAATCACCCATATAACACACCTAACATATTTTATTATTTATTTATTACTAAAAAAATACCATAATACCCCTAAAAGTTATTAATTTTCTGAATCTCCGTGTCAAAAAAGGGGTGCAAACATTTGTGGCCCGAAGAGAGTAAATTTAGTGAAAAATTCGACAGAACTCCCTCTAATATTTCAATAGATTTCTAAAATCATGAAAACCTGTTCAAAATACTTAGTTCATCCAATGACCGCAAAAGTATAGTTGTGCGAATTAGTCAAAAGTAATAGAACAAAATAAAAAAAGCAACAATAGTACTAAAATCCAAGTAAAATATGTCTAGCCACAACTGCCTCCAAAACCAGAACCAGATGCACTAGGATCCGATGGGTCGAAATCAGGAAAGAATGCAGGAGTTGACATCCCCACCTTTTTGGCCAACTCAGCAACAAAGAGATGTAGTCTTTTCTCCCTTTGTAACCCCTCATCACGCTCCCTCTCTGTCCTCTCTATCCTCTCCTCCAATGTCTCGAGATGGGTGGTTATGTCGTGAACATTCAGCTGCGAGGTTGGTGTCTGAGGGGAGCCCCGAGCAGCATTTGCCTCATCCTTAAGACTGGGGCCCAAGCTCCCAGTCCCTATGATTCTACCCTTGTATACCCCAGCGTGCTGAAGGTAGAGACGATCAACATTCAGGGAGCCTCGTACAGAGGCCTCGGATCCCCCCTCCTGTGATGGTGAAGTTGCTTGAGAAGCCAATGTATCAACGTGATCCTATAATGAGTAACAAAAATTACATATATATGGTGTAAAGATTAGTATTTTATTCACAAAAAATATGACAATATCATTAACAGACATACGATGAGATTCCTCGAACGCTTGTAGGTAATCTGGTTTGCTTTCTTATTGTGGAATATCTTGGCCACATTAAGTACGGTAGATTGTGAGCCAGCTTTCTCCTGCTTATAAAATTTTATTCAATCACCGCAATTCAAGTATATAGAATAAGGTAATAATAAATACCAATTTCATGGAATTAAACTCAAACGCACAAGATCGTAAGCATAGGCAAGTGCTGACTTCGAGCCCCCCCAGTGACACGCCACCCTATCATCTTCCCCAGAAGTGCTCATACGATTTTTTTGGTTGCGGTCAGAAATTGCCTGTGCATCATCACTCTCCCAGTGGCGCACTAGAGAGTCCCATGTATCAGGTTGGATGTAGGATGGACGGTTACCAGTATCTATCCATATGGTCTTTAGCTTGTTTATGACATGTCTGTATTTGTCTTGTGCAAGCTTATGGAAAGCCTTATGGATGAGCTTATCCTCGATTTCATTCCACCTGAATGCAGTCTATGTCGAACAAACCATGACAATAAGTTGTAGTTAATCCAACATCAAAATAATATAATTTAAATCAATTAATAATTACCGTAAAAGAGTTCCAATAGCGTAGCTTCGTTTCGTCTTTCATTTGACCCCATGTATAGATGTCAGTGGGGAGCTCAGTCTTTATCGTATGAGTGATAAATGTAGAGACCACCTTCAGATCATAAATCCTGCAAATTTTATGATATGTTAATCAATATTATAAATTGACTTAACTAACTATATACACAATTATAAACACACTAACCCCCCTTTGTACATATGGACGAATGTTCTTGAATCATGTTCGTTGTTGGAGTGGGCTGGAGGTGGATCTGGATGTGACTCCATTTCATCATCATCCTCAACATCTGGCGGGACAAATGCAGCCTGAACGGGTGGAGACGGAGTAGATGCAGCCTGAACGGGAGGTGGCGGGGCAGATGCAGCCTGAATGGGTGGTGGCGGGGCAGATGCAGCCTGAATGGGTGGTGGCGGAGCAGATGCAGCCTGAACCGGTGGTGGCTGGGATTGTAATTCAGGGACTGGCTCCTCCTGTGTCAGACGCAGCCTGATCCTACGTCTCCTTCCTCGATCCATCTGTATTGAAATAAAAAAAAGGACTATAAGGTTTTTGTTACTGAAATATGTACAGATAAAGTATGTAAACATAATATATAATTCACCATGAGAAACTACAAATAATCCTCATCACTTGTATCATCATCCTCAGTCGATTCAACATCTAATTCGTTTGATTCATACATTAGTAGAGTTTCTATACGTTCATCATCAGACACGGGTGTTTCATTTCCAATCTCTATCATTACGTAGAGCTCATCGATTAGTGTCGCTGGTAGATCATCTGTTGATATCGGTGTCACCGTTTCAGTGGCTTCCTCTTGCAGTGGTGGCTCAATTTCAGATTCAAACCGAGTATCTATCAACGATCGGGCCTTGATCTTCATGACGTTAATCCATTCACAATCTCGTCCCGGATAATTAAAATAGTACACTTGTGAGGCCTGTGTAGCTAAAATAAATGGCTCATATTTTGGCAGTTTAGAGTCTTTATGAACATCCACCATCCGAGGAAAAACGGGATTCAGTCTCGTACCTTGAGGAGATGGATCATACCACGTGCACTTGAATAGTACTACGTACTTTGGGGGCATGTTTGGGTATTGTAATCTTACCACATCATCCAATACACCATAATAATCACCATCTTCCCCTCCATATACACTTTCTTTGACGCACACTCCACTATGAGAAGTTGATTTACGTTTCCCGTACATCACGGTATGAAATTTATACCCATTAATGTAGTATCCGCGCCAAGTAGATACAAAATTCACTGGTTCTTGAGATAATGCTACAATAAAGGGGTTCGTAATCGCATTGACAGGATTTTGCACCTATATAAATTACGTAAATCGATGATTATGACAAGATTGAGATGTAATATATTTTCTTAATTAGAAATAAATTCTTTTAAAGACTCACATATTCTTTGAACCATTTCGGAAATTTGACTTGTAGAAGACGGCTGATTTCTCCAGGTGGTACGTGATGTCTAGCTCTCATATATATGCTTCATGTTTAGAAAAGTATTATATGTTAAGAACTTCAAGAAAATTTCAAAGTCAAGCACATAGTTGTAAGGTATGCATACTCGATGTATGGTTGCATTTCAGGACAATTAAGCAACACGTATGTGTGCGCTTCATTCTTCTCGTCAAAGTTCATCCATCTCTGTGTTTCTTTCCCTAAAGGACAGCCAGGAGCGGTAAATATCGACAGATTGCCTTCATGCACCTCTACATCCTCACCCCGGCCATCGTAATTACGAGGCATATTCCGTTCTCTGATCCTAGTTGACACCCTATCCTCAAAGTAGTAAGAACAAAAGGTGGTGGCTTCTTCCGTTAAGTAAGCATTTGCAATAGATGCCTCTGGATGAGCTTTATTTCCAGCCTTCTGTTTCAATTTACGTAGAAACCTGTAATATGAATGCGTAGAGCATATAAGGATTTTTATTAGCCACTACGAGCATTTATAAATTTTTAATATGTTAAAATGTTACCTCTCAAAATGATACATCCACCTATACTGAACAGGGCCTGCAATTTCAGCCTCGCGTGCAAGATGAATTGGAAGATGCTCCATCGAATCAAAAAAACTAGGCGGGAAGATCTGCTCAAGCTTACAGAGTATGACGGGAATATCTCGCACAAGTCGTGCCACCTCATCACGCTTCAGAGTTGTAGCAGTTAAGTCTTTGAAGAAAAAACTCAACTCTGTGAGGGCCCTCCAGACTGGTGCCGGCAGAAGATCACGAAATGCAACATGTAATAATCTTTGCATGAAAACATGACAATCATGACTCTTCATGCCAAACATCTTCAATTTTATTAACTCGACACGAGATCCTAAGTTCGAAACATAACCATCTGGAAAATTCAATTGCTGGACCCACTCGAGCAGTACACGTTTTTTGTCATTATCTAACGTGTAACATGCCTTTGGATATTTCTTTGCACCATCACCTTTTTCAAGCTCGGGTCGATTGCAATATAAATTGAGCTCCTGTCTGGATTTAGGAGTGTCCTTTGTCTTACCGTCAATTTTCATCACAGTATAAAAAATGTTATCAAACACGTTCTTTTCTATGTGCATCACATCCAGATTATGTCGTAAAAAAAAATCTTTCCAATATGGGAGGTCCCAGAAGATGCCTAACCTCTTCCACCCGATTCCTACTGGAGCCTCTTCATAATACTCGTCTGTAACTTTGGTAAGCCCAAAATCATGTATTTCCCGCAACAACTCCTCCCCAGTGTATTCATGCAGTTGACCTTTGCTTACTGTGACACCAACCCTAAATGATTCATCATCATCCCGCCAATCATGTTCATCCGGGAGGAATCTACGAGTACAGTCAAACCAAGAACATTTGTGACTATTCTCCAAATAGAAAGCATCTGTGTCACCCATGCACCACGGGCAAGCTTGCAAACCGGCTGTTTTCCAACCGGACAACATCGCATAGGCTGGAAAATCTGAAATTGTCCACAAAATTGCAGCTCTCATTATGAAATTTTGCTTGTTGTGACAGTCATACGTGGGTACCCCAATTTCCCACAGTTTGAGCAACTCGGCCATTAAAGGCTGAAGATATACATCGAGTTTGTCTTTGGGATTCTTTGGCCCTGGAACCAATACGGTTAAGAATAAATGTTGTTCTTTCAGGCACATCCAGGGTGGCAAGTTGTAAGGTGTGATCACCACAGGCCACATTGAGTATTGTTGGCCCGATGAGCCAAATGGGTTGAATCCATCTGCGCTTAAGCCCAATCGTACATTTCTTGTCTCATCTGCAAAGTCAGGGTATCTCTGATCCAGTCGCTTCCAAGCCGGGGAGTCTGCGGGATGACCTTGATCACCAGTCTCATTTCCTCTGCAGTTTGTATGCCATGTCATATCTTTTGCGGTGGCTGACGATGCATACAACCGTTGAAGCCTCGGAGTAAGAGGAAAATACCACATCTTATTATGTGGTCGCTTTTTATTTTTTTTACCACTATGGTCTTTGTAGCGTGGGAATGAGCAAACTTTACATTTTTCCCGTAGTGAGTCTTCACCCCAATAGATCATGCAACCACGAATGCAACAATGAATGATATCCACCGGTAGTCCCATACCACTCATTAGTTTCTTGCTTTCGTAAAAGGTCTTTGGAACTTTATGGCCGGGTGGACATAATTCACTGCATAAACCTGCAATCTGATTGTATCCCCTCTCAGATATCCTGTTCTCCGCTTTAATACTCATTAGACGAGCGTTCATTGATAATTGTGTGAGAGAGCTTCCTGGATATAACTCCTGGTCTGCAGCGCTGAGCATGTCATAGAACTTTTTAGCTTCTGGGTTGGGTTCATGTCTCACATCTTCCATAACACTTGGTCCGGCGGCATCCCTCACCATCTCGTGAAAGGGATAATTATTGGATGATTCAGCTCCATATCCCTCTTCAGAAATGGGAACTTCTTGCCTAGCCCCAGCATGTGAATGGGAAGTTCCCTCACCTAAACCAGTGTTCCTAACAGTGTTATAATGCTCTGGACTCCATATCTTTTCGCCGTGGAGATTCCAATTATAGTAGTGTTCGATAAACCCCTTCTGATACAAATGATCTCTAATCTCATTTGGTGTAACCCAATTTTTATTACGACATTTTCTACCTTTGCACGGGCATCTAATTTTGTCATCTTGCATACATTCAGGATGACTACGTGCAAATTGAATGAATTGTTCAAGACCGTTGCAGAAGTCAAGGTTAAGTTCCCCACCAATTACACGAGGAGAATACATCCACCCCCGATTGGTTAAATAACTCATTCTCTGTTGAACAATATTGTTTTAATATTCTATAAAGGAATTTAATATATATACTCATGAATAAATATTAAACATTTCAACATAGTCTCATTTGTTTTTAAAGAGTAGCTCTTGGAAAGGATTAAAATTTTGTAAATTTTGTCAGAGAGAGAGTGAGTGATTCCAAATATCAATAGATCATTTTATATGATTCCATAAAATGAGTTTTTAATAAGCATACTTATATATGTTTCACAAATCGCCATATATGCATCGCAAAAACAAAAAGAAATTGAAAACTGAGAAGAAAAGGGAGTTAATATTTCTAGTAGTAAGGAATGTATTTTACTTCTAGTAGCTTTTAGACCACAATATAGCATTTTAAATAATAAAAAAAAAACCGTATATGTTTTTAAAATTAATGACATTTTCTTTTTTTTTAATCAAATGTCCCTTCATCCATTAAGAAGCATCCATTAAGAAGTACGAAAGGTCGAATAGAGATCATCCACAAGAACAAAAAGTATCAATTTGGTCTTTTAAAAAGTTAAGAGCTCTACTCAACAATGAGAGTTTGCTAATTTCCAAGGACTTGTTTGTTCAGAACTTCAGATGTGTTCTCAAATTTTTTTTTTAAGATACAAATGAAAAATGTGAACAGTTTCGTAAGAGGAAAGAAATACAACAAATGGGCAAAGCTCTAATGAAAATACTACTCCATATAACTATTTAAAGCCAATATTAACATAAATAAAATATTTCTACAGAGTGTCTTCAGTTAATCAGTTGTATATCAATACATGCTACCACAGAAACTAATACTCCTATCACAACATAATACGTCACTTCCCATTCTTGGGAGCTGTTATTGATTCAGTTCGTAATGTAAACAAATATTCAATGTGCTCTTTAGTTGGTATAAATTAATTTCTCGAAGGAAGCAATAGAAAAATCGAAGAGAATCTTGTAGCTATAGGTTTTTCTCAAAAATAAAATAAAAATAAAAATTAAAAATCAAAGTGACTGTAACGATCAAAACTTTGTTCCACGAAAGCTAGGTCCCAGAAAGCGAATCCATGTCTACATTCAACATCACTCTAATGCGTGATGATGTTCAAAAAATATTTACATCATACTCTTCATTTACAACCCATTAAATTCAAGGAACAAGTAGCAATCAACCACAAATTTTTATTTTTATTTTTAAATTACACCAAACATGGGTTACAGTTACAGCGAAATGATAAATTAATCAAATGGCGAAGCAGAAACCCAAAATTGCGGAGTAGAAAAGGTTAAAGTGAGTAGGAGTGCCTCACCTAGTGGGTGGGTTTGTGTGGTGGGCCTCAGGTGTCGGCAATGAAGCGGAAACGTGGGTGGCACTGCTTCGTCGGAATCAATTGAATAATATTTGACCACTCTTTTTCAACTCCAAGACACTACCATCAGTGTACAGAGAGAAAACAACAAAATTATTAATGAAAGCAAAAGAAAGAGAAAATACAGAGCAATGCGTACCTTAGGTGACTCTTTTGCTCCCGTTTCCTGTTTGATTCCGCCGACGAACGGCGCGGGAATGATTAGGGAAGAAAAAGAGATTGCTGCGGGAAGGATTTGTTGCCCAACAGGATTAGGGTCGAAAAGGGAAAACGAGAAAGGGGGAATTTTATTACATGATTTGTGACGGTGTCCGTCAGAAACTCGTTACCTGACGAAAAAAAAAATTAAAAAAAAAATTTTGTGACGGAAATTGTCTGTCACAATAAATCCCGTCACAAATTCCAGCAGATGACAAAATTGTAAAATGTCACATATTTTCCGTCACTATTTTTAAAATGCCGTCAGAAAATCCGTCACAATTGTGACGGAACTTTCGCCGTCACAAAAGTCCGTCACTGTCGGCTATCTTTTTTGTAGTGATAGTAGGACTTTACATTTTCTTGAAATCAATAAAGGACTCACTTTATCATTTTTCTAACTTAAAACGTTTAAATTTTTCATTGTTCACTCGAAATTTGTTTTATAAAAGGTCTTCTATAAGTTTTTTTTTCCATCATAATCTATGAGTATGGTTTAATTTATTGATTTTTAAATTCAATACTTTCCCAATATGTTTTTAAGAAAGTCATGCTTTAATAATTTGTTCACTTTATCGATTTTTAGTGATCCAATTCTCATTTAACTGAATTCTTGATTAATAGAACACACGAGAAAAAAACATCAAAAGCCCAGAGATCAAGTAATAAGCATTAAACATTGAACAATACATAATAAAACTCAGCCCAGATTTAAATCGGGCCTTAGCTAAATGAAGAAGCCCAATATTACTTCCGCATTAAACCAAGCCCAATAGAATATACTCCGATCAATAGTGTATTTCTGTGTACTCCCTCTGTCCCTACAAAAGTTTACATGCTTCTTCCGATACAAAAATTTAAGAAAAATAATAACTTTTAGGGGTATTATGATATTTTTTATAATAAATAAATGAATAAATATGTTGGGTGTGTTACATAAGGGTGGTTTTTTTTTGTAAATAAAGTGTATGGGAAATGGTGATTGTGTTTAAATTTTTGCTTTTTAGAAATGAACAAACTTTTGTGGGACAACCTAAAATGAAAAGTGTGTCATCTAAAATGGGACGAAGAAAGTAGATTATAATCGATCAGATTTTTATCTCACTACTTAATGTCACAGTTTTCCATCTACTTTTAAACCTACCATTATTATACAATAAATAAATCAATCAAATCAAAAACAATTTTAAGAAAAAATAAATAAATAAAAATTTAGGGAAATTTAGCCCATATAATTTATTAAAGATGTTTAATGTGTAGAGATAAGGTATTGATGGTGAATATTAGATATATTCATTGAATAATATTTATTCGGCAGTTAATTATTTATTCAATTGTACTTTTCTCAATTTAAATGATGTGCAATTGTCCTGACCCACAAAGATTATTGCATGATTAATGTGGTTTCACCAAACATTAGGAAGCTCAAATGAAATATCATAAAAGAAGATTGTATTAATAAAGTTATAGGTACATCATTAGAGGAAATTCGGAAACTACTTTGACGGCTACAAGAAACTCCATTATACTTTTTCGGTCACATTATACAAAAATTTATACTAAATTTTTTTATGTGACATTTAATCCTTAAACCGACTAATTTGGGGAAGGTCAAAATCACTACCCACGTACTAATTGAGATCCTGAGTTTGAGCTAGAGCTCTGCGCTCTGCATGAACTGATCCAGTTTATGTTAGTACTTTGCATTCTATATGCATTGACCCCACAATTATTTATCACAATAGTAAATTCCGAACATAAGACCTAATAGAATTTCACATTAAGCACCTCAAGCCTTAATAGGCCAACCACTTGGATTAATTGATGAAATCGATCAAATTAAATTTTATTTTAATATTGCCATCTACTTAAGCGATGTGATTATTTAATCACTTTATCTTGCTGGCTAAAGATTCCTCCTTTTTCTTTAATTCCTTTTTAATTTTAAGTTTACAGTATATGAAAGTGGTATATATGTATATTTCAATAAGTGACAAACTATATAGTGTAAATTAATGAGATATATGTTTAGTATTTATAACTATAAACTGCATAGTCCATACCTTACTTGTGAAGATGCACTGTATTTGGAGATGGCTTTGGAACAGTCATCAATATATTGGATTATGAAGGATGAAATATGAAAAATACTGGTGCCCTATTAAATTTAAAGAAATTAAGTCTAAGGACCAATAATATATAAAGGTTTTCTCGAAACGAATATATGTGTGACGGGTCGATTCATTATTAAAGTATGGTTGTTATATAAATAAAATATACTTATTTGTAGTTAAAGTATGTTTGTAATGGATCATATTATAACATCCTAAAATCATACTTTAATTCATTATTCATCTTAATTTTTAAAAAAAATACTTTAATTATTAATAATCATTATTTTACCTATATAACTACCATACTTTAACAATGCATCAACTCTTTTAATAATCCTGTCTCACACAATTATCAAATTACAAGAAACTTAGTCTAATACTGTAATACTCCATAATAAAAATTGATAATATTTTTAATATAAAAGAATACTTTTCAAAAAAAAATTAAACACACCATAACACAATCACATGCAAAGTGTTACCTTTAATTATAATATGGATGTAATATAGTAGGGTAAATTACCAAAACCCCCTCGAGATTTGTCCAAATTATCAAATAAATCCTATAGTTTGAAAAATTACCAATTACCCCCTTTAAATTTTTTTTTTTAAAAAAAAATAATGAAATTTAAAAATACAATGTTAAATATATGGGTCTTGATGTCATTCCATCCTTCTTTATTTTAAGAAAAAGTGTAATGTTCAAATAAAAAAATAAGTTAAAAGGGGTAATTGGTAATTTCTCAAACCAAATGATTTATTTGGTAGTTTGGACAAACCTCGAGGGGGATTTTGGTAATTTACCCTATATAGTATGATATATAATCTTTCAAGCTCTATCTCTCAATAGAATTGAGAGAAAGAATGAATAGCGGTGTACAGTGCCCGGTCATGACATTTTCGAGGCCCGGGGCGAACAAAAATAATAGGTCCTCGTTGCTTTCTATATATTATAAACTAAAAATTTTTCATTATTTTCTTCATTAACACTTTCTTTTCTTCCATAAAAAGCTAAAAACTTATTTCTAGTAAGACATTTTATTATAGCAATTATTCTCAAAAGAAATTGTCTCCACTGTAATTTTTCTTTGAAAATTTGTTCTTGTAAATCTTTATTTATGGTTCTTTTTAATCTAATTTGTAAATCAATCAAACTATTCTTATTAGTTATATGTTCCATAGTATTTTTATGCATGTTAAGTGATCAATCAAATTATTCATATTAGTGATATATTCCATAGTATTTTTATGCATGTTAAGTCTTTCACTAAAATGTTCTAATCATTACTCCCTCCGTCCCGGAATAATGTATACGTTTGCTTTTTGCACGTAGATTAAGGAGTATAATATTTAAATGTGTAATGAAGTGAGAGAAATAATATTTTAATGTGTAGTGGGTAGTTGTATTATTGTAGTAGGTGGGCCACATGTGGATATAATAATTATTTTATGTGGATCTCATATATTAAAAAGGAAAATGTATACTTTATTTTGGGACGAACCAAAATAGAAAAATGTATACTTAGTTGTGGGACGGAGGGAGTATATCCTTTATTTGCTAAAGCATTATATCTTTCGAATCTTTCAAATTCTTTGAAAAAATTTATCTAATGATCTTCTTTTTTATAAATATGATCTTTTTTATTTTTCATTTCTCACAATTAGGTTAATGTTTTTTAATATCTAAATATAGGGCCCCTTTTCAAGTCCAATAAATTGGCGGGCCAAATTTTATGAAAACTCTAATGACCTAATATAAAATATGTATTTTATTAAAATATAATTTTATCAAGTATTATATATATATAAATATATATAAATTTTGGGCCCCTATATTTTTGGGTTTAGGGCCACCACAGGCGGTGTAGACTATGGCGGAGTTTCGTGATCGTTGTTGAAGATATCAGTTTAAAGATTTGAAGAATCCTTGGGTGTAAATTTAGGAAAGAGAATGATTATGAGAAATATCATTGATGTAAATAATGGTAATTAAAATGAAATTAATAGAATGTATAAAATAATTTATATAAATAATGGTAATGAAAATGAATTTAATAAAGCGTATAAAATAATCTTGGCTAATTATTCTGTGCTCTAGATGCACCGTACATTAATTTTTAAAAACTTATACATTTATGAATAAGAATGTATACACTTTGTTAGTGAATTTTCTATCAGTTTTTTTAATGAAAAATTGAGTGTAAAAATTATATAATTATTAAATATATATATATATATATATATATATATATATATATATATATATATATATACACACTATTAAATAAAAAAATATACATATATGAGTGCATGCTTACACCTAAATGCACCATATATCAACTAAATAATCTTTGAATCAATGAAAAATTGTTTATATTATATCCTTTGTGCTTTTACACATTTTTTAAATCAATAAATTAGAACATTTTATTTATGAGTTGGTCTCTTGTGTCTCTGGGTGTATAAGTTATGTAGGAGTACAACATTTTGTTCTAAAGAGTATATACTTTAAGTAATAAGAGTATAATTTTAATTAATGAAAAGGTCAGCTGAAATATGAAGTATAAATGTTTAATTAAAAAAATTAATTTTTTTAAAAAATAAAGAGTACATGTTCATATACTAAAAAAAATATGTTTCAAAAAATACAGGATTTGGGGACATCGTGGCCCCAGAGCACACAAGTTTTATCCTTTATTTACACAGGTGTGGATTTACAAGTGTGGTTACAAGAAATAACTTTCATATATAATTAATTAGTACAATTTACAATTAAGCTTTTCATATGCATTTTGGTTTCTTCCACTCGCTAGAGTGTCTAAACATGCTTTTAAATATTACAATTCACTATTGTAGGCACTTGAATTTTATTGTCCATTAAGAAAAATATGTGGCAAATTAATGCAATAATTATCAATTAATTATTTATTTATTAAGGGATTTAAATAAATAAATTCCTAAAATAAATGAGTAAATAATTTATAATTGGGTAAGTTCCAGTCAAATAAGTCTGACTTAAAGCCTAAGAAAGTGAAGGCCCAAGCCCGCATAATTAAGTCAAAACCGACCAATCAGGCTGCGAGTTATTTATGGGGCATCCTCATATTCACCTATATAATGAGTCCTCCTCCATTCATTCCAGACACACACATTCAAAGACCTGAAGACACAAACGCTCTGAAGATATCAAGAACACAAGCAGTGCAGCATCTTCAAGTCAAGAACGGCAAGCGATTCGGGATTAAGGTGCGAAGCCCCCTAAATCAAGCGTTCTTCATATACTGAGTTCTTCGGTGTTCTTCGCGCCAAGAACAACATACAACCCGGGATTAAGGTGCTAAGCCCCCCAGATCGAGTGTTCTTCGGATCAAGTACGTTTAATCCAAACAAAGGCTCGACGCTTCTGGATTAACATTATAAGGTCCCAAATCCAAGTTCGGACAAGCTTCAACTGAAGATCCGACTCAACACACACAGTCAACATGGTCAACACACAAGTCAAGTCAAAGTCAAAGTCCAAATAGGTTCGAGAGAAAAATCAGAGGATAGATAGAGATTGTTTCCTAATTTATCAAGTTCAATCCATCTGGATTATCATTGTAATTCTTTTGTGTTTATTTTATTATAAATACAATATTTGTTATTACAAATTTTAGCACGCCTAGTGGGACAGTCTCTACCTCTTATCTCTTCTCTCAACAAGCTCGAAGATACAAAGTATGACTCCTCTTAGGATCGCGATAAAAAGGTCATCTACCTCAAAACCTTTAGAGCTACAAGATGCGAAGATGTAAGTTATGACTCCGCTAAAGATTGTGATACGAAGGCAAACTGTATCAAAGCCTTAAGAGTTGCAAAATGAAAATGCTGAACTTGTTGGCAATAGGATCTTGTGGTTCAAACGTTATCGTTAGGATTAACAGGCAAACATACAGCGGAAGCAAAATTAATATGTTTACCGTACTTCTGGGTTGGTGTAGAGGATGAATCGCTGCAGAGAACCACCTCTCAATCTTCTGCAGTATGTCCCAAGTTGAATCCTGCTGTTGTGTGGGCAACAATCTGCAGGATTCTCTCAATCTGCTCCTGTTCTCTCCCGTATGTCAAATGAGGCACTGACTTCGGGTTAACAAGAACTGAGATAACTTATTTATAAGGGCTACTGCAGGGACCAGGAGGAGAAATTGGGCTGGGCCTCAATTGAATTTAATTAACCAAGCTCAGCCCAAAGCTTTTAATTAAATCCAATAATAATAATATAGTCCACTAAAATATTATTACTGCACTACCCGTCCAATCCCAAATTATGTTCTGGGCTCCTTCTTATTATAAGCCCGATGGTCTCCCCATGTTTAAGAAAAACAATGTCCATTAATTAATTAAGTTACTGACAACTCAAATTAATTAATATCTCATCCGAGAGTAGTACCACTCAACCTTATTATCATGTCGGAAATTAATCCACTTGCAAGATTTACATGATAAACCTTATGAGCTCCTCAAGGGGACATCATCAACCTATGACGGACATGAATTCCTTCTACAATCAACAGCACACCATAGATACAGTACTACTTCCCAACTCACCGAGTTTGTTGATTTAATACATATAAATCTCACCCATTGATGAATCAAAGAAATACATACTGCCCTACGTGTCGAGGTTATTGTATAGGGATTAAGAGCACGAACTTCCATAATAACAGAGATCAAGTTCTACTATATAGTCAGTATAAGAAGAACGATCTCAGGCGGTCCTGCTCAATACACACAAGTGCACTAATGTGATTCTATAGCCAAGACAAGCTAATACCAAACCACACTACAACCATACCGATAGAGAGTCCCCGTCTATCTCAGTTGTGAGCATCTGTTTATACTTTATAAGGAAACCGATAATATGATCTTCTGCGTGTTGTCGCACAACATATTATCTACAGTATAAAGTAAATGAACTATTGCGTCATGCATATAAAATAAATTATAAGACGCAATCATTTGATCAATGATTCTCATTTCAAATATTGTTATGACATTGTTCATACTAAAGCTAGACTTTTAGTATACAATCCAACAATCTCCCACTTATACTAAAAGACTATACTGTCATGTCTTCTGCCATACATCTGATTCCTACTTCCACTTACACGACCATTAAAAGCTCTCGCCTTAAGGTCCTTGTAAATGATTTACTAGGTCATCATCCGATGCAATCTAGGCGACAACAACCTTCCCCTCATCATACGATTTCTCGTAACAGATGCTACTCGCGCTCCATGTGTTTAATTGCCTTATGGACTTGTGATTTCTTCAAGTTTGCAACTGCACTAATATCATCAATGTAAATTGTGATTACCTTGGGCAAACTTAGAAATACTTCAAAGTCCATCATGAAGTCTCTAGAGTCCTATAGATACTTTGGCTGCCTCATAGGCTCTAATTCATCATCTTTCCATGATGGAGTCCGGAGTCTGAAATATATTTCTATATAACACTCCTCCACATTATGACTCTACTTCATAAGATTAAACACATAACCTTTGAGGTGAATTTACTGCCGTCCAATCTGACTAAAAAATCTGAATCTACGTAATCCACAAGAAGCAGTGAATCTGTCCAGTAAGTCCACATATAATTTCCAGTCCTTCTCAGGCACTTTATATATGTCTTACTACAGTTCATCATTCTTGTTCCGGGTTACGTTGATACCTTCTGTTCACGCGTTCAGCAAAACAGATATCCAACTTCGTTCATAGCATTCTTTAGATTAAGATTCCTTATTCGCCGAAGCATAAGGAACCTCTTTCATCTACTTTATCTTCTTTTTGTGTCTCAAAGACACATTTACTTAGATAAATTCACATGTTAAACGAGTATGGACTGTATCATTTTATGAAACTTAAGATAAGCATAATATCCTTTCTTGTGATCCGTATTACCGTGATCAAAAGGATATATTTTGTCTTTCTTAAGTCCTTCATCTCTACCGCTTTATTAACCGTACCCATACGCCCGATAACACTCTTTCATTGTCTCCAATGAGCAAGATACTATCTACGTATAGTACAAAAACACCACCACGTTTCCGTCACTCTTTACAATACACAAGATACATCCGCTGATTGATTTAAATCCGTGCCACTGGATTACCTAATCAAAACAGATGCTTCACGATCTCAAAGCTTGCTTTAGTCCATCGCTGGACACTTTTAAGCTTACTATCAAAATGCTATTAGTACTTTGCAATGAATCACTCTGGTTGCTTCACATAGATGTTTTCCTCAAGACTTTCAATCAGGAAAGCTGTCTTGACATCTATTTGTTGTTTCTCATAATTCAATATGAGCAGCAATAAATAAAAGAATCCGGATCAATTTAAACATAGCTACCAGCGAACATGTTTCCTCATAATCGAACCATTTCTTTCTGAGTACATCTTTTCGCAACAAGCTTTGCTTCCAAGATTTTCACCTTTCCGTATGATCCTCTTTTATTTCCCTTGACCACTTACAATGGCTTTTACACCATTTTAGTGATCGTTCAAGCTCCAGACTTAATATAGAATCCGTAGATTCTATTTCAACATTCATTGCAACTTACTAAGATTCCGCATTTTAATCTTGTAGTGCTACGTCGTATTCGTGGGACAATACCATGTTTACTAGGGACCAAGTCTCACGACTCTCCCAAAACATATATCTTACGGGTTGTCAAACAACCCTCCCACTACGACCAAGCACTACATGTAATTGTGTATCAGTCGTGACACGCGTTGCAATTTACCTTGTGGTATATCCTCTTGTACACTTGGTACTTATACTTAGTGTTTTCCTCTCACTTCCTTTAGAACAACTTATACATGGGTTTGTGATTTATTACATAGTCCTTTTCCAAAAATCTAGTTATTGAGTTAACAATTATCCTTCGATCTTTTGGACTAAATAAATCACCCTCCATTTTTCTAGGATATCCCATATATAGACAAACGTTTCACGAATTACTGTATCTAGGACATATCCATAAAATGAATTTAATTATTCTAAATAATTCATCATCTATCTAATCATAACCATAAGAGCCTAATACCTTCTACCCACCACACCATTCAGCTGGGGCATTCCCGGTGTAGTCAACTTGAGATTTAATCTCAATTTCTGATCAATAGCTCCTAACTATCCCAAGAGGTATTCGCCATCATGATTGAATCGTAATGACTTAATATATTTTCCATGACGCTTCACTGTACCAGCCTTACAATTCTTGAATTAATCAAAGAACTTAGACATGTAGTGCATCATATAAATATATTGGTTTCCAGAATAATTTTCGAATATTCATTGCCACCTCTCGCCTGGATAATATTAGGTTCGCTTGAATCAGAATGAACTAATTCCAACATATATATCTTTGGCTCTACACCCCACAGCCTTGAAAAGGCAGTTAATCATTTTTACTTCCAACCAAGACTCGCAAGTTCGATAGTTTCCACTTCAGATAAACCTTACGGTCTATTGACTATCAACTTTTGAATCCTACTTAAGTAAAATGAATTAGTCATAGACGCCAAATGTATGTTTAGTTCATTTCCGAAGGTTCCTTTCTCTTACTAATATTAGAAGATGCATTATTTAATTACTATTTATTGCATCTGTGGGATGTACATGATTCAAGAGTATACTTTTTATCCACCAACGTACTTTAACGGATTATAGCCTCATTCCTCATTACTATGACCATGTCATTTAAATGAAATGAAGTATCCATCCGTTAATGCATAGAAATCGAAATTAAATTCTTTCTATGAAGCGTACGTAAAGACAATTTCTCATAATCAATCGTTTATTCTTATCATGAGATAAATAAACAACTCCCACTGCAATAGCCACTACCTTTGTAGTTCTACCATGTTATTAACAATCTTATCCTTACTCAGTGATAAACATTTAGTGATTCCAGTATCTACATACTTCGTGTCAGTAGATGCCATCACTAATCATGTTTAAACCATTAGTAAATAAGATATTAAACTTGTTCACACCATGATGAAAAATGGCTTTCTTTTGCCACATGTTTTGTTAGAAGTTTCCCACCATATACAACTTCTCGTATTTCAGGTAGAACTTACTCAAAACATCCAGGCAAATTGCGAAGAATAAATTGATTTAGGTTTTCCTTTCAATTTCTATTCCAAACTTTTCCAATTCATTCATCAATTCAACCATGATCTTCTGTCTTTTAATTTACTCTAGTATCCGAAGAGTTACATGAGACCATCATATTTCTATAAACCTCTCATCTCTTCACTAGAGACTTTAATAGGCATCATGAGACGTCCTTTGTGAGAATACACATGTATTTTCTTAAGCAGTAATTTTCAAAACCAAGATTCTTTTCTAATCATCTAATTTGGACAAGTAAATATAATGTCTTTTAGTTAACAATTAGTGAAATAAAACCATTCGAAATTCAGAGAATCACAAATAAATTTACCGATCAAATCTTCGAATTTTATTCTTTTATATTAATTCCCTCAAAATAATATAAAATAAAATTCACCGACATCTCAAGCACCGTGAGTTTGCAAGCCACGTTAGGGTGGACGTTTACAAACCCGAACATTTACAAGAGAAGATTTTACCCATTAATTTCATTTGTCAACCTAACTTTATGACAAAATAATTAATAGTCGGTTCCTCTTTAGCCATGCAAATAATAGCAGTGACTCCGTTGGGGAGTATACTAATTATTCACATCTAAGTGTACACCATTATTTGATCCCAAGTCCGCTGCCCAAGCTTATGTGCCTTACTGTTAGAGAAGTACACACCCGCTCAGATAACTTTCTACAACCATCAATTATATAAGTTTGTACTAGTGAACCGTATATAAGCTCATCCGTTAGGGAGGAAGGCACTATAGCCAACGCGCAAGTCCATATGCATCACATTACAAACAATAATTATTTAAAGAAGTTTGTACCAGTGATCCGTGAATAAACTCATCCGTTAGGGAGGAAGGCTCTATTGCCAACGCGCAAGTTTACTCACATCACTTACAAACCAATAATGGAGGCCGCGGGAATAAATTAACAATCCCCTCTCCCACTTAGTTATTTAATTACCGAGGTTTTTAACATGCATATAATATTCCAGAATAAAATATACAACTTAGACATGCTTCTATTAACAGCAATTTAAATAAATAAATCACATAGAACATGTCTTTCATATATAACAATTAATTGTCAAGTTAAAACAATTAACTCAGTTATATATCATAATTAATTGTATAATATGTTGGATCAAATAAATGGGTCTAGTCTACCCAAGCATCAATAGCATAAAATGAGCAGCCCATTAATTAATTAATTATACCCATTTACCCTGCCAATTTCTGCATGAATTAGCCCAATCCAAAATATGGCCCAACATTATTCCCACATTTAATTAAAACAACAGCCCAAAACATTTTAATTAAAATTGAGCCCAATAGCCCAAAACCAAATTAAAATTAGAGCAGCCATAAGTGCAAGCCCAAGCAGCAGATAAGTCCAGCAATAAAAATTTCGAGCCCATCATCCATAAAATAGGCCCAACAGCCCATTTACATTTAATTAAAATTGGGCCCAAAAACCAGCTGAATTAATAAAAACAACCCAGGCCCAAAACCAAATTAAATAAAATTTGGCCCATTTACAGTGCTGCCCTATCCTTGTCACAGCCGCAACAAGACGCGAAGCTTCAACCGGCACCCTGCTCTCGGCAATCGTGCCGTAAGCCGTCGGAGTTGCGCCATTGTTGCCGGCCGCTGCTACCGCAGCCCACCATCGTGCGACGATCCAGTGTGCCCGACGACAACCGCCAGCATCTGCCGCGCCGTGAAGCTGCTGTCCAGCGCCTCCGTCCTGCAACCGATCGGCGCCGCCAACGAACTGCTGCCGGCGCATCCAGGTGTCACTGCCGCCGGCGCCGCCGCCCAGGGAGCATCAGAATCGCGGAGTCAGGGCACCACGACCGGAATGCCACAACCGTCAGACGCCGCCCAGAACCAGCAGACCAATGCTCCCGGTAGTCGCCGCCGACAGCCAGCCGGAGCCGCACCGTCAGCCGTCAGTCGTTCAACCATCGCAGCCGACCGTGACTACCCAGAATATGTCGCCTGAGGGATGCGCCAATCGATGAAGAAGCAGGCTCGAAAGATACCACCACGGACTCGCCGGAATCGCTAGGAGACTCACCCGGAATCATCAGGGGACTCGCTCAGAACGCCGCTTCCAGCGTCTGCCGCCGCCCACCTTGCTTTGACTCCGCCGCGGATTGCACCGCCCAAGGTCGCCATCGCCCAGCACGACATTGATCGGGATTCGCCCGCATCAGCCGCGCACTTCTCACACGCGCTGTCGTACGAACGTTCGTCGTGGCCAGTGACTGGCTTGGATCGCCGCCTGACGCGGTCGGAAACTATTTCTGATACGCTCCAACCCTCCGTCGACTTGTCCATTGCACGATGAGGATTCACCTGGAACTACCTTCTGGGAGTGGGCCCGGATCCCCAGCCCATTCGCTTCCGATGATCGGCGTCGCCCACCGGGTCGTGAGTGTGTGCGATCCAGTGTGTGTGGATAGCAGATGGGATTTCAAGATGTGTGTGTGTTGTACCCAGTAGTTAAGAATAAACTTACAATCACACATCCCAAAATGCATATAATGGTGAAAAGCAATAATAGTTCAAAACTTGTGATTATATCCAGATTATTTCACATAATCAAATAATCAATTTTAAACCTGCTATCAATCTTACCATTAACACACAGAAGGCATAAACCCAATCTAACGTCTCACGTTTCACCACGAAACCAACGCTCTGATACCAATTGTTGGCAATAGGATCTTGTGGTTCAAACGTGATCGTTAGGATTAACAGGCAAACAAACAGCGGAAGCAAAATTAATATGTTTACCGTACTTCTGGGTTGGTGTAGAGGATGAATCGCTGCAGAGAACCACCTCTCAATCTTCTGCAGTATGTCCCAAGTTGAATCCTGCTGTTGTGTGGGCAACAATCTGCAGGATTCTCTCAATCTGCTCCTGTTCTCTCCCGTATGTCAAATGAGGCATTGACTTCGGGTTAACAGGAACTGAGATAACTTATTTATAAGGGCTACTGCAGGGACCATGAGGAGAAATTGGGCTGGGCCTCAATTGAATTTAATTAACCAAGCTTAGCCCAAAGCTTTTAATTAAATCCAATAATAATAATATAGTCCACTAAAATATTATTACTGCACTACCCGTCCAATCCCAAATTATGTTCTGGGCTCCTTCTTATTATAAGCCCGATGGTCTCCCCATGTTTAAGAAAAACAATATCCATTAATTAATTAAGTTACTGACAACTCAAATTAATTAATATCTCATCCGAGAGTAGTACCACTCAACCTTATTATCATGCCGGAAATTAATCCACTTGCAAGATTTACATGATAAACCTTATGAGCTCCTCAAGGGGACATCATCAACCTATGACGGACATGGATTCCTTCTACAATCAACAGCACACCATAGATACAGCACTACTTCCCAACTCACCGAGTTTGTTGATTTAATACATATAAATCTCACCCATTGATGAATCAAAGAAATACATACTGCCCTACGTGTCGAGGTTATTGTATAGGGATTAAGAGCACGAACTTCCATAATAACAGAGATCAAGTTCTACTATATAGTCAGTATAAGAAGAACGATCTCAGGCGGTCCTGCTCAATACACACAAGTGCACTAATGTGATTCTATAGCCAAGACAAGCTAATACCAAACCACACTACAACCATACCGATAGAGAGTCCCCGTCTATCTCAGTTGTGAGCATCTGTTTATACTTTATAAGGAAACCGATAATATGATCTTCTGCGTGTTGTCGCACAACATATTATCTACAGTATAAAGTAAATGGACTATTGCGTCATGCATATAAAATAAATTATAAGACGCAATCATTTGATCAATGATTCTCATTTCAAATATTGTTATGACATTGTTCATACTAAAGCTAGACTTTTAGTATACAATCCAACAGAACTCGTTACGAGAAGTATGTCTGAAGCCTTCTCAGAGACAAACCATGTGGTTGGGATTGCTCTTAACAAGCCATTGCACTGAGACAAAAATAGTGAAGATGATTCTACCTACTCAACTCCTCACTCAATACCAAGCTCACCATCTACCTCAGCTGCAGCTGCAGTGATGACAACAAATGCTATGACCATTGAGGAACAACTAGCAAGTATGATGAGAGTCATTGAAGGACTCAAAAAGCACATGGAAGCTCAAGACGTAAAAATCTCCATACTTTTGAAGAAAATAGAGAATATGGAGACAAGTCATGCAAATGAGAAACAAGTTGAGGATGAACACGGGGAGGAAGACTCAACGAAGCATCATCTATTTGAAAAGAAGCCAGTTGAAGAAGAAATACAAATTTCAACTGACAAAATGCTTCCTGTGAACCAACTGAAGAACCTCGTTTTAGAGACGATAAAAGACAAGTTTGAAGGAAGCTCAAAATCTTCTTCAAGATACGCCAAGCCATATACAAAGAGGATTGACAACTTGAGGATGCCAACTGACTATCAACCTCCCAAGTTTCAACAATTTGACGGCAAAGGCAATCCGAGACAACATATGGCGCACTTCGTCGAGACATGCAATGATGCTGGGACCAACGGAGATCACATGGTGAGCCAATTTGTTCGATCTTTAAGAGGAAATGCCTTTGATTGGTAGCCTGTTAAGTTGATCAATTCGTATAAATTTACTAATATCTTTTGCAATGAGATTAAATTGCTGGATTTTAACAACTTAAAATGCAACAATAAAATCTTCTTTTTTTAAAATTATAAGATCAAATTCTATATTACTAATTTATAAACATCAATCAATTAATAAAATATTTTACTTTTAATTAACTCAACCAAACTTCCATTGCAAATAATTTAAAAGACTCATCTAAAGTTTCGTGTAAACAATCATTTAATTATTTTAATAGATGTTAATATATTCAAATAATATATTTAATATTATTCAATTTTTAATAAATATTATCTTATTTTTTTATTTGAAAAAATCATAATTATAATTATTTAATTATTTTAATGGGTGGTTGAGATTTGATTGAAATTTTAGAATATATTCAAATAATATATTTAATACTATTATTTAAATTTTAATAAATAATATCTTATTTCCTGATTTGAAAAAGTCATAACTATAATTATTTAATTATTTTAACGGGTAGCTGAGATTTGTTTGAGAAATAGATGGTCAGTATTTGTACTAAATTATTTCCTGATTTGAAAAAATCATAATTACAATTATTTAATTATTTTAATTGGTGGTTGAGATTTGTTTTAGAAATAGATGGTTAGGATTTTGGCCCTCTGAAAACATTATGTCATAAACCCTAAAACCCTAACCCTAAACCCTAAAACCCTAAACCCCTAAATCCAAAATCCTAAACCCCCTATGGTTAGGATTGGATTTATATTTAATATTATTAATTTTTTAATAACTAATATTTTATTTCTTAATTTGAAAAAGTCATAATTATAATTATTTAGTTATTTTAATGGGTGGCTAAGATTTGTTTAAGAAATAAATTGTCGTAATTGGATTTATAATAATATATCTTATTTCCTAATTTGAAAATGTCATAATTATAATTATTTAATTATTTTGAGATTTGTTTAAGAAATAGACGGTCATGATTGGATTTATAATAATATCTTATTTCCTAATTTGAATAGACATAATTATAATTATTTAATTATTTTAATAGGTGGCTGAGATTTGTTTAAGAAATAGATGGTCAGGATTTTGCTCCCTGAAATATTATGCCTTAAACCTTAAAATCCTAAGCGCTAATCTCCAAACCCTAAAACCCCAACACACTTTGATGATTACGGATTTATATTTAATATTATTAATTTTTAATAAATAATATTTTATTTTCTAATTTAAAAAAGTCAAAATTATAATTATTTAATTATTTTAATGGGTGACTGAGATTTGTTTAAGAATTAGATGGTCATGATTGAATTTATAATAATATCTTATTTTCTAATTTGAAAAAGTCATAATTTTAATTATTTAATTATTTTAATGGGTGACTGAAATTTATTTAAGAAATAGATGGTCAGGATTTGTACTAAATTTTTCCTGATTTGAAATAAAACATATGTTTTTAAAAAATTTAAGAATTATGAAATAAATTTTATTGTAATGTAAATATTAAATGATGTGTATATATAGTAATGGGATTATTAACAATATTTTACAAAATTGCATATATATTTTTTTAATTATTTTGGTGTTTATTGTTGAGTATATATTCTTGCCATATAAAATTATTAAAAAATTGGCATATATTTTTTTTTGTGTTTATTGTTGCTATATTAGTAAAAGATTTAATGAGATTATTAAAGTTTTAAATTAAACATCTCAATGTAATGTAATTTCACGAAAAAAATTTATTTATTTATAGGCCATAAAATTATAATATATTTATTTTTTATTTTTTTGTGTTTATTGTTGCTATTCCAGGCGTTATTTGACTTTATTTTAGGAATTAATTTATTAAATTCCTAAATAAAATATAATAAATTAAAATTGATATATATTATATGCCGTTCTTGGAAGAATTTTGACTTAAGCAGGCTAAATCCGAGCGGTTTAGCACCTGAATATCAGATTATAAGTCGTTCACTGAAGAACTTGACTTAAGAATGCTTAAATTCGGACGATTTAGCACCTGATTCCCAGATTATAGCTCGTTCACCAAATAACTTGACTATAGAACGCTTAATCTGGGCGGTTTAGAACCTGAATTCCAGATGTAATCCGTTCTTGAGTTTATTCTCGTTGAAGAATTCGAAGACTGTTCAGACAACTCTAAAATTTTTGGTCTTCGTAGAGAATCACTCTCGATGTGTCTACAATGAATAAAGGAGGGCTCCTTATATATGTGAAGGGTGAGAAAGCCTCATATATAATTCGCAATTTGATTGGTCAATGGCTGATTTGACCTAATTCTGCGAGCTTGGCCTTTTCATCCCTGCAATTTGATTGGTCAATATTTGATTTGACCTCTATTCTCCAGGCTTGGACCTTTCCAGGCTTTATTTGACTTGGTCAGACCACATTTGAATTGGGCTTATTTGATTTGGATCAGACCTTATTTAATGTAAGACTCATTTAAATTATAAATAAAATATATAATAAATTAAAATTGATATTTTAATTATGAAAATTCACGTGTTGCCATTTAATTGGACTGTAAATTTTATTTGCTTACAAATATATTTAATATTATTCAATTCTAATTTGAAAATGTCATAATTATAATTATTTAATTATTTTAATGGGTGACTGAGATTTGTTTGAGAAATAAATTGTCAAAATTTTGACTAAATTATTTCCTAATTTGAAAATTTCATAATTAAAATTATATAATTATTTTAATGGGTGGCTTAGATTTATTTGAAAATTTTAAATATATTTAATTTAATATTATTAAAGTTTTAATAATATCTTATTCCCTAATTTGAAAATGTCATAATTATAAATATATAATTATTTTAATTAATGGGTGATTTAGACTTATTTGAAATTTTTGAATATATTCAATTAATATATTTAATTTAATATTATTAAAATTTTAATAAATAATTTCTTATTTTCTAATTTAAAAGGTCATAATTATAAATATTTAATTATTTTAATGTGTGTCTGAGATTTTTTTAGAAATAAATGGTCAAATAGATGGTCAGGATTGGATTTATTCTGCTTTTATATATATTAAGATAAATTGATATTCTATGTATTCGTGGACATTTTTAAATAAATATAAATCAATTAAATTAAATATTAATTTATGCACTTTATTTTTTAAATGTATATATTATTTTCTTTTATTTTGGATTTGACAAAACTAATAAGAATCAATTTTACTATTATATATTTTAAATGTCTTAATTAATTTAATATTTATTTTTATTATATAATTAATGTAAAATAAAGAAATTAATAAAATATATTTAATCATTAATGCTTAATCTATGAAAAGAACAACACATAAAAAATTTGCCATAATTAAATGCAATATAATATTGATAAGTAAATCATTAAATTACGCAAAGTAAAAATAAAAAGAATAAAATAAATACCAACCAATAAAAAAGTAATACATATGAAAAAAATTCAAAGAATGCACCAAATATTAACATATATGTTAACGACTATTTATACATATTTTTAATTAAGATTTTAAAGTATTTAATTACAATAAATATAAATCAACCAATAATTGAACAACACATGTCACTACAAAAAATTATTTTTTAGCAACGGAATATTCCGTTGGTAAAAGTTTTAATTCCATTATTAAATCGGCTTACCAACGGATTAGCAACGGAATCCGTTGGTAAAATCTCATTGGTAAAGTAGTGGTTGGTAAATTTTTAGCAACGAAAAATCAATTCCGTTGGTAATCCGTTGCTAATAATTCCGTTGGTAATTTATATAATGATTCCCTTGGTAATCCGTTGGTAATTAGCAACGGATTGAATACCTTTGCTAAAATAGAGAATAAATCCGTTTGCATTCCGTTGCTAAAATAAAAATGTTATTTTTATTGCTAATCTATTGGTAATTACCAACGGATTGAATTCCGTTGATAAATTCGGTTGCTAAAAATTCTTTTTTTGTAGTGTGTGTTTTGAAAAATGCAAATCATTCTAGCTATGACAGATATGTTTTTACAAAAATTTATTTTAAGAAACTATTGGAGTATATATATTAAGATAATCATATTCATTCCGTTGCTAAAATAGAAAATAAATCCGTTTGCATTCCGTTGCTAAAACAAAAATATTATTTTTGTTGCTAATCTATTAGTAATCACCAACGGATTGAATTCCGTTGATAAATTCGGTTGCTAAAAAATACTTTTTTTGTAGTGTGTGTTTTGAAAAATGCAAATCATTCTAGCTATGACAAATATGTTTTTACAAAAATTTATTTTAGGAAACTATTGGAGTATAGATATTAAGATAATCATAAACACACAACTAGATTTAGAAACTAATCTTCTATTCCACAAGAGGTGATCCTTTTAAATTACCTTCTACTTGAATTTCTTAAGATCCAAAATATCACATGTGTATGCAATGCCGTGATTATTATATTATTATTAATTTTTTTTTTTAAATTGATGCCTTAAATAAATCTTATGTAGGCAGTCATCTCATTTTAATGCTTTTTAAGGCACTGTTCGACTGTGACTAGTAGTTGTAGTACCTCCCTATACATCCACTCTTTTGACTATTCCCTCTTCCTTTGTTCAATTCTTGTGTAATTTTCTAATTCTTTCGTTTTGAGATTAATTTCACCAATACTGCAGTTAAGGGCTCCCAATCTCATCTTCATACTTTAGTTTCCACAGATATATTAAAAAAAATTAACTTTTAACTTATTTTTAGAAATAATTTAGTACTTTTAGGTAAATAAATTACTCCACATATGTATAAGGTATTGATGAAAATTTTCAATTTAAATTGTGTTATAAGTTTCTTTTTTTTATATAGGCTGTTGAAATGAGTTGGAGATCGAAAAATATAAAAAGTGTAAAGTTGGGTGGGAAATGAATATTTCCTTTTCTTTTTTTTTTACCACTTTATTTTTTTTAAATGAGAGATATGAACCATTTATTAAAAAAAAAAATCATCCATAATTTTCTTTAATATACTTATCCAATATTTGTTTGTAGTATATGAAAAAAGGTTAATAAAATTTCTTTTGCATGAAGTTTGCTTGGTTAGGGGTGTAACAACAAAATTTGTATTTATAAAATAATAAACACAAAAGAAATTACAAAGATAATCCGAGATGGATTAAACTTGAGAATTTTAAGTGAACAGCTTCTATTTATCCTCTGATTCCTCTCTTGAGTTGATTTCTTGACTTTTTCAACTTTCGGAGCCGGATCTTCGGATGAAGCTTGTCCGAGCTCGGGGTTGTCTTGAAGCTTTAAAACGTTTATCCGGAGGCGTCGAGCCTTTGTTCGGATCAAACGTTGACTTGAAGATTTGTTGTGAAGAACGTCGTTCAATTTGGTAGAACACCGTTGACCTCACGATTTTTACTGGATGAAGAACGCCGGATCGGAGAGGCTTAGCACCTTGATCCTTGATCGGAGGCAGTTCTTGACTTGAAGTTACTTTGAAGCTGCTTGAAGACTGGCTTGAAACCTTCGATTTGAAGCTTTGAAGATTTGAAGATCTGGAGCTTGAAGACTCGAAGATTTGAAGATCCTCGAAGGTCTTGAGCTTGAAGATTCGAAGATTTGAAGATCCTCGAGTGTTCTTGAGCTCGAAGATTCGAAGATTTGAAGATCCTCGAGTGTTCTTGAGCTTGAAGATTCGAAGATCTTTGAGTGTTCTTGATCTCTTCAAGAGCGTCTTGTCTTCGGGTGCTTGAATGTGTTTTGAATGAGGACTGAAGGTCTTTATTTATAGGTAGAGAAAATAACCACTTAAGAGATATTTTCTCCTTTAAAATATATGTTGGGCTTCTTCCTTTAATTAAGCCTGCTGGACTGGATACGGGCCTATTTAAATAAGCCTGCTGGATTTTGACTTGGGCCTATTTAATTTAATTAGGCTTTGACTTGGGCCTTTTTAATTTAATTAGGCCTGCTGGATTTGTTGACTTAAATCAGGCCCATTTGCCTTGGATTAAACCCAATTAATTTAAATTGAGCCCATTTGGCTTGGATTTGGCCAATTTAATTTAAATTGAGCACACTTGGCTTGGATTTGGCCAATTTAATTTAAATTGAGCCCACTTGGCTTGGATTTGGCCAATTTAATTTAAATTGAGCCCACTTGGCTTGGATTTGGGCTCAATTTAATTATATTAATTATTAATTGTTTATTTATTTACTTTAGGAATTAATTTATTCAAATTCCTTAATAAATAAATATTTAATCAATATTTAATATATTTTCTTTGCATCTATATTTATTAGGCAATTAAATTTAACTGCCTACAAATGCCCCCTTGCATTTTGTTCATTGAAATATTTCTTTGAAGTGAACAAAATTGCAACATTTCATAGGGTTCCTTACATCTGGGCCTTCTTTCCTTTTTAACTAGGGCCTCACCTCTAGGACCTCTTTGCCCCCTTGTATTTTGTTCCTCTACCAGTTATTATTTTACTGGCCCATTAATTTTATCTTTCTTTTCTTTGTATTGGCCCATCAGTTTTATTATTATTTTCTTTGCACTAGTCCGTACATAACCAGATAAGTTCCTCCTATATTTGGAGAACAAGAAATCTCATAATATTCTGAATCCTTAGCAAATCAACTCAAGATTTTCATATGATAACCTCAAACTCATGGATAAATACAGAAGTGAATCCAAGTCAATATATAGTACTAAATCTTCTGCAAATCAACTCAAGATTTCAATATGATAATCTCAAACTCACAGATTACACATCCAGGCAAATCCAAAGAAATATTTGGGCAATCTTAAAATACTTATCTCCAAAATTTCTAACCCCTATATAAGAAAGAGGTCCTACCCTTCAATTCTCACATCACAACCGAGCCGACTAAATCATAGTTGCCAAAACAAGTTTCATCACCTGATTTGTTTCTCTTTTTTACAGATTCTCTTCTTAGTTGGAAGCTGCTGACTTTTACAAAAAGTTGTGGTATTGTACCCTCTTTCTTCCTTATTTTCTTCTTGCACTATTGCTTCTTTATTGATTTCTGCATATACTTTTCTTTCTTGGTTCTCTTTATATCTGCTATCTGCATATACTATCTTTCTTGTTTTCGAACCAAGAAGCCAAGCAACATCCTTCCTCTCTTGGAATGATCCAAATTGATGCTTTCGATCACTCATGAATCCTCAGACTGATCGAATGAATGTCAATTTCTGTCAACAATCACCAACCTCTGTTCACATACTCCGTCGACCAGCCTCCGCTTACGATCAACAGCCTTCCTCGTCTCCCATCAACTAATTCTGTCAATATCAACATCTGTCTACCGCCTCTCAATATCAACATATGTCTACCGCCTCTATCGATAGTCATCAACAATCCGCCGACCGCCTCCGTCAACCTTGGCTCAATTTTCCGCTATCCACAATAGTCCAACTGTCAGAGTGTGCGGCAGCAGCGCACAAAGTGCGATCAACGGTAGATCGACGATGGTGCGCGATGGGGCTCTCTGGTTGCACAAGTTTCTTCGTGAGGTGGCGGTGTCGTGGCTGGGATTGCGGTTTCAGCAGCGGCGGTCGGAGGACAGCAGCGATAAGGTCTCAATCCGGCATGAGAACTGTGCGATATGGCGGATCCGAAGCAACAACGACCTTCGGTGGCGATTGGCGGATCCGAAGCAGCAACGAGCTTCGGTGGCGATTGGCGGTCGTCGGTGGATTCCGGGAGCAGCAACGAGCTTCGGTGGCGTTTGGCGGTCGTCGGTGGATTCCGAGAGCAGCAAGAAGACTGGTGGCTGGCGCGATCTTCGACCGTGACAGATCTGGCGTGGTGGTAATTCGCAGCAGCTGACGGCGGCGCGGCGATCCGTAGCTGACGGCGGCGCGGCGGGCAGCGATCCACAGCAGCGGCTACGGCTTGACTTCGGCGATCGGTGGTTCTCTTGACCTGGGCAGCCGCGGAGATGGCGCAGTTTGGCTGATGTTCCCGGCGGGAGATCGGGCCAATGAAGTGGTAGTGAACGACAGTGCTCGGAAGTGGAATGCGTGGAGGAAATTTTAGGAAGAAAAGATCAATTTTGACCCCCCATTTTGACCTTTCCCTTGATTCCAATTCTATCTTAGATCAATATCCTGACCACCTCACAATTGGGCCTCAAACCCAAAGCAATTGGGCCTCAAATATTTAGGCTCCCTTTCTTGCTTCCTTCCTTTAATTTGATCCATGAAATTTGGGCTATTTTGGGCCACAGCTCTTAAATGTTTATTTCAATTTATTTGGATTAACCTGAACTAACTTAATTGCTCTCCCTCACTATTTTGAACTTTCTCTATTATCAGACGTAGCTTTAACTTATGGTTTTGAATTTTAATAATTAATGGCCTTTAACATTCGTTTATTTGTTTTGCAGCTTATCCACCTCTCAGCATGGTTTTCTTCAGAAATATCACAGGACAGTCTGGCTCAAACTACTTATTAATCGTCGATGACGAGCGTCAACCTTTGAATAAAGGGACTCGCCTTTTAGTCGAGAAATCTCTGTTAGGGAATCATGCTGTAGTTCCTACCAATCTTAAGAACGAATTCTTCCTTGAATGCTGGTCTCATGAACTTACTTTAGGTTAGAATAACATAACCTGGACTCTGAAATGAGCTGATATTGAGCCACATCCTAGTTCAAAACCCCTACCCTCCTTAGGACGACACATCTTGGAAAGGAAAGGTAAAGTAACTTGGGGAGAGCCAACTAAATTTCTTGGAGATTTTCATTATATCGAAGGGTACTGGGAATGGACTGAAGATGTACTAAGTCGATGTCGCTCTCTTCTTAAAAACCTCAAGCTTTACGATGTTGTCTTCGCGTCTCTCTTTACTTATGATTATAACTGTGAAATTATCAAAGCTTTCTGTGAGGCTTGGTGTTCTTCTATCAACACTTTACTCACCAATCATGGAGAGATGTCTATTTCTTTGTGGGATTTATACAACTTGATGGGGTTACCTTTAGCTGGCTACCTGTATGACGAAGCTGTGCCGAGCCTAACAGAACTGTTCTCCACAAGTAATGAGCCATGTATCCCGCGCAGCTGTAGACATCTACTTGGCGCTTATCATTTGCTCTACAAGGATACTAACAAGAAAGGTGTGACGATTAATCGATGGGTGGATTTTTGGTCTAAGAAGACTGTAACATACCCTGCGCCTCCTATGCGTGTTGAGAAAAGGTCAACTACTCGGCCCAAAAAAACTTATAATCCAATCGGCATTATCCCAAATCACCGTTCCTGGACATCTGCTGAGTTAAATCAATTCAAAAAAATGGGAATTGTGCAAGCAAACCAAGAAGAGACATATCTCGCTGCTCATTTAGCATGCTGGCTTTGCACGTTTGTACTTCCAGACAATGGAGTAAGCTTGATACGACCAAGTACCTTTAAAGTGGCGAGTTTAATGGCTGCAGGAAAAAAAGTGGGCCTTGCAATTCCAGTACTGACGAGCATTTATCACGGTTTGAACGAAATCTCGAATTCATCAAATCCCTCTGAAGTCAAATCAACATTTCCTGTTCACTTTGTTCATGCTTGGTTGGCTCATTACTTCAAGACTCATTTTCCGATTGGTAGTAAATTATCTTACCCTCGAATGGTAGCTTACTCTGGTGAGCAAGGTGCAAAATACTTTAGTCCTGAGGAGGCTCGCAAACGAATTCACACAGCTGATAATGCTTCATGGACCTGCAATATTTTTTCCAAAGACGTAGCTGTCTACTATGTGGATGACGGGAATAATGATTGGACTAGTTGGACCCATCTTGTAGCTCTTCGTACCAGTTATCTCACATTGAGACAAGGTAGCCATTATGTAATGGAGCCATATGCTCCTCATAGATTTGCTCGTCAATTTGGGTTTCTGCAAGATATACCTAACATGCTCAGAACAGACCTCCGCAAGGCATCCTTGGAAGAAGGATTTGATCACTGGTGGCATTCCACTACGTGTAACTCCAAATCTGAGGCTTACTTTCCAGGCACAATCTCAGCTCCTAAAAACTACTCGACAGCTGAATATAAGAAGTGGTGGAAGCATGTTCATGGCACTTACTTATTTGATCATATTAAAGACCTGATTACCCCAGCATCAGTCCCTATAGAGGAAGAAGTAGACATCATAGATGATCTTGATGAAAATAACCAAGACGTCCAAGATATTCCTCAGGTGTATGATAGGGTAATACCCATAGTGCATAAAAGAAAGAAAAGTCAATCTGCAGAGAATTGTAGCGCATCCAGGGATCAACATTGGAAGAGGAAGAAGCCCATTGCCTCCACTGAAAAACAAGATGAGGTTTCATTCTCTCTCTTTTTCCTTCTCTTTTTATTCTCCCTCATTTTTTCTCTTTTTTTTTTACAAGGCTCTTTTTACTACTCTAGGCTACGCAGAGGATTTCCGATCCGACTTCCGTCCCTAAGGTCAGTGAAGAAAAAGAATTAATTGCTGCGATCGCTTCACCTGACTTATCCAACGAGGTTGCCCCCTTTTCCGTATTTAGCTTTTTATTATACCTCATTTTTTATCTAAATATATTTCTTTAATCAGGTCCTAGGCTTCTCTTCAGACTCTGAGGGCGATGGTTCTACCAAGAGTGATGCTTCTAACACAGGAATGGATTCCTCTTTGAAAGCATGCCCAGCAGTAACAGAATTTAAATTTAAGAAAGAAGCTCGAAGTCTCAAGGAACAATTCGCTCAGAGAGCCTGGACCCGCATCAGGAACAAGCTCCAACGAACTCCTCTCGAATATTTATCATCTCTAAGGGAAGGAGTATTTAACTTGATAGAGGAAGTGAAAGTGCTTAACATCGATTGTTCTACATTAGAGGAAGCCTTGACTCCTTTATTTGATAAGGCTGATGCTTATACTGTTGCAAAATCGAAGTCTGATAAAGTAACCTCCAAGAGAGATTATGTAAAAGTCTCAGCCGACATCAAAGGTCGTCTCCAAAGTTGTAAGAATACCCATATGACGGAGATACAGAAACTAAGGACAACCTGGGAAGAATTGGAGCTGATAGGCAAAGAGTTGGCCACCCTGAAGAAAGAGAAGACTTTACGTGAAGCAGCTGATCGACTCAAACAAACCCTTTACCGTGCTAAGAAGGAAGTTGACCTCATAGAAGAAGATATCCTTGCACTTGATAAAGCGACTACCTTAGAGGTGTGTTCATCTGAGAATGAGAAGGCCGCCCTAAAGTCTGAATTACGAAGCATACTTTCTGACAACTTTTTTGTTTAGTGTAGGGCTTCTTTTCTTTTTGCTTGTTCATTTATTTACTAGTTTGCTTTCCCTTTCTATTTTGAACATTTAACGACATTATCAATAAAGTTCATTTCCTTCACTGCTTCTTTTCCTTTATCATTACATTGCATCTTTACTTTGCTGCTTACTTACATTGCCTTCATATTTCAATTTATTGCTTGTCTCATAAACTTGAAGTGATAAACCAAATATATGACTGAACTTAGCAGAGTGCTAAGCTGCCTACGTACCTCTTTGCGAAGGATCAAGTCATAACGTAGTTCAAAAGGATATGATTTGATTTCAATGGGGGGGTGTCGTACACAGTTTATACTCGTGTGGGCCAGGAGTGACTATTCTTTAACCACTTTAGACAAAGTAGGGTATTTAATGCTTTGACCACTTAAAATACCTGAGTGGGGTGAATTAACAGTTTAACCACGTATAATTACCTTTGGTGGATGTCGTACCCAGTTTATACTCGTGCGGACCAGGAGTTTGTCGTACACAGTTTATACTCATGCGGACCAGGAGTAACATGCAGTTTAGGCTCGTGCGTCATGGAGCGTTCCTTAGGTTTGACTGGATTACGCGTAGTAGCGTTTCAGGAATTTGCCATTTATGGGGCCAATTCTCACTCCATCTTCAGATATCAACTTGTATGCACCATTTGTATATACTTCTTTCACAACATGTGGGCCATCCCACTTGGGCAAGAATTTATTTTCCACTCGGTGAGTGATGACAATAGGCCTTCTCACAGCAAGGACTAAGTCTCCGACTTGAAAGGAACGTATCTTCACTTTCTTGTTAAATGTTCTGGAGAGGCGAGCTTGATAGCACTCAAGTCTCTGTTGTGCTTCCAACCTCTTTTCATCAAGTGCCTCTAATTCTTCGAGACGCAGTCGTGCGTTCTCTTCTTCAGTTAAACCTTCTTGAATAGCTATCCTCAGAGATGGAATTTGCTTTTCAAGGGGCACAACAGCTTCAACCCCATGCACTAGAGAATATGGAGTAGCTTGAGTAGGCGTTCTATAAGTAGTTCGATACGCCCATAAAGTTTCATGAATCCTTTCATGCCAGTCTCGTTTTGACTTGGAGACCACCTTCTTTAATAGGTTACACAGTGTTTTGTTGAAGGCTTCAGCAAGCCCGTTAGCTGCTGCATTGTACATAGAAGATTTCCTTTGCTTGAAGTCAAACTTCTCACAAAGCCTATCAATCAAAGAGTTACTGAACGGCCTCCCATTATCCGTGATGATGTATCGAGGCACTCCATATCTATATATGATGTTGATGCGGATGAAATCAGCCACATTTTCTTTCTTCACTTCCTTCAAGGGTACAACTTCCGCCCACTTAGAAAAGTAATCAGTGGCAGCCAGAATATAAAGATGACCTCCGGAAGACTTCGTTAATGGCCCCACCACATCTAAGCCCCATGCATCAAATGGCCACGAAGAAACTGTTGGATGTAATGGCTCGGGAGGCTGATGAATGAGATTTGCATGAAACTGGCATGGCTGACATTTTTGTGCATAATCTATGCAATCTTTCACCATAGAAGGCCAGTAATATCCCATCCTCTTGATTCTGAAATGTAACTTGGGTCCAGACTGGTGGGCGCCACATATTCCAGAATGAGCTTCCTCCATAGCTTGAAGAGCTTCTTCATCACTTAAGCATCTTAAGAGAATACCATCAAACGATCTTCTATAAAGTATATCTTTGTAATAGAAGAATCGCGGTGCTCTACGCCGAACATCAATCCTTAGGTGTGGATCATTGGGGAGCTTATCATACTTCAAGTAATCCACGAACGGTTGTCGCCAATCTTCCTTCCCAATATCGAACACTTCTATGGCACAATACCCAACTTCTTCATCATCTTCCTTTTCGAAGAAGGGAGGTACCACCCAACTTTTGCAGATCGGAACTTGGAAATGTGCTTCAGGCATTGCTATGGTTGATGCTAGCTTTGCCAAAGCATCGGCTTGTTTGTTCTTGCTCCTTGGAAGATGTTCAATCTCTACATCTCCAAGCCAATTTATAAGCCTTTGAGCATAGTCATAATACGGACGTAGCTCGGGTTTCTTAACCTCATATAAACCAAGCAGTTGGTTGATTATTAACAACGAATCTCCATATACCTTAAGATGTCGCTGTTTTACATCCACTGCCATCTCCAGACCAAGTATAAGAGCTTGATACTCAGCTACATTGTTCGAGCAATTTTCAGTTAGACTGAACGAGTATGGCAGGACTTCTCCATCTGAGGTCACAAATACTACTCCGGCGCCGGCACCTTCTCTGTGAGCAGCTCCATCGAAATACATCTTCCAGGGAGGACTGATTTCGATAGTCAATATATCTTCATCAGGGAGATCATTAGACAACTCCCATTCAGCAGGCACGGGATGATCAGCCAAGAAATCTGCCAGTACTTGCCCCTTCACCGCTTTTTGAGGGACATAGACAATTTCAAATTGCTGCAATTGAAGATACCACCTTGCAAGCCTATCAGAGGGCACCGGCTTTGACATAACGAATTTTAATGGGTTAGCCCTTGAGACCAAGTAAACAGTATGAGCTTGAAAGTAATGTCTTAATTTCTGAATTGCAAAGATGAGAGAAAGACATATCTTTTCAATTGGTGAGTATTTTAACTCATTTGGGGTCATCGTCCTACTCAAATAGTACAAGGCACACTCCTTTCCCTCATCATTATTTTGTGCAAGCAGGGCCCCAACTGATCTTTCTTGAGCAGATATGTAGAGAATCAATGGACGTCCGGCTATTGGAGCAACCAATACTGGTGGCTTCATCAAATATGATTTAATACTGTTAAAGGCATTAGTGCAAGATTCATCCCATTCAAATGGGCTGCCCTTTTTCATAAGATGGCTGAATGGTTGGCATCGGCCGGCCAAATTTGATATAAATCTTCTTAAGTATGCCATCTTACCTTGCAAACTCTTGAGCTCATGTATGTTTCGGGGTATCTGCATCTTTATAATTGCGTCAATCTTTGCTCTGTCAATTTCAATGCCACGATGTCGGACAATGAATCCAAGGAACTTTCCAGAAGAAACTCCAAATGCGCATTTAAGTGGGTTCATCTTGAGTTGGAATTTTCTAAGACGCTCAAATATTTGTCTTAAATCTTGGAGATGATCCTTTTTCTTCTTTGATTTCACCACGATGTCATCAACATAGCATTCGACATTCTTATGGAGCATGTCATCAAATATCTTTTGCATGGCTCGTTGATAAGTGGCACCGGCATTCTTCAAGCCAAATGGCATAACATTGTAGCAATATATTCCTTTAGGAGTGCGGAAGGCTGTTTTCTCTTGGTCTTCTGGGGCCAGGCTAATTTGATTATAACCAGACGATCCGTCCATAAATGAAAGGACTTCATGGCCAGTTGTTGCATCAATCATGAGCTCAGTAATTGGCAATGGAAAGTCATCTTTTGGGCATGCCAAGTTCAAATCCCGGAAGTCAACACACACTCTAAGCTGTCCGTTTGCCTTCCTTACTGGCACAATGTTAGAGAGCCAAGTGGGATACTTCACTTCTCTTATTTTTTTCGTCTCAAGGAGCTTATTAACTTCAGCCTCAATCAAGGGAACCAGCTCTGGTCGAAATCGACGCTGCATCTGCTTAACTGGCTTGGCTCCTTCTTTTATCGCTAAATGATGAACTGCCACCTTTGGATCTAATCCGGGCATTTCTTTGAATGACCATGCAAACACGTCTCTAAACTCTTGAAGAAGCTCAATGTAAACTTTTTCTTCATCGGTTGTCAACAAAGCACTTATATAGGTTGGCCGTGGATCGTTATCAACACCCAAATTAATCTCCTTCAATTGATCAACAGTAGATTTGACACCCTCTTCAAATTCTAGAGGAGCATCATCAGCATCTTCCTCTTCGGTTGAGGTCTCCTCTCGTATAGTGACATGATTCACCGTGGCAACTTGTTCCAAGAATTCTTGCCTTTGAAAACGTGGGTTGGACCTAACTTGTTCATTCTCTCCCACTTTAACAATGCTCCCCACTTCATAGCCATCTCTCCTCATCTCGATGATCTTGCTTTGTAGATCTCTTTCTGCACTTTGTAGATCTGTTTGCATGATGATGGAATGAACAATATCTGATGAGCCTACACTTTCGCGATCATCTTCTTCATTTCGGGTGAAGATTATTGTTCGTTTCTTAGCTTTCAACATTGTGCCACATGATATAGTCAGGAAATGTCGTCTTTTCATGCGAGATGGGATCCGACTATGTATCTTTGGGAAGCTTGGGAACTTAGTGGTCCTTTTAGCTCCAGCTGGTTTGAGTCTCTCGAATACTGAGATTCTTTCTGTCTTTCTATCTTCCTCATGAGACTCCTCTTCTTCAGAGAGAATTTCATCTTCAGTGATGTAGTTTGTGTTTGCCCTCTTTATCGCAATGCGAACAGGTTTTTGCGGAACATATCCTATACCTGTTCTAGTATATTTGGAAGTACGGCCATTACTCTTCAATTTCTCTTGGGTGGTTCTACTAGGAGTCTTATGAGACAGTTCATTTGCCGCACCTTTTTCTTGAGGGTCATAACCAGCTTTCACAAGAAGTTTGTAAGCTTGTGGGCTATACGATTTGGAAACCGCCGCCTCAAATACATCTCCGTGCTCAGTTTTAGCCGCTTGAGTTGGGCGAGTGAATCCTTTGAGTGGAGGGGGAGAGGGCCTCTCAGCGTCAACCTTAGTCAGGGGTAGTGTCAACCCTTCTACAGTTTTGATCAACTGTTTACTTTTATTAGAATGTGTGGATGAAACATCATCTGCATTCTCTTTTTCTTGTTTATCGTCACCTTTATCTTGTGATGAAGGTCCTTCCTGCTTATTGGCCTTGATACTTTTCAGAAAATATCTAGCGTCTGCGAAGTATGACTCTGCTTCTGTAAATGGCTTTTCATCACCGAGTACCTTTTTTATGTTACCTCCATCGCAGTATTTGAAGCACTGATGCAGCGTAGAGGGAATCACTCCATTTTCATGCAACCATGGGCGCCCCAAGAGCATGTTTTATGATGTTTTAGCATCAATGACATGAAACAGAACTGTTGAGGCCATCTCATCTATTATCAAGTTCATGACTATCGTACCAAGTGTTCTCTGACCCTCTTGATTGAACCCATGAATCGTTAATCGGCTACTGCCAAGTTCATCTGTTGAAATCCCTAACTTTTTCAATGTTATTAGAGGTAGGATATTGACCGCTGAACCTCCATCAATCAGTATTCGATTCACCCTTTGCTCTTGAGTGCAACCAGCTACGAACAAGGATCGGTTGTGAGATTGTGAACCGAGCAGTAAGTCTTCCTCAGTGAAGGTAATCTTCATAGCATGGGCCTTACTTTCAACTTTAGGCACAACAGCTTCGCCTGCCACATGGCATGAATAATTATTTCCACCGTCTGCAGAAGTAGAGTTTGCAGTTGCATCTTCATCTAGAAAGATCTTCCCTTGCTCAACCAATCGCATAACTTTGTCTTTAAAGACAAAGCAATCTTTGATAGAATGTCCCACCAGTCTATGATACTTGCAGTATTTCGGATTGTCCGTTTGTCCCGCTTCCTCTGGTCGCTTTATTTCAGGAAGCTCGATAAGTTTATCTTTGAGTAGATCATCGAGTATGCCTGGGACATCCGAATCAAGGAATGGGTACTTCCTTTCTTGCATTTCTTTCAAGGTCAATCTTCTTTGCCCCCTTTCTTGGGACTCATTCTTCACTTTATCATCTTTTTCATTCTCATTTCTTCGGAACTTGACAGTTGATGCATTTGTTGCCATAGACCCTTTTTCGGAAGATTTGTTGTAGGGTTTGCCCCCTTTCCTTACCTCTTGCTTTTCTTTATACTTGTAGGATCCAGGAATCGGTGGTTCTACAACTCCACTTATCCCCATACTTAGCTCCATATCGTGAGCTCTTGTGGCCAAGTCTTCAAAGGTTTTAGGCTTAATCCCTTGAAGTATGTAACGAAGGTTCCATTGCATTCCTGCTGTGCACATCTCAATGCCAGAAACTTCAGACAATCGATCTTTACAGTTTAGGCTCAAATTTCTCCATCGATTAATGTACTCAATTACTGGCTCTTCTTTTAACTGACGGGTGTTAGTCAACTCTATCATGCTAACCGTCCTCCTAGTACTATAGAAACGGTTAAGGAATTGATATTCCATCTGATCCCAACTGTCTATAGAATCAGCCTCCAAGTCGGTGTACCACTCAAAAGCATTTCCCTTCAGAGAGCGAACGAATTGTCTTACCATATGATCTCCGTGAGTGCCAGCATCATTGCACGTTTCTATGAAATGTGCTATATGTTGCCTTGGATTACCTTTGCCATCAAACTGTTGGAACTTGGGGGGTTGATAGTTAGGTGGCATCCTCAAGTTGCCAACCCTCCTAGTATAAGGCTTAGCATAAGCGAATGAAGGTTTAGAGCTCTCTTCGAATTGGTCCTTCATTGTGCCAAGTATAATGCTTTTTAACTGGCTGATAGGAACCATTCCGTCATGGGAGATGTTCAATTCTTCTTCAATCACCCTTTTCCCAATCGTCTGACGCTTCGCAGACTCATCTACTTCATTTTCAGCATCTTCTTCTTGCTTTTCGTTCGCATGGCTAGTTTCAGCACTAGCCATTTTCTCCATCAGTTTGAAAATCAAAGTATTTTGTTCTTGGTTCTGTTTGGCAAGTGCAGCAACGGATTCAGTTAAGCTTGCCAACTGTTCTTCGACAGACGAAGTGTTTATTGCCATTGTCGAGGCTATGGATGTATCAGACGATGAGCTTTCTTCAAGTATAGGGGTTGAGTTAGCTGAGTCGTTTTTCTCATCTTTATCATCATATGGTATCACTCCAGAGGTAACTCCAACTGAAGAATTTATCTCTGAAGAGGCTTCAGATCGTGCCATCTTTGACATGCTTCTAGTTGTTACATTAACGTCTTCCACTTGTAATTCTGAAGACTTGAAGACAGAAGCTGATCTGTTGACTTTGATTCTTAGCGGAACCATCTTACTTTGCTCGAAGAGGAGATGAGAGGTAGAAACGGTCCCACTGGGCGTGCCAAAAATTTGTAACAACAAAATTTGTATTTATAAAATAATAAACACAAAAGAAATTACAAAGATAATCCGAGATGGATTAAACTTGAGAATTTTAAGTGAACAGCTTCTATTTATCCTCTGATTCCTCTCTTGAGTTGATTTCTTGACTTTTTCAACTTTCGGAGCCGGATCTTCGGATGAAGCTTGTCCGAGCTCGGGGTTGTCTTGAAGCTTTAAAACGTTTATCCGGAGGCGTCGAGCCTTTGTTCGGATCAAACGTTGACTTGAAGATTTGTTGTGAAGAACGTCGTTCAATTTGGTAGAACACCGTTGACCTCACGATTTTTACTGGATGAAGAACGCCGGATCGGAGAGGCTTAGCACCTTGATCCTTGATCGGAGGCAGTTCTTGACTTGAAGTTACTTTGAAGCTGCTTGAAGACTGGCTTGAAACCTTCGATTTGAAGCTTTGAAGATTTGAAGATCTGGAGCTTGAAGACTCGAAGATTTGAAGATCCTCGAAGGTCTTGAGCTTGAAGATTCGAAGATTTGAAGATCCTCGAGTGTTCTTGAGCTCGAAGATTCGAAGATTTGAAGATCCTCGAGTGTTCTTGAGCTTGAAGATTCGAAGATCTTTGAGTGTTCTTGATCTCTTCAAGAGCGTCTTGTCTTCGGGTGCTTGAATGTGTTTTGAATGAGGACTGAAGGTCCTTATTTATAGGTAGAGAAAATAACCACTTAAGAGATATTTTCTCCTTTAAAAGATATGTTGGGCTTCTTCCTTTAATTAAGCCTGCTGGACTGGATACGGGCCTATTTAAATAAGCCTGCTGGATTTTGACTTGGGCCTATTTAATTTAATTAGGCTTTGACTTGGGCCTTTTTAATTTAATTAGGCCTGCTGGATTTGTTGACTTAAATCAGGCCCATTTGCCTTGGATTAAACCCAATTAATTTAAATTGAGCCCATTTGGCTTGGATTTGGCCAATTTAATTTAAATTGAGCCCACTTGGCTTGGATTTGGCCAATTTAATTTAAATTGAGCCCACTTGGCTTGGATTTAGGCTCAATTTAATTATATTAATTATTAATTGTTTATTTATTTACTTTAGGAATTAATTTATTCAAATTCCTTAATAAATAAATATTTAATTAATATTTAATATATTTTTTTTGCATCTATATTTATTAGGCAATTAAATTTAACTGCCTACAAGGGGACAGCCACATATATCAATCTTCTTGAATTTTGAGTTGAAATTTGGGCAATAAAATGGTCCTAGCTCTTGAAACAATCATTGTATTAACCTAACTTTTTCTTCTCTTTTTTAGTAAATAATTAATTTATGTACAAAAACAGTTCGATTACGTACTTATCTTAACTACCCGATATTTAATACTTTAATTAGTAAAACCACCCCGAGTTTAAAAGTGATTTATGCCACGTGTAATTTTATGATTTTTCAGGTAAATAATCAAATCAGGTTGCAAATATTACCATCCAAATTTACAGTACTGGGTTAACTTAGTGTTTTTAGAAAAATCTTCTATTGTCACACCAACAAATGAATGATATATAAAAAAAGTATAAATTTTATGGGGATAATGTTAATTTTTTCTACTCTTACGTTTCAATTATAAAATTAATAAAATATAATACATAAAATAGCACAAAAAATCCCTATAACATCTAGGATACTAATGCACCCAAACGGCACCCGAATGATTTTTATTTTTATAAGACTAAAAAACGAAAAATGTAAAATGTGTTCAATTTATTAAGGGTTCATTAAGAGTTCAATTTAAATAAATAAATATAAAAAAATTATTATTGGCCATAAATATATAATTAAAGATAAACGTTTAAGTATTTGAATAAATGGCTACAGGATGGTGATGGTGTAATGCAAATGCGAGTACAAGTGATTAATTATCTTTATTAGGGTTTTAAATATGGGTGGAATAAATGGTGCACAGTAATTAGATAATGAAAACTTTGACATGACAGATAAGATTTGTAGGAATAAAATGGGAAACCTTGAAAAGAGTTATTAACGGCTAGCATTTCATTCTTTCACCAAACTCTAGTTATTTATATAGCTGGACATACCAATATTTAGACATTCATCAATACACTAACTTATCATACTAATTATTCTTTAAATACTTCTTATTTTCTTAATAATTGTTTTTTTTTAAGCTTTTGTTTTTAAGAATTTACATTTACATTAGGAACTTGATTGTATTTATATTCAAATTTGATTCAAATTCTTTTTTCTGTCTCATAACAATGAGTTATTTGCTTTTTATCTAAAAAAACTACATCTCTCCAAAAAAAAATTTCACCTTTTAAATATAGTAAAAAATTAAAGGAAAAATTACTCATATATACACACTTTTACCCTACATTACTAAGAGATACAATGAATTCAAAAAATTATTCTCACATACAAAATATTATAGTAAAATACCAAATATAACCTTAATTCATTATAATTCCATACACTTTTAAACTACAAACCCTAAATCTCTCACACACCCACTGCCGCCGGCCGCCCGCCGGACAATTTTTGGATCACCGCCGGCGGGCCGCCGGACCACCGCTGGACCAAAAACAAAATTATGTAAAACAAAATTGTGCAATACAAATTGTGCAATATAAATTGTGCAAACACGTAGGGGTATTCATGGTATCACAATCTATAACTGTGTAGTTATGAGAATTACTGTATTAATTCTTTAAGCCATGTAGTTTGTAGAAATTATGCATTATTTCATGTATCTCATAGTAAGTGACCCAAAATTAAAACAACAATTCTTTCACATACTTATTTATTATCAAAATATATCATATTACCCTAAAGGATTTCACTTTTTTTTAATATAGGGTAATGTATATATATATATAGCACATTCGAATGTGAACACTTTTGTAGAACGGATGTAATATTTTCTTTAATATAGTTCTATAACTACAAAAAATGTCTGATTATAATCTCATATTACCCGAAATATTGAATTTTCGCAAGAATCATGCACGTTTATCGCACGTGTAGCTTAATTTGGAGTTTCCGACGATTTTAGGGTCATAATTGGGTAATGTATGTAACTATGATATATATATATATATATATTTTTTTTTTTTTTTGATAGAATGTAAGATACCCTATTGTTATATGACAAAAAAATAATTTAATTCTTCAAATTTTACTCTTTAAACATTAATATATTACTCTATAAAAAAATAAAAAAATGGATGTTACTTTTTAAAATAATAAACTATTATTATTTTAAATAACAAAATATTACTTATGTTCAAATTTTACTATTGTGAATTTTTTATATTCTATTATGTATACGTAATAAATTGTCGTTTAAAAGAGTCTTAATTTATTACTTTAAAACGTAATAATTTACTAGGAGTATATTTTAAAGAGTATAATTTGGGTGTATAATATATTGACTACACTATACAAGTTCTCAAGTTGAATAAATACTCCCTCTGTATCGGTTGTATTTATTCAATTTTTGCATAGATTAATGATTATAATAATTTAATATGTATTGGAATGAAAGATATAATAATTTTAATCTATACTAAGTTGTGTTAGTGTTATATGTTGGCCCAATGTATAGTAGATTGAGTATAATAATTATTTTTGGGTTAATTGCAAAAAAAACCACGAACTTTACACTTATTGCAAATTAATTCTCACTTTTGAGAAATTGCAAAAAAAATCACCACCTTTAAGTATCGTTGCAAAATAAACTCAATTAGTGACTAAAAGTAGAGTTTTTTGGATTTATTTTGCAACAATACTTAAAGGTGGTGGTTTTTTTTTGCAATTTCTCAAAAGTGAATATTGATTTGCAATAGATGTAAAGTTCGTGGCTTTTTTTTGCAATTAACCCATTAATTTTTGTGGTACCATCAACAACCACTTAAAAAAAATTTACTCCATTTCTTACCAACAGAATATTTCGTTTATAAAAATATTAATTTCATTGTTAAATTAGTTTACCAATAAATAAACTAAAAAGTCTTTTGGTAATTTTCTGTTGGTAAAGAAATAGTTGGTAAAAATTTAGCGACGGAAATTAAATTTCTTTTGTAATACTCCCTCCATCCCGCCCAAAGGTGGCCATTTGCTTTTTTTTTCATATATTAAGGAGTATTTTTATTATTATATGCATAGTGGGTAGTTATATTAGTAGTTAGTGGTGGGCCACATGTGGGGCTAAACTTGATCGCATTTTTCAATGTAAAAGAGCAAGCGTACTCTTATCGTGTAGGCACGTGCAACCAAGTTGAATTATCGAACCGGGGGAATTTATGATTCATGGCCTTTAGGTATAGTATCGTGATTAGTTAGGGACGACCGGATAGGAGGTTTAAAAAATAAAAGAAAATAAAATGCAAGGAAAATAAATCTAATTACAATATTTTTGGATGTAATGGTAGTTTCTCGATGCACTCAAACAATCATTAATTGATTCCATTTTTAAACTAATCATGGTAAGGGCGATCACTAAATCATACCTACACCTAAGCTCTTGACCAAGATGAATAGGATGCAAATAAAAATGGCTCATTAGATCGTCTCCAATGCTCACAATTCTCATAGGTACTTACGGATATTAATATACTAATATAGAGATATTATCACGAAGAATTTTCTCTAGTAGGCAGGAACGTTTTCCTAGTGTTCCCTTTCTAGGTACTATGCTCACATTGGCTTGGTCCCCTTCACTAACTCAATCACAAGTAATCTCGTTAGTGTTCGTTTATGTAGTTCTAAACATAGGAAGATTTTGGCCAAACTCCCCCCATATTAATCCTGATGCAATAAATGGAAAAAACTCACATATAATAATCATGTAAAACAACTAAGGTGAAAGCAACAACAAGACATGTTGATACACAATACAAAACCTAATCACTATACATTAATATCAAAGGCATTAATCTCAATTAAAGCATGCATACATATTCCATAAACAAAACCTAATCATAGTCGGAAATTCAATTAAGAAAATAATCATGCATCAATCACCCACCAAAGCAAATTAAGATAATAAGTATGATTAGATTTCACTTAATGAAGTTTTACATCCATGAGGATCATCCTTTCCTTGGTGTCCCCACCTTCTTGAAAAATAATAAAATCATATTCTAGAAAAAATATTTAAACTACGGACGGATTCCTCACCCCGAAAGGGAAGGGATCTCAACTATGGAGATCTTAAAAAGCTCTCTTCAACTATTGAATCTAATGATTCAATTTAATGGAATTTAATGGGTGAGAATAGGTTCATGGTGGCTTTAATGGAAGATGGCATTTATAGTAGTAAGGGTAAGAGAAATTTGAATGTGTTTCCAATGTGGGACAAATGGGTCATGTAGTGGTAGAGTGAGAGGAATTTGTGGTAAGTAATCAATGTGGGATAATTTAGCTCATGAGACCAAAATTGAGATTTATAGCAAATTTTCCTTTGGCACATTCTTGCTCGTTTCAACTCCAAATCGAGCTCTGTTTTCTCCCACATCTTCCTCTTCACTTGTAGAATCAATTTTTGTCTCAAAATCACCATTTTTCTACCAAAATAAATAAAAATACCTTTCTCAAACTAATTAAGCAATAAATAGAATTTTCATTAAAATCATGTTTAATTATTGAATTAAAGCCAAATAAATCCAATTAAATTTATACAATTAAGTCCAAAATTCTAGGTGAATTTCACGCCGATCCTTTTTACTTTTTTTTAAAAGAAAATGTGAGGCATTTTTACTAAAGGTGGAATTGGGACATTTGGATAGGACGCCTAATATATTAAAATGGGGACCTTTCGGTGGGACGGAATGAGTAATTTCATTGGTAATTTATATAATGATTCTATTTGTAATCCATTGATAAATAGTAATAAATTTGGTAATTACCAATTGATTAAATTTCGTTGGTAAATTTCATTGCTAGAAATTTTGTATGTGAAAAAACTGAATACTTTGTAATGAAATGAATCAAAATGAGAAAATTGATCACAAATACTCTTATAAACATGATTTACATAGTTTAGTATGTGAACCTTGGCATGGATGGGGGTTCGAATCCTGTCTTTAGCATGAATTTGGCCCCTTGCAAGCACAAGTTAAACAGTGAGCCCTCTCTATAAGCTACCTGAGGCACATCTTGCGATTTACCTCCTCCACCAATCCCCAGGGCAGGGGCGGTGGGGGCCCCTAATGGTGGGGTACACCATTTAGTATGTGAACCTTCGTCTTTTCTTACTCTAAACCTTGTGGTCCCCCATTCTAACTTCCATTCCTATACTCCCTCCATCTCATTACAATGATTACGTTTATTTTTTGCACGTTGATTAAGGATTATAATATTTTAATAAATAGTGGGTGGAAAGATATAATACTCCGTATTTAATATAAAGTGAGTAGATGTATTAGTATTGGATGTGAGTCCCATGGTGATATATTAATTATTTTAAGTGGATCCCATATATACCAAAAAGGAAAACATAATGATTGAAATTGGAAGCCCAAAATAAAAATATGTAAATATTGAAATGGAACAGAAGGAGTATACCCTATATATTAATGAGAGTTTAAATTAAAGAGGACCAAAAGTTTTACATCGTAAACCCGTTCACATACACTACTCAAAATTGATAAGGTATCGAGAAAGGAGAGTATATTTTTGGCGAAGTTTCATGTTATTTAGCTAGTCTGGATTATGAAATTGGAGTAATGTTCAAATGTCTTCATGATTTGTAAAAATTCATATTTTTCATCGTGTTAAATTCGCATCAGTTCACACTATGTAAGATATTAAATTTTAGAGGTGCAAGTGTAATATTTTAATATTAAATTTATCATTCACAAGATTATGTTGCCATAATAACTTTTCAATACATAGTATATTCTAAAAAAAATTGTTATTGACCCATAGGGAGATTTATATGAGACCGTCTCATAATAAAATAATTTTGTGCTTATAATTATTTTTTATTAAAAATATTATCACTTTTCATAATTAGATATTATTTTTCATTATAAACATAATAATTTCTTATATGCATCAAGGAATAACTCCGTCTCACAATTTCACACAAGAATTAGCCTTTAATCAAAATTAATAACCCTTAAAATTAAAAGTGACTGTATAGACGATATTTTGTTGCAGAATAAAGTGAGTTTCATGTGATCGTTTAGAGTAACATTATCTTTCTCACATCTCAAAACATGTACTAATAAAAGATAGATAGAAAAAGGAAAGAAACAATTGGCACTTTAGTTGGAGTGATGTCCTGGGGATCCGTTTGAATGGCAGTGTAATGAAGCAACCAAAAAATTCCTTCAAACATGATTATAAAGATAAAGATAGATAGAATATGGATCCATCGCTTTTCCCTATTCCCATGGGGGAAGATTTGTCTTTCCCTTTACCATCACCATTCTCATTTTCATCCTCTCTTCTTTTTCTTTTTCACCAACGATCTCTTCTTCTTTTTCATTCTTTGTCTCCATTCCATCTCCCCCTTTTCTCTTTTCCACATATATTTACATCAACCTATTTCCCCCTCCCCTAAAATCGATGGAATTAAATGAGTGACACGTACAAAATACAAAATTTTGAACGATCAACTTTAACATGACTGATTCTTTAGCCGTCACTTCCTAATTCGACTATCTGATATGAAATGTAACACCAAAATTGCAACAGATTATCTAGCCGTTGGATCAGAGATTAATCTAAAAGATTAATTAATTAATTTACAATAATGTAAATAAAACATGAAGAAATTAATCTTATTTCCACCCCTAATCATCGAATCAAACCACTAGCTATAGCACGATTAGTATCGAAATGAGTAGTTTCATACACGGGTAGTTCTTGGCAAAATCTACTATCTCCGAACAAAGATAAGTGATCGAGCTCGAATAAATCCGAGCTCGAATCACTCATACAATCTTCTTCTTCCTCTTCCTCTTCCTCCTCCCTATGAGGGTCGTGGATTTTCCTGAATGAGGAAAATTCGACGACCCTTTTGTCCTCGACTTTCCTGCTGCTCCTCGACGGCGGATGAGTGGCCTTGTCGGAATGTTGATCATATGTACATCTCTGTCCACACGGCCTGGAATCTTCATCGACGATGACACTAACAGGGTGGAATCTAACTGTTCTCTGAGCTCCATTCCTCATTTTCTCCCTCGAATTGGGGGAGTATTTGCTCAGACACGACCTCGAGTACGAGGAAGCAGAGGAACACGTGGTCGGAGATTTGGATTCTTGATTCTTGGATTTTTTCCCGTTCGCATTGCTGAAGAGTGAGTTGATGAAACTCGTCAATCTCCCACCTGGTGAAATCGGCTGCTTCACCTTCTTCAAATTCGCGTATATCTTCAGAGCCCTCGATTTCGATTTCATCAAATCGTCATCCTCCACTCTGTTCTTCCTGTGATGGTGATCTTCGATGCGGGCCACGGTTCGAACCGGTTTGGGCCGGGTGGAGAAGCATGACACTTTCGGTTTAGTCGTCGATGAACCGAAGAACTCAGTGTCGGAAGAAGACAGGGCGCCGGAGCTGTCGGAACTGCTGGAAGTCGAACTGAAGAACATCAGATCACTGGTGTCGAATTCCGGCAACATTGTCGGCTTTCTAGTGGATACTGCAGAATTTTTGTGATGATCATCTTTCTTCATCCATTTCTCGACTCTTCTGAAGCTTGCTATTTCATTTTTGTGTCCGTAAGGCATGAAGTCTTCAGCATTGCCGTCGATGGAGCGGTAGATTTGGTCGAGGAGAGTGGAGGAGAATGATGGGATGTTGTTGTCGGATTTTCTTGATTTGGGAATTTCATGTTTATACATTTTTTGAGGTTTGTGGGAGAGAAAAGGAAGTTTGGGAAGAAAAGAGAGTGTGAATAGGGAATGGAAGAAACGGAAAGAAGATTTGTAGTTGAAGGGAAAGAGAGAGATGGAAAGTGCGAAATGAGAGCAAAATTAAAGATGATGGAGAGAATGAAATAGGAGAGAGAGGAATATAAAGGAGTCGACTCTCCACGCGGGGTCTAAATTTAAGCCCATGCCAGCTTCGCATTTATTTGATTCTTCAATTATTTATTCAATTTTCCTTTTTTTTTCTTTATATAATACCCCTCCATCCGTCTTTAATCTATTCATTTTACTAATTTAGACGTTCATTCTTAATCTATTCATTTCCCCCTTTTAGATATATAAGACCCGCACCTTACTAATACAATTAAAATATAGGATCTACATCATCCACTAATACAACTACCCACCACACATAAAATAAATACTCATTAATCTAAATGCAAAAAGCAAATGGAGACATTAACAATGGACGAAGGGAGTAATATATATACTCCCTCCGTCTCACTCAAATGATAGAATTCCTTTTTGCCATTTTGGTAGGGGTGTGCACGGTGCGGTTTTACGATTTTTTTACATAATTTAAATTGCATTGTGACCTACGGTTCGGTTTAATAATGAAGTGTAAACCGCGGTTATTTAAATAATATTTATTATGCGGTTTCATGCGGTTTCGAACGGTTTTTTGCGGTTTGACGGTTTCACTTATAGATTAACAGCATAAGTATATAACTAATAACATGGAGTCCAAACAATAACTTCTAAACAAAATGTTTTCCACATAAAACAACTTATACCAAACAATAAGCTCAAAACAAGAAAAACATTTACTCCAAAATAAGTTCAAACAATAAGTCCAAACAATGCTCTATTGTCCAATAAGTTCACAATAATATGCAGTCCATAACCTGTTAGTCCAAACAAATAAACAATAACTTCAAAGGTGCATAACTAATAAAAACAATGTTGTACATACTACAGCAATTGTAGACACTGGAATAGCTAGCACATCAACATATCAAGACCCGATTGAGAAAGAAAATCTTTTCAGCTATTATCATGTAATCAAACTAATGAACATAGCATACCAGCAAGTGCAGATCATCTCACCACAACCTAATCTTTATTTCTTTGACAATAATAGCTATCATATTTACTCATATGCACAAATAAAACATCCATGAGAAAACAAAACAACTGAAATAATTCACACAATTTTACAATCCAAGACATAGCATCATCATCAATAAAGCTATAAATCAATAACTACAGCTAATGTAAACACAATTCAGAGAGCTCAGAGGCCTACCTAGAAGGATCAGGAGATCCCGCAACATCTCCCTGAATATCAAGATTGTTGAAACGAATATAATTGATATCACTAGCTGGAGCAGTCATGGCGGCTTCACTCCGGCTAGAGGGGGAACCCACGCTGCCGCTAGTCGACACAGAGTCGCCACGGGACGGTGAATAGAGAGAGAGTGAAATTGAAAATGGGGAATAGGGTTTACTGGTGGTGTATATTGATAATAAGGTTTAATATCCTCTATCCTACTTGGCTAGTATTATATATATATATAATAATTATATTAATAGTAATGTATAGGCACGGTGCGGTCGGTGCAGTGTGTAGTAAAAAAATAAAATTGCACCGTAGTTGCGGTGCGGTTTAGCCTCAATTTTGAAACCGCAGTTTAGTAAAATAAATCTCTATCACGGTACGGTGCAATGCGGTTCGGTCGGTTTTTGCGGTTTTCATTTTTTTTGCCTAGCCCTACATTTTGGTCGTCCCACCCAAAAGATTCCCTTTCCTTTTTTACACACATGGGACCCACACACCCCCTCTAATACAATTAAAATATGGGACACATACTCCCACTAATACAACTACCCACTACACATTAAATAATAATACTCCTCAATTCACGTGTCAAAAAGCAAAAACAACCCTTTGGGCGGGACGGATGGAGTAGCAAAGACTTGTGCAATACGGAAATAATAAGTAAAACAGATAAAAAATCATAACCTTCATAATAAAAAGTGATATATAATTAAAAAAAGTAATAACGACATATAATCTATTATTTCATAAATAATTTATAGTATAGATTAAAATGATAACATTATAAATGAAAAATGATAACATATTTAATAAAAAATAATTATTAATTACAAAAATATATATTTATCTCAATGTAAAATGTTCTTACACAAATCTACTCCATATGAAGTGCTCCCTCCGTCCCGCCCAAACGTCACCGGTTGCTTTTTGTGCGTAGATTAAGGAGTATTATTATTTTATGTGTAGTTGGTAGTTGTATTAGTAGTGAGTGGTGGGCCACATGTGGTACCTTTTTACTAAAAGTGAAAATAGGGACATTTAGATGAGACGCCCAATATAGTAAATGGGGACCTTTCGGTGGGATGAAAGGAGTATTACTTATTGAGTTGTTTCTTGACCAATTATGTTAACTTATGAAAATAATGTAAGTTTTGATGGAGGATCTCCGATTATGTTAACAAACCCTCTTTCTTCTCCAATGTAACTTCACATCTATTGTTTTTGAATATTTATAAAAGTCACTTTTTAAATTATTTTTGGGAGTAATTTGGTATTATTAAATAATAAATAAATGATAAGTATGTTACTGTATTAAAAAAGTGATGATAATTTTTAAATTAAAGTGTATTAGAGAATATTAGTTATATAATTTTTCTTTTATTAAAAAGTGAAGTTGAAATTGAAACGAACCAAAATATAGAGTGTTTAGTTGAAGTTGCATAAGAGAAGGGAAAAAAATGTAGGAATATGATGATGTTAATTAAAGTATGCAAGTTGTTTGAGATTTCGTACGGTGATGTTAAATTAAGCGATGTCTTTGAGAGTTTAGCTTGTTTACACAAAACTCGAATCTCATGCTAATAAAATACTAGATGAGTTAATAAATTGAATTGAGCTCAAAAAAAGTTGATTTGCAGAAATCTTGATATAGCTCGATAATATTAAAGATAGAAAATTTAAAATAATATTTTTAATTTTTAGGTCAATAGGGCAGGCTCAGGTTGTTTTGTTAAAAGGAATCGAATTTAAGTTTTAACTTGAAATTGCAATTTGAGAGTTGAATCAAGCCAAACGTTATAATTTTCAACTTGTTATTTAATACTTTCTATGTCCCAACACAATTTTCACACCTCCTTTATAAATTATAAATGAGGTGTGAAAGCTCTATTGGGACGGAGGGAGTAGAAAGAAAAGAAATTGAACTAGGTTCAAGAGATACTCAAGGCATAGTTCTGTTGGTTGGGTGTCAACCAAAACTCCACAATATTGGTTAGATGTCAACCAAAATCCTACATCGGTTAGAAGTGGGGATGGCGGTGGGTTTATAAATGAGGGATAAACCCAACAAGTTCGTATATATGAAGTTTGTAAAAAAAACAACTTTTCTTAAATTCTGTGTCTACCGTGGTGAAGTGTATTATGGGACGGAGGAAGTATATTGTTATAAATATTTTTTAATATATCTCTAATGATTTATATAAATAATTATGATTAATATTTAATTTGATCATCAAAATTAGGCACACTACCATCCAAGAATTTAATGTATCTAAACATGATTCTTTGGTTAATTAATTTGCAAACTAAATAAGTTCTACTCGATTAGACGAACCGACGATCAAATCGAATTATATATGTATTTCCACACTAAAAAAAATCATGTCCAATCCATATTCATTCAATTCACGGGTTGATATGAGATCTCCCCACGCATATAATAATGAAATTATATCTTCTATAATATCATTACCAATGGATCACTAATAAATAGTTATAAATAATACTCTCAATTTTAATTTCTAAACTATTAATCTTAATTAAATACCAATCATCTACAATAACTAGTAACCAATTATTTAAGGCAAAAGAGTTTTAATGAGAACATCTCACGTAAGTATTTACGTAAAATAGATAAAAAATTATATTTTTTATAATGAAAATCAATACTCAATTAATAAAAAGTGATAATCCTATTTCATGAACATTAATTTATAGTATAAATAAAAAGTAATAACATTTTATAGCAAGAGTGATAACTAATTTAAAAAGTGTAAATAGTCTTACACGTGAAACGGTGAAACGGTCTCACGATTTGCCCTTATTTAAGATCCATGATATATATATATATATATATATATATATATATATATATATATATATATATATATATATATATATATATATATATATATATATATATATAGTGTGTGTGAGACCTATTTGTTAAATGATCGCGTAATCTAAAAGCTTAACTTGTAGTGAAATGAATCATGTTACTCTAACACGTCCTCTCATATGCAGACGAGTCAATTTTTCTCAAGACTTGTACATGAAATTTAAATGGATGGCCGTAGAGTTTGAACCCATAACTTTAATACCATATTAAATAATCCATTCATTTAAAAGTTTCTCTTTGTAGAGAGGAGAATTTAATATTTAATCATTTACTTAAAACAATTGCCACCTATAATTTTGTTGTGTTTTAAGTTTTAACTACTAAAATATCTAGTAGATGTCTAATAAATTTTCTTCCATTAATTTTAGGGGGTTTGGTGAATTAAGTTGGAGACATCTAATTTAAACTCTAATAATTAATTTAACATACCAATATTTATTTATTATATATTACGAGATCTAATATTGGATAATTTATCTGAAACGCGTTGGATATAATTTGAAACGAAACTGCCAAAATTAGAGAGCTAGCCATGCAAATGCGCCTACCAACAACTACTATAAGTATATTATCAAATGAATTATAGTAGTATTATAATTTCTAGTTGGTGGCTCAATTAGCTGATTCTATTTTAGTCTTTATTGTGATTAAAATTTTATTATCTATGATCTAATTTATCGACTAACTTTGATTTAGTGAAAAAACTTATGTAACATTAAAGATTCTAAGTAATTGAGCAAATTAAAGTATTTTATAAAACTGAAACGATCATATAACTCATATAAATTATAATTACATCATCTCATGTAGCAACTTGAATAAATCTTTTGATCTATCTAAATTCTAACATCTTAATTACTGCAGCTTTTACGATTTTTTAACCATTTAAAGGCAACAAGATTAATTTCAAAAAAGGTGGAAAAATTAAATAAAAGAAGGCTTTTAGTAATAATGGTAAATCGATGGATTGGAGCCATGGGGTAAAATTTGAAATTACGTAAACACATCCAATGGAGGAGCCTCAAGGGTTTGATTTTTTTTTTAATATTATTTTTTATAAAGTATCATAATTTTCACACTGAATTTACATTGGTTAATAAACTTTCTCCAATAATTATATCATTAGGAGCCTGAGTGTATGAAACATATTTGAATATCTTGGCTAGCTAGTTACAATTAGTGAAGAGCCAATGATTTATTAATAAATAAATTATATTAGCATATAATTAAATATGCACATATTAAATTTACGAGTATTACTGTGCTGCATCATTAAGATTTAAAACTTTAAATTTTAAGTTTGTTGAGTCTCACTCTTAGGTTTAAATTTTAAAAATTTAAAATAAAATTATATAATCACAATTATATTCTAAGTTTAACCTATAAACTCTTAAGAGCACTTGGTGCATTATATAATTACCCTAAATTTTTATGTGAGGCAAAGTCTCACATAAATTTCCAACCACATCCAAAAAGTAATATTAAATCAAATATTTTTTAGAATAAAAATCAGTATTTTTAAAATTGAAAAATTAATTTTCTTTGCTAATTATAATAAGTATTCCCTCCGTCTCAATAATTGCTAACACATTGAAGTGTTCGTAATTACTGGGACGGAGGAAGTATATCATTAATAATAATCTGATACTTCAATTCACTATATCTTCAATATAAGAATAAATTTTACAGGGTGGAGTTTTTTTTTTATGGGGTTGAAGAATAAAATTTAGATTAATTAATTAGAATATTAGGGAGTGTTTTAGAAAACCAATATCCAAATGTTTTGAATGGGTTCAATATTATACTTAAAATATATTCGCACATGTATAATGTAATAAAAATCTAATAATTGTAGAAAATATATTTTTAGTTGATTATAATTTTACGTAATAATTTACGCATTCAAATATCTTCTCAAACGCATGACTCCCCATTTCCTAATAATTTTTTTAACTATTACTAAACTAAAATGAATTACCTTTTAAAAAGTTTTTTTTTTTTCTTCTTCTTCTTAAAATCATGCACCCAATTAATATTGGAGGGCTTTTCTCGAAAAAATTAATGTGATTTCAAATAGAAAAGATAAAGTTGGAGTATAATTATCGAGTACTTGTCACATCTGGATTGGATATCAGATTCACTGGAATTATTGAACATCCAAAACAGTTTGGGGCACACTTGTGCAACGTTTACAATGAAGTCATTTTATAATTGATTATAACACTAAAAAAAACTCAGAATATTTCGTTGGTAAAAACCTTAATTTCATTATTAAATTAATTTATTAATTGATTAGCAACGGAATCCGTTGGTTAATTTTCGCAAATAGTGGTTGGTCAATTTTTAACAACGAAAAATCGATTCCGTTTGTAATTCGTTGCTAGAAATTCCATTAGTAATTTATATAAAGATTCCCTTGGTAATCTGTTGGTAATTCCCAACTAATTGAATTCCGTTGGTAAAATAGAGAATAAATCCGTTGGTATTTCATTACTATTAGAAAAATGTCATTTTGGTTGCTAATCCATTGATAATTATCAACGGATTGAATTCCGTTGGTAAATTCCGTTACTAAAAAATACTAATTTTTTTTTGTAGTGTAAATTGTTTATACAATAATTTATAATACTGTTATTAATTATTACGTATCATATTTTATTATAAAAATTATCCATTTTTATCTGACGATTTAGTCGGTTTTGCAAAGATCTTTGCTAAACAATTTTATTGCACCTCCGATTAGATATGTGGGTTTCCAGCTCCCTATTAGTAGTGATTACTTCCTTATTATTTAATTAAATTTAATTACATTGGTTATTATTATTTTTTAATCAGATATATTGTGCTTAGTTTGGATCTTATCGAATAATTTGTTGACTTGTCTCTATCATGGTAGCTAGTCGACAAAGTCGAAGAGTAATATGTGGGTCTATAAATATATTTTTATTTGCTCTCTATCAATTTCTCATCGACTCATTTTTTTTTATTATACGATTATTATAGTTAATCATGATCATGATGAGGATAATTCAGAAGCGAAATTAGGGTGTGTTTGGCTAGATATTATTTCACATTTATATTTTTTATTTTTTTTAAAAAAAATCATATATATTGACTCACTGTAGTTTCTTGACGTAATACAGAGTATTTTTATGTTACACGTTATAAATTTTTATTTCTATTTTACTAAATAAAATTGAATTATGAAATTTTCTTAAATGCATCCACACGTACAAAACATTCCGAATAGAAAACATTAAAATATTTTTATTATTTATAAATAAGGTTAGTGTGTGAGATTGTACAAGATGAGTTATGTGAAATGCGTGTATAAAAAGTAATACTAGTATTTTTTTTTTATATACAAAGAAGTAATACTAGTATAATTCAATCTCCATCGTATGATTCAAAGATATTGGTAATAAGAAATTAATTTTATACAATCAATGCATACATACAAAGAAATATTGGAACATCCTTCCCAGTTAAGAAATCCGGCAACCGATCGAATGGATTTCTAAATTAAGATAATTAAAGACATTGTAACATGCATGGATTGCACAATATCCAAGTAATTATTAATCCACATACAAAGCTCCAGCACATAAATTAAATAAAAGCACTATATATTGAATGTGATCGTGATCATTCATGGATTTTCATATATATATTGCTCAAATACACTACACTGACTACTAAACTATATATGTACCATCTGTTTCAAGTTAAAATTCATAACTTTTATTTTCGTTTATCCCAAAATTAAATTTTACCATCCACAAAAAGAAACATCACATATTAAATAAATTGTATTATAAATTTATCACTCTCACTTAACACCCATGACATACTTAATAATTTATTTATTACTTAATACTACACTACCTACCAAGCATTAATAAAATTTGTCAAAATAAGAGTTTAAAATCAAAATCGTAACTTATAAATTTTCTTCATTCAAAATAGTTTTAAAAAACTTAATCTCATAGCTTTTAAATTCTCACCAAAATAGTCATTTTTTACATAAAAATTTTCAAATTTTCTAAATCCATAGGATGAGACTAAATCAGTACTTTTATAAAGTTGTGGGACGAAATTGTTAAGAAATTTGTTTTGTGACGAAATCGAAGCAAAACTAAAAGGTTTAAGACGAAAATGAATGTCCTAACTATTTTAAGATCTTTTGGGATAAAGTAAAAGACAAGGGACGGTCTAAGTTTTAAACTCCAAAAACAACTTTTCTTAAACTCAGTGTCCACACCAAATGCGCAAAAGGGATGGATCAAGAAAGTGGGTTCCCATGGATATGGAAACGTGGCAATATGATTAGAATGACCCGAAAGCGAAATCTTGGATTAAAGTTGCAGAAATATAGAATTGTCGGGTAGGGTAAATGGATTGCCAGGTATTTGCCCCCATAACCCTTATCAAGATCACATGCACCCTTTTATTTTGGTTCTGCTCATTCATATTTGGACATCACTTTCTTTGCACAAACCACTGACTCAATTTGTATGTCCCTTTAATGGGGTTTTAGCTTGCATGATTCATTACCAATATTATACATTCATCTTGCCTTTGCTTTAAAATTAAATATGGTTGGATGTGGTATAAAGTTGGACCTCCGTAGATCCTCAGTTGTTAATTAATTAGTTGATAAATTAATTTAACAATATATGAAATTAAGACTTATACTAATATTCTATGGGATACTTATTTATAGGTGCAAATTATATTCCAATATTACTACCACGTCCACCTAAAATTAATACTATTAGATACCAAATTACATTGCACAATCCCAAATATATCCTTCTAATATAATTCTTATCATAACCTATGAAAATTGCAACATATATTATCTTATCATTTTCCCTTTTGTGACCCGATACAATTACAGGAATCCATTTCACAAATTGAGAAATCCATGTCACCACCGTAAATTTGGTATCTCTCCACAGTGGGATTTGTCATCAATTCCTTAATTAGTGGAATTTGTACAATATCAAATCTTCGCTAATCTTCGTTCACAATTTTGAAAGATTTTTCTATTTATTTGCAGAAATGATTTTTCTATTGTAGACTTATTTATTTGTAGATATGATTGTTCTATTGTAGATTATATATGATTTTCTATTGATATAGTCTGCATTATCAATTAAATATTTTACACAATTTTACCATATTTTTGAACAGCACAACACAAAATATGTATTTAGATAATTGATTTCTTATAAATCTATTTAATTAGATTGCGTACAATATAGTTATATTACTGCACAACACATTCTGTTTAATTAGATTGCCTATTACTGCACAACACATTAAAGTATAATGATATTATATATATATATATATTCTAATGGAGTTGTGAATAATTCTGCACTTATAAATCTATTTATTTAGATTGCCGTACAATATAGTTATAGTACTGTACAACACATTCTGTTTAATTAGATTGCCTATTACTAGGGGTGTTAAATGAGCCGAGCGAGCTCGAGTACCCCATACTCGAGCTTGGCTCTAGTACTTATCGAGCCGAGCTCGAGCTCGGCTCGGCTAGAAAAATACTCGAGCTCGAGCTCGGCTCGTTAAGCAAAAATATTAAATTTTCGAGCCGAGTCGAGTCCAGCCCAATATTAATTAATATACTATATATTTTTTATTATATTTAAAATATTTATATTATTATATATTATTATAATTATATAATAATAATTAATAATATTAAAATTATTAATTATTATTTTCGAGCCTTAACGAGTCGAGCCGAGCTCGGCTCGTTAATTGAACGAGTATATGAATGAGCTCGAGCTCGAATAGAAAATGAGTCGAGTCGAGTTCGAGCTTTTTGAGCCGAGTCGAGCCGAGCCGACGAGCTGCTCGTTCGATATAACAGCTCTACCTATTACTGCATAATGATATATTTTGTATATATATATTCTAATGGAGTTGTGAATAATTCTGCACAATTATTGAATATGTTTGTACAACGAATTAATACATCTGCATAATGGGTTAATAATTCTGCACAATATAATTTTCAGGAACAAACATAGAATATAGCCTGACAAAGTTGCAAAGTAGAGAAAATTAAAATCCCAATTACGTAGTTCATTTGATAAATGGAACTTGGGGTATCCAGGCTTGCATGACTTTCATTTTTATACTAAAAATTATTACTCGTCGTCGTTGAGGATGACATGGCAACTCTTGATGAATAGTTGGCAACTCTTGATCGATGAACAGTCACGACTTTTATTTTCATACTAAAAATTATTACTCGTTGTTGTTGAGGATGACGTGGCAACTCTTGATGAATAGTTGGCAACTCTTGATCGATGAACAGTTTGTACTCATACGGCTTGTCGAAGTGGCGAACGACGAACCACTCGGCGTCAACGAGCGCATCTGGTTGTGCGCCACGGATGTGGTGTGGTGTATAGTGTTTCAGGCTTTCGTTATGACGCCTCATCCTCCCAGCAATCAACGACTCTTCTTGCAGAGCTCTATCGATCGAGTCCCTTATTCTTTCGGCGACGCCCAGTCGGAATCTCGACAGGATATCGTCTGTAGCAGAGAAGAACGTGGAGTGGAGGGGACGTGGATTCTGCTAAAATCTTATGCACCGTATTTAATATAGAAAAGTGGATTGAAGAATTCCTTATTTAATGGAGATCATAACAAACAATTGGATAATATATTTATTTCTTTTTTTAACATATTTAATTGGAGTTAAATTAGGTATATCACTTTAAATTTTTGTATCTAATGATAATATATTTGAATGTGTATCTTAAAGTAATAATATCTAATAAGCAAAAACATAGACGCACTCCTATGAACGTGGAAAATAGGCCGGATTGGTTGATTCGAATTTAATTTGTAAAGTCATCCATAGCGGGACATATCTCATTTCAAGATTTATTGACTGACTTGATCGGGATCCTATTTCCAGTCTACTTCGAGTCTATTTCATTTTTTTATTTCCATTTTAGTTAAGTGCTTTAGTTAGTATAACTAACTATGTTACGCTTAGACAAATTTTCTTGTTTTCACCTAGGTTTAGGATTCTTGCTAAAGAAAGCGACTTCCAAATAAAATCGAATTCTTGCATAGATTTTGATTTTTGAGGAATAGAATTGGGAGGTCTTTTTGTCATTTTTTTCTTAGTGATTTAGAATAGAACGGGTATTCAAATGTAAGAGAATGGGTAGGTATTTCCATCTCAGGATTTCTAATACTAATTAATCCATATTCTATTGATAAAAAATAATTTTTTTAGTATATTCTTTATTTATATGTGAAAAGAAAAAAAAAAAGAACGTGCTTATTACTGAAATTTTAACACTTTTTCTCTTCCTTCCATTTTTTGTTCAAATATTGGACAATATGACAAATCTCACATTAGGTTTTCTGATCCATTTAATTAATTCATACATTATCTTTTATGTCAAACGATATATGATAAAAAGAGAAAGAAATCCAACAATTGTCCATAGAGTTTAAGATTTTCTTTTTAGGTATAGTTTTCCTCTCTTTCCTACATATCATCCATCCAACGATGTGTTACAAGAGATGATGTATTAAAATAGTATAGAGAATCCAAACCGAACAAATTTTTGATAGAATGTTGGCTTTTTTTTTATAAATGCATTCGATTTTATTCATCATACAAAACTTATTTTACATAACTATCTTACGGAATATTTTCTTAATTGTTAAACCATAGAAAATTAGGATTGAGTCCATATGTAATCACAGAGGTCGTCGACAAAGTGAAGAAAAAGAATATTAAATTAAAAAAAATACATAAAATCATTATCATTATAATGAATGTGCTACATGTAAATTGTTCCTTATAATAACATATTAAAAACTATTGAAAAAGTCCAATTTGAAAATGAGCCTAGTCATTCTCAATTTTTGTCACATGGGGCATATCTTGTTTCCTATTCTTCTCACATTTTTTCTCTTTATTTGACCAATTTCGAAATATGGGAGCTGATTAAATAATTGATTTAACATTGATAGTGATAGCATAATACAAACAAAAATATTAGTTTATAATATATTTTATCTTTCCATTGATCAAACTAAGTCAAATTTAGGTTGAAACAAAATAATCTGTCATTTCAAGTTTGGTAGTTCGAAATTACATAAAACTTCAATCAACGTCTAATCAAATTAAAATTGAATAAATTCAACACATTTTTCTAATATGATTTTCCTACAAAAAACTTGACCTAGGTATAAATTTACTATTAACTTTGTTTCTTTTATAACTAATCCACATTACATTTGTGCTTATCAAATCAATCATTTAATTTGCTTTATACCTTTATAAATTTATATGATATAATATTAGTAATTAATTAAGATTCATATCATAATTCAAAGTGTTTTGAGAAGTGATCAAGATATGAATATGAAAGATACAAGACAAATGTTATTCTAATTTATATTATTATTTTAATTTATTACAGTGAGACACACCCTCAGTCAGTGTGATCCTGTTCATATTTTATACTCTCTCTATCACATGAAAAGAGTTACATTTACAGTTTGTACGGAAATTAAGGAATATTATATTTTAATATGTAGTGGGTTGAGAGATATAATATTTTAATGTATAGTGACTAAGTGTATTAGTTTTGTGGGTGAGCTCCATAAAAATAAAGTGATTGTTTTGTGTGATCTCATCCATAAAAAAAGGGAAATATAACTCTTATAACGTAATGTAACTATTGTTGCAGAACAGATGGAGTATTTTTCAATGAATCGAGTGTTACTCTTATTGCGAAGATAACAATTATCATATTCAAAAGTAAGAAATGAAATATGACAATTTTCGTGTCAGCATAGTCATCTTTATTTTTTCTTTAAAAGGGTATTTCTTCTTATTTTTTCATAAGTGTCTATTGGTATAAAAAGTATGATATTGCCTCATTGCATTATTTTATTAAAGTTGAATTTTGTTCTCCAATGAAGTACTTATACCATGAGTAATATAAACTCCTTCAGCATGTACCATTATGGAGTAATTTAGAAGAATCCAATTGGTTGCACGTGAGCCAACTTCGCACGTGTGCTGGAATCTGACACTAGCAATTCAACACAGACAAGAAGCTTGCAATAGGGAACATCTTTGCTGTGCTCCTGCTTCTTTCTGCAAATGCTCTGCTTTTCATAGACAAAATTAATCAAATTATAATAATACTAACACGCTTAAATCCTTCATAATTTTATTTAACGAGTTTGGATTGATTGGATTCACGTACAACAACGGAATAACAACAAAATATATTGAAAATTTTTTTATTGATAAAGTAATAGTTGATTAATTTTTAGCAATTAATATTCAATTCTATTAGTATATTAATAATTTTGTTTGTAATTTATTACTAATAATTTATTGTAATTTATACACCTCTTTAATTAATCCTCCACTTCCTTACATTATTATTATTATATACTTAAAAATAAAACATTTTAAATTTTAGGGCACAAAAATAGTGGATAAATTAACTTTTAAATAGAATGGAGTATTTAATAATCAAATAAACAAGGGTTAATTCCTAAAAAATTCACCAACTTATTGGAAATTTTCAAATCTATCACGACTTTTTATTTTTGTCAATTCAATACATGATCTATTTAATAGTTTCAATTCTATCACGACCTTTTATTTTTGCCAATTTAATACGTGATCTATTTAATATTTTCAATTCTATCACAACTTTTATTTTTACATTTTGATAAACATTTATTTCATATTTGCAATTCAGTTCATTATTATTATTATTATTATTATTATTATTATTATTATTATTATTATTAAACTGTGAATTTATTAATTAGTGGGATTAACACTTCATTTTTTTAAGTCCAATTAATTATTAATTTTCTTTGTTATAAAATCCTTATTTTTAATAAATAATTTTATTTATATAATATTTTTGTTACAATTGTGAATTTAAGTAGTAATAAAGTCGAACAAAAAAGAAAAATTAGAATTTTATTCATTATATAATTTTACATAAAAGTTGATCTATTAAAATAAATTTCTATCAATAATTACAATATGAATTTACTATAATAACAAGGAGAAAATATCTTATTTGTTCGAACTGTGTATTTTAATTTTTAAAGAAATTTTAATAGTAATAATAATAATAATAATAATAATAATAATTAAATTGAAAATATGAAATAAGTGGTGTATCAAATTGTAAAAATAAAAGTTGTGATAGAATTAAAAATATTAAATAGATCACGTATTAAATTGACAAAAAAAAAGGTCGTGATAGAATTGAAAATATTAAATAGATCATGTATTGAATTGACAAAAATAAAAGGTCGTGATAAATTTGAAAATCCCTAATAAAATCCTAAAATTTTTAGGAATTAACCCAATAAACAATTATAATTTTTTTAATAATAATCTAATTTAATATCATAACGTATTAGACAATTAAACACACAAATTATATATACCAAAACCTTGTGTGGAATTTAGTGACTGTTATACTCCCTTCTTTTACAATTTCTTTCTTTGTCGCAAAATTATCTCCACATTTTCAAATAACAATTAACTCAATAATAATCACATAAAACAATTTAATTTTAAGATTGTTACTTATAATTTCAACTCAAATAACTCATTTTATAAATGGCAAAAACTTTTGTGCAGCAGGCGCATGGACCACATTTCATGTGCCTTTAGAATTTACCCTTTAATATAAAGATGTATACCCTTTATTTTTTAAAGAAAATTATTGTGTGTATCTGGGCGCATCAACAACACTCCGAGCGCCTTTAGAATTTTGTGTTAAATTGTATACCCTTTAGTATAAAAATGTGTACCCTTTATTTTCTAAAGAAAAAAAATATTTATGAAAAGTGTATACCCTTTAGAATAAAATGGTGTACCTTTTATTAATTAAAGTGTATATACTCTTTAGACCAAAGCAATGTACCCTTACCCATAATACTAAATTTTTAAAGGCGTACGAAATGTGTCCCGTGCGCCCGGCGCAAGCAAGCTCACCCTTTATAAATAACAAACTACTCCTACTAAAAGTAAGTCAAAAAGCAATTACTTTTTTTTTAAATTTTGTATTAGTATACTGTAACTGTACATTATTAATAGACAGAATAGTATTACTATATTAGAATATCCCACTTTCTATTTAATTGAATATCTCATTTTTCCATATTTAAAATATAAATTGTGTTACAATTTAATTAAATAAAAGCGACAATATTTTTTAGAATGAGTTCCCATACATCACCTTAAGCAAAATTTGTTATTAATGGTCTGACGAAATTACTAAAATATACGAAATTTTATTTCAAAATGCATGGGCATTTATTTCTCATGTTCCCAAATATCTACGTACTTGTCAAGAAAAAGGAAAAAAAAAAAAACAAGAAAAATCAAAGCAAATAATATAAATGTAAAATAAGAAATTAGTAACAAAATGTTGTGTATTAAGGTGTGGGATTACTTGCGTAAAACAGGTTATATATTACCTAAAATTTTACCTGTTATTACTGATAGCTATGACACATCATCCACGTACTTTAAGTCTTGACTAATTTTGCGGTCAGATTTTCGCGCAAATTCTAATTATCACCTCCATATTCATATTTTTTTATAAAGAATATTATAAAGATTTATTTAATTTTTTTCTAACTTTTTAATATCTGAGTATTTCGTCTGATAAGTAAAACATTTTCATATATTTTATTATTATGATCACTTTTTTTAGGGCATACTGTGCGATAACGTAGCTAGCGATGACTATTTTAGGTTTACGTAATTAGTTATTAATTTTTATTAAATAATATAATTATTTCACTTTTAAAATATTATCATTTTTATTTATATTATAAATTTTTATTAAATAGTTCATTATATCATTATTACGTTTCTTTCAATTGAGTATTATTTTTTATTAAATAGAGTATTACTTTTTATCCGTTTCATATAAATCATTTTATAAAACGATCTCACACAAGTCTTTTGCTTTTTTTCTTTTTTTTATCAATCATTTCATGTTCACATTCCAAAACTCAACATCACAATTCACAAACATAAAATACACTTTAATTTTAAAATTATCATGATTTTTAATTCAAATTATCTAGTATTTTATAATTAAAACTATATATTTTTATAATATATTTAATATCTAAAAATATCACACTTAAAAAAGTAAAATTATTTGAGTTAGTGCATTTGTAAGATCTAAACCATTAAAGTTTATACTCCCTCCGTCCCATTAAAGTTGATATAATTTTTTTTGGGCACGGAGATTAAGGAATATAATAATTTAATGCAAAGTGAAGTAAAGTGAAGTGAGAGAAATAATATTTAATGTGTAGTGCGTAGTTGTATTAGAGGTGATATGTAGGGCCCATGAGAGTAGATTAATTGTTTTTATATGAGTCTCATGTATTAAAAAGGAAATGTGTCAACTTTAGTGTGATAAACCAAAAAAGAAAGTGTGTCAACTTCTATGGGACGAAGGGAGTAATAATTAATCGTCATCCTTAAATTTTAATTAATAACTAAATTTTTAAAATATGTAATTATTATTATACCCTAAATTAAATTATTATATATACCTAGAGTGTATTGGTGCACCAGTTGCACTTTAGAATTACCCTAAATAATAATAAAACATTTAAATTTTATTGAATGAATATAATTTTTAATTAAATATCACTTTGTATTATTAATATTTTATTATTTGTGTCTCATGAAATTTATTTCACGAAATAATTTGATACAAGACTTAATCAAATTTAAATTATTTTTTATTAAAATAATTATCCAAAAATTTATAAAGATAGTTAATTATAAAACTAATAAAAAGGTTACATGGAGAAAGGCTACCGCGTGTCTAGGTTGTCCTACGATTACTTAATTAATTCATCCAATGATCGATTAAGTTTTGCTGATATCCAACGATTATTGTTGTATGTAGTCATGTATAACACATGTTACGTAAGAATCTGCCATTAAAGTGAGATTGCCAAATTAGGAGAGGGTAGTGTACGATTGAAGCGTGGATTAATAAATAATAAAATAAAAAAAGTGTCACTATCGTTATTCTTTAATCTTTAGACATGTGTTTGCTCGATTTCAAAAGAGCGAATTGAATATATTTATTTAATGAAATTAGGAAATAAAGCCGTATGGGTGCTGATCCCTATAATCTATACTGTGGGGGACCAATTCACCACTATTTTTATTTTATTTATTTATTTCAAAACATAAACTTTGTGTTAAAATCTTGTGTGGAGCAGACTCACATAATTAATTAAAGTGTTCGATTCATAGTGTGGTATGTCCTATTATATTTTTAGGAAATGTGTAGTTCATATTGTATGGATTAATAAAACCTGTAAATGTAATTAACAAAATTTGAATATGGTGTATAGTTATAACTTCGTCCGTTTACAAATTAACCTCCATATATATATAAACACATTTACAAGAAATCATAGGGGCACAATAAGGGAAAATTTAAAATATCGTTCTATGATTGATTTCAACTTTAATTTTTTTTATTTACAATTCCTAATTTTAATTATTTTTTTATTTTAATCATTTTTCTACAAATTTAATCCTTCTTTTTTTTCCAAAATTAGTCAGTTATGTTAAAAAAATGTCCAAAAGTAAACAAAAAATGACCAAGTTTTGAAAAAATGACAAAATGACTAAAGTAGTAAATCGAATATACTTACGGGATCAATTGTGATATTTCTCAGAATAAAAGTTCAAAATAAAAAATTTAATTAATTTTACAAAGATAAGAATGTTGATTATGAAAGAGTGATCCTTTTGTTCACAAAAGCCCCCCACCTGATGAAGTCTTCCATGTCTAAGCTGAATTACCAGCTCCACGTGCGTGGAGATGCTACTTCGCTTTCTTGGTTGTATTGTCGTCACGTGCACTGCATGCCCTTCAACATCATGCCTATCCCCCACGACATGCATGCATGCATGCGCATACATGCCATCACCCATTCGGATGAATATGTTGGTGTATTTGAGAGCCTCTTAATGATCATTTAAATTATGGGCCGTAACATATTTAATTCTTCCGGATGGAATACAATCCTAATCTTCAATGCGAAAGTGACACTGTTCCTTTTTTTATTTTTATTTATTTTATATATAAAAAATAATGCTCCTCCCATCCTCAAGAAATACTTCGACTACAAAAAAAAATTATTTTTTACCAACGGAATATTCAGTTGGAAAAAGACTTAATTTCATTGTTAAATTGACTTACCAACAGATTAGCAACGAAATCCGTTGGTAAAATTTCATTGGTAAAGTGGTAGTTGGTAAATTTTTAACAACGAAAAATTAATTTCGTTGGTAGTCCGTTGCTAATAATTCAGTTGGTAATTTATAGTATAATGATTCACTTGGTAATCCGTTGGTAATTACCAACGGGTTGAATTCCGTTGCTAAAATAGAGAATAAATCTGTTGGCATTCCATTGCTAAAATAAAAATATAATTTTTATTGCTAATCCATTGATAATTACCAACAGATTGAATTCAATTGATAAATTCGGTTGCTAAAAAATACTTTTTTTTATAGTGTTCGCACTTTCTTTTTTTATCTGCTCCACAAAGCATTTTACACTTTATTTTTACTGAAACAAATAAAAGATACACTATAATAATATCTACATTTTATGCATATCCCAACATAATATATATTCACTTTTTCTCACATCTTAACAACTTTACACATTTTTTTATTAAATTAACTAAAATATATTTTTCTCTTTTTTATTTTATACATAAAATAATAATAATTATTTTTTAAAACTCGGTATACAAATATACGTGAAGACGACGGATTACTATACATTAATAATGTTGCTTGCATTATTATTATGGAATGTTACTATACTTAAATTTATTATATACTTAATTATCGTGAAATATATAAAATTATTTGATTTATAATCTTGCCATAGATGAGAAGAGGCCATATTTTCAGGATTCATTTTAGCCCTTAAGTCAATTAATAGGCCCATCACCTTAGGTCTACATACACTACCAAGGCCCAAGCTAAAAGCCCACAGCTACGGCGGGTATATTCTAGCAATTTTTCTCAACAAAATTTCATCACCTTCATCAATTAAATTTCATTTTAGCAATTTCTCTACTTTTATCTGTTTAAAACTTAAGATTTAAATTTGAGATTTATAGTTATGAATTTTTTAAAAATAAATTTTATATATATATACACACACCCACGATAATTCATATTTCATACAAAATAATAAAAATATATAGTAATTAAAAAGGAGACAACTATTTGTATCTCTAGTTCTACTAAATGATACCAATTATTAAATACACCCTAATATAATATAATTCATGTACACGTAGTATTGATTCGAATTCTTTGTACCATTTTAGTATATAATCTCTTGTGCCACACCGTTGGTGAATGACACATAAGAGAGAAGGGAAAACTATACCCTAAAAAAGAAAGTTCAAACCTTTTGGACAATAATTGGTGGATGATACATAGGAGAAAGGGGAAATTCTACCATAAAATAGAAAGCTTAAATCATAAGACCAATGGTTAGATTTATTTCTTCTTTAAATGTTAATCATGTAATGTATGACACAAATTATGATGTACGAAAATATCTCAAAAGATCCAATAAAACATCCCTAGACATATTTATACTCTTATTTTAATCCATTTATCCAAGATTAATTCAAAATTTTGGTAAACAACTCTCACCTTCTCACAAACTATGGTGACGCTAATACAATCTTTTACGACTACACACGCCTAGAAGAACAGAGAGGTTGAAAGGCCATTCAGAAGCATTCTACTATCACAAACACTTGAGTTGATCGGATTTACGGTGTAAACCTTATGCTCCCCTTGCAATTTTATATACCCTATGTATTGATAGGGTGTTTAAATTAAAGGGAATCACAGAGTTTATAAGGATTTATAATGTAAACCGGTTTACAAGAAACTAATACTCAGGTAAAAATTCAGTCAATAAGATCTCATCTGAAATTACACAGTGGACGTACGTATTCATATCGAACAACTCTAAATCCATGTCTTGATCAATTGAAAAAGATCATTACTGTTTTGCCCACAGCCAAATTAAGTAACTTTTCTATCTTTCATCACATTCGAGCTGCTATCAGACAACAAATAGACATGTGGTTTAGTTAGATTATAGAAGTCATACAATATATAGATGCAATCAAAATTTAAATATTCTGAGTTTCTTGATGATTTGATTCGCCTCCACCCTTTTGGCGGTTCGGTTGTCTTGTTACATTTTGGTGTTACATCTCTTGTTACGCACTGAATGATTGACACGTATGATATAATAAAATATACTCTAAAAGGGAAACTTAAACCCTATGGATAATGATTGGACTATTTTTCTTCGTACACGTTCTCCGCAAATGTAACAGAACATCCAAGATCCCTTTTATATGCGTATGAATAGCCGGCCACAATTAGAAATAGGTGTTTTTATCTTTCCTAAATTAGGCAATTGGGACATAATTGGCAAAATAACTCCCTTCGTTCCAAACTCGTTGTATTACTTTTTGTTTTTATCCGTTCCAAACTAGTTGTCTTATTTCAAAAAAGGAAACTTCACATTAACCAATAACCTCAAAAGTTTATCTTAATTTTAAAAATAACACTCCCACCTAATACACATAATATACTTTATAATTTATTTGTTACCTAAAAATACCACAATACCCCTAAAAAGTCAATAAAGTTAGTCAAAAAGTAATTTTCTTAAACTCCGTGTCTACAGTAACTAAGACAACGAGTTTGGGATGGAGGGAGTATTTTCTAAACTAACAACAATATAAAAAATAATTAATTAGTATTTATCAAAATAAATAATGGAACACTTGTTTACTCTTTCCGGCTATTGATAAGGTATTTATTTATTTTTTATATATAAGTATTATTTTGTATAAAGTGGATAATTGTGTAAAGTATTCATGCTTTTTACATATGAATTATTAAGTATTATTATTTTATATAAAGTGAATAATTGTATTAGTAGTGATTGATTGATATGTGTAGTTTTTTTTGTTAAAAAAAATCTTTAAAATAGACGGATGAAAATGTTTGGCATGTATATTTATTAATTATTATAAAATACTATTTTTGGAAGAGTTGGTCTTGCTTGTCCCCGAGGACGCACCGTGCGCCTTTAGAATTTAGTATTATGAGTAAGGGTACATTATTTTATTATAAAGGGTATATACTTTAATTAATAAGAGCACACTATTTTTTTCTAAAAAGTATACACTTTTCATTAATATTTTTTATTTTTTAAAAAAAAATAAAAAATACACATCTTTATACTAAAGAATATACAATTTAATACAAAATTCTAAAGACCATTATACACAAAAGGTTTTGCCTTTTTCGAAAGCACCCATCATCTCCAATCTCCATCTCCTATTCAATACTATAAGTAATGCTCTTTTCATTATTATTATTATTAGCTTTATTTTTATACTCCCTCCATCCATTTTAAGGGTATTCATTTTATTATTTTTAGCTTACGCTTCAAAAGTATTCATTTTTCATATTTAATAAAAAAATACACAATATGGCCCACTACTTTTCTCTAATACAACTACCCACTTTACATATAATAATAATACTCATTAATCCACGAGCAAAAGCAAATGGATACCTTAGAACCGGACAGAGAGAGTATTTTTTTTTTACCGTCATGATTATACACAATACTACAATCAATCTAAATTTAAATGGAATGGAATAAATTAAAATTACGTGGCATGAAACTCTTGAACACTCTGGAATTGTCGTCCACCGTTTGAGAATATACTAACAAAATAAAAATTTATTAATTATAATAACAATTACTAATTAATAACAAAGGAATAAGCATGAAACTTCTAATTCTCATAAATTCTTCTCACATCCTTCCACCACCTCCTAGAACAAACTAGCCATTTCGCTACCTTTCTTTAAATCTCCCCCAATCTCCCCAATTTCAACCCAATCACACTCTTGCAAATCCTCAGACAACCTTAACAGTCAGCAAATCTCTTACATCTGCATCTCTCTTGCATTCATCAATGGCTTTAGCTCGTTTAGCTCTCAAGAATTTGCAGCAGAGGGCTTCATTCTTGTCTAGAAAAGCCACTCCTGCGCAGGATCAGAGATGGACTTCTCAGATTCTCCGGCGGATGTCCTCCGCCGCCGAGGAGAAGCCGGATGAGGTGGCGGTGGCTGACGGTGGCAAGAAATCGAAGCTCTCTCCGAGGCGGCGGAGGAGAGGTGGCCTTTTGCGGAACAACAACCGCGACTACGTTCCAGCTCTCTGGGGTAATTAATCAAACACTTGTCGTCTATTTACTGTTTTAATTCGTATCAAAGGAATAAATTCAATCATTAAAATTATAAAAAAGGTGGATATTCGGCCTTTTTTTTTTTTTTGGTGAGCAATTAACTTGAGGGAGGATTTGAAATAAATTGTTGGTAATTTGAAATTCAATAGTAGATATATGTATTTAATTTCAAATTTTTATCAAACAGTTAACTATATATAACTAATTCCCTTCAAATATATATGTACTACGATGACAAATCTTCTAAGGCATATTATTATAATTTTTTTCTTAATTAATTATTACGTTAGCAATTGTTCATACAATTTGTACATTTCGATACCAATTTTCATTCCACGAGGCATAATTAATTTTGATAGGTTTCAACTTTTTCTCCTAGTGTTATTCATTCATATATTAAAGTGTTTTCCATTCTTAAAACGTTTTTTCATGAGATTGTTGCTTAAAAAAATGCCATCACTTATTGTTCATTATTCATTTTAGGAGACATTTCAATTTCCATTCTTAAACGTTTTTTCATGAGATTGTTGCTTAAAATGCTATCACTTATTATTCGCATTTGGTGAGATGAGGCCGCAGTGAAATAATTTAACCCTTGATTCCTAACACTGTAACACATGCAGAGTTCTTTCCTTCGGGGTTGGGAAACGCATTGCTACAAGCGACGGAGAACATAAACCGGTTGATGGATAACTTGTCTCCGTCGCGACTGATCGGACAAGCAAGGGAGCACGACGACAGCTACAAGCTCCGGTACCACATGCCGGGGATAGGGAAGGAGGACGTGAAGATAACGGTGGAGAACGGAGTTTTAAACATAATGGGAGAGCATAAACACGAAGAAGAAGAGGAGTCGGACGAGGAGTTGTGGTCGGCGAGGAGCTACGGATACTACAATACGAGGTTGGTGTTGCCGGAAGATGCGAAGGTGGAAGAGATCAAGGCAGAGATGAAGGATGGAGTGCTGAATATTGTGATACCTAAGACTGAGAGTGCTAAGAAAGATGTTACGGAAGTCATCATTCAGTGAGCTTAGTTTGAGTGTGTGTGTTGATGTATCATTGTGTGGAAAGTGGAAATGCGTGTTTTTCTTCGGTTTGAAAAATAAATGTCTTTAAAGGTACTTTTTTTTATTATTTATTTATGTAATTTTAGTTTTTTATTTAAATATACTTCCTCTGTCAAGATTGAGTTTAACCTCCTTGATCGTTCGCCTACATTTAAATTCAAAAGAAATAATATTTCAAATCACATCAAAAATAAATTTTGATTTTATAATTATCATCACATAAAATTATTTATTACTTAAATATATGATGCAATTAATGAAATGGATAAGAAGAGAAATTCTCTTGTAAGTTGGATTAATTTATTATTAAAGTATACTTATTGTAGTGATAAAGTATGCTTATTTGTAATTAAAGTATGTCAATAATAAATTATATTAAAACACGTTAAAATCATATTTTAATGAATAATTTAACACACTTTAGAAAACATACTTTAACAATTATTAAATATACTTTATTTAAAAAATAGATATACTTTAACATTTCTAACAAATCGTCTTACATAAATAGCGTCTCACAAGAGAATTTGTCAGATAAGAAATAATAATTTTTTCATTAAAAAATAATATGCAATTGATAAAATAATTTATAATATAAATAAAAAGTGATAATTTAAAAATTAATAATAATAATATTTTTAATAAAAAAGAATTACCAAATTGTGAAATGATGTCACCTGTGACTGACGGTGTACTCCAAATCGTGATGGGCCATATTGAGTTATATTAAGCCATTTCCGTTTCGTCATTTGTTATTAACTGGTTTAGTAGCCCAAGATAGAAATAATCAACAATTTAAAAGCCCGAAGCCCAATACAGTAGCGTTATTTCATATGGGCCATATCCAAATACTTTACTCAATGTAAGACTGTGTGTTCTTGATTTTAGAAAGATCCCTTCGTTTGAAGCCTATCATTTGTGATCCCGTTACATGTCTTATTACAAGCATGAGATGAGTGATACTATGTAAGTATAAAAATCTCAACTTTGCTTCTTAAGGTTAGATACTTTTTTTTAAATATAGATTTTATGTGTCAATCATCCAATAATTTGCAATCAAAGATATAACATAAAAATATAATAAGATATCCGAACCGATTATTGGTAACAACTTTCCCCTTCATTTCTATTTTTTTCTTAAATTAGCCAAGTTTGAATTTTATTATTGCTACAATTTTTTATTTTATTTTTTTTGGTTATTCTTTACTTAAAAAAATTGAAATCCTCACAAATTAGAGGTTATACAAGTACAATTTTGAAAATGAAACAACATTTATTTTGAGTGGGAAGAACAAAAAACGGAAAGCTTCTGGAAATGTGAAGTGTGATGTATCAGAAAAAGGTTGGAAGTAGACGACGTTAAAATCGCATTTCCGACAGTTATTAAAAGTTGCAGACGACGAAAGGAAAGTCGCACGTCACCTGTCACATTATTAATGTCCCTCTACTTCATACATATTAATTTAACTATAATATCTTATATTTTGACTATCATAATATTGGAGTATTCTTTTAATGTACACGAAAATTTTATTATTATTATTATTATTATTATTATTATTTTATCAAAAAAAATTAAAGATTTATTCAAAAATAAGTTAGGTATGAGAATTACATATTTACACGAAAAATTTATTAATTAATTAAAGAGAAGTAACACTAACTTTCATTTATAGTAGAACAACAAATGGGGTGGATAGAAATGTTATTATCACTCATATAGTGAAGTTACGATGTACAAAAATAATACAAGATGGTAGTATACTTTTTAATTTCGCTTGTTAAAATTTAATAATGTACTGTATCAATATACAAAATTAGATTCGAAATTTACACTAAAAAGAAATGCTCATTTCAGTTTAGAAATTTAAGGGTTTGCCATTGCATGTTGCAAATAATATTCAACCTTTGTACCTTTTTTTAAAAAACAAATAATTTGTTTTAGAATTGTTGTTGTTGTGTTGTTGTTACTATGGGTAGTTGTATGTGCGGTCTTTTTTAACAAAGAAAAATGCAAAATCTTACAAAAATATTAATTATAATAAATTAAATATAATAAATAATAAAGTAGTGAATACCGAAAATAATAAAAATTGATGTTTTGAGGTTGACGGAGAATATTATATTCTCTCATCTTAAAACTCAAAGATGATAAATTAAAAAAATTGCAATAATTTTCTTAATTTTTTCCTCGTAACATGGTATATCGAATTTCATGGAATACAATTTAAAACCTAAATTTAATGGATAAAGTATAAACACTACGTGATAAAATGAGTAACATTGTAACCGCTATGTTGAATTTTTTATAAATGAAAAAAAAAAATAATACATAATAAATTTCACTAAAAAAATTAACTCCACATTTTGCGATTTTTCGGTCGCATAATAAATTTCACTACAAAAAATTAAAATATCATATTAATTTTATAACCTCAAAATATATATAGTATTAATTTTTAAATTGTCACATTAATTAACTTAACATACATAAAATAATTTATAATTTATTTATAATTTTGAAAAAAATGATATTATCATTCAAAAATTAATAAAATTATTTATTTATTTTTTAATTTCATATCTACACAAACGTTGCAAATTTTCTTGAATGAAAGGAGTACTAAATATGTGTACTAGCATCGTTGTACATGCACTAGATGAACCAAATATTTTGGCTTAAATGTTAAAAAAAATAAAATAATAATAATAATAATAATAAATCGATTATTCCAAATCCAAAACCGAAATCGCATCGTTTCGGTCCGGCCAATTCCTATTTTTTGGAATCGAAACCGTATGACATGCATGCCTATTAAAAAAAAAAAATGAGGCTATTGTGCCCTCGGGACACCGTATACATAGCTTTAAATAAAATATGAAGGAGGAGGATTATGTTCACACTGGATACGGGGCGCAGTAACTTTTGCTTAAAAAAATTGCAAATAACCAAATGTTTTCTCACCAATTAAACTACCAACAGATTTTCAACTGCCGACATTTATTACACTCTAAATTGTCCTTTTAAAGTGGTAAAAAATGATGAGGATCCTCCCGTAAATTGACTCAATTTTCTTTCACTGTAGCATGCTACAGTAAAAGGAAATTCACTCCTTGGAGAGGATCCACTTTCGGTAAAAAATAGGGGTAAATAAATTCTTCATTATTTCAATGGCACAGAGTATTCAGGAAGGGGTGACCTCATTAAAGCTACAAGGCTGCAACTAATTGTAATAATCAATTGTCATCCTTTTTTTTTATAATTATTTTTCTTAATTCTATATATAAGTGAAACTCACAAATGATCCAATTAGTGGAGTATATCAATGCCTCAATTTGAAATGACGAGTTTGGTAGATAATATACGTATAAAATAAAATTTTAGAAGAATGTTTGATTGCGTGAATCATAATCACCAAAAAAAAAATTTATTATGATGATACGTCTAATAAAAATAGAAGAAGTTTTTATAGCAACAATTCTTTCTGATTTAGCAAACTCTGTAAAAATATATATATGAAAGTATTAATTTTAAATTAATGATAGTAATTCAAAATATTTTAGTATCAATATATAAAGATTGAAATAATAATTAAAACTAGCTAGAGAATTTAAACTTAAATTTAGAAGATATTATAACAATTATTTTTTTTAGCAGTAAATGTTAGTATAGTTAGTAGTTAGTTCATCAAGTACTCATATTTCTCATTTCTTCAAGTTTTCTTATAAATCTCCTATTAATTCGTTTTCAAAGGGAATCGAACCTGGGTATTCAATTAGTCTTATAAATTATAAGGGTTACCCCTCGTGGTTAAGGCTAGTCCCTTTAACATCTTTACAACATATTGTTAACATACAAAGTAAAAATCAAATTTATAAATTGCAAACAAACATGACGTTAGAGTTGAAGTTTGCCCTTAATAATTAATGGAGTAGTATTAATTCTGATTTTATTGGTTTTCACATTTATAACTTTCCAAGTAAGTTATAACACTAGAAAAAAGCACGCGATTATGGAGTACTCTCATATGGTACACAAAAGTAACCCTTAAAAAAAAAAAACATTATGGAGTGTATGAGAGAGTGACATGACCAAAAAAAATATTTGACAAACTAGAGGTGACAATTGTAGTACAATTTCCCTCCAAGAAAAACATACCCTAAAACGAGTGAAGGCAAACATAATTATCTTCATATGAGATGTCGTTTTAAATAATGAAGGAAGCCCATCATAAGATTAATTGCAATAACCTTGTCTTGTCCTACCTTCTTTATACAACCACTTCACCTTGTCTCAAAAAAACATTATTCTCTCTCCTTCTATAACCTCAACATTTCTTACAACTTCCACATTTCTGATCCCAGATTCTTTTACAATTCAATCTATAATTACACACATACACACACATGCATAATGTGTCAAACTCTTCCTTAATCCTTATGGCATCAAGAAACTATCACTTTTCTGCACTACTTATAGCTATCCTCTTCCTTTCTCTCTCTTTGTTGCCACTTCCATCAGGTAATAAACTATGTGGTTTTGCTTTGATTTGTGTGTATGTGTTAACTTCTTCTTAAATATTCTTCTAACATTCTATGTTACCCCAAGAATGTCAAGGGAAAATTATACTCTCTCCTCCCCATTTAAGATTGCACCTCTTGTATTTTACAAAGGAGAGGTCCAATCTGAAATGAGACGGAGGGAGTATATATATTAACCCCTTTTGAGATCTTGTACGAATTTATACCACAAAATTGTTAACTGACCACCTCATTTCAAAGTTCAAGTTATTAGAAATGTGTATCATATAATACTTGTATATAATCTTTAATTGAGATTATTATAGCTTAGGCTGAGTAATCAATGCTTAAATTATAGGTGAGAATTAATCATGCATATATATGATGTGAAGTGTTATAATTTAGTTTGTAATTTCATGATTTTGTGGTTTGGTGCTGAGGTGTAGAGATTTGTGTGATGTGTCATGATATTAGGTGGGGTTAAGACATCAATGATGGAAGAGGAGGTAGGGAAGAAGATATTGGGATCAAGGCCACCAGGGTGTGTGAACAAATGCATGAGTTGCAGGCCATGTGAGGCAACCCTAGTCATCCCACCCCACAAGACTACCAAGGCTAATTTTGTAAACTCAGCTCATGGGGAAGATGATACCTACTATCTTCTCACTTGGAAATGTAGATGTGGGAATAAGATTTATCAACCCTGATTTTAATTCACCTGTATAACAAAACAGTTCATTGGAAATTAGTGAAACACTAAACACTAGAAAATATTCATCATTAATATTGTATATTGGTGAATATTTTTTGATTCAGCTTGATCTTACACTTTGATTAATTGTACATAACTATAGTTATGCTTGATCTTACACTACAAAATCAACTATATATATCCTTTTCCAAAAAAAAGAAAAGAAAAAAGAAAGAGCACAATTTATCAGATCTACTAGTCCCTTCGTCTATCTGAGAAATGCATTTTGTAATTTTAGTCCGTTTCAATATAAGTGGTGCGCGCATTTCCCTTTTTTGATAAATGAACAGACCCACACGAAAAGAACCTCACTTTTAATCTCCATAAAAATATATTACACATTTGGGTACATTTTACAATAATGCTTAAAAGTGAGATTTTTTTTTTCAAAAGTAAACTCTAAATAAATATATACTCCTGCGTAAATAAAGTGTGAGAATTATTGTAGGCCTACAAACGTTGTGGTGTCATGTCAATTTTGGAAGCTTTGAACATTTCAAGTGGTTTCATCAGATGCATGTGCAATTCACCTGTTTCAATAGTGCATGCATATATTTGGTGCTCTTAATTTCACATTTTGTCTTAATTTTTCATTTGGTTTCTTTATGAGTTTACAATTGATAAATAATTTAATTTGGACTAAAAAAAAAAAGAGTGAGGCTCCTGTGCACCCGAGTATACGGAGCACATTCTGTGCGCTTTTGCAATTTTCATGTCCCTTCGCAATTTAAACTTCTAACAATACATAAGTTTAAATAGAATTGGAGGGAGAGTGTTGTGTTCACATGGGACACGGAGTATCCCTCCGTGTCCCCGGTGGCGCAAGAGCTTTTGCCAAAAATAAATTAGTATCCGGCCAAACGAATTGGACTATCATTGGAATTTTGTTTCTACTTACAACACATGATGCATGTACGTCTAGCAAAAAGCCATGGAGTGCAAGAGTATATAATAATAATTAATAATAATAATAGGAATAATAATTTATAATAATAGCATTAATGCGAGGTGCAATTTTATTGAAAATTTTTAGAAGAGCTGGTTTCTTTGTGGTTTTCAAATTATTGAAAACTAAACGTCACGATTTAGATTCTTTATTGACTGTAAAATTATTGGAAACTAATCGTCACATTTTTAAATTACATAAACAAATTATTTAAAAACTTAAAAGTTAAAAGACCAAAATTAATAAAATAAAAAATTTCTAAATATAATTTTGGTAAGGGGCACTCTTTTCACTTGTGAGGCATATGTTTGACGGATTGTATAAGGAGCTTATTAATTATTAAAATACAAGAGAAATATGTTTGACGGATTGTATAAAGAGCTTATTCATTATTAAAAAATATACTCCCTCCGTCCAATAAAAGATTGCACCCCCAATTAACTTTAGAGATATAATGGTATTTTTTTTAATAAATAAATGATAAAGTATGTTAGGTAGAGATAGTTTTTTTTGTAAATAAAGTGTATGGAAAGGGTCGTTGTTTTATTACTTTTTATGGAAATGTGCAAACTTTTGTGGAATAGCCCAAAATGGAAAGTGTGTTGAAATGAGACGGAAGGAGTACATTAGGTAGGAAATTATACTTATATTCGTAATGAATCATCATATTATAACACCTAAAATTATAATTTGATGAATTATTCATTATAGTTTAAAAAAATATACTACTTTAACTATCAAATATATTTAATCAATATAATAATCATCATATTTTTTAACATACGCACACATAAACAGTCTCCGTGAGAGTCCTCTCATATTTTACTAATACATTTTTCAGTGAAATCTTTCGACTATATAAATAATATTAAAGTTGGGCCTAAAAGTTAACTGCTGTGCCATTTTACCGGCCCAGCCCAATTACATCGCCCACTAACTTACCCAAGCCCAAGGTCCCAAATCAACGACTGAAAGTCTGAAAGAGTCGATGATAAATTAATCAGGTGAAGAAAAGAAGGAAAAAAAAGATTTTGAAAACTTGCCAAAAATGGCGTCTTCTCCCTTTCCGTTTCCCCCAACAGTTAACCACAACGGTCGCCACCTCGCTACGCCGCCGAATTACAATTCCTCAGTCGTCAGTTCAATTATATCGATACCTTCCTGCTCTTCGTATTCGTCTAAATTTAATATAAACCGTTCATTTCCCACCACACGCAATTTCAGGCTGGGCCGCTGTCTCGCCGCCAGTTCACCGTCAGAGCCGCCATCGGATAAAGATCCGCCTCTGGAATCAGGTACTAATTTTATCATCCCCTTCACTTTTGTGTTTTTAATTTTAATTTTATGAATCCCCAGCTCAAAAATTAAAAAGTAATTTAACCACACATGCTTATTTATATTCATTTCACTAGGGTCTATGTCTGAGATTGGATGTTTAGGTTGATTGTTTGCTGATTCTGGTCATTTATTTTTTCCGTACTTCTGAGAAAATAAGAGTTTAATTTCAATTAAATTAACTAATAATGGACGTCATTAAATTATGGGCTGTAAAAAGTCTTTATTATTAATAATTTAATTCAGAAGAAAGTACTTCAGCTTAAATCTACATAATGAAAAGATATTGCAGTTTAAGCTGTAAAAATGAATACAAATATGCACCATACTTTCCAATGTGTAGTTACGTGTAAATTGTGATGATTTTTGTAATTTATTCTTTAGTTGAATATTTATAAAGAGAATAGCATCAGATGGTATTAGTCTGTGGGGAAATAGAAAAGGCACCTTCTGCGGCATTGTATATGTGTTAAGAATGTCATGTTTGCCTCCATATTTATTTTTTGTGCGTCAAAATTTTGAGAACTGTATTCTAGTATACAATTTTATTGATCTAGGATACTGTTTTAGGAAGAGTGGAATTGTAATACTATGTTGCAAAGCGAAAGGAAAGTATTCTAGCAATCATTCGTTCTATTTCCGGTTGGAGGGAACAAGATTGATATGCATTAATCATAGGATCATTTTCTAGACATTTTGTTAAGTCTGCTAAAACAATTTACTCAGAGCTGATGTTAAATGGAATTCTTTTTTTGGGTTTTTTGTTCTTGTTTATACAATTTCTCCATTTTCCTCTGTTATTTAAACTAGGAGCTGGATGATGATACTGTATTTTTTCCATATTTATTAATCTAGGATACCATTTTAGGTAGAGTGGAATTTTAATACTATGTTGCAAAGCGTAAGGAAAGTATTCTAGCAATCATTCACTTTATTTCCAGTTGGAGGGAACAAGATTCGTATGCATTAATCATAGGATCATTTTCTAGACATTTTGTAAAGTCTGCTAAAACAATTTAACTCACAGCTGATCTTAAATGGAATTCTTTTTTCCTTTTTCTTTTTATGGGTTTTTTGTTCTTTTGTATACAATTTCTCCATTTTCCTCTGTGTTATTTAAACTGAGGAGCTGGATGATGATAATGCTTACATTTCTATGTTTTAGTTTTTATCTGTCCTCATGCTTACAAATGAAAATTTTATTTTTCTACTAACTCTATAGTATGCATTGAATTTGTTACTTGTTACTTGTGCTGTTCCGTGTCAGCATATGCATGAGGCAGTTCGAGGTGATATATTTTAATTCTAATCCTAAATCTCAGCAATGCCAATTGTTATGATTTATCAGGTGCCACATCCAAGGATACCCTGCAGATCTTCTTTGCAGTGCTATTCTGGATGTCTCTTTTCTTCTGGTCTTGCGCATGGGACGGGGGGAATAGAGGAAAACCGAAGAAGGGCCCTCCATTTAGGAAATAAACCCTGTAGGTTGTTTCCACAAGTATACTGATAGAAGTAAATATTGCATGAAGATATTGAATTGGTTGTGTGGCCTGAACTATCTTGAAATATGATGCTGTTTCTGATAAATTTGAGTCTGTGGTGCCACCATAATCGGTTCTTTTCACCTTATCATCAGAGGGTATATATTAGTGTATTTACAACCCATGAGTCTTCAACCTTACAGCTACGGTTGTTATTCTTGTAATCTCAGACACATCAGGGGGACGACAAATTCATGGCACGATGGCTGTATGTATATTTAGAACACTAGAAGTATGTTAGTGTTACTATGTAATCATTAGAAATAGTTGCTCATAATTTCATGTTATTTGATTCAATTCGAAAATAAAAACCGACTTCCTACCCTTGGCTTATTTTAGTTCTTGGTTGAGGGGAACACAGATTCTCTTCGAAAGGCTGCATAGTGCATACTGGTTCAGTTATTCACTATGTTTGTAGTGTTTTGTTCAAGAGGCAGGAAGAGATGTCATTTAGGAGATGGACTCTGTATCATTATCATATGATGTGTGTACATTTTATGTTGTGTAATAGGAAAGAGTGGATTCTTGATTATATTTTATGTTTATTTATACAAGTACAGGACAGTATTTTGCCACTAAATGCTGATCATTGTGATCTGTGCTTAACCTCTTGTTTATTTGAGGCTTGAATACAAAGATTTAAAATCCATTACAATCTCAGAAACTCCTAATTGTGGCCTAATCGTCCTAAATTTGGTTTCAGTTCCATGTCTTTTTGAGATTTTAATTTTAAAAATAAAAAATAAAAACAAAAGGAAAAGAAAAGCCTCATCCATGTCAATTTTTTATGGGTTGGTACCCACCTGACCCAAGATATTTTAGGGTGTAATATTTAATTTTAAAGAGTATGCATTTTAATTAAAATGATTTTTTTTTTATTGAAAATATAGATCAAAGGCAAACTTATGTAAACCATGTTTATTTGTTTATAGTTATGTAAACCTATTATTACCCTTTATTAGTGCATAAAAAATAACTTTTTAGAGACATAAGTTATTAATCTTTTAAATGAAAAATTACTTTTCAAATTCTTCTAAATCCTGATTTATTAAAAAGTATATAAAAAATTACTTTTTAGAGATAAATTATTATTCTTATTAATAAAAATTATTACTCTTTAAAGAGTAATTTTTTATGTACCGAAAAGTAATTTTAAAAATAGAGTCTACATTTACACTGCACTCACTCAAAATTCACTCAAAACAGAATTTTACTTCATATCACCTGAAAATTGCTATGGCCAGCAAAAATCTTGATCAATTGCTATGATATCTCTAAATCCATTCTAATTTCCGCCAGAAAAATGAAAAAGAAAGAGCAATATTTTGTAAGCCTCATGTACCTAAAATATCATGGTCTTAGTCTAAATTTCTTGGCATTTACTTAACAATTTTTTTATATATTTTGTTTGGGGGAAATTTTCTCTTTATTGAAGTCCACAAATAAATACTGTATTGTTTTGCTCGATAAAAAATGAATTTAATTTTTTTCCCCTAAATGACGCTTTTAATTTTTTTTATGACTAATGTAAAATCTTTTCTCCAATAAAATTACCTTAAATTTGCAAGATTAATGGAGTATGAAAATAATACATACTACATGCAAAATTTTAAATTTTTATTTTGAAAGCACTTTAAAATTAATATTATTAAAAACGTACAATCTCCTATAAATCAAGATATACGATGAATTCTTTTTATTTATTAATGAAATCTCTCATTTATGAAATAAAAATAATTATTATATTCTTAAATTTCAAAACCAACACTAAGAATTTAATGGAAAATAATTTTGTCACATGGACTATGGAGTATAAAACTACTAGTCAATTTTATGTATTCAATTCCATCGCTTTCGTAGCTCATACAGCCATGATTGACAACATGGTGATTAGAGATATTTTTATTGTATGAATTAAACAATATTATCTTTATTGCAATTTGCATGATTAAGTTAGGCAAATCGTCAAACACTTATCAGAAAAATACATTTATTTTAGAGAAGTGTGTTGATGATTAGTCACCATGTTTAGAGATATTTTTATTGTATGAATTAAACAATATTATCTTTATTGCAAGTTGCATAATTAAGTTAGGCAAATCGTCAAACACTTGTCATAAAATACATTTATTTTAGGGAAGTGTGTCGATGATAAGTCACAGCCGTATCAACCTCTTATTAAACTAAAATTCAATAGCTTTAAGGATAAATTATAATACTCCATTAAACCATTCTACTTTGATGTAATATTTCATATATATGTTGGCTTCGATCGTTTGGTTAACGTGAACCGTTAGGGTTCCATACGTTTCTAAATCAGCGGAAGCAAGAAAACATAGAAACGTATTACCTTTCACAGGGTATGTTGAAGAAGATGAATTCTCGCCGGCAGCCTGCGCAAGTCTCACCGTTTTGGGCATAACTCTCTCATCTGATGTCCGATTCGAGTGTTCTACGCGCCAAAACGATCATCTCTTCCGTGGCTTTCCGTCAGTATATCACACGAAAGTTTGGAGAACGACACGATTTTATAAAAAGCATGGAAGTTGACGAACAACAACAGCAAACAACCTTCCGATCTTCTGCTGTATTCTCAAGTCCAATCTCGACGTCATGTGGGCGACGATCTTCGAGATCTTCTCAATCTACTGTTCCCTCACCCTCCTCACAGTGTTAGGCGTGATTTACTTTTCAGTTAGAGTTTCCAGACAGCTGAGATGACTTATATATGGGCTACAGCAGGGACCAGGAGGAGAAATTAGAGTTGGGCATCCATTGGGCTTAAGTATCCAAGCTTAGCCCAAAGCTTATACTTAAAGTTCAATAATAATAATATATACCACTAAAATATTATTACTGCACTACCGTTCTAATCCCATAATTACGTTATGGGCTCCTTCTTATTATGAGCTCGTTAATCTCCCCATGTTTAAGATATACAATATCCATTAATTAATTAAATTACTGACAACTCCATTAATTAATATCTCATCCGAGAGTAGTACCACTCAATCTCATTATCATGCCGGAATAAATCCACCTGAAGGATTTATATGATAATCCTTATGAGCTCCTCAAGGGGACATCATCAATCTATAACGGACACGGATTCCTTCTACAATCAACAGCACACTATAGAGACAACACTATTTCTCAACTTACCGAGTTTATTGATTTAATTACATGTAAATCTCACCCATTGATGAATCAAAGAAATACATACTGCCTTACGTGTCGAGGTTATTGTATAGGGATTAAGAGCACGAACATCTATAATATCTGAGATCAAGTTCTCCTATATAGTCAGTATAAGTTGAACGATCTCAAACGGTCTGCTCAATGCACACAAAGTGCACTAATGTGATTCTATAGTCAAGACAAACTAATACCAAATCACACTACAACCATCCCGATAGAGAGTCCCCGTCTATCTCGATTGTGAGAATCTGTTTATGCTTTATAAGGAAACCGATAATATGATCTTCCGCGTGTTGTCGCACAACATATTATCTATAGTATAATATAAGTGGACTATTGCATCGTACATATAAATAAATTATAAGATGCAATCATTTGATCATATGATTCTCATTTCAAATAAATTGTTATAACATTGTTCATACTAAAGCTAGTCTTTTAGTATACAATCCAACAGTATCATCTCCTTAGAGAATGACACGTGGCATTTCATGTATCATCTCTTTAGAGAATGACACTGATGAGAGTGGAAATTTACGTCTTTTTGATTTTATAATGCACTGTTTTTACTAGAATAATGCTATGTAATTATGTGAAATTGCGTAGTTTACGTATTTTGCATACTTATGGCGCTACTAATGTGTTTTGTGGAGTTTTGAAGGATAAAAATAGGTTGAAATGGAGCAGAACCGAAGACGGGCAAGAAACAAGCTCAAATAGGCCTTACTCGAGTTGCAAGGATCAGCTCGACCTAGCAACTCGAGTCGATTAAGGTGCAGTAGGGGGTCAGAATTGGTCAGTGAGCCAACTCGACTTGTCTTGTGCAACTCGACTTGCAGCTCGAGTCGAGCTGCATTGAAGGCAAGTCGAGTGGCATGTCGTGTGAGGCAGAGCAGCGGCGAATGGTGTCCAGAGAGCCAACACGAGTTGACAGGCAGTAGCTCGACTTGCCAGCTCGACTCGTGTTGGAGTACGGAGGAAAATCAGTTTCAGAGCATGGCAGCTCGACTTGATAGGCAGACGTACGACTTGGCAACACGACTCGAGTTGGGTTACTCGAGTTACAACATAAGGCAACTCGAGTCGTGTTGGCAACTCGAGTTAGTCACTCCAACTCGTGTTGCGTTAGCTTGGGCCGAAAATCCCTATGCGTGACAAACGTGAGATATAGCCCAGGAAAGTCAGTTTTCGGGGCCCATGGTATAAAAAGGGGGATCAAACACTTTGAGAGGGGACCGATCATACACAGAGGAACAGAACATGAATTCAATTCACGCACCATCCATCCATTCCCCAATTCACATCAAACCATCCATTCATCCATCCCATCGGTCCAGAGAAAGAATCAAGTGCAGTTGAGAGAGCAATCCAATCGGAGAGATGGAGGAGAGACGCGAGCCACGTGACACTAGGGTTTCGTTATCTTTTCTTAATTTCTTCTTTTGTGATTTTGATATGTATTTGATAGCCATGAGGGTTGTTTGTGACCTCATGGGCTAAAACCCTTTTACAGTTCACTTAAGTGAGAGAACCAGGTTCGATTCCCCTTGGGAACGAATTAGGAGGGAAGTTATAAGGAGGGCTTGGGGATAGGGGTTGTAAGGGTTCTTGGTGTAACTACTAACTATACTAACAACTAACATTTACCGGCAAAAAAAAAACCTTTTACAGTTCTAAGGATTGAAGGTTAGGGTAATTGATTTGGGAACCCTAGATTGAGTATTGTGAATTTATGCTATTGTTAATTCTTGTTTATTCGATTTATTCAGATTATGTTAAACGTTTATAACGTCTTCATAGCATGCTATTGATGTTGCCCGTGATGCTTGGTATGTTGTGTTAGCTTGTGTGCATACGTGCTTAATATTGTTTGTTTGCTAGGGATTATAGTAGTTTGCCCGTGAACACGATAATCCTAAGGGCTGGTAAATAAGATGCTTGATATTCTTAGTGGAACATTGTAATTAGGAAATTAAGTAGGAATTGAATAAGTTTGAATATTACTTTCAGAGAATATATGTTAGTCGAATTGGTCATCCGGAGGTTTATGAAATTCGCCTTATTAGTATCTAGGAAGGAGGTTCAAAACTATTCGCGCATCATCTTATGATGTATTTTCATTAAAATAGCATGAATGAACAATAGGATGTCTAGGAAACCAAATCAATTGCACTACACTTGAAACCTTAGAGTTGTTACTTCTCTTTTGATTCAATCTTGAATATTCCTTGCTTTTATTTATTTGTTAATTGACATTTCAATTCTTTAGTAATTAAGTCAATTCAAATACTTGGAAATTTGGTTATAATAATTCTAATTGAACAGTAATATAAAATAAATAAATAGTTAGCTATCTCAGTGGGAACGATATTATTTTTAACTGGGGTACTTGCCATTACAATTGACATCCCTACACTTGGGGATTAAATTGGAGTGCGCAATAAAAGCCTAACAAGTTTATGGCGCCGTTTCCGGTACAGTAAATTATTTATTTGCTTTTGTTACTTATTTAAATGGAATATTTACTTTGAGATTTAATTGTCTACACTTTGAATTTTCTTGAAGTTGCATGCACATCAGGTCAAAGAAGGGAATACAAAATCTTGAATTTGATCCGGAGGTTGAAGCGTCTGCTAGAAAAAGGAGAGGAGAAGCAAAGAAGATCAAAGCACCTCCTAAGGCTGTTAAGGTACCGAATCCGAAGAAGAAAGCGGACACATCAGCACCTAAAGCAGTTGTAGAGGGGGAGAAAGAAAAGATTGAATATCAGGTTATCCCAGAAGAAGTTGAGTCAGAAGCTGAGTCAGAAGTTGAAGCAAAAACAATAGTAGAATCAGCAATTATAGGAGACAGAACACATGAAGATGACATTGTCATCCGGGAGACGTTTAAGTCTGCCAATCTTGGAGGATCAGGCGTAGTTGGGACCATTCAAGCTAATGAAGCAAATGATATAAGACCAGCCTGATCAACACGGTGGAGAAAAATCCTTTCGCCGGAGGTGTTTTCGATGAACCATATGGACATTTGAAGCGCTTCAACAGCTACATGGATACGGTTAAAGCCGCTGACAATACTAATGACAGATGGAAGATGAGGCTTTTCCAGTTTTCTTTAGCTGACAAGGCAAGGGAGTGGTATAACAGTTGACTGGGGATAGCTGTGCTAATTGGACTGAGTTGCAGCAGCTGTTTGTTGTCCGTTTTATGCCACCAGGAAAGATTCTTGCACTGAAGCAAGAAATAAATCAGCTTAAGCAAAGAAGAGATGAGTCTTTTAGAGAAGCTTGGGAGAGATTCACTGATGCATTGAGGAGATGTCCATAGCATGGACTCAAAAAGTCTCAGCTCATTAGTGAATTTTACAATGGCCTCGATAATGAATCAAGGGTGTTAGTAGATGCATCTGCAGGAGGAATGATTTTTGGCAAGACGTCAAATGCCGTAGAAAAGTTGTTTGACGAAATCTCTATGAACTCTAGAGATTGGCCTTCAGAGAGAATACGGGAAACTTATGTCTTGGGAAAAGCGGCACAGGTGGAACATAAATTTCTGAAGCTGATAAGAATGACAAGGTTATCTCTCAATTGGACCAGATGAACAAAAATTTGGTTACATTGATATCTGGTAACAGTGGTGGAGGAAACCAAGGGCCTTCAAGTGATGATGTGGTTATGAATGTTCAAGGGGTTGAGGATGCAACTTGGGCCATGGGGCAGAGTCTCCAAGGTTCAAGAGCTCCTCCAAATTGGCAGGGAAATAGATACCCCCAAGAAAATTCTAATCAAAAGAATAACCAAGGGGGAGGCCTTGGCAATCAAGCAGGTCCCAGCAATCAAGGAGGATGGCAGAATCAGCAGAGGCATGAGAACTTTGCTTATTCAAATCCGAATAATGCAGTTCAATATCCTCCTAATTTTGATCATGGAGCCAAGATTGAAGAAGGGAAGCCAAGTATTGATGATGTATTGGCTAAATACATGCAGAAGAATGATGCTGCCATCAACAAGATCAACAACTGCATAGTACTCATGGATTCGAACATGACAAAACAGGATGAGGAAGTGAACAAGCAGTTGCAGAGTGATAAGTCGTAATTTTACCATATTATTTTAGATGAATTCATACATATTTTTATGTGAGTTGTGATTATTTTATATTAATTACGGCTTATTTCTATTTCACACATTATATTTTAATTATTTTAATTCTTGTCTAAACAGGCCAAAATTGAGAGAAATTGTATAGTCACAATAATTTATTTTGTAACTGCTACAATTATTATTACTGCTGGAAATAAAGAGTTGACCAAGTAATAATAAGGAGAGATTTTATTTGAAGAAAAAAGAAAACTTACCAAAGGGAGAAAAGATACAATGAACTTGGACAACTAAAAAAGGGGAAGGTGATCAAGGAATTTAATTAGAGGATTTAATTTATGATTTTGGGGATTATAACATCACGATCCGGGATCTCACATCTGGACACTCACGTTGGGAAGGACAAGGCAGATTGGGAGAAGGCTCCACCATCAAGAACAATATCGGTTCTTTTATTCTTTATTCTATTTTAGTTTTAATTATGTAATTTCGTTTCTAGTCCAGGGATTGTGAACCTCCGTAGAATAATTTATATGTTTGATTAGGAATAAAATTACCAACTTGTTTTATGAATTTATTTTGTGATTGTCTTTGATGTTAATCTTGAATTTTCAATTGTTTGTGTAGACTACCACTCTCATAATGATTGATTATTCAATAACTATTTTACATATTATAATCCGTAATTATTATAATATTGTGAACCGAGTAGCAAAGTGAGGGAGTACCTCTTGAAATTATGAAATCTAGCTTGTATAATTCGCTATCCCCGTTTTCATAGCCTAGTAGTCCTAATATCTAAATCTTTATGCATTGTCGAGTTCGAATCCATAGGGTCACTCAGGAATAGTTTAATCTAGAGGTCGTACCCTAGGTTATTAAACTTAAGGATATTTTGGGTTAATTTGGTCGTACCTTAGCCTAGGGACTTGAGTTTATGAACTTGTTGGGATTTTAGGAATTTGATTCATGTAAATTAGGATATGGGAGGGGATCAAATCCTTGGACTAGGTTGTTATTTTATTTGTTCTCTTATTTAATTTTGTTAATTTTGCATTTTTAATTATTTATTTTAATGTTTATTAGTTGTTAGAATTAAATCCAATTCCCCCTCCGGTTACTTTTAAAAGCATAATTAATTAAATTTAAATTCAATTACTCTCTTGAGTTCGACCGTACTCATGCTACTATATTTTAGTGGATTTGTTCGGAAATTTTATAAGTATTATTTTGGGTGCCGGTGACAGTACATCAAATTTTGGAGTCTGACATACTCAATGGGGCAGATCTCTACCATGGTAAATCAGCAGCAGCAGCAGATTATGAAGGGAAAATTTCCTTCAGATATAGAAATCAACCTGAAGGAGAGTGCAAATGCGATTACTTTGAGGTCCGGAAAGCAGTGTAGTCAAGCACTGATGCAGGACATGACAGGAATGAGAAAGGAAGAAGAGCAAGGTCGTTTAGCCACTAGCTCGGCTCCTGTTCAAGCCGAGTCAGGATTGGGCTTGATCAGGCAGAGCTAGAGGATGCAGTATAACCCCAGCTCAATAGAAGCTCACCTGTGCTTCCAAATTCTGTTGTGAACTAATCTGATCAAGCCATAGCTGATAAAAAATGGCAGTGAGCAAAGAGGTTTCAAAAACAAAGGGAAGAGGTTTTCGAGAGAGAGAGTTTAAGACTTCCAAAAACAAAGGTACCACTTTCGTTTCCTCAAAGGCAGATGTCGAAGAGCTTGGATGAGAAGTTTAGGAAGTTTGCTAAAGTTATGAGGGATGTCCAAGTTACTATTCCCTTTTTAGAGGCCTTGGATCAGATGCCACTTTACACAAGGTTCATTAAGGAACTCATCTCGAGAAAAAAAAACTGAACAGTGTGGAGACAGTTAACCTAACGTAGAATTGCAGTTCCATAATCCAAAGAAAGTTACCTCAGAAGCTGAAGGATCCTGGTAGCTTCATCATTCATTGTGAGATAGGAAAAGGACCGTCAAGAAGAGCATTGTGTGATCTAAGAGCCATCATAAACTTGATATCTTTATCAGTGTACAAGAAGCTTGGTTTGGGGGAGTTGAAACCCTCATCTGTGGCCTTACAGTTAGCAAATAGATTGCTTACATACCCCGAGGGAGTTGTGGAAGATGTGCTGGTGAAGGTATCAGATTTGATTTTTCCTGTGGACTTTCTAGTACTCCACATGGAGGATGAGAAGGATGGCGCACCTCTTATCTTAGGACGTCCATTCCTTGCTACTAGAAGAGCTCAGATAGATGTATTCAATGGAGAGTTGAAGCTTAGAGCCGATGATAAGGAAGTGGTTTTCTTGTTGAATAAGGAGATGCAGTGGCCTAAAGATCAGCAGCAATGCAAGTCTATGGGTGTAGTGGACACAGAGCATGAAGAGAACTTGGCCTTGTCTGATACAGAGTTTGAGAGTTTATCCAATGATGCATGTATTGACTATCTTAAGAAGTTACTTGCATTAGGTAATGCAAGAGATGAATAGATAAGGAAGATCACAGCTGACATGGTGAGTCGAGAGAAGAGTACCACTGTTCAAAAGGAGGTTCAGTCTGAGGAGAAGAGAGTTGAAGTAGTAGAGGGGGTCGATAAAGCAAGCGGATCTCTTACTTATCATATTACTAACTCTGCTGTTATGTTTGATAATGTTTTGGTTGAAGGAATCGTGGATGATCCATATTTGAAGCCTCCGGATTTACCTCTGGATTTTCCTTCTTATATGGGTGTTGAAGATTCTAACTTGTTCAGCCTGTGTTTTGACATGGAGGATCCTGTATTGGTAACGAAGAAAGGTGAGGTGGTTGTAGCTTCCAATGATAGAGGAATGAAGTACTTGAAGGTACGAATGCGAGAGGATTATGCTCCAAATCAGTAGTTTGAAAAGAGGCATCCGTCGTGTCTCTCCAACGTTAAACATGAGCGCCTGTTGGGGGCTGACCCTCCCGTTTTATTTTCGTTATTGAGTCTGTGTCAATGTAGTAATTTTATTAGGTGTTGCTCGACTATGGTATACACTTCTTTACAAACTTATGCCCTCACTTCGTTTGATCTAAGTTTAGGGGGATACGTGTATACTTGTGTCTTACGGCACCAAAGTAAAGTTGCTTCATTGTGTAGTGTGCTTGGATGGTTAATTTTTTTGTGATTTTTTGGTATTTTTGGATGGTTAATTTTTTGCGATTTTTTGGTATTTTTGATTCATTTGATTATATTGAGAGGTCGATTTTTTGTGATTGTCCAAGTGTGTGTTGTTTTTTGTTTTTGTTGCGCGTTTATCCTAGTATCTGTGGTTATATTTATGGTTCTTGAGGATGATTGATTGATTTGTCTAAGCACTTGATTGAACTTGTGATTAATTGATAATGTGATGTTATGAAATGGATATTTCAACTAGAGATGTGTACTTAGATGTTTGAATACTTTAAGTTGTTGCATGTATTAAAACTTGGTTCACTAACCTATGAAGGAGTGCTCATTATTCTATTATACCCATGTGAGATTTGAGCTTTAATAGATCATGAAATTACACATGATTGTTTTTATTCTTGAGAGCATAGTTCACATGCATGTATTCTAGAACTTGACTCTTAATCTGCTTAAGACTAGATGATTGATTAGATGATGGGAAATGATCTTAGGCAATTTTGTTCTTTATTGAGTCACGAGCCAAATATTTATCCTACCTTGAAATTTAATCCATAGTTTCCCATTTGAGCCTGTAAGCCTTATTCGTTAGAAGCCTATGAAGATAGCCAATTTGATCCTTTAAAGGCCTTTAAATACCTATCCTAGTAGAGAAGTAAAGGAGACAGATTGGTGTAGTGTGAAAAGTAGTTGGAAAGATAAATGTTGATGGATAGTGATTGGATGTAAAGGATGGTTAAATTTTGCAAAAGGGCAGTGCCTAAAACTGGTACCCCAGTTATAGGGTAGTGCCTGAAACTGATACCCTATTTGAAGGAAATGAAGAAATGAAAAGAAGTCGTTGAGTTGGAAAATAAAGGGAGGATTGAAATGATGAAAAGAAGTTAAAAGAAAAAAAAGGGGAGATTGATTTATCAAGTACTCCCTCCGTCCCACAATACCCTTCATACTTTCTACATTTGGACGTCCCACAATATCCTTCACACCCCATTTTTTGGCAAAAAAAAGATAAATATATCCCCCAATTACCCATAAATTACAACATTGCCATGTGGATTAACACTACTAATCCAACTAATTTGGGCCCATTAACAACACAATTAACTTAACTAAGCCACTAATTTGGGCCAAGTCCACTTTCATTTGATATCACCCATTTCAATCAACTGTCTCGTTCTATCTCTCATGGCTTCGTCACTCTGACTGAAACCCTAACCCCTCTTCCTCCGCCGCTCCATCCTTCGATCTGCAAGTCTCTCAGCCCTTCTCCTACTTCTACAATCTTCGACCCAACCCTTTTCTTCTCCTGCATCAATCGTTTTCCCGCGATGACGAACCTTAAATCCTCTCTATCCGATTCATCAACTCTTCAACCAGACACTGTTTCTGAGGTTGAAATGGTAGATCTATGGTCTGGATCTGAGGATTTATGCAGTGAGATGTTGGTTGGGGTTGACTCCATATCATCGGTGGTCGAAGGAGACGAGATCGACGCGGATGTCGTCGGATCCAACTTCGACATGGTGGTTCCCGACTCCTTACCGATGGATTCAACCGTCGAGCTCCCTTCTGTTGATAGAGAGTTGGCCAGGATAGATTGTGACACCGTCGTTCCCGATTATCTTTTTCAGTATTCTGATGACGCTGCGTATGTGGTCGAGGACTCCGACCTGGAGCATGACCTTCCGGGAACCTTCCCTCATCAGTCTCTATTTCGGAGGTATTTTGGCATTTCCTGTGATTCCGACCATAACCCTATGGTCCTGGAGTTCAAGAATGGGAAAGATGAAAATGTTCAGTCCATCTTGCCCCTGAATGAAGAATCCCTTCATTATCAACAGTTCATCTACGAGATGATTTGTATCCTGCTACCTGCATATCGATATATCCCTAACTCATTTCTTTTTTTTATTTCTATAGCTTGGGATGCCCTGTGAGGCTTGATAGTGCTTTATGTGCTTTATTTGGCCCTGTGAGGCACTTGATTGATGATGGCCCTGTGAGGCATTGATGGCTGATCTGCTTTATTTGGCCCTGTGAGGCACTTATTGATGTTGGCCCTGTGAGGCATTGTTGGCTGATAATTTTTAAATGGCCCTGTGAGGCACTTGATTGATGTTGACCTTGTGAGGTATTGTTGGCTGATAATTTTGAAATGGCCATGTGAGGCACTTGATTGATGTTGGCCCTGTGTTTATACATGTCACACATTTGTGTAATTGGCCCTGTGAGGAATCTGTATTGGCCGTGTGAGGCGTTGATGGTTGATAATGCTCTCTTTGGTTCTTACCTGAATCTTTGAGGGATTTCCTTGTTGATGATAGGAAAATTGTGATAATATTTGGCCCTGTGAGACACTAAATGTTGGTACTGTGTGATCTTGTAATGCATTTTGGTCCAGTGATTCATTTTGGTGGCTGTTGATGCTTTGTTTGCTCCTTAATTGGCACTGTGTGTTGTTCGCTGGTTAATAATACTCGTCCCTGTAATCTGTAGGTTTTAAATTAGCCCAATGATGAATTTATTCCGAGGGCTATTGCTTCAATGCTGTGGTAGTACATTGGGATCATGCAATATAAACCACACCAGTGATTAAGTTTATTGATTCACCAATAGATATATACAACCCTATTTAGGAGACCAAGACCCAATGACGATGTTATTCCGAGGGTTAAGTACCTCTCTTCATTGAACAAGCTTAAAAAATTATGTTCTTGTCCCTGATATTAGGTGTTCAGTGTCACCATTAGGTTTCATACCTATTTTAGAGACGTTTGATATTTTTTTATATCGTAGCAGTCACCAATAGATATAAGAAGCCTTTTAGGAGACCATGCTCAGTGATGAAATTCTTTCTGAGAGCATCTTGAACAAAAAGGCCATATGATTACTATATGATGATTGTTTACAACTTAAACAACACATAAACAATAAAAGGACAGTTTATAGTCCAATTGTTTATGCTGTAAACAACAAAAAAGGCCTATCAATTCCTACTGGTTGATTGTTTACAGCTTAAACAACATATAAACATCTTAAGGACATTGCACAGTCCTATGTTTATGCTGTAAACAACAAAATTTTGGTCAGTTTCAGTGCTTAACCAACAAAAAAGATCACCCATAGTTGATGAACAAACCCCAAAACATTGCACAAGTTCTGCAATGTCATAAACCAGTTTGTAGTTGGAGTTCTCCCCTAGCAGCTTCAAAATGCAGCCCCCAACCAATTCAGCATCAATCTTAAGATTGATTGGCAAAGTTCCCTCCCTTATCATCTTAGCTTTCCCTAGGTGTGGCACTTTATAGTTGTTACCCCCTTCTACCTTCATTATTTCAATTAGGCAGGCTTGTAGGCTAAGAAACACATTATTGAGGGTGGCTGGTGTTAGGTTATCATAGAAGATCCTCACATTCTTGATCAGTTCATCCACATTGTAGCTTGCTGTTTCACATTGTAGTGACTGTATAGCCCTAAAACACCCTAAGTCATTGATATTGGTGTCTGGAGAGTTTGGAGGCTGGTTAAGAAGTCTGATGTTGAATCCATCAGATCTTGCAACCATTCCAAAGTCCATATCAATATCAAGTATGTGTGGTTTTGCATTTTCCTGTTGGATAATTATATCCTTGCTCATATATGGTGGCCACTTAGCCTTTATGGCTGGAATTATCTGTCAATTAGGGTAAATATTCTTATGAAAGTAAACTAGTAAAGACAAGATTTAGGAAAATAATCATGCAAGGACAGTAATTATTTCAAAATAGAAAATGCTAAAAAAAGAGCCATGAGTTACCTGATTGATTATGCAATCTCTTATCACTTCTTTGTTGACGCTGTCAAATGGTTTAGTAACCATTGTCCCTCTTGCCCTATTCTTTGACTTCCTTTTTGCTGGCTCAATCCTTGAGAAGGGAAATATACAAATTTTACCATCAAACAAAACCTGGCCCTCACTTCCAAGTATAGGCCTAGATATGACACACATGAACATTACTTTGGTTATGAATTTCTTTGACTTGCATGTGCGGTGTGGCTCTTTCTCTCCTGGTATGATGTAGTATCTCTCATTCACCCTTGTCATGTAGAACCATTTTTCATCAATATGGACCACATTGAACATTTCATCAAACACCAATTTGTCTGAGTTAGTGTCATGATGAATCTGATGCAAACAGTAGTTGAGCCTTTGAAGCTTGTTCTCCGGAGTTAGCTCAGGCTTGATTAAGTTTGTATGAGCTTTGAGATCTCCCTTCTTTATCCATCTTCCCACTGTTGATTTGGACACCTTTAACTGCCCAGCAAGACCTCTAATTGTACCTCTATTTTCAAAAACAATCTCTTTCACTTGATCAGGATCTAGGATAACCTTTTTTGGCTTTGCAACACTTTTTTTGTTTGAAATGAAGTGAACAGGCTTGCCTTCTTCAATCTGCAATTTTGCAGCTGCCCAAACAGTGAATATTGTTCTTCTAGTAACCCCAAATATCAATGCTGCCTCCCTAGCTTTCCCATGGTGAATGTTTCCATGACTGCTATGCCTTAAAAGGAACTGCCCAATCAATTTCTTGTATGTGGAGTGAGGTTTGGGTTTGAGGGTGCCATTTAATGTTAACTAAGTGCATTAATGTTTGACCCTTTGTCCCACCATATTTATTGTGATGAATTGGGAGGAAATTTTCAGAAAATTAAAAAAGGATTCAGAAGAAAATTAGAGGAAAAAATTAGAGGGTTAATGACAAAAACCCTCCAAAAAAATTATCAAAGGACTATTTGGTGGGAAACAAATTCCAATGATGAAATTAAAATCTGAGGGAAAAAGGTTTCAAAAGAAAATTAGAGGAAAAATGAGGTTTGTTGAGATATTTGGTGGGAAAATAAAGTAAAGGACATTTTTGAAGGGAATATATCACTTTTAAGGTATCTTAGGAGGGAAACAAGTTCCAAATTATGAAAAACAGGTTGATGGTTCAAATTTGTGTGATTATTGTTTCTAACAATTTATCTAAATGTCATTTTCTATAAATGTTGTTATATTCACATGAATTCACTTTATTGTTTGTCTTTTCAGTAATCTATGAACAGTAAATGAAGATCTCTATAACTTCTTCAATTGAGAAGAAATTTGTTATTTTTTTATGTAATGCTTCAATTTCTGTAATTTAGTTGAAGTGTAACAAATTTCTTTAATTTCTGTAATTTATGTAATTTTATTGTAATGATGTAGCAAATCTGTAATGTTTGTGAGATTTTATTTTAATTTCTTCTGATTTTTTGAAGTTACAGTTGTTAAAAAAATTTCTAGAATTTTTTTTTGGTATTTTTAATTTATTTTTTGGTAATTAGGGTTTGGATTAACTTTAATCATAAAGTTAATCCAAACCTTAAACCCTAATGTTTGGACAGTTTTACCCTTCAAAAATGAATTGAAAAAATAAAAAAAAAGTAACTTTTCTTAAACAACGAGGAACAGTAAACGTGAAGAGTTTTACGGGATGGAGGGAGTATATGTGTTGAAGATGTATCTCTACTGTTGATTCTCTACTAGTGATTGAGTCACTTATCCTATATTTACTTACCCTTATCCAAAGAGCCAACATTACAACCTTTAGCAAGTCCTTTGTGATCCCATCGTTAAGTCTTTCAAATTAGTGGAGAGTTTAGATAATTGTCAAGCTTATGGTTACGTGTGCATGCGAATTGATTTGAGTGCATATATTTTAGCCTTGAAAGTGTACATCTCATACTTGAGCGATGAGTGTAAATACTGTCCGTGAGAGTGTATGATGAGCATTCCGAAATGGGAAGTGACTAATTTGACGTGCATGTTTCAATTGAATAGTAATTTTGTAATTTGAATATATTATCTTGGTTTGGAGAAAATGATCCCTTATTTATTGTATAATTTCAACTCTCATCTCTCTTGTTATGAATTCGTTGTTCGGGGACGAACAACATGGTAGTTTGGAGGGTTGATGAGAGTGGAAATTTACGTCTTTTCGGTTTCACAATGCACTGTTTTTACTAGAATAATGCTATGTAATTATGTGGAATTGCGTAGTTTACATATTTTGCATACTTATGGTACTACTAACGTGTTTTGTGGAGTTTTGAAGGATAAAAATAGATTGAAATGGAGCAGAACCGAAGACGGCAAGAAACGAGTTCAAATAGGCATTACTCGAGTTGCAAGGGTCAGCTCGACCTAGCAACTCGAGTCGAGTAAGGTGCAGTAGGGGGTCAGAATTGGTCAGTGAGCCAACTTGACTGGTCTTGTGCAACTCGACTTGCAGCTCGAGTCGAGCTGCGTTGAAGGCAAGTCGAGTGGCATGTCGTGTGAGGCAGAGCAGCGGCGAATGGTGTCCAGAGAGCCAACATGAGTTGACAGGCAGTAGATCGACTTGTCAGCTCGACTCGTGTTGGTGTACATAAGTAAATTAGTTTCAGAGCATGACAGCTCGACTTGACAGGCGGACGCACGACTTGGCAATACGATTCGAGTTAGGTTACTCGAGTTGTAACATAAGACAACTCGAGTCGTGTTGGCAACTCGAGTTGGTCACTCCAACTCGTGTTCCGTTAGTTTGGGCCAAAAATTGGGATTTTTAATCTCCTGTGCGTGACAAACGTGAGATATAGCCCATCAAAGTCAGTTTTCGGGGCTCATGGTATAAAAAGGGGGATCAAACACTTTGAGAGGGGACCGATCATACACAGAGGAATAGAACGTGAATTCAATTCACGCACCATCCATCCATTCCCCAATTCACATCAAACCATCCATTCATCCATCCCATCAGTCCAGAGGAAGAATCAAGTGCAGTTAAGAGAGCAATCCAATTAGAGAGACACGAGCCACGTGACACTAGGGTTTCGTTATCTTTTCTTAGTTTCTTCTTTTGTGATTTTGATATGTATTTGATAGCCATGAGGGTTGTTTGTGACCTCATGGGCTAAAATCCTTTTACAGTTCTAAGAATTGAAGGTTAGGGTAATTGATTTGGGAACCCTAGATTGAGTATTGTGAATTTATGCTATTGTTAATTCTTGTTTATTCAATTTATTCAGATTATGTTAAACGTTTGTAACGTCTTCATAGCATGCTATTGATGTTGCCCGTGATGCTTGGTATGTTGTGTTAGCTTGTGTGCATACGTGCTTAATATTATCTGTTTGCTAGGGATTATAGTAGTTTACCCGTGAACACGATAATCTTAAGGGCTGGTAAATAAGATGCTTGATATTCTTAGTTGAACAATGCAATTAGGAAATCAAGTAGGAAGTGAATAAGTTTGAATATTACTTTCAGAGAATATATGTTAGTCGAATTGGCCATCCGGAGGTTTATGAAATTTGCCTTATTAGTATCTAGGAAGGAGGTTCAAAACTGTTCGTGCATCATCTTATGATGTATTTTCAGTAAAATAGCATGAATGAATAAAATGACGTCTAGGAAATCAAATCAATTGCACTACACCTGAAACCTTAGAGCTGTTACTTCTCTCTTGATTCAATCTTGAATATTCCTTGCTTTTATTTATTTGTTAATTGTCATTTCAATTCTTTAGTAATTAAGTCAATTCAAATACTTAGAAATTTGGTTACAATAATTCTAATTGAACAGTAATATAAAATAAATAAATAGTTAGCTATCTCAGTGGAAACGATATTATTTTTAACTGGGGTACTTACCATTACAATTGACATCCCTATACTTGAGGATTAAATTGGAGTGCACAATAGAAGCCTAACAAACATGTAGCGGGTTGGAAAAATTCAATCCCTTACCCCAAGGGGTTTAAGGACTTAGGTATAATTGGCCCCCTCTCCTCTCCTCTTTCCTACGTGTCAATCATCTAATGGAGTGGCACAAGATGTTACACCATAGTGGAACAGAAGATCCAGACCCCTCTTGTCTAACTATTCAAGTTTTTTAAAATGCTGCACAAAATACAATATATACACCGCTTTTGTGCAGATGTTCCATCATACAATAAGAATAACAACATAACCTTAAAGATTCAGTGGAAGACTTAATAAGCACACGATCTAAAAAATACGGGTCCCTCAGATCTCTTTCATTAGAAATGTACAAGTATTTGATAATTGACAATATCCTACAATTTCTAATTACTTATCTGGCCACCACATGGACTTAATAGCACTATATGGACTCCCTCCAGTGATGAGATCTAACTTAATACTGATACTCCCTCTCGAATTCCGCATTACAAGGACGTGTTCTTCATACGTTAAAAAACATAAGAATAAACAAAATAGAAACGAAATAACACAAGAACTCTCTAATGCCTCACAGAAACTAACGTGGATAGATTTGAATACATGAGAGAACGTGGATAGATCTGAATACATAAGAGAACGACATCAAATCTCTAAAAGATCTTAATTTATCCCGTACAATTTTCAATCGATCAAATCTCTAAAAGATCTTAATTGATCCCGTACAATTTTAAATCTGAATACATGAGAGAACGACATCAAATCTCTAAAAGATGTTAATCAAATTTGACTAAGACATCAAATCTCTAAAAGATCTTAATAAATTTGATCCCTTACAATCTTCAATAATCTTCAATCAAATCTTCACAAATGGAATACTTTGAGTATTGTACTTTGTCACGCTCTCTTTATGTGTTGTTACTTGATCCTCAAATTGGACCGTAAGCCGTGGGCTTTTCTTTCTTAGTCAACAATTAATCACGTTCATAATTTATCAAAATATATTTGACCAAATTTTAGATTAATCTACACCTTAATATTCTTTTTCATAAATATTTAAATTAAACTTAACCAATTATAAGTTTATTGATTTAATACTAACATAATGAGAAATATATAAAATATATTTCCTAACGCACCCTATTTTGCTTTTTATGATAATAAATAATTCTTTAAAATAATAAATTAAAAATTATTTTTTATTTTAATAGGAATATGAAAAAGTTATACTCAAAGTAACAAAATTTGAATATGAATAATATTTTTTATAATACTTAACCAAGCGATGATACATAATACTATATTTAAAAAAAAAAAAGGAATGCATTAAGATATTCATTCATCAATGGTATGTAAAATAAAATGAACGTGAACATTCCTTGAGTGTGTAGCTAGGGATGTAATCGAACCAAGGCGAGCCGAATACTACTAGGTTTGAGGATCGTTTGTTAAGAAATTATCGAACTCGAGCTCGATAAGAAAAAAAATATCAAACTCGAACTCAAACTCAAACTGTTTATTAAGGCTCACGAACGTGTTCACGGACATATAAAATAACTTGTTCATGAACATTTAAATAATTTTTTACGTGGATATTAAAAAAATATTTCGTTTATAAACATTTAATGTTATTCATAATATTAAATAAACAAACTAACAAAATATAATAATAAACGGTAAAAATATTTAAATAATCACTTAAATTATTATCATATTTGTGTTTAATACAAAATATTTAATTATTGAATATTAATAAATAAATAATAATATATACTAAAAAATAATTATAAAATTTACGAACGCGTTTGCAAGCCATTAACGAGCCCATAAACGAATATGTTCGCGAGTTTTCGAGCCGAACACCTTTAGACTTGAGTTTGGTTTGATAAACTATTCGAACTCAAAATTCAAGTTTGATTTGGCTCTTTAAGGTTAACGAACGAGTTCGAACGAATATTTTATCGAATCAAGACTCGAATAGTCTGCGAACGATTTAGTTAGCTTACCTCCATATGTATAGCATGTGTTTAGCACTTGTCAAAATAATGTGATTCTTACAATATTTTCATATTTTTTTTCTCTTTTTAGATATTTTCTATATAAAATAAAATGTTACTATTGAAAAACCGGCCTCGACCTCATTGCAAAATATCAGCCAATTTTTTCGCAAGATTCCAAAATTTCGTGTCCAATCCCACTGCTCTAATCTACCGGTAATGTTATAAAATGCCGCTACCGCCATCTCCTCCTTCTCTCCTCCCCAACGCGGAGGACCTCCGCCGCTAATCACTTCCTCATCACTCATACCAATAAGAATTAAATTAAGGAGATTAAAGAATGTTACTGAAAAGCGCATCATCACCAATCCTGCAGTCATGGATACCACATTCATCTTCCGGGTCGGGGCCATTCCCGGAGCCCGACGTCCTGCCCCAATTATCGAGAACCCAATCCGTCTTGACGACGTCGTTTGACGGAAGTTCGCCCACTAGAATCGCGCAGCTGAAGACGCTTCAGGTTCTGCCGGAGCCGGTGGTGAAAATCCAGGAAAAAAGAGATGGACAGGAGGTCGTGTCCTTTTTCCTGTCGAGATCTGGCTTGGGCTACGCTGCTGTGGAGGAGGAGAGTTGTTTGACCGATTCTATGCCACAGACTCCGGTGGGCGGCGGCGGCGGCGGCGGTAGGGGACCCGAAGGTGGCGGGTCGTGCCGAGGTGGAGGAGGTTCGGATCGGCGAGATCCGCGGCAAAGTACAGATGCATATTATGAGATCATGATTGAGGCTAATCCGGGAAATCCTCTTTTCTTAGCAAATTATGCTAAATTCTTGAGAGAGGTAGGTTTTCAGTAATTGATTTTCACTTCAATTTCAAGCAGAGTTTAAGAAATCGATCCGAATCTTTTGCTAGCTACCAATTCAATAAAAGAATGAAATTCTCTATAGGGTTACTCATTTCATACATTTTTCGGATTTGACATGGTATGTTATATTATCATGGATTGATTTCAGAAGAATTTATTGAAAGTGTAGGTTAAAGGAGATTTGGCAAGAGCAGAGGAGTTCTACGAAAGAGCAATTTTGTGTAACCCGAGTGATGGCAGTGTGTTATCACTCTATGCTGATCTAATTTGGCAAACACAGAAAGATGCTATTAGAGCTGAAGCTTATTTTGATCAAGCTGTCAAAACTGATCCCAATGACCCGTGAGTTTTTCGATTATCCATTTCTTGTTCCAATTCTACTTTGAAATTGCTATATTTAAAGTCGAAAGTTGAATTCTTGTGGTTTCTGTGTTGCCTCCAATTGCATCAGCATTCATTCTAATGCAAGAATGACATTTGAGCTTCATAAAGTAGATCTTTTGATGTGTTTTTTCATGATGCAATCTATGTTCGTTGACTCCCATATTGTATTTGGGTTGATTGATTTCAGATTTACCAAAACCATACTCATTCTACAAATGATTCCATCCAATCATCTTTGGATTTGTTATTGTGGGTCTCAAATTTGTGTTCTAATCTTTCAATCCATGTGCAACCTTCGTTTGCATTTATGTGAATTATGAATTTCTTCTCATTCCATTTTTTTATAAACACCAGTTACACCATATGTGGTTTTGATTGTAATTCATGACCCTGCAGTTACGTGCTTGCGTCTTACGCTCGTTTTTTGTGGGATGCCGACGATGAAGAGGAGGAAGACGAAGAGAGTGGGGAGAGCCACTATGCAGTCGAGACTAACAAGTCTTCTTCCAATATCTTTAGAGGAGAATCTCATTGGCCTCCTCTTGCTGCAGCCTCTTAACACTACATCTCTCTCTCACTATATACATATATAGTGCTTGTGTTTTTGTGTGTCTTGAGTTAAGAGTATTGATGCATTTGCATCCGGAAATGTTTGTGTAAATATAGAAGAAGAAGAACAACAACAACAACAACCTTGGTCTTAAATTGTAATTTATTATCCATGTACTCTATACGATCAATATAAGGTTGAATAAATTTTGCCTTCCGAGTATTGTGGATTTTCAAAGCAAGATTCTTTACTTTTTATTGTGTTCCAATAGTATAGTTTCATCAAACAATGAGATGTGCATTACAAACTTTGTTATTTTTGCATTCACATTAGAGAGCTTCATACGTAAGAGTACATAACATTACTATATTTAAAATTTTATAGACTTTGATTTGCAAAAATAATTTCACTTCAGACTAAATTTATCAAAACCCCACGAGTACGAAAACGAAACTATTAATTTACAAATTAGTTCGATTAATAACTCAATTATGGTTTCTTGATTACATCTCATTGATTCAATATGTTTAGAAGTTAGAACATATAAAAAAACAGAGGAAAACCATGTCAGGAATAGCAATAATGCCAGCCATGCCAATTGTTTGAATGTGAACAAGCTATTTCAAAACAATCGATAAATGTACTTCTCATCAAAACATGAAGACATTATATAACAAAGAGAAGTTCAAACTTTGTCTTCATGAAGAAGCATGTTAGGTGTACCCTAAAGAAAAGGAAATCACATGATCTAAAGTGGTGAGTTTAAAGGATCTGCAGACATACTCGAGAAGGTAATTTGGGTGCAAGATTCTTGTGTGCTTGAATCCTTGCTGTTGTTTCTCCAAGGGTATGATGCTTCTTTAAGTCAGGATAGTTATGCGTGGCGTAATAATCATACGAAGTGGGGCAAGGAACACACGGATCGATTACAATTTTCTCCAGTGCGTCGCAACTCTCCAGCAAATGCAAAATCAATGAATCCATGATATCCAACAAATCTCACCTCCTTCAGGTGAGCATATGAACCAACAACTATCTTCCGCATCTTCCTCTTCTTGACAGGTTTTCGCATGGAAGGTGCCTGCAAATGAGGACTTCTCAGTGACTAAATAAATGCAATGAAGTATTTAGATGAGATGCAGCAAATTATTACCTCTACCTCCAATATTTCCAAGCAAGGGGATGCACGCAATATATTAATTATCCGTTGCTGAGAGTGCGCTTCATAGGGAGACACATTGACAACCAATTGCTTAAGATTGTTTATTGTCACTGCTAAATGTAACATTTCTGCATCCTGCGGATAAACAGATGAAAATATCAAGCTCTGACAACATGAAACCAACTAAATAGAAACATAATCTTACTCACACAAGGATTTATGCCGCGGCTCTAATAATGTTGAATGAGCTTTCAGTCGGGTTGGATGACGGATGCTTTACAGTATGTCGGGTTTCCGAGCGTGTTTGTTGGATTGTATACTAAAAGTCTAGCTTTTTATATGAACAATGTTTAGACGATATTTGAAATGAGAATCATGTGATCAAACGTTTGCAATAATGAATTATTGCAAAAAGTTCATTTACTTTATACTGTAGATCTGGTGTGCGGCGTCACACAGAAAATCATATTATCAGCTCCTTATAAAGTATAAACAGATATTCACAAGCGAGATAGACGGGGACTATCTTTTGGTATGGTTGTAGTGTGATTTGACATTAGTCTGTCTTGACTATGAAATTGCACTAGTGCACTTTGTGTATTGAATAGGACTGCCGTTGAGATCATTCGGTTTATACTGACTATATAATAGAACTTGATTTCTGTTATTATGGAAGTTCGTACTCTTAATCCCTATACAATAACCTCGACACGTAAGCCAGTATTTATTTCCTTGATTCATTAATGAGTGAGATTTAATTATTAAATCAATATGCTCGGTGAGTTAGAAGATAGTGTTGTCTCTATGGTATTTTGTTGATTGTAGAAGGAATATGTGTCCTAACGGAATTGGTTGATGATGTCCCTTGAGGAGCTCATAATGATTATCATGTAAACCCTGCAGGTGGATTTATTCCGGCATGATAATAAGATTGAGTGGTACTACTCTCGGTAATTATATTAATTAATGGAGTTGTCAGTAACTTAATTAGTTAATGGGCATTAAATCTTAAATATGGGGAGATTAACGGACTCATAATAAGAAGGAGCCCATAAACGTAATTTGGAATTAGGGTGGCAGTGCAATAATATTTCTTTAGTGGAATGATTAATTATTATTGGATTTAAGTATAAGTTTTGGGCTAAACTTGGATGGTTAAGCCCAATGGGAGGCCCAAACCCTAATTTCTCCTCCCGGACCCTGTTGTAGCCTATAAATAGCCAATCTCAGCAGCCCAACAACTTGATACACACGACATAAACACAGTGAGTTTGAGGGAGCTGCAGATTGAGATCGTCTCGTAGATCATTGCCCACACAACGTCGAGACGTGGCTTAGGAATACAACAGAAGACCGGAAGGTCGTTTGCTGTTTCTATCCGCCAATTTTCATGATTTTTATAAAATCATGCATAAGTCAAAACTGGACGTGTGATACACTGACGGAAAGCTATGGAAGAGATGATCGTTTTGGATCGGATGAAGAAGTTATGGCCAAAACCGTACGACTGCGCAGGCTGTCAGCGAGAATCTTTCTTCTTCAACATACCCCGGTGAAAGGTAATACGTTTCTATGATTTCTTGCTTCCGTTGATTTAAAAACGCATAAAACCCTAACAGTTCACGTTAACCAAAGATCCAAACGCCAACATTTGTGATATCAAATACAAGAATGAATGTAAATAACGCATTTGATGACTTCATTAGTACATCTTTTGATGTGTTGGTAGTTTCTGTTTGTTGACTCTCGTATTGCATTCATATTGCCAAATTGCAAGAACAGAACATGTCAAGAAGGTCATCCATACGTGAAGGTCATCCATACATAAAGGAGCTAAAATTCACTGTAACATTAACCGCATCCATCCATTATACATGATTCCATCCTATTATCAATAGATTTGCTACAGTGGGTCTCAAATTTGTGTTCGAATATTTTAATCCATGCGCAACCGGGTTGATGTTTTTCACAATATTAAAACTCAATCATATTCCTCCAAATCCAACTAAATAAATAAAATAAAATATCTACGTGAAATTCAAGAAGAAGAAAACATTCTAAGAACACAAAGTTACTGACCCCCCTCTCTCAAAAGTCAAAGCAATCTCTCAAAAGTCAAAGCAAATCATACAGCCTCACCTCCTGCATAAATTAAATCAAACACATAGCCTCATAATTTATATCTTTAAACGAAAATCAAATGTACTCTTAAAACAGCTTATAAACTGTTCCATCTAGATAAAAAAAATATGTCATGAATTATAAAATGAAATAAAATGTAGAATAGGGAATTGCATTCCAGAATGATCTCATTTCAAAGTCATTAGACACCCATAGTTTCAATCAATGTTTAAAATTTCTGGAAATATCCACTATATTTCCACGATATATCCGTATTTGGAGAGTATCGATATTAAGGAAAAAGATATACTCTCTCCATCCCACTGAAAGGTCATCATTTTCCACTTTTAGTAAAAAGGTACTATATGTGGCCACCACTCACTACTAATACAACTACCCACTACACATAAAATAATAATACTCCTTAATCTATGCACAAAATGCAACCGGTGACGTTTGAGCGGGATGGAGGAAATATCTTTTTTAATGTCGAGGATATATCGGGAAATATCGGTAACAATATCGATATCGATTTGCCACAGTTCAAATATTTTCAGATGTCGAGATATATCGAGGAAATATCGCTAAAATATCGAGGATATATCGAAAATATAAAAAAATTATCCATATTTTTATGAAAATTTTAGTGATTTTTTATATTACTTTTACCAACTAAACACAAAATTTTTTCATTAATTCGATTAATTAAAATATATATATATATATATATATAGAGCAACATTTGCATGAAATTATTAAAACTATTTTATTTTATTTAATTAATTATAAAATATTATCACTCTTCATTAAAATTATTAATGCTAAGTAAATGAGGAGTTTCCTTTCATGTACACAGTGTGATAGTATACTCTGATTAAAAATACAATTAAGTATTTTGGTACATTCAATCGAATCGGGACAGATGAAATATTTTATTGGTATATAACAATACTATTGGCGCATTCAAAACTATATTCAGAATCTCTTCAATTCGATGAGTTGATACCAATATTTTTTAGATTAAGATGACATCACATGTTTTACATTTTAATATCATAGATTACCATTTTGATATTAATTATTAAGTATTTTATGACTTTACTACTTAAATATGTTGTAATTGATTTGCTTATCATATGTTATGAATTTTATTGAAATTTTAAATTGTATTTATTTATTAAAATTAGTTAAAATATATTGTAAAGTTAAATAATTAATTTTTTTTTTTTTTTTAAATTTTCGTGATTTTTTTAATTTTTACCGATATCGATATTTGATATATCTGTAAATTTGAGGGTACATTTGATATTTTAAAAGGAATGAGAATGGTAATTGGAATAATAGTATTAAGGAATGATAATGATATTTAAGAGTGTATTGTTTGGTGGATACTAGGAATCACTGCGTAGTCTTAAATTTTGTTTGGTTTACATGTGAATGGAATCAATTATATTATTTTTTTTATTTTTTTTCAAATAAAAATATTATTTTTATAATTAATATATTATTTTTTTATTATTAAATAATATTTAAAAATTAAAAATTAAAAATAAATAAATAATACTACCTTACCTCGGTATTCGTGAAGGAATGATTCCCTAAGTAGTAAAAAATCGAAGGAATCACCATTCCATGATTTTTAGATATCATTCCACCTTGAAAGGAATAAAAGTAAGGGAAATTAGTTGTAGTGGGTCAACTCACTTAAAATTTTGTTTAAATGGCCTTTGACCAAAAGTGAATTATAACTTTATAAAAAAAAGAAAAAAATATAATTATAATTACAATTGAAGATCAAACATTTCTTTAATTAGACTTTTGCCCCAAAAATAAAAACGGTGTATTACCCAAAATCCCAAAATTAAGAACACTGAAGAGTAAAGACATCTTTTTCTACGACATCTTTCTCCTGCTCTTCTTCTCTCCCCTTTTGTTTTCCTTTATTAAAGAATTGGAGTAAGGAAGGTTTGTTGTCATCTCTAGGATTGGATTTGGCAGATCGTTCGAGCAGCGTGATTTGGGGAATAAGCTGGAGGAGTTGAGGTCGATCGATGAATAGAAAGGGAATATGGTTTTCATTGCAGGAGCCGAGTGAATCGTGGATTGGCTCTCTGTTACGACATCGTTCAATAGGGAATCGTGGGCAGAGGCGTTCCATAGCTCTTCTACTCCAGTTGGGTGATTCTCTGATCAGATTGCTTCGTTGTCACAAAAGTTCAGTGCAAACGACGTCGCGTGGCCCCGAATCGCAGATAGAGGTAAATTTATGCTCATCTTTGCCTGTGATTTCAATTCTCTTTGTCAATATGTATTGCATCGTTAAAGAAAATTAGGGCAATATATTGTTCATGGTTTGAATCAATTTGACAAACATTGGGCGATGGAATTTTAATTCAATTATGGATACTCCCTTGTTCTCAGAGTTGCTGAGATTGTTGTTAGATGTAAACTTGTTTTAACATTCTTGGTTACGTAGAATTAGAACGTCAAATAAAAAATATGTCAAATTTCAGCTTAAAAAATACAACTTGATTATCAGAAAGATTTAATAACCATGAGTTTAGACTTGGTCGATTTTTTTTTCTTTTTTACCACAAGAACCGTCCATTTTCTCTGCTAGTCACATAGTTTTTTGTACTTTTATCATTTCTAGAATAAAAATAGCTTGCTAGAGATAGAATTTTCGTGTTCTTTCGAGTAAACTTGCATGTATCAACTCATCTTCTTTTGGAGGCGTTTTGCATTTTGTACGGTCTGTTTGGTTGCATTGTAATTAGTTTATTTTACCATATTTGAAGATGGAGGAATTAGACAAAGTTATGGATTTCAGGAATTTGGTTGTTAGATGAAGAGAATGTCCTTACGCTTCGATTTTGAGGGGAATGGGGTGCTGGGTTTTGCTTATGCAGATAGCAGAAATTTGCTTGTTGAGGAGTGAAACTTTTGGTGAGTCCACATCTGATCTGCAACAAAATAAATAAGACTAGCCTAAATTTTCAACATTCAGTGATTTCATTCAAACCATCTTCAACATTTATACAAATAAGGGGACTAAACTCTAGAGAGATTGAATTCCTAATTTTTTTATTACTTTTGATAGTATTACTTTCACTCATAAATCATAAAATTAGGCCTTCTTGTTTGCTTAGTATAGGTCCTATTAGAAGCTGAAGAATGTACTCGGTTGAGCTAGTGGCTATTTGAAATTGTTGGGATGTTGATATATTTAACAATTATCCATGGCTATTTGAAATTTTAATTTTACAAAACATTTTTAGTTATGGCTTCTTGTTTTACAAACATTTTTAGTTTTGTATTAATATTTTGTTGAAATATTACAATTGAATATGTTTGTTTTTAATATTTAGGGAAAAAGATGATGGAGAAAAAGACTACAAGATAGCTGTTTTGTTGGAGAAAAAGAAATTTGAATAACGGCTTGCAAGTCGTTATAACGGAAATGATTTCGTTATGGGCATAATCGCACATATTTTCATACATACCAATCAAGTAGTTATTTTATAACATTTTCTTAAACACCTACTTTGATTTCATCATATTGCTACAAGCTCATTAGAAAATACAAGTGGATACTTATGATTTGTAATGGTTAACATTCAAAGTTATCAAATGTTACTTAGAACATTTATGGGATATTCTATGAGTGAGCTAATATCACAATTTTTTTGTTGCCATATGATAATATTAGGCTTTACAAATATGTACGTATGGAGATCCGAGTAGGCCCCTAAAATCACACGAATTTTGAATAATGGCGTGCAAGTTGTTATAACGGAATAGTTCCGTTATGTGGCCAGACAATGCTAAATCTGCTATCCACTTAAAAACAACTCTAATGTTGTACAATAAAGTTAAAAGTGAGAAATTTTGACTGAGAAGATCCCGGGATAACTCGAATTTTGAATAACGGAGTGCAAGTCGTTATAACTAAAATAATTCCGTTATGGGCATAAATGCACATATTTTCGTACATACCAATCAAGTAGTGATTTTGTAACACTTTCTTAAACACCTACTTTGATTTCATCATATTTATACAAACTCATTCGAAAATACAAGTGGATACTTATGATTTGTAATGGTTAACATTCATACTTATCACATGCTACTTAGAACATTTATGGGATATTCTATGAGTGAGTCAATATCAACATTCTTTTGTTACCATATGATAATAATAGGCTTTACATCTACGAATGAAGATTCGAGTAAGTATAAGGCTCTTAAAATCACTCAAATTACGAATAACGTCGTGCAAGTCATTATAACGGAATAGTTCCGTTATGTGGACAAACAATGTTAAATTGGCTATTCACTATAGAAACAACTCAAATGGTGTAAAATGAAGTTAAAAGCGAAAAAATTTGAATGAGAGAACCCGGTAACTCAAGTTTTGAATAACGGCGTGCAAGTCACTATAACGAAAATATTTCCATTATAGGCATAAACGCACATATTTTCGTACATACCAATCAAGTAGTGATTTTGTAACACTTTCTTAAACACCTACTTTGATTTCATCATATTGCTACAAGGTCATTACAAAATACAAGTGGATACTTATGATTTGTAATGGTTAACATTCATACTTATCACATGCTACTTAGAACATTTATGGGATATTCCATAAGTGAGTCAATATCAGTATTCTTTTGTGATCTTATGATAATATTAGGCTTTACATCTATATATAGAGATCCAAGCAAGTCCAAGGCTCCTAAAATCACTCGAATTTTGAATAATGTCGTGCAAGTCGTTATAACGGAATGATTCTGTTATGTGGCCAAACAATGCTAAATCGGCAATCTACTAAAGAAACAACTCAAATGGTGTACAATTAAGTTAAAAGTGAGAAATTTTGACTGAGACAATCCCGGGATAACTCGAATTTTGAATAACGACATACAAGTGGGTTATAACGGAATGATTCCGTTATGGGCATAAATGCACATATTTTCGTACATACCAATAAAGTAGTAATTTTGGACATCAACCTTGATTTCATCATATTACTACAAGCTCATTCGAAAATTCAAGTGGGATACTTCATATTTGTAATGCTTCGCATCCAAACGTTTATACTTTATACACTTGTTTTATGTGACATATACGAAATAATTCATATGTGACTCAATATCAATATCTGTTTGTTTGTTTATCCAAATATTATGTTTTGACATTGTATGTAGAGATCCAAGCGAATGAAAGGCCCCTAAAATCGATCGAATTTTGAATAACGACGTGCAAGCCGTTATAACGGAATAATTCCGTTATGGGGTCAAACAATGCTAAATTTGCTATTCACTATAGAAATCAATCATATAGCATACAATGATAGTAAAAGTGAAAATTTTTGATTGAGACGACTCTTGGATAACTCGAATTTTGAATAACGGCATACAAGTGGGTATAACAGAATGATTCCGTTATGAGATTAAACACGTATATTTTTGTACATGACAGTTAAGTTGTGCGTTTGGACCTCATATTAGACAGTTGCCTTGATTTCATAATATTTCTACAAGTCCATTCAAAAATTAAAGTTGGATACTTCATATTTGTAATGCTTCGCATCCAAACTTTATGCTTTGTATACTTGTTTTATTTAACATGTATGAGATAGTTCATATGTGATTGAATATCAACATCCATTTGTTAGTTTATTAGAATATTATATTTTGACATTGTATGTGGATATCCAAGTGAATGAAAGGCCCTTAAAATCGATCGATTTTTGAATAACGGCGTGTAAGTAGTTATAACGGAATGATTCCGTTATGGAACTAGACAATGCTAAATTGGTTATTCACTAAAAAAATAAATCGAATGGTAAATAATAAGGTAAATATGAGAAATTTTGATTGAGACGACCTCAGGATAACTCTAATTTTGAATAACGACGTACAAATGGTTATAACGAAATGATTACGTTATGTGCATAAATGCTAATTTTTTAAAAGTTCATAAAGTATTAATAATTTAGTAAGAGCCCCCATTTTTTTATTTTACAAAAAAGTTTCAAACTTTTATTATTTTTTTAAAAGTCCATAAAGTATTAATAATTAAATAAAAACATTATTTCTTAAAAGAGGCCATTTACACAAAATTTTATAATTTTAAGCCTTTTAAATAAAATTTATTATTGACTAGATCATTTAAATGAAAGACCCTAAAAGTAATTAATCAAACACTACAACTCTATTTCATTCCCATTCCACTCTTTCACACCCACCAAACAAAACAGCCCGAGTTACAGATTCGATATTCAATATATCTATAAATTTGAGTTACAGATTCAATATTCAATATATCTATAAATTTAAATTACCCATATCGATATTTTAAATCTTGGTTTCAACGCCCACGCCCATAGTTTCAACAGGAGATAAAAATACAGGCACAAATTTTTATTTATAATTCAAAAAGCGAAATCCACGTCGTTCATTTGAATTGTGACCGGTGCGGATTGGGTTAGGGTAGACAATAGAGTTCCGCATAAGGCCCATCATGAAGATTACGGAGATTACGGCGCAGAATAGACCTGTTTTCGACACGTTGGATCTGGAATCCACAAGTCAAAATTCGACTCTCCAGATCCAGATCCAGCGAGCAGAGAACAGGGCAAGAATTCTGCGCTCCAAGTCCATTTCCAGCTCCAAACCTTGTAGCATCGGCGGCGGAAGGACGGCGGCAGCAAAGATGTGGCGGCGCAAGTACGACGGGGAGCGAGAGGGGTGTGAGAGAGAGGGGAAAGAAAATTGAATAACTCGATGCTCAATTTGGAAGAACGGAGGATTTATTAATCGGGCTGCATTATGGATTAAGTTTGGGCCATAATTTATTTACTAAAACTTTTAAATTTTTAGGCCCAAATTTATGGCCCATATCCAACTGTCTACCTCACGTCATAATACCCCATTTCCCCCACAACAAACCATCCTCATCCGGACCTCAAACTCCTCTTTATACTATAGTTAATAAAACCATTTCGGGAACGTTATCTCCACTGCTCACCGAACTTTTCACCACTCGTTTTTCTACTCGCGTGATCATACTCTCTCAATCCTAAGTTTCCCACCTACATCGTGCAATACAATCAGTAGAGAGCGCGTAGAACTTCGGAGACAGCTGAAATCTAGCAGGGATTGAGATAATTCTAAAGTAAAACAGTAGATCACCACATGATCATACGACCCCCGTCCAGATTTCGACGCGTGTCCTACACCCTCCTCGAGAACTTTCTTTCAAAAACGAGGCAATCAGAAACTGCCTCTAACGGTCAAATCCACGACTCTCGGACGTGCCACGTGGTGGTCTCATAAAATCTTTGGTTCTTCTGGGGTGGCTTTAGCATTATCCCTTCGAAATAAGCCATCGTGACGGTTAAGTTTTGGAGCATATATTTTTGGGGTAGAGAGAGAAAGAAGTAATTGCTGAAAAAATCTGCTACTTTAAGTAATTTTTCTGCTTGATTTCGGTGTATGTTTGTGCGCGTCTTGTTCTACTTTGATGTATAGTGTTTTTGTGTCGGTTGTGCAGGTGAAGAGAAATGGCGGAGGCTCTGCGTGCACAATCTGACGACGTCGTTTCGGTGGAGCTTCCGGCTCCTGCTGCTTGGAAAAAATTGGTACTTTACGTTTTTTTAAGCTCTTTTCGTGCTTCTGACTTGCGAAGAAGCTCTGGTTTTAGACTACTTTTGGGATTTGTTGCATTTTTTAAAAAAAATTAATTTTTACAATTTTCCTGCTTTGAGGTTTGGTGGTAACTTTGTGTTGGGGAAAATTGAACTTTAGCTTGTCGGTTTAAAATTATTTTGGTCTTTACTTGCGGCTGTTTGTGTAATTCGTACCTTTTGCTGTTCTAGTTCTATTAGGTCGTAATACTGTTTATAATTGTGCCCTGTTCAACTTTTCCTTGAACTCTTGATTTTGGATGGACAGTTATGTTTGGGTAGTTTTGGCTGTTTCCCCCTCTTTTACTTGGCATCCCTTGGTTTCCGATTCCCCCTTCCCACCCTTTTTCGCTTGTGTTGTGTGTGTGTTAGGTGGGGGTTGGGGGTTTGGAGTTAGATGGCTATCCCAAGCTCAAGTGCCTTCCACACTGTGTAATACAGCCCCTAGGTTCTCAATCAATATTTTGCATTGCTGGAACCCTGATTTTAATGTGCTATGCAGTTTGATGAATTTTTAATAAGTGAAACGAGGTTGTGCTTTTTATACGTGTAGACAATGGAATAGAATGCCTAAGTGACTGCTCTGGGAGATTGTATCTAGTGTTAAAGGTTGTTAATACATGTGCATTGTTGTTGTGATATTGACTTTGGCTAATCACATGACATGTGCATATCCATTTGTTGGCTGCAATTGTTCATTTATGATGCTAAATTCCTTTGCAGTACTATCCAAAAACGCTAGGCTCCCCGAGGAAGACTGAGATTGTATTTATTGCCCCTACTGGAGAGGAGTTTAGCAGCAAGAAACAGCTGGACCAGTACCTAAAAGCTCACTCAGGTAGTCCTGCGGCATCTGAGTTTGATTGGGGTACTGGTGAGACTCCAAGAAGATCAGCTAGGATCAGTGAGAAGGCTAAGGCAACACCTCCATCTAAGGAGAGTGAAACGCCAACAAAACGGCGCAGAAGATCATCACTTGCTAAGAAAGAGAAACAGATGGATGCAGATGGTGGTGGAAAAGAGGGAACTGAGGATATGAAAGTTGATGATAAGCAAGATGCAGGAACTGAAGATATGAAAGTTGATGGAAAGCAAGGTACTGCTGCTGAGGAAAAGACAGAGGAGGACAAGGAAACTATTGAAGTGAAACCACAGGACACTGCAACGGTGGAGGCCAAAGATGAGAAAGTTAAAGTTGTGAGTGAGGAGCCACAGGAAAATGTAGCAGCCAAGGAAAATGAACCTGGGGGCAAAGTTGAAGAAAATGATCTACAGGGGAGTGCGATTGCTGATCCTGATGTGCACATTGATACCCAGGAGAAGGATTGCAAAACTGAGGCACCTCAGAATGACGAGAAGACTGCAGAAGTTAACGGTATTAATGATGCTTCATATGTTGGAGGAAAGAATGAAGATGAGCAGGTGGCCAATATTGTAGCGGAGCCACTACTATCTGAGGCTGTTGAGATCGGGATGAATGAGGAATTGAAAGAGGGAGTCACAAATGGAGCCGAAACTGAGGTGTCCAATGGGAAAGCAAATGGAGGCGACGACAGCATCAGTAAAAGTACTTTTCCAGCGCAGGAGCAAGAGAAAAACTTGAAAGGGGATGCTGTAGACAATGGGAAGGTGAACCAATCTCCACACCATCCTTCTCCAACACCCATTAGCTGTTAAATATTATATCGTGCAGTCTCTGTTAATGTAGACTTTTGTTTCTTCTCATCTTGTCTTGGCATCATTTCTCCAAACTCGGATGACTGTAAGCTTTATTGTAACTAGGGTCGGTTAGAATCGTTGGTAGCTAGATAGGGAAGTTGGCCATGGATTACATCTGACATTTGTTAGCTTTGTTTCTATGGAGGATCTGTGAACTGAACTGAACTGCTCATCTGTGGATATGATGTAAACTCTGAAGTGCCGTGTTTCGACTCGGTTGGCTATTATTCTGTATCTTACTTTTGCGGACTGAGGTTGTTGCTCAAGGGTAGTTTGATATAGTCTGTTTGTCTTTTAATGTGATTTGGTGCTACTCTTGTGTATTCTGATTCTGTTGTTAATAATGCTATGTATTATGTGATTTATTTAAATAAGGCCATAAGGGTACAATACCCTGTTAAGAAATTTCTGTAAACTTGAGGAGTAAATGTAATTTTCGGTTTGTTTAATGATCAAATTCTGTGAAGTTCTCTTCTACGAATATATGATGTATGTGTTTTTATTGATCGATTATTCTAGTGTATAAATAAGACGATATCATGCTTCAAACAAGAGGGAAAACTCTTAACAAGGATATACAACAAAATGTCATGAAAAGTTAAAAAAAGGTATGGATCAAGATTCAAGATTGGAAAGCATACTCAAAGTTTATCAAAAGTTAAGAATCTTATTCTAAGGCACTCAAATAAGATTTTCATGAGAAACCCATGTTTCTCACTCATCTTTGTGTTAAGGTTTGGAATCTTTAATATTAATTCTTTCATCTATGATAATGCCATCCCAACGACCGAAGCATTCTGTGTCGTTTCAAAACGGTAGAGTCAATTGTTTGAAACGATTACTGAGTTTAATTTATAGGGTCCTCACTTGATGGAATGGCCCTTCCTCTTTGCTTCTCATTTCAAGATGGGGGGTTTCTTTTCCTTCTCCCTCTGGTTCTTTCTGCTCCTAACTTCTCTCTCATCAGATGGTCAGTTCTCTCTCTCTCTCTCTCTCTCTCTCTCTAATTCTCAGTAATTCTTCTCTAACTAGAATCCATCATCCTCATAAACCTCGGATGAAATCATGCATGTGTTCAAATTTTCATCTTCCACTGTCTAGATTTTATAACATGCAAGTTTATTACATACAAACCGTTTGATACGATTCTTGATGACCTAATCATGCATGAATAAGAATGGATTGTGGCACTAAAGACTTCCATACTAGACATGCAATTTTCTTGATCATGTGATCATGATGTATCTAGTCTTGTTTTTATGTGAATTTGGGAGGCGAAAACAGGACGAATAACACTGATCCCTTTCGTGTTTCTTTCGCAGTTAAAGTGGTGCATGCCTTCACCGGTACATATGGAGTGAACTACGGGAGAATAGCCGACAACATTCCTCAACCAGAGAGTGTAGTAACACTTCTCAAGGCAAACAAGATCAAGAACATTAGGATCTACAATGCTGATCATCAAGTTCTTCGAGCTTTCAGTGGATCAAGAATCGAGATCATCATTGGCCTGCCTAATGAAAATTTAAGAGAGATCAGCACAGGTGTGGATAGTGCCATCCAATGGCTGAAAACCAACGTCGAACCCTTCCTCCCCGGCACCCTCATTACCGGCATTGCTGTCGGAAATGAGGTCCTTGGAGGTGGGGACATGCAGCTCTGGGAGGTTCTTGTACCAGCCGTGCGAAATGTCTACAAAGCCCTCCGTCGTCTCCGCTTGTCCGACCGGATAGAGGTGTCCAGCCCCCACTCTGAGGCCGTTTTCGCCTCGACATACCCTCCATCAGCAGGGGCATTCAAGGAAAGTGTCCTTCCTTACATGAGGCCACTTCTGAGGTTCTTCTCACACGTTGGAACCCCTTTTTACATCAATGCATACCCTTTTCTTGCATACATTTACGACCCCTCGAACATCGACATAAACTATGCCCTATTCGAGAAGAACCCCGGTGTACACGACCCTAAAACGAAGCTCCATTACGACAACATGTTTGATGCAATGGTGGATGCAGCTTATGTTGCATTGGAGAAGGTTGGTTTCCATAAAATGGAAGTGATCGTCTCGGAGACGGGATGGGCGTCCCGGGGAGACGGAAACGAGCAAGGAGCGAACGAGAAGAACGCGAAAACTTACAACCATAATCTTCGCAAGAGGCTTATGATGAAGAAAGGGACACCATATAGGCCTAAAATGGTGGTCAAGGCTTATATTTTTGCTTTGTTTAATGAAAATTTGAAACCAGGGCCTACTTCTGAAAGGAACTTCGGATTGTTTAAGGCTGATGGAAGTGTTTCTTATGATGTTGGATTCAAAGGGTTGGTTCCTAGTTCAGCTTTCTCACTTGTTGGATCTGTTTTTCAGGTATCATTTACAGAATATAATCAAGAAACTAGTCATATTTGTTTTCTTTTAATAAAATTATTTAGACCGGTGTTTCGTTTCGTGTTTCATTGTCTCGATGACATTACCAGATAATGAAAGACCACGAAACACCGGATTAAAATCATTACTTGTTGAAAAGGGATTTGATTTTACTTTTCTTTTTTTTATCTTTTTTGCAGATATATTTTAGTTTAACTTGTGCAGCTGTAGTGATTATATTGATTTGATAAGGAGGAGAAATATGATGAGATGATGTACAGTTTCCACATTCTGCTGGATCAATTCTATTGTTCATAAATCAGTTTTCTTGAGGCTAAAATTCCTCTGTTTTTCTTTGTTTTTCTGTAAAAGAAATTTTAAATTTCTGTACAGAATTTAGAAAAAATTCAAGTTTAGCTGTCAATATTAGTACATAATGCTTAAGACATGACATACCAGTAATGTAATATTTCAAGATGGTATATTATGACATGATTCTTTATGAAATGTTCACATGAAATTAAACTTCATTAATTTCAAACTCTCATCATTTTCTGAATACATCCATATTAATATTTAAACTTTTCATTTTTACACCAGCATAGTTTCACAACATATACTCAAAAAAAGGTTGTGAAAGAGATTATTTTAAGAGAGAGATTATTTTAAGTGGTGGCATCGTTACTATTAAGTTCAAAATCTGCCCAATGAATCTGATCAAGAATGAGAATCAATCCCATTGCAAAGGCGCCATCAAAGCCAGCCTTCACTGAAAGCAAGAAAACGTCTTTTCCAAGCACGACTTTGGCGCACGAGTCCACTTTCCGGCGAATCTCCGCCACCACTTCTTTGTCTGAGTTGAATACGGTGCATTTCCGGCAAGCGAATGACCCCTCAATCTGATACTCCTCGCCGGGGTTGCTGTACACCTCCACCGTCATTCCCGACCTGCCGATCATCGACGATCGCCGCACGCTGAACAGTGCCTTCTGCCCCCTTCTCTCGCCGACGAACCCTTCCCACCGGTGGTGGAGGCTCGGCCTCTGTGCATGAGGACACCCAAAGATATATTAATCCTTATGTAAGGTTTGTTTTGGATTTAAATATGATTTAAATAAGTATAAGAATGTTAGATTTATTTATATAATTTGATTTACCTAAACGCTTTGAATAAGAAATGAATTAGATAATTGTAAATTGAATTAAAAATCCTTAAACAAACAAAGTCTATAATACTATTGACTGATTTAAATTAAAACGTAGTATGCGTTTGCTGCCCCAGGGCATAGCTCAAGTGGTAGAGGGGAGGGTGGAAAGGCCTTTCAGCTGAGCTCAAGTGGTAGAGGGGAGGGTGGAAAGGCCTTCCAGCTGAGCTTGGTTGCTGCAGGGTGGGAGTTCGAATCTTACCTTTGGCATGGATTTGGCTCCTTGCAAGCACAAGTTTAATAGTGAGCCCTCCCTATAAGCCACTTGAGGCACATCCTGCGATTTACCTCTTTCACCAATCCCCAGGGCAGGGGCGGTGGGGGCCCCTAATCCTGCGATTTACCTCTTTCACCAATCCTCAGGGCAGGGACGGTGGGGCCCCTAATGGTGGGGTACACCATTTTAGTATGCGTTTGCTATTCAATTCTATTTCTTTATTCCACTAAATACTAATAACACCCCAAGATAAATAATTATATATCCCTCTAAATTTCATAGCAAAAAAGCTTTTATTACCACCAAACAAAAATAACTTGCAAAATTATTAAAGAGATGTGAACGGTTTTCGAATAAATGCTTTTCGTGAGGTTTTGGGAAATTAATAGATAAATAAATAAATGAAATAAATAAAAAACCAAATGAAACATGAATTATTTATCCATTTTTATGAACTATTCTATTCCACAATTATAATTGAATTGAAACTTTATCACTTTTAATACTTTTAATATTTAATGAAAAAGGTTACCAATTTAAAATCAACAATACTTTTAAGCTCTATTCCCTCTGTCCCATATTTTTATGTTGTAATTTACAAAGCAATGGTGCAAATAAGTATAAGACGGATTGTAATTTACAAAGGAATGATGTAAATAAGTATGAAACGGACGGAGTATTATTAAACTTTTATTTATTATTAGAGTTTATTGTATAATCTTATTTATATCATTTAACCTGATTCTTATATTAACATAGTAAATTTTTATAGGATATCAAATTTTAGAGTTTAAGTGCACGATTCTAACAGCTAAATTAAGTTTTAACTTAATCTCAATCATAAAAAAAAATAATAATAAAATAAATAACTATCCACTTAATCATAATTTACACTTATAAACAATAAGGTGAACGGTCTAAAATTATCCCAAATTTTAATTAATAAAAAGAAATATACGACGTAGTTGAATGAAAATAATACTGGATTTTGGGTGGGATTTGTGTATAAGAAGAAATGGATGAATTGAAAAAACAAAACCTTGCGGCGGACGGTGAGGATGCAGCGTCCGGCGGCGTCCATGAGTACAACTTCGGCGGCGTCGGCGGAGTCAGGGCCGTAGGAGTCGACTCGAAAGACGAGAGTGCCCTTGGAATCATAGGCGGAGAAGCCATCTCCGGCGAAAAATAGGGAGGTTTTGAGTACGGTGAGATGTGTTTCTTCGGTGCATACGAATCCTTCTTCCACGATTGCCCCTCTCTCTCTCCTCATTACCCTTTTCTTCCTCTTCTTCTGATCGATCAAAGATGAGAATATTTATTTCATTGGTGCGGAGAATGCGTTGGAGTTGTGCTATTTATACTTGCTCGCGATGAGAGAAAAGGGGATGGAATTTGTATAAAAGTGAAAATTTTCGTTTACATATCCTAAATGACTGAGATGAGTGACAACTATGAAGATTAAGATATATAATATTTTAAAGTGTAGTGAGGTAAGAGAAATAATATTTAATGTGAAGTGTGTATTAGTGTTGTGTGTGGGCTCTATATGGAATAATTAATTGTTTTGGGTGGGCCCAACTTGACAAAAAATAAAATGTAAACCTTAATGTTGGACAATCCAAAATGAAAAACGTAAACCTTAATGTGGGACGGAGGGAGTATATAAATAAAATCTATACACGTAGATTATGAGTATTACTCCCTCCGTCGTTCGAAAGAGGGTATTTTTTCCATTTTGGTCGTCCGCTCCAAAGAGGGTCATTTCCTTTTTTACACATATGAACCCACACACACTCACTAATACAACTAAAATATGGGGTCCACACTCCCACTAATACAACTACCCACTACACATTAAATAATACTCCCTTCGTCCCATTTCAATATTTACATATTTCTATTTTGGGCGTCCCATTTCAATGTTTACGTTTCCTTTTTTGGAATATGAGATCCATCTCAAACAATTAATATATCACCATGGTCCCCACATCCAACACTAATACACCTACCCACTTTACATTAAATATTACTCCATATCTTTCCACCCACTATCTATTAAAATACTATAATCATTAATCAACGTGCAAAAAGTAAACGTAAACATTGAAACGGGACGGAGTGAGTAATACTCCTTAATCAACGTGCACTCTTTCGGGCAGACGGAGGGAGTATTATTTAATGTGCAGTGTGTGGTTGCATTAATGAGTGGGTGAGCCATATTTTAATTGTATTAGTAGGTGTATGGGTCTCATCTGTGTAAAAAGAGAAATGAGACTTTTAGGGGCGGATGCCCAAAATGACAAAATTAAACTCTTTGAAGCTGACAAGACGGAGGGGAAAATATTCAAAATTTTCTCTCAACTTATCAATTATCCAAATGTAACAAGAGTTATGGTTCGTGTGTGTTGACATTTTTACACACCTTTCAATAATTATCAGAGATCTAGCTCTTTCTATGCTGAAATTCTTACACACCTTTCAATATGCACTTCTTCAAAAAATTTGCATATTCCTTAATAAATGATAGAATTTCCTGTTACAATTTGGTATCACAAAATTTGTTACAAACTGCTGGATGAATTACTCCCTCCGTCCACCTTTAAGGGTGTCATTTGCTTTTTGCATGTGGATTAAGGAGTAGTATTATTATTTAATGTGTAGTGGATAGTTATATTAGTGGAGTTGTGAGCCCTATTTTTTAGTTGTATTGGTGGGTGTGTGTGTGTCCCATATGTATAAAAAAGGAAATGAGACTCTTGGAGGGCAGACGCCAAAATGGAAAAATGATACCCTTGAAACCGGACGGAGGGAGTACACATTAGATATAGATTAAGAGGGTGCTTATGAAGGGTATTAGAGAAGAGTAATGAGAATGAATGAGTATTAATTTTCAATCTTCATGCTTTTTATAAAATAATAGAAATCCAAATTCTTCAATCATTTTTATTAATTCAATAACTATTTCACCCTTCAATTAACCTCATTCTCATTAATAAAGAGAGATTAATAAAGGTTAAAGAGATTAATAAAGGTTAGAGTATTAATTGTTCCCCGTATTCTTTTTCATATATATGGTTAGAGAGATTAATAAAGGTGTTTTTTTCAACAACAATATAAAAAAAAAATTAAAAAAATCTCTTGTAAGAATTATGTGAATAGACATAAATACTTATGGATTTGAATGGAATTAACCACCTAAATTAAATTTCCTTCTATAGCCTCTTTCTACACCGTTGTTTAACCTCCGTCAGAAATATACTTTTCGTGTTCAATTGTGATCGAAATCCATCGTAAATCATGGATGTGTTTTTCTATATCGTAAAGAAGATGACAATAACTATGAGTGTGTGTTTATAATTATGTAAAAATTTGTTTAGTATATGCTAGTATGTCGGTTTTGTGTTTAAGTATGTTAAATACTCTAAAGTAGATATAAATTTGTATTACAATATTATAGAAAAAAGCTTCTCTATTTCATAACGTGTGTGTATATATATATATATATATATATATATATATATATATATATATATATATATATATATATATGGGTTTGTGTTTATAAGTATTGTGGTGTAAAGTATGTTTAGTTTATGCCAAAATATGATTTTCTTTTTAATATTTTTATGTGAGAATATTTGGAAAACATGAAAAATGTAGGGATACTTACTTATAGGTGTAAATTATACCCTATTATTACTTTTAGGTGCGTCATCCTAAAATATATACTATGAGATACCAAATTACATGGCACAATCCCAAATATACTCTTTTATCCTTTTTACGCAACATTTCAAAATGTAGTCTTTTTTTATTTTCCAGATTATTTTCCAAAGTTTTTCCCAATATCAGAATATGCACAATCTATGTACATTTCAAAATATAATTTTTTTAATTATCCAAAATTTTTTATATTTTTTTTATTTTCAGATTTTTTCCTTATATCACAATCTGCACAATCTATACAAAAAACTGCATAATATAGTATATTATTGCACAATCCAATATAATTATACAATTACAACCCAATATAATTATACAATTACATTATTGCACGATTCAATCATGAGATTTCAATTTCTTATAAGAAAAAAAAAACAAATGTAATATGAGATTAATAACTATAAATTATATTATTGTTTATTAAAATTATAATTACGTACAAGACACAATTATAGTTGGATAACACCATCCAACCAGCACAGCACAATTAATGTATATTTCTGCATAATTCATTAAATGTGTTTGCACAATTAGGTATAAATTTGCACAACATAGTTACATTGTTTCACAACTAATGTATTATTTTGAATCTTTACAAACAACTATACAAAAGTTTGAATCTTTACAAACAACTATACAAAAGTTTGTATATGGAATTTTTGTGGCTTTTAAGTCCAGTCCAGTTAGAGTAGTAGCTTCTTCTTCAACAATTCTGGATGATTCTTCATTGTGAGGAAAAATTTCAAATGAACTTCATAAATCAATCCCACAATTCTGGATGATTCTTCATTGTGAGGAAAAATTCCAAATGAACTTCATAAATCAATCCCACAATTCTGGATGATTCTTCATTGTGAGGAAAAATTCCAAATGAACTTCATAAAACAATCCCATAGCACGATGTGTGATGAACCAGATTAGGTGAGCATAGTTCTTTTAGCGATACAAAAGAGATCGCTCAAAGAGATGCACAGTCGGAGATGTACAGTCGGGAACTTACGCGGCGACAATAAATTGGCAGCAGATCTCAATCTCAATCAAATAGGCAGCAGATCTCAATCTCAATCCTCCTTGATAATGGCACGATGTGTTGCAGACAGGACATTGCACGATGTGTTGCAGATAGGACACGGGTTGGGTTGCAGACATAGAAGATGGAAATGGGTTGAGTTGCAGACACATGTTTTGTGTGAGAAAAAATTGATGATTTGTTAAATAGAAAAGTTAGAGAGAAAGGGGACGAGATAAATTAATTGGCGTGAAAATAGGAAGTTAATTTTTATCAATAACAAATAAAATCTAATTTTAAATATTTAATTAATATTAGGGTTATATTGGGTATATTATTTCAAAATTTTATAGGCAAAAGCTCCTGTGCACCCGGGCGCACGGAACACTTTCCGTGCGCCTTTAGAAATTTGTGCTAAATTGTATACCTTTTAGTATACAGATGTGTACCCTTTATTTTCTAAAGAAAAATCTGGGGGCACGAACAACACTCCGTGCGCCTTTAAAATTTTGTGTTAAATTGTATACCCTTTAGTATAAAAATGTGTACCCTTTATTTTCTAAAGAAAAAAAAATATTAATGAAAAGTGTATACCCTTTAGAACAAAATTGTGTACCTTTTAGTAATTAAAGTGTATACCCTTTAGACCAAATTAATGTACCCTTACCCATAATACAAAATTTCTAAAGGCGCACGGAATGTGTTCCGTGCGCCCGGGTGCACGCAAGCCTCACTCAATTTTATATCTTATAGTCATAAATTTGAATCGTAGTATCTGACGGTAATAACTCTCCGTGTGGTGTAGTTAAGAGTAATTAATCCTATTTAGGGTTATGATAACAAAAAAAAAATTAAAATTATTTTCTCAGTTCTCAACAAGGTATAATACATGATACATTCAAAACAAATGACTCTTTTGAAACGTAAAGCATGTGAACACTCCCTGTAATCTCTACATAATTCTGATCTCCCTTATTTATTTACAGACATAAATAGAATTGAATTGAATATTAGTTGTGGTGCTTTTCGAAGATCATCATATCGATTCACGTAACAACTAACAACAAACTTCGACCCACAAGGCTTTGAGATCATGTGGATATTTAAACACACGAAAAAATAGAGAAAATCATAATTAGAAAATTGTGATAATATCTAATAATTGAGATTCGAGTATGCTAACTCGTTTTATTCATGTTTATAAAAGTCATAATTTATTTTGATTTTAATATTTATTTTCAAACATATCATTATTGAGATTCTTTCGAGGCACGCCCTAGTCCCTACCAAGATGTTTAAGGGCCATAATGAAAAATGCCCTTTTTAAATTTGCAACATCTTTTTTTGCCCCCTTATTCTAAATTCATAAAAAATGCCATCTTTCCTATTTTCATTCCAATTTTACCCTCTACTTCTAATTCTAATTATTTATTACTGATTTTTACTTAAATCCCCCCCTTTTTTTTTCTTTTTTTTAACAAATAAGTCTTTTATCAGTTCTACCCGATTAATACCTTTTAATGATCGTTTAATACCTTCCTCATACGCATATATATAAATGTATATTCATCTATATATACTTATATATTTCATACTCTCATTTTACTTGAATTTTCAACATATTTTTCTTTTCAAAATAGACATAGTCCATTACGATCATATCAAGCACAACATACTTCCGTACATTAATTAAACAACATTAATCTCGTAATTAACCTACTTAAAATATTAACAGTACCTTTTTTTACCGTTAATCCACCGGGTATCAGGGAGGTTTTACAGCTGCTCCTCACAGCCAACCACGCGCCCCGCAGTGTGATGGTTCAATCCCGTTCCTTCAGCGGACCTCAGCACAACCCTGGTTCGTTTTCTACACCGGGTGTACAGGATGCTGCTATTTTTTTTCATCGGAAAGTATGGAGATTAAGGTTGCAGAATATAATGGAAGGTTACATACTTCGAGCAGTAGCCTAAGATTATTTATTTATGAAATAAAAATATTATTACACACTCATACTACTTAAACAAGAGGAGAAGACTCCTCTAGCTACCTATGGTAGCTGAAATAGAAACACTCATACAAGAAAAAAAAAGGAAACTACAATGTTTATTGAATGAGAGAAAACAGAGGAGAATGGTTGATGCTTTCTGCTTCCTCAAACTTCCTTATTTATAGAAGCTCCTGGATGTGAAATCCGGATTTCAAATCCTTTTAACTTTCAATAACGTCACCGCTTATGTCATTTTTCTTTCGTCAGTGCTTACGTCATTCCCATTGGATTCCAACTTTTAGCTGACTGGTTCCCTTCTCTTCATTGGATGCCCTTATCTGGTCCATCCCTCTTTTGACTTTCGCAGGAATCACATGACTCCTTACCCCTTTGAAAAAGTCATTCGACTCTTGCTTTTTTGAAGAGTCATTTGTCTCCTTTGGTATCCAAAGGGTCCTCCGACTCTTGCGTACCTCGAAGAGATTTTATTCTCTTCTTTTCACGTGTTCCTTCCTTTGCTGGAGAGCGTCCAGCAGTCCTTCTTCTTCCTATGCCTAATCTTACTCCTTTCCCAAATTATGGTTCCTTTTGGGTAGAGCAGTTTGAGCATATCTTTTTTGTCCATTGCCCAAAGTGGGCCATGTTGCAATATTTTCGATGGGTTTGTTTACTCATCGGTAACTTATTATCCCAAATAAGCTCTCGCTTGTCTTCGAGAGCATCCTCTGCAAATTGTGTTTTTCTTCCCGCTAAGGTGTTCAACAGGAAGGACCCGTTCATTGTTTTGTATTCGAATTTAAATGGTAACTTTACTTGATCCATGGCCTGAATGCAGGCGTACTAATCCCTCACTCTTCGAGTAGAGATTTGATCCTCTGAATATGTAGAAACCAAGACTGGTTCATTCCTATAAGACTTCTTGATTTTGTTTGATGCTCCCACATCTGGTCTTCTTAGTTTGATAAAATGAAAGGCTTCGTGGCAGCCTTTTCCAACTGGTTCTGGAGCCGCACTAGTGAAGTAAAGCTCCAATACATCTCCCCTGGACAACGTCGAGTTATTTTCCCAGGCCTTCACAACTGCTTTTCTTAGCTAATCTGGTAATTTTGAAAGTTTCAAGAAGCCTGGTGTGATAGTATATATTGAGGCTAGCGCCCCAAAATCATACCATTGATGTACATCGTTCGGACTTGAGCCTTCTCTCATCCAAACTTGAGGGTATAGTCTCGATACATTTACCCGGCATTTTTTCGAGCGGATTCCCTTTTTTGTGTTCAATTTCTCCCAACTGGCCTGGTACTCCTGCCAATGAGAAAAATCAGCTAAGTTAATACCAGCCTTAGCAGTTCCCGTCATAGGCCTAAGTCTGATCTCTTCCTCTTTTACCCCAGAGGTGCTGGGTTGACTCGACGACTATAGATGTGACTCCAGAGCCTCGATTTTTCCTTGGACCAGTTCTTCTTTCGAAAGTTCCAATCCAGAACTCGTACTAAGGGTACTTGAATCCCTTGCTCCGGGTTTAGAGCCCCATTCTCGAATACTCTTCTTTTGTTGATTATTATCAACAGACCTGAGGATTGGCTCTCGTAAGATCTCAAATAGATCCGCATTGTTGTGGATACAGCCTGATATATGACTAGGCACTTTGGTCCGATCATTCTCTTGTAATTTTTCTGCACGCTCAGCATTGAGTACCAGATTCTCGAATTCCCTTTTGAGCAACTCGAGATTGTCCATCAGGTGTCTTGAAATGATCATGATGAAATCTATCCTTTCGATCCTTTTGGTTCATCAAGATAGGCTTGTATATCACGAACTCATGCTCATTTTCTTCTTTTACTTTGAGTGAAGCTTTGAGCTCGTTTTTATCTCACCAGGCTAGTGGATCCTCATTGAAGTTCCCCTATATCTTTTACTTGACGTCCTCTAAAGATGTTTGTTCTTCGATTGTGACATATCTCTGTAGGTTTTCTCCCAAGCTTGCTTTGAGAAGGTGGATTGTTTTCTCCTTTAGTTTCTCCATCTTCTATCCTCCTCTAGTCTCGGTTCTCATTTGAAGGACTGTTTCGCCGTATTTCCTTCGATCATTCATCTTTGGATGGCTAAGTTTTCCTTCATCATCACCACGCCTGCTGCGAAATCTGATTGGCATTTTTCTTTGAAATGCATTACGCAGTCTTGGTGCGATAATCTTATGTTCACAGAGAGTTGTGAAAATAAGCCTTCTTGTTGCGCTTTCTTGGGTAAAACTCTTGAATATTTATAGGAAATTATTTTCTAACAGAATATATGCTTCGATATCATGAAAATATATCGATGGAGTCTTTACCTTATACCATGGGGTACGATCCGTACCTCCGATCATGATTTCAGCTTGCTTGATTCCTCTTTTAAGGATTAGCACCCTCTGCGAGAAATTCTTTCCTAGTACCGTTGGCAAATCTTCGCCTGAGCCTTTAGGAAAGACTCCCTCCTTTTCTGTGCAGATACCGGCTCCTAAATCGATGTATGCCGCAAAATACTTTGCATGGTGCTCCTTATATATCATCCCGACGGTGATATATATCGAAAATAGACTTGTGGCCATGGGTAGATCAGAGCTTCTTCTAGTAAACCTTGTATCTCTTCCCTTTGACCGTGAATTCCATTCCATCTTGTAGTCATTCCCAAGGTTTGTGATCCTCGAGAAACTCCAATCCCAGCACTAGTTGTTCTAGGAATCTCTCTGCAACACCCTCGATTATTAGCTCAAGATCCCCAAGTTTGAGCTGTCATTGGTATTTCCCAGTTGTTGGCTGTTGAAGATAATATAAGACATCACAATGAATAGAGTTTTCCTTTTTGGTGATATTGAATACTCCCTCCGTCCCAAAGATATTGACACACTTTCCTTTTTGGGTTGTCCCACAGAAATTGACATATTTCCTTTTTAAGAACATGGGACCCACACACCCATCACACTCACCACTAATACAACTACCCACTACACATTAAATATTATTTCTCTCACTTCACTTTATATTAAATTATTATACTCCTTAATCTCCGTGCCCAAAAAAAATGTGTCAATACTTCCGGGACGGAGGGAGTATTACTTTGACTTCTCTCCATCCTTCTGGGCATTTTAGTTCACCTTTAGTTGTGAACTTCTTTGGTTCCTAGATTACCTCCACGATCGGCTTCTTTTCCCATTTTTCACTAATTATTCTGTCTTCTTGAACATAAATTCTTCTCTGCTCGAATCTGAGGCTGTCTTGTCTGCTCCTGACCAGCTTATCTTTGATTCACAAATTCATGTCATAGATCAGCGGTAACTTCATTATTTCTGGCCTGGTTGCGTATGCAACCCTTTCGAACACTTCTGGTATCTCAATGTACTCCTTTATTTGGAATAGATCCGAATGATGAGTTTTGGAGAGAGTATATGAGATACTGTAGGTGATAGAGTACGGTCGGTTCTCTTCTTTCATCAAATCTTTATTCTTGAAGTCTTGATGAAGGGTGAGTACTCTACTGAAATCTTTATCTGCCAGATTATAGGCAATCCTTGGGTAGATGTAGGATGCCACTTTGCCTACATACAGGTTTCCTGAGATTCCTCCCATGCATGCCTCTCTTGAATTCTTGATCCTTTTATCAAAGATTGCTATATCGATTGGAGTATCGATACATTCTTTGAATGTTGCTTTGATAAGGATCCAAATAGCTCTGATATGGATCCAAGACATGGTCTTGGCAACTTTTTTCTGGAGTTTACTGAGTTTCTTCTTGATCTCATCAACAGGAACTAGTTTCATTTCCATTACATTTCCCATGAGCTCCATGGGGATGGCAATTTCCCCTTCGGTCACCTTGTATATAATGTTGTGCTTTCTTCTTTTGAAGCTGAGGAACCACTCTAATCGTCCCACGGTGAATCCATCGTATAGATCGAGTCTTGGATCCTCTCTCATGATTCTCATAAGAGTCTTATGAGATATAGATGTCTGGGAAAAGAATCCAGGCATATCCTCTTGCATCTCCTGTCTAAAGTTCTTCTTCACTCCAACTCATCTTCAGAGGATTCGTCTTGGCTGAAGAATTCTTCTTCGTAGATGCTTTCATATGAGGGTATATCTTCAAACTGATATACCTGTACCAGATCTTGGAAGTAAACTGCTTTCTCTATTTCTGGAGTGGTTTTGAACTATCGTACTCCCCGTTTCTGGTTTTCTGAGCAATCTGGTGAGATATGCCCTCGGGCTCCACATGTGTAGCAATTACAATCTTTGAATCTTTCATTGGCTCGTGTGGGTGCTCTTCGAAAGGTCTTTCTCATGAGAGTTCTTCCTGTACTCATCTGGTTTGATCCTGAGGATGAGACTTGACTTCTTGAACTCTATCTTGTTGGTCCAGACCTTTGCCCTGATTTATAGCTTTGGGCCTTCAGTTTAGACTAAAAGATCTTGATCTTCTGGACCTCCATACTCCACTTCTTTGAGTGTAAGGATGATTTTTCTTCATCCTTTTCTGCTTTCTTGGGCTTCTTCAAATGATAGTTGGAAGATCATTGCTTTCGCAGCATAAGGGTACTGTCTTGTTGGTTCCCCTTAATCTCTTGTAGTTTTTGTGTAGTGATGCCTGATGACACTACTCTGCAATCTTGGTTTTGAGGAAAGACATTCTTTTTGCTATTGAATCCAGCTCACATGGTTCATATTCTCTAATCAACATTTCTCTCCATGGGCTTGGAATTTTGGCAAAGAACAAGTGGAATACTTCCTCCTCCTTAATCTTTGATTTTCATCTATACTCTGTGAAGAGTTTGATATACTCCTCTACGTGACAGATGTCAAGTAGTTCCAGGCTATATAGGGCATTCATATACTTCTTCTTCTTTTCTTCTTCCATTCCTTCAAAGTAACCTACTCTGATGAAATGTATCTTGAAGATTTTGGCCATACGATCAATAATATTTTCGAGGTCTTCGCCTTCTATGGCCTTCTTCTTGACTTCGTATGAGAGCACCTCCTAGGCGCACTTTACTGATCCCTCCATGCTCATAGTTAGGAATCTTATGAACCCTTCTTTATCCAGCTCTAGTGTACTCTCTGTAATCTTCATTGCATTTGTCCATCCGTCGATCAAGGCCTCTCTGTTCTTGAAGTCTAGTGTGTCGAGGTTTAGGATCAACCCGTATAGATTTATCGGTTCAAGGTAAGACCGACCATATGTGGTATTGTGTAGGTTAGATCCTCGAACTCGACTTGCTCCTATTGACAATCCCAATGCCTTCATCTTGAAATTTCCTTGGGTTTGGGATGTCTCTTCTTGTCTTGCTCCATGGACTCCATGTGATCCAGAAGTTCCTTCATATTGGCTCAGATCCTGTCGTGTCTGAGGAGCCTGAGATTGTTGTTAAGAGTTCGAAGTTTCTCCAACATTCATTTTCAGATTTACGATAGTTAGTCCTTGGAAGGACTCATATAGATCTTGTAGATCCTTAAGACTCGCTCTTTCTATCTGGGGATGTGGATTCTCCTCGAAGGATAGCGATCATCTTTTCACTCTCCGTCTTCGGCCTTATGACCTCCGTCGTCTTTCCCTTTTGGTGTAAAAGGGGTTCTATTCTGAAGGTTGGTGGCAACCTTCCTCTTGTCCTTCTTCCCGTCACCTTGGTTTCTAGGACTCTACTTGTTATATCAACTTCTTGACGAGGTCGAGTTGTTTGTTCTGCAACGTCTCTACCTTATCCATCTTGAGGCTGATCTCAAATATCGTTTTGGACATGTTTTGACAATATTCTCCAAAAAATTTTATCGTCTTTTGTACTTCTCTAAGATCTTGGTTTATCTTAGAGTTATCTGTCTCGATCTCTTTCCACTCTGTCATTTTGACCACCATGAAAAGTGATATGGCTTGCAGATCTCTCTCGGACCTTGATTTGCTTGTCTTTTACATTGTTTGTATATGGGGACATGTACATGGATCTCAGTGAAACTTTGGAGTTCCACTATATTTCTTGATACTTCTTTTGAGTATCTTATTTCCATCTGGCGACTTTCCTCCAGATGTTCTACCTCGGTGTAGTTGGCATGGGCTTCTGCCAATTTCCATCTTTGGTCGAGACCATCCCAGAATCGGTCGTCGGCCTCTTCTTTTTTTTCGCAATTTGTCTATACAAAATATTATAGTATTGTTGTACAGAGCTGCTCGTTTTATCATATTCAACGGGCCAAAAATGTTGTTGCTCCAGTTTTGAACAGGGCTTATAGTCATGTCACTCTCGAATATCGAACTTTCGTTCGGATCCATATTTCTTTGAAATTCTCCTCTCATTAAGTGATATAATTATATAATAATTTTTTCATTCATAAATAAATAAACCTGGCTCTGATACCATTTTAAAAGCGTGAAATTGTAATGAAATTCAAGTAAATAAGTGTATAAAGTTTTCGTAAAATATTAAGGGTATTTTGGTCCATTTGGGTATCAATCAGGTATTAAAATTATTTGTTGGGAGATACTCAAAATTATTTAAATATGAATTTTAAAATAAGGGTTAAGTGCAGAATAGTCCATGAACATAAAATGTGGGCAGTTTTGATTATTTTTTAATAGGTGGGCAAAACAGATTTTGCAAATTTGAAAGAGGGCAGTTTTGTATATTTCCCTATTTAATGTAAAAAAATAAAGTATACTCCCTCCATTTCGCTCAAAGGGTTGTTTTTACTTTTTGACACGTGGATTAAGGAGTATTATTATTTAATGTGCAGTGGATAATTGCATTAGTGGGAGTATGAATCCCATATTTTAATTATATTAGAGGGGGTGTAGGTCCCATGTGTGTAAAAAAAGAAAGGGAACCCTTTGGGTGGGACGACCAAAATAACAAAAATGAACCCTTTGAGTGGGACGGAGGGAGTACTTGTTACACATTTTGCTAATTTTGAAATTTTTTAAAAATTTATATGAAAAATACTTAGGTAAAATCATCTCGCATAATGACTTCTTTGAAATGAATAATAAGGGATAATTTTATGATGAAAAGTAATACCAATTAATGAAAATTGATAACGATGTTATGAACTGTGTCATGAATAATTTATAATATAAATAAAAATGCATAATAATTTAAAAGAAAAGTGATAACATCTCTAATAAAAAATTAATAACTAATTACTAAAGCATAAAATTATGTCGTGACAGTCTTAATCAAACATAGTACTATGTTATAATTTACTCCATAGGTAGGAATACCGCACCAGATCGAAAATAAAGGCAAATACTTTGTAATCGAGTTCTGCAAATTAATTTATTGATTATTTTTTAATACATTAAAAATACCTTTTTCAAAAAAATAATTATTACTCTTTTAAATAAAAATAAAAATAGTATGGCTACTTAAATTTTTGCACTCTGACCGGTTAATCTTTAGTATATGAAAATTTACTTTTTACAGAGATGAAATATTATTCTTTTTAATGAAAAATATTACTCTTCAAATTTTAATATGTTATTACTTTTTATATACTTATTAGGATGATAATATTTTTTTATTTAAGAGAATAATAATTCATCTTTTTAAAATAAATTTTTACAAATTATTAAAAAGTAATTTTAAAAAATTGGTAAATGTATTCAAAGGAGACCCCTCAAAAAATTGATACTCTAAAAATATTATTATTGCACATTTTTTATTAATTTAATTTAAATTAAAATTATAAGTACTCCACTGTCCACTCAATTCTAAAAGCATTAACTCTAAGAGAATGCACATATTATCCAGAAAAATTGACAACACACTTATGGTGATGCAACTGCAATGAATAGACCTCGTTTTAGTTTAATAATTAACAGTGTACACTTAAGGAAATAAAAGCAGCCAAATAATTTTAAAATATATTATCTACTCAAAAGCACTTGATATGTTGCACCTAATCTTTTGGCCACGTAAACCTCATTACTCTCGATCATATCAATCCTAACAAATACTCCTATGTCGTTTACCATATTCTTGGTCTGGGATATATATATTAATTCAACTCCTCTTAAATAAATATTAATGACGTGTCATATTTAAATCTATATAGCTCTCCAAGGTTTAAAGTATATTGCAATTATATAATTGCTTATATGTCCATGTGGACCATTTCTCATGGGCTACATATGTGTGTGTTTATATAAACTGATTATTGTGTCTACATTTAGCAAATATACATGTATGGTCTACATGTATATGTCATTAATAAAATCTTTGGTTGATGAATTGATTACTTTGACAGTAGCGCAGAGGGTATTAATAATACACCCTACGTCCCGATATTTTTCACCCACAAGAGAGCATTTTGTAAATTAAGAAAAATATTTATTTTAAGTGTATAACATTGGAAAAAAAAAAAGGGGATATATTGGATAATTCAAAGAAAATAAATAAATAAAACACCTGATCATATCCATATATTTGGAGAATGTGTTTTTTTTTTTACTAAATTAAGAATTATGTAATACATTTATTGTTTTAGTTGGGGTTTAATTAGTAAAACTAGATTACACGTCATAAATTATGTTCTTTCTACCATACCAACTTATGTCTTCTCGTTATTCCGTGCGCCATCATGTGTATTAAAACAAATTACTAGATTGCAAAGAAATTTTCTCTTGGGGGGATGTTAGGAAAATTGCATGGACCAAATGGTCCAATATCACTCAAAATAAACTCAGAGGGGGGTTGGGGCATCCAGGATGTCAATGAGTTTGATTTGTCATTATTGGGGAAATGGGCATGGCGAGCGTTGAATGAAGAGGAAAAATTTTGGGTAAGGGTTCTATAGGCTAGAAAGATAAATATCTTGGGCTTGGGGGAAGGGAAGAGGGGGTGAGCTCGGCTGTTCTTAATAAGGGTTGGTGGGGGTCAGTATTGAAAGCAATCAGTGATCAACATGGGGAATGGTTTGAGGAGAAATTAGAAAGGTTGGTAGGAAATGGTAAAAACATTAGGTTCTGGGAAGATAGGTGGTTAGATTGAGTCCCACTTAAGTGTCAATATTCACGTTTATATGCTTTGAGTAATGCAAAAGGTCAAGTTGTGTCAAATATGGGGGTGTGGACTGAAAATGGGTGGGAATGGCAGTGGATATGGAGACGGGAACTTAGGTCTAGGGAGATTGAATTCTTTAACAAGTTGCTCATTGATGTTAACAGGATCACTATTCACAGAGAACTTGATGACAGATGGAACTGAAAATATGAAGGCGAAGACGAATATTCTGTGAAAACAACATACAATTTGTTACAGGAAAGAAAGCAAGGAGGTGAAGACAGCAATAAAGAAAATTTTTAACTACTTTGGAAATCAGTGGCGCTTCTAAAGTAAAGGTGCACTCATGGCGGACACTAAACAATGCTCTACCAACATTGAAAAATCCGAGGAGAAACTTCTTACAAGAGAACCAAGCCGCTTTATGTACTCTGTGTCAGCAGGAAGAAGAATCCACGGAACACTTGATAATCAAGTGCTCGAAAAGCTCAGCGATATGGTCAAAGATCCTATCATGGTTGAATATCTCTACTACATTACCAGCAAACATTCATGACCATATTTTGCTATTATGCAATCTCATCCCAAGTAAACGAGGGAGATGTATCATGTCAAGCATTTGGATTTGTTGTTCGTGGCATATATGGAGTACCAGAAATTCCATAATCTTTCAAAATGCAACATGGGAGCAAGAGAGTTTCATGGAGGAAATTAAACGTAGAGTCTGGAGTTGGATCATCCTCATTAAAGAAGGTACGATAAAAGAAATAAATTTTAAGACTTGGTCGATCAATCCAAGGCAATGCATTGAATTTTGACTTTTAGTTTGAGTTGGGGGATTTGTTTTGGAATAGAAGCTCAAGGAGGTTTAACGATTGCACCGTTGTCTTGCATTTTAGTTTTTTATTGTATTACTTGTAAACTTTGGGCAATTCTCATGCTTTTTTTAATGAATTTTTACTCATTCTAAAAAACAAATACTCTTCATTTATGACTTATACACTCTCTCATACACATTACCCCTACTTTTGCTCATTGTTTTACATAAATTTAAAGCGTATCATACTTAAATCTCAAAACAAATAATTAACACTATTTATTGAAATTACTAAATTGACTTATTCCTAAATCTATTTTATTATTCCTAGATAAACCCAAAACAAATATCACCTTAAGTGTGAAAAATAAACAATAAATCTGAAGGTTAAAATAATAACCTATGGAGTATTCGATTCACATTAAAGTTAATATTGCCCAGTAAACCTTAATTGCACTTAAATAATTTAATTTCCTTCTAAACTCGTTACTTAAAAGCAAAGACATAATTAATTATACCCTTTGAAAAGGTGGATTATAATATTTCATTAAAAATTAAGGTAATTCTAATACTTTTTTTATTTATGATATTTATAAGTTCTAACAACTCATCTAATAATTTTAGGGAATCAAACACCACCTGAAGATATCCATTTTCTCATTTTAAAAAAACTCATGCATGATCTTAATATATACTAATTAATATAATTATCCACTACATATAAAATAATAATACAACTTCCACTTAGAAAAATAAATGTACTGCGAAAGGATATTATTTTTTAAACTAGTAAGATGTAACCTAGTTATCAAAACAAGCTCTTTCCTTATGGACAGAAAACTTGAAACCTTTAACCAATAATGTAGGAGTATTTGTTAATTTGATGAATCGATGGAGCTTGAAGAGTGTTTAATTTAACTAAAATAATTAATAGTCCTTTCTCTATTTTAAATAATCGTTCAATCATTTTATAATTCGTTTGTCCCTTAAAATCAATCGTACTCAAAAAATGAAATAACATCTTAATCCAAAATTTCAAAATTAATCGTAAAATTTTCATCTTTTTTACTACACATTACATAATTTATGTATACATTATTTAAACCCTAAAATAAAAAAAAAATTACCAATAAAAAAACAATAAAATTATTTTAAAAAACGTGGAAAGAAAAAGGTGAAGCAAATGTTTGGTCCAAAAGATTATATTTGATTCTTGATTCGACGATTTGGGTGGATGATCAACTAATTAATTAATCAATGTTACATGTTTAATTAAAAGCATGACCAATCGACGTATTTATACACTTAATTCAACTTATTATTGGCCAACGAATCATGATTATTTTACAAACCACTAATTATTAGAATCAATTCAAGAGACCATTGAATAGAGCACTATTTATTAATGGTTTGTTTAGTACATTGAACGTATACACGTACACGCTCACGTTATTAATTTATGAATTCAGTTTTTTTATTTTTTTAATTTTTCTTTTGTGAAGATTGATCACCTACAATAAAATAAAATTATAATTTTGCTTATCACTTAACTAAATACTTGCAATATTTTTACAAATTATATTATTTTATTATTATTATTATTATTATTATTATTATTATTATTATTATTATTATTATTATTATTATTATTATTATTATTATTATTATTATTATTATTATTATTATTGCACTCACAATAAAATATAAAATATAAAGCAAGTACTTCTCTGAGACCGATAACTTCGGCGAAATTGATAAGAAATAATAGATAACATTTTAATATAAAAAATAATATTTAATTGATTAAAATTGACGACTACTACCATACAGTAAATTATTTTATGAACAGTTTATATAGTATTAATTAATAATAATAATAATAATAAGTGCTAATATCTAATGAAAATGATAATCAAGAGACACTCTCTTGTGAGAGGTTATAAAATGGATCGACTCATTACTAAAGCATGCTTATTATATAGGTAACGTATGATTATTTGTAGTTAAAGTATGTTAATAATAAATTATATTATATTACCCTAAAATCATACTTTAATTCATCATTTATTCTATTTTAGAAAACATACTTTAACAATCAAATACTTTATTTACTCATATAATAGGCATGCTTTAACACGTTTCTGTCTCACATATATAACGTCTAACAAGAGAATTTGTTGATAATCAATTACAAAAGACAAATACTTGCCTAGGCCCATCTTTTTCTTTAAAAATGGTACAACCGGATCCATTTAGCCCATTTTTATTTTTTCGGTTATCTGGGCAAGCCCATTTCACATTACTGTTTTATTTTTTAAAAGATAAAAAACGTGACAGGGGTTCTATTCTGCTCATATTCCTTCTCGGTTTGCGCGCTTCTTCTATCGTCGGTTCGCGAAACCTCTTCTTGTGTTCTCCATTTGCAGCTCCTTTTCCAACGTCGGTTCTCGTGTTCCTGCCTTCGGTCGTCCGACGCCTTTGGTATTTTTCATTTTTGTTAATCGTCGTAGGAGTTTTCATTTTTGTTAATGTATTTTCTACTGATTTTTGTTTCTATCTTAAAGTTATTCTATAGTTTTCCATCCTTAATTTTTGGGAATCGTTGCTACAAATTATTGATTTTTGTTCTGGAATTTTGACGATAAATGTATTTTTTTAGCCAATATTTTTGATGTTGTCGTGTTTTTCATATCTACTGAAATTTTATTTTTCTTGTGTACATATGATTTTTTTTGTTTAAATAATCTCAGTTATCCTTTTTAGCAGTTGGAAAATAGTCAGCAATTTGCACTAGGTTAAGTAGATAGAACTCTTGTTTTTAAATTCTTTCATTAATTGCGTGCACAATTTTTTGTATATTATTTACTTGGATTTTCATTGTAGGTTTGTTGAGATAATTTTATAATGGATAGAAAACTATGTGTTCTTCCTGTGCAAGGTCCTATGTTTCATAGAAAACATAGACGTATAATTCAAACTCGTTCTAAAAGTTCTAAAATTTTACAAGAGAAGTTGATGGAGAAAAATCAAAACAGAGTTGGTGATAAAGGAAAAAACAAGGAACAGATCATGGCTGTAATTCTCTTATCTTGTATGATGATAAACCTGCACAGAAATCAATGGATTCTGGTGCTGAAACTTGACCAAGATTTTATGCAAGAAGAATGAAAAGACAAAGAAGCCCTATTAGATTAAATGAGGATAGGTACATGTTTTTTTATTAAATGAGATACATTGTTATTATTTTGTTGTTTTGATTTGTTTCTTTTCTGTTGTACATTTATATTGTAGTGAAATTGGACAGACTGAGACGGACATTCCTGATAGTGATGAGAGGAGTTCAAACTTCAGGAATGATAGGAATCAAAGATTTGATTGATTTGATTCTCTTATGTTGTTATACTCTTATATTTATTCTTTGTTTGTGTTTGAAATTGTAGTGAAATTGGATACACTGAAACTGTAACCCCGAATACTGATGAGAGGTGTCAAAGTTAAGGAATGATATGAATCAAAGGTTTGATTTATTAGACTCTCTTATGTTGTTATATTCTTATATTTATTTTTTGTTCTTTTTTGGAATTGTAGTGAAATTGGGCAGACTGAAACTATAATTCTGGACAGTGATGAGAGGAGTTCAAAGTTAAGAAATGATAGGAATCAAAGGTTTGATTGATTAAACTCCCTTATGTTGTTATACCCTTATATTTACTCTTTGTTCTTTTTGAAATTGTAGTGAAATTGGACACACTGAAACTGTAATCCCCGATAGTGATGAGAGGAGGTCAGAGTTAAAGAATGATAGGAATCAAAAGTTTGATTAATTAGACTCTATTATATTGATATACTCTTATGTTAATTTTTTTATCTTGTTGAATTTGTAGTGAAATTGGACAAACTGAAACTGTAATCCCCGATAGTGATGAAAGGAGGTCAAAGTTAAAGAATGATAGGAATCAAAGGTTTGATTTATTAGACTCTATTATGTTGATATACTCTTATATTTATTTTTTCTTCTTGTTAAATTTGTAGTAAAATTAGACACACTGAAACTGTAATACCTATTATTGAGGTCAAAGTTAAGGAATGATAGACAAAGGTTTGATTCGTTGGACTGTTTTTTCTTTAGATGTATTTGTGTTGCTGCGCTCTTATTTGTTCTTTTTGAAATTGTAGCAATATATCCAAAAACAAGCCTGCTGGGATTGCAGAGAAAAGCAAAAAAACAAAAACTCCTAATCTTAGAGATAGGAGGTATCATTTTTGTGTTTCTAGTTTCGAAAGTTACTCTTTCCTATATATGAGGTTACTTTGTGTAATAATTTAAGCTACTCTGTATATTTTGATTCATTTTTATGATATCAAATTTGATCTTGTTTACTATTTACTGTTTAATGGGTTACTCTTTTTGTTGAATTGGTTTACTGTGAACCAGATTTTACTTTACTGTTTGTAGTTTTTATTTGTTTTCATTTTGTCCATATTTTGTGATGTTTGGTTATCAACTTCTAGTTTTTATTTTTCTATTATTTTGTTCATGGAAAGAAGTAGATGGATTTGAAATTATTTTGTATTAAACTTGAAGTAAATTAAATTAGTTATATGTGATATTCTTTGTTTTGATATTTATTTTTTATCATTGGTTGCAGTCCTATTGATGATGAGATCCCTATAAAGTATGTAAATTTTGAATACATTGTAGTCTTTTTTTTTGTATAGCAAATTTGTTTTATCTCTTATTACATTTAGTTATATCTATATTGCAGCGAAATTCCTATTATAAGATCGAAATCATCCAAGCCTGTTACTAGGGGATCTAAAATATCCAAGCCTGATGGGAGGACAGAGAATAGAAAAAAATCTACTCCTAATATCAGAAATAGCAGGTAATTAATGTTTCTATGTTCCTAGTTTCGAAGGTTACTCTTTCCTATATATGAGGTTGCTCTATTCTATGATTTAGGATACTAAGTATGTTTTTTATTCATTTTCTAATGTAAAATTCCTTTATTTAAATTATTTTGTATTATTTATTGTAGTCTTGCTGATGATGATGATGATTTTGTTTCAGATGAGATCCTCTTGAGGTATTTAAATTTCAATACATTGTATCCTTTTTTCTTTTTCTGTAATATTCTTTTTGTTTGTTTTTTATGTTTATTTTTATTTATATTGTAGAGAAATTCTATTAGAAAATCTAAACCAACAAAGCCTGTTACTAAGATATCTAAAAAGGGAGTATCGACTTCTACAGCCAACAATAAGAGGTATTACATTTCTGTTCATAGTTGACTATTTATATTAGTTACAATGAACATTTTTAATCATTATTATTATATTTATTGCAGTGATAAGAAGCAAGCAAACGAGTTGACCACAGACTTAGGAAAAAGTAATTATACTTTTTTTATTTTGTTTTTTGATTTCTGTGTTTTGTCAATTGATATATTATGCTTATAATGTTTTTATTTTTTTGTCCAGCGGGTTATTTAGCCATTGCAGGCCTAATGACCTTAACACTGTTGTGCAGAAGTTCAATGAAAAGTAGAAGTCTGATATTAAGGAGCTTGGGTTTGGTATCTTATTGGAGTTAAAAGTTGATAAATGTGTTAATGTAGATCTCATGTCATGGTTGGTTGATAACTTCAATAGTGGTAGTAGAATGTTAACCGTGGATAATTATCAGAGCTTCTGTGCTACTCCCAATGATGTCTATGATGTTTTTATGCTGCCAAGGAATGATGGTATGGATGTGACAATATTTACAAATCTTGAAGTGTCAGAGTTTCTCGATTTCATTAAAGACGAATATGATATAAAGGCCAAAATGCATTGTGGTTGTTTGGTTGATCTTCTTTTGAACAAGTTTGAGGATGGAGGTGTGGATTTTAAAAGAATATTTGTGTTGTATGCTGTAAGTTCTTTTTTTGCACCTGCTGTCAATGGGTCTGTTAAGAGTCGGCTTGCTAAATCATTGGAAGATGTGAGTATGATTCCCAAACTTGATTTGTGCAAGTTTGTTTTGGATGAGTTTTGTTCTTCTATTTCCAAGTTTAAGCTAAGATCTAGTACACGCATTGGAGGATGTATTCTTTTATTTCAAATCATATATTTTCATCGTATGATTTGGAGGAGAATACTAGAACCTGTATCCATTCCTCTTATACTGCATTGGACAGATATTAAACTGACCTCAAGGAAGAAGAAAGAAATAGAAGCCGGCAAATTTGGTCTGAGAAAATTGAGTGATAGATATCCTCTATCTGCAAATGGAGCTGTCAAATCTGTTGACCTTATGATTAGCCATAACTTGTAGTCAGGTTGACCAATTCAAGAATTTATCAAACCACATGGAAGAAGACGCTAGAGCTTAATCGATCTCACGTTTCTTGTAATTTTATAGAGACGAATCATCAAAGGAGGTTGTTCAAGCAAGTAAATAAAATCAATCAAAGCAAGCAGACAAGCAATGATCAACAAGCAAGATATATAGATGAGGGGTGGTTTTCCAAATTGATTAAAAGGGAGATTAACAACAATCAAGAAGTGGTAATTCTAGGAATTATGTATCAAATTCATATATAACATGGATATAAGACTAAGGGCCAACACTAAGTTCACCTAAACTCCCTCTCGAGATGGATAGGATATGAATCTCAATTAGCTCAACGGATTGGTTCTCACTCAAACAATTCCAACTAGGTACTAAGCTTGAAATGAGAGTCCCTTCACACAATTAATCAACCTCTCGATCAAACCAACTATATATTCTATCAAAGGGTTCTAAATTCTAAAGGATTTCTCAATCTCTTTACAATTTATAATGCATATGAAGTGTTTGATGAAATGATTCACTCAATTATCCTAAGAACATAATTAATTTCTCAATATAATCACATATTTAGAACAACTAACCACACAAATCATCATAAACCTCAAGATCTCAAACATCAATGATATAAAATCTATTTACCCAATCAACATATGAATTTAAATACACAAATCTAAAAATTATCCAACAACTCTCATGTTGCTAATCTCACAAGGGAGATTAGCCTAACATATTCATAAGAACATTAATATAGACATTAAAATCCTTAAAAAATATGATGAACAATAAGGATTCACTACAAAATATGGATGAAAACTCCCTTGAAGTGCTTCAATGGTGATCTCCTTCATTCCTTTGCAATTCTCCTCTCTTCATTGCTTCTTGTCCTCAATTGGATGAAGGTTTGAATGGTGGGATGAAGGTAGATGATATGAATGAAGAATGGATGAAGATGATGGTGTGAAATGGGAGAAATGGTGTATCAGGTGTGTGGGCAGCTGAAAATTCGGATCCAATCTCTATAAAATGTTGAATGGAGTGATATTTATACCCTTAGATATCTTCTAGAAGGAATCAAGATTTTTTTTGAATTTTAACACCTACACGGCTCGAGTTCAGTACACGGCCCGAGTCGTGTCTAGGGTTTTTGGTCAACGATGAACTTCAAACAGCGCACGGCTCGTGCGTTGTACACGGCCACAAGAGTGGCCATGTTGTGATTTCTGACGACCGCGCACGGCCAAGTCTTACAGGCCCGTGCGTGGTACATGGGCCGTGCGCGCTACACAGGCCGAGTTCCAAACACGGCTGGCCGTGTTTGTGCTACTTTGCTTCCTTCTTTCTCTAGACTCCATTTTCGCTCTATTTTTCACCTGTTTTAACACGTGTAAGCTCATGCTCACACAATTCCATAAAAACACAAAAACAATTAAATAACACATAAATACAGATAAAATACTACAAAAATGGATAAAAAAGATACTAAAATCTAGGTGAAAATATCACTCATCACACCCATAAACTTAAAGTATTGTGCGTCCCTGAACAACAAAAAATTATAAATCACGGGGTGAGATTTTCACCTAGAAAAAAACTAAATGAACATAAGTAATAACGCATCATTAGTAATAAGAATTACAAAACATGCTAAGTCATCCTACAACATTAAAATTATAACATGCAAAAAATATTAATAAGTTCAATCACAAGAGAATAATAGTGTAATATAGTCCCTTTTAGTCCAAGCCTCACATAGGTTATAAATGTCACTCAACACTCTTTAAAGTAGTAAAACAACACTCATCAATCGATGGGCTCGACTCTCTATAAGCTTGCTCGTGGTCTACATTCACAAACCACCAAAGTTTCCATTAGTGATCAAAAAGGTCTTTCTTTGAGGATGTAATGATAGGCTATTTGGTAGGGTATGAAGAATATAGGTAAGAGTGACTAATCATGTGTAAGCAATCGAAGAGGTAGCTACTTTCTTCCATACTTTCACTTATCTTTCTTCTCTTCTCAACTTTGGTAATCACAAGCACTAATCATCAACTTCCTTGAATTGAGCTTCTTTATAAATCAGGCTTTCTTCTTTGAATTTTTATTTTCTTGAGCATCTTGTTGTTGCTTTACTCATTTTTCTTGTTTTGAGGTTGCATGTTCACTCTTGTTTGTGATCTTTCATCCTTTTTCTTACTTGTTTACCATTTTCTTTATTCTTTTGCTTTCTTATCAAACTTTTCTAGCCACCATCTCCTCAATTATTCACACAAAAGGATAAATATGTAATGTTTAAGTGGGTAATCATGGCTTGTAATGTGCTAAATTCACAAGAAATAGGCTTATAGGCTTAAAGTGGCTGACTAGGGATGATATTCATAGTAGGGAAATATATGGCAATGACTATAATAACAAGGATGACCTTAGATCATATCACTAATCTCCATTAATAGGGCTTATTCCTATAGTCTTTGAGCAAGTTCTAGCTTATCAAATACAACCAATCCACTCATGAAGAAAAATACCATTTATGCACGGTTGAGGCTCAAACGCTCACAAGCTTGTGCTCGGACCTTAAGGACTTATTACACCACATTCATCTCAAAATTGAACAAGTTAAGTAAAACATGTCACAATTCGAAAGTGTAGAGATTCTTAATCATAACTTGTCATCACTTATCACAACGACATGTCATCACTCACATTCAAAAATGACTCACAACATCCTAAAATAAACCACTAAACAACCCCTAAACAAGAATAAAAAACACACAAAACATATAAGAAAAGACTCAACAGACAAGAAACAAAACAAAAGCACATAACATGCAAAAATAAAAATTCCATCATAAAATAATGAAGCACACATTCATAACATCCATAATCAATTAAGCTCACAAACATCCCCATCTTGATTGAAAATTAAACCTCCCAAAAACATAATACATGAAGCAACATGCTAATCACATCAATCCAAATCAACATTCATGTCAAGCAAATAGAAGTGGTAGAGTATAGAGTGAACTCCCTCAATAGGCATTTATGTTAGACTAAAATTGCGCACTCCAATTAAATCCCCAAGTGTAGGGATATCAATTATAGAGGCAAGTACCCCAGTTAAAAATAATATCGTTCCCATTGAGACAGCTAACTATTTATTTATTTTATATTACTATTCAACTAGAATTTAAGTAACCAATTTCCAAGTGTTTGAATTAATTAATTACTAAAGAATTGAAATGACAAATAACAAAATAAATTAAAGTAAGGAATATTCAAGATTAAATCAAGAGAGAAATAACAGCTCTAAGGTATCAGGTTTAATGTAGTTGCTTTGGTCTCCTAGACGCCCTACTGTTCATTCATACTGTTTTAATGAAATACATTATGAGATAATGCATTAATAGTTTTGAACCTCCTTCTTAGATACTAATAAGGTAAATTTCATAAACCTCCGGATAACCAATTCGACTAACATATATTCTCAGAAAGTACTACTCAAACCTATTCACTTCCTACTTGAATTCTTAATTGCATTGTTCCACTAAGACACTCAAGTACCTTGTTTACCAGCCCTTAGGATTATCGTGTTCACGGGCAAACTACTATAATCCTTAGCAAACAGACAATATTAAACACATATGCACCCAAGCTAACACAACATATCAAGCATCATGGGTAACATCAATAATATGCTATGAAGACATTATAAATGTATAACAAAGTTTGGATAAATCAAATAAACAAGGATTATCAACAGTATGAATTCACAGGATTAGTCTAGATTCCAAAATCAAATACATTAACCTTCAATCCTTAGAACTATAAAAGTAATTAGCCCATAAGGTCACAAACAACCCTCATGGCTATCGAATTTATAACAAAATAAACAATTGAAAAGAATAGAGAAAAATACGAAACCCTAGTGTCACGTGGTTCTCGTTCCCCTTTCGTCTCTCCGATTGGATTGGCTCTCAAAATCCACTTGAATCTTCCTCCGGACCGATGGGATGGATGGATGGATGGTTTGATGTGAATTGGGGAATGGATGGATGGTGCGTGAATTGAATTCACGTTATGTTTCTGTGGTGAATGATCGGTTTCCTCTCAAAGTGTTTGTTCCCTCTTTTTATACCATAGGCCACGAAAACTGACTTTGCTGGGCTATCTTTCATGTTTGTCACACACAAGGGATTAAAAATCTCGATTTTCGGCCCAAACTAACGCAACAAGAGTTGGAGTGACCAACTCGAGTTGCCAACACGACTCGAGTTGCCTTGTGTTGCAACTCAAGTAACCCAACTCGAGTCGTGTTGCCAAGTCATGCGTCCGCCTGTCAAGTCGAGCTGCCATACTCTGAAACTAATTTTCCTCCGTACACCAACACTAGTCGAGCTGGCAAGTCGAGCTACTGCCTGTCAACTTGTGTTGGCTCTCTGGACACAATTCGCCGCTGCTCTACCTCACACGACATGCCACTCAACTTGCCTTCAACGCAGCTCGACTCGAGCTGCAAGTCAAGTTGCACAAGACAAGTCGAGTTGGCTCACTAACCACTTCTGACCCCCTATGGTACCTTACTCGACTCGAGTTGCTAGGTCGAGTTGAACCTTGCAACTCGAGTAAGGCCTTCTTGAGCTCGCTTGAACTTAGTCGCATTTTTAGTAAAATGTCAAGAGCAACTGTACTCTACCATTGTTGTATACGCGTGACCAAGTGCAAAATTTATAAGATTGTCATCCCAAGGGAAAGCAAACATTGGCTAGTATCCGAATTGTTCATCGATTTATGCTTTGTAAAGATAATATGTTTGAAGGTTTGGTATTAAAACAAATGATTAAAATTCTACTCAAATAACTAGAATGTGAACTAGATAAGTAAATGATCAAATAACAAGCAAATGATTGATAGAATGGATATAGAATACAATTTAAAAGAGAGCAAGGCTAATCATACTTATAGTTGAGACTTGAGCTAGATATGCAAAACCCTTCATAGTAATTTTCATTAATTTGTGGATTAAAAGCAATCACAAATTTACTCCTAGTCCCTACGGCCAAGGCAACTAGGTTCTCGACTCTTTTACAAGCCTAAGTCTCCTAAGATTGGTCTTAACCTCAATTCCCTTAAGGTACTATGATCATAAGTTGGTTCTTTTTACTCAATTTTTTAAGTGTCCCTCTATGAATGTTCTAAGCCTAAGGAGGGTATGGCTTACCTCCCCTTATACTAACATGCATGCACAACTCAATATATGATTCAATTAAAGCTTCACTCACAACATTGGAATGACCATCCTAATATAATGAATAGAGAATTTAATCACACATACATTGAAATGAAACATGATTGATATATCATAGAAGAAAATCCACAAATCAATTCAAATCACTACTCAAGTTTTACATATCTAACTCTTCCCGTCAACCACTCATATGAGTATCCCTACTAGAAAACTAGCCACTAAACATGGTGATTAATTCATTACAAGTTATATTTTCTCCATTTGAGCCATAATAAGAAGAAAATTAACAATTGAAAAGTATATTTGCTTCCCTTGCATAAGAAAAGTCTTCCTCCTCTTCAATTGATTGACTCCTTCAACAATTGATGCTCCAATCTTCTCAAATGGTGATAGGATGGATGGGATTAAGGTTTTATGGATTGAAAATGTAAATCAAATGGTGGTTTGATGGATCTAGATGGTAGAGATGGATTCTGGATCTAGTGTGTGAGGAAATGTGGTGTTTTAGTGTGTGTAACTGCTCCAATCCGATCTTCAATGAATTCCCCCTTTAATTTCGCACAAATCATGGTTTTATATCACTTATGGACCTTCTAGAAGCTTCCGGAACATTCTGAAAATTCATAGGATTTTGCACCTACACGGCCCATACTGCAGCGCACGGCCCGTGTAGGGCACACCTACTTCGGCGTGTTTGTGTGTGCTTCCGGAAACGGCTCGAGCTGTGCTGCACGGTCATGGTCATGGCCGTATAGCATTTTCTGACAACAATGCACGGCTTCTTCTTACAGGGTCGTGCTCCGTACACGGGGCATGCAGCGACGCACGGCCATCTTTCTGGGCGAGTAGCAAGTTCTGACGACACTACACGGCCAGTGGTTATAGGGCCGTGTTGTGCACACGACCCGTGTACCAACATGGTTGTTCTTCCATCTTCCTTTCACTCTCGACTACGTTTTCGTCCATTTTTTGACCTGTTTTACACATATTTAAACCCATTTACACAATTCTATCAATTTATACCACATTTCTCAAAGCAACAATAACTCCACCAAAATTAACACAAATACGGATAAAAACAACCAGAAATACACAAATAAAAACCCTAAAATCTAGGTGAAAATGACTACGATCAACCCCCCAAATTTAAAATATTGTTCGTCCTCGAACAATAAAAAATGATAAACAAGAGGAGTAATTTTCACATAGGAAAAACCTAACGAACATAAACCACAATACATCACAAGTAATACGGACTACAATTTCACATTAAGTATCCCTACATCATCAAACTTATAACATGAAAGATTAACAAGTTCAATATTAAGAATGACATTAGAGTACTTAAATCCCTTTCAATCCAAGCCTCTCATAGATTATAGTTTTCACTCAACACTCTTTATGATAGGGTTTTTATTATCACTCATCAACCGGTTTGAACCGACTCACCATAGGCTTGCTCATGGACTATGTTCACAAGCCACCCTAGTTTCACCAAGTGATCAAAAAGGTCTTTACTTTTGGATGTAATGTTTAGGCTCTTTGGTAGGGTAGGAAACTTTGGATAATAGTGACTATTCAAGTGTAAGCAATTGAAAAGATGATTCCTTTCTTCAACTTCTTCACTTTCAAGCTTCCTTTAATTTCTTCTTTAATCAAAATCACTAATCATTATCATTCCTTGGATTTCTCGAGCTCCTTTTGATTTGCATGTTTCCTTTCTTTCAATTTTTGAACTTCATGAGCACATTTTTGTGATTTGCTCATTTTTCTTGTTTTTTAAGTCGCATGTACATCTTGTTTAGCTCCTTTGCATCTTTTTCTTATTTGTTCACCACTTCCTTTCTTTTCCAGCACAATTCTCACATCAAATCTTGTAAACCATCATCTTTTCAATCACCCACACTTAGGTTATATATATAAGGCTCACGTGGGTTTTAAAGGCTTGCATTGTGCTTAAATCACAAAGAAATAGACTTATAGGCTCAAAGTGGTTTACTAGGGATGATGTTTTTGGTAAGAAAATTTTTGGCTATGACTCACTTATCAAGGATGGCCTAAGATCATTTCACAAATTTTTACCATTCGGGCTTCGTTCCTATAGTCTATGAGCAAGTTCTAGTTTATCTAAGTTCAACCGGTCCTCTCATCAAGAATTAACCATGGAGGCACGGTTGAGGCTCAAGTCTCACTAGCTTTTGCTTGGACCAAAAGAAACCCAATTACCTTTCATGCTTCTCAAAATTGAACAAGTTATTTAATCCATGTCACAATTTCAACAAGTAGAAACTATTAATAATGCTTGTCATCACTCATCACATACAATGCATCATAGCTCATATTCAAAAATGACTCACTCCTTCCCAAAACATACCACCAAACCAAACCTATATAAGAATTAAAATAGCAATAAAAATAACATACTAATCAAGGGATCAACAAACAATACAAACATATAACACGTATAAATCAAATCATCCATCAAAATATCAACACATCAAATCAAATCCATAGCAATAAAGATCAAATTCCCATCGCATCCAATCAATGAAAAATAAAACCAAAATACCAAAATAACTCAAAGAAAATCGCATAAAACTAAAAATAAAGAAATCCCAAAATAAGAAACCTCCCAAAAACAAACAATCAAAGTACAACCCAATTGAATCAAATCAATCCAAACATTATTCCAAAAATCTATCATGGCTAAGATGAATGGACAAAAGTGCCAAGCACTCAAAATACTCCCTTCATTGTTCTGGAGGCGGAGGTGGTGGATGATAGGCATTCCACGGTATGTACGCACGAGGATTTGTAGGAAACTAGAAATTGAACATCATGGTCATCATCTCCTCCATGTTGTTGGAGTGCACCCTTGAATTTTCCTCATAGTACTCCATACGACGTTCTCCAGCTCTCAACTCTTCAATGTGCCTTCCATGCTCTTGCTGGACCTTGCGGATCTCCCTAATATGTGCCCCATACATCTGCTGCACATGTCTCATGTCACACACCTCATCCATCATATAATTCTACCTTTCATCTTCTTGTCCTGGTCCCACTGGTGGCTGTGCCCCTTCTTCCTCAAACTGTGGTGGATCAGGGCCCGGCTCCTCAAATTCCACTTGCTCCGGTTGTTCTCATTGCTCATTGCCCTCCATTGGCACTGGCTCTGCTCTCAAGTTGGCTAGCTCTTCATTCTCTACAACTCTAACTTGCCTCAGAACCTCTTCCATTTCATCCCTGTTTCTTCTATAGAAAGCCCTCACCACTCTGGAATGGTTCACACTTCCCATAGCCAAGTTAGCAAGCCTTCTTCTCATGTACACCGTAGTGAGATCCGGCATTGGCAAGGGAAATGGAGCTTCCTTCTCCTGCCTCGAACAGTATTGATTTCCCACCATAGTTAAGAATTCCATCCTCATCAGTTGTTGGTAGTTCAACCCTTCACTAACCATCCGATTCTCCATCCCTGCAAGATTAACTCCCAATCCTTGAGCTATCATAGAAATCATCCCTCCAAGCATCAAACCTTGAGATTTTGCCTTTTTGCAACTCTCTCCACATGTTGCACAAAGTGTGCTGCAACATTAACAGTAATTCCTTATAGATACAATTACATGATGTAGAGATGCTTCTTTCCAACTGATCTGCCTTCAAACCTTCCCAAGATAGAGTTCGAGATGATCTTCTCTAAATACCTCATCACAGGATTCCAGATGGCCATCCCCTTTGAAGCACTAGAGACGTATCCTGCTCTCTCAGTTCCATCATTTACTAAGCTTGACTACCATTCTTGTTGGTTGAAAGTTCCTTCTGCATAAAGGCTCCGATGAAATTCGCATGGTGGGTAACCAAAACACTCATTCAAGAATGCCAACGGGACTTTTCCCTCAACACATTATCTAGCTGAAAAGTCACCCATCGAGGAAATCCATTCCTATCCTTCTTCACCTGTAGAGTGCTCATAAACTCGGCAGTGAGATGGTAGTAGGTTGGTGGCCTCTTATCGAAGAAAGCTTCCATCTGAGCAAAGCGAAATAGCTTCCTTAAATCCTCCTCTAATCCTAATCCTCTCATCGTCTCCGTGTCTTGAAAATAAGTGGGCTTGATCTTTGGAGCTAACGTTTGCCAACGAAGCGTGTACTTTCCCCAATAATCTTCAAACTCAACACCAAATTCTTCCGGATGTATTCCTTCTATAATCAATTGAGCATCCAAAGTAGCCAACTCCCCTGGATCGGTTATCACAATGAAGTCCTCATTCCTGGGTCTAACTCTCCTCTCGGCCATCTACAAAATAATAATTCTCAAGTTATAACCAATGACCTTTATACGAATGTTAATGCACCTAGTTAAATTCCACCCTAGTTATTCAACTTAGTATGAAACCTATTGCATCAACATAGCTCATTCATATCATTAAACCTCAAACTTATTCATACTAAGCACTTTATTGACATTCATCTCAACTATCAACAATTCTAACCAACTTCTAATCATTTTCACACATATGAATTCCAAATTCAATCATCATAAAATATTATTCATATATGATCATCAAATTCCAACAAAATCCTCTCTTAGACATTTCATCGAACATTTGGCATGCACAAAAATTTAAACATTTTCTTAACATACAATTTCCATAGCCTCATGCCCAAATCCTCAATATCTAAGGCAAATCTCTCACAAATAAACATCATACTCATGTAATTCATCAATTAGCACAACACAATTATTCACACTCATAATTCTCACACAATCCCCAAATTATTCCTCATGAACCCTAATTCAACTTTTCAAAAATTCAAAAATTCATATTGAACATGTATGAATATCATCAATCAAGCATCCAATTCATATTAGAATAAGTCCCATACATCAATTCAATCAATTCATATCAAAATTCACAAGTTAGGGTTCAAGAAATTTATACCTTTTGACAATTGGATGTAGAGAAGTGTGTTTGATGTGCAAAATTGACGAACTTCACTCAAAATCACTCCAAACTAACCTTGGTGGATGATACGGATGCGTGAAATAGTGAATTGGGTGCTTACAGAGTGTATACGGATGAAGGAGGGCGTGTGGAATGAGTACGGAATGGCCCCTTTTAAAACCCAAAACAGACCCTGCACGGCCCGTGTTACGCTGCACGGCCTCAAGTGAGACCGTGTAGCGTGTTCTGATCCTATTATACGGCTAACTGTTACAGAGCTGTGTGCGGAACACGGCCCGTGTACCTTTTTTCCTGCACGGCTCGAGCTACGAAACTCGGCCTTTCTCCTGACCGTGTAGCATGTTCTGATGGTGCTACACGGCCAATTGCTACAGTCCGTGTGCGGAGCACGGCCCGTGTAGCAATTTACCCTGTTTCTCCATTTTTTACACTTCACTATTCATGCTCAAACACTTTTCAATATTATTCACACCACAATTATGATCAAACATGGATTGAAATGTACTCAAAACACCACTAAACATTCAAAACTCAACTAACTCATGAGAAAATTTTTCAAAATTGACCATTTTGCAAGACAACACAAGATACATAATACGCATGATTCATCACACTACGAATGATTCATCACACTCTAATAAACAAAGTATAAGTCACACCACGCATTATCCCCCCAAACTTAAATCGAAACAAGTTACGAATTAAGTTTGTAAAAAGTGGTGAGACGTACTTTTGTTGTATTCTCAATGCTCTCCATGAACTTTTCTTCCGATGACTCTTGTGCATCTTTCTCCTTTCGTATGATCAAGTATGACCACCACGCAACCTCCCCCCAAACTTAAATTAACACAAGTGTTAAAATTTAAGTTTGTAAAGAGTGGTGTGGCATACATCATCATTCCATCTTTAGTATCCTTGTCCTTCATCTTATGCATTTCTCATGACCTTAACAACCTTCAAACCAAATCTACAAGAAAACTACTAACAAAAAGAAAATAAAATCTACAGTACTCCAAAATCAAAGAAGTTTAGGAAGAGAGAGTATCCACATACACTATCTCCTTTTGAGATGGAGATAGGTAATGCTTCACTCTATGACCATTTACCACAAACTCATTATTTGGACCTTTGAGCTTCAATGTATGTCCATTCAACACTTCAAGCACTTCATATGGCCCCATCCACTTTGACTTGAGCTTTTCGGGAAACAACTTAAGCCTCGAATTGAATACAAGAACTTTATCCCCCAGAGCAAACGTCTTTTCCTTTACTTTAGCATCATGCCATCTCTACATATTCTCTTTGTAGATGATTGAGTTATCAAATGATCTTCCTCTAAACTCCTCCAACTCAACTAACTTTAACAATCTTGCTTGACCACTCTCCCTTTCATCCATATTGAGGCGTTTGATAGCCTACAATGCATGATGTTCTAACTCCACGAGGAGGTGACAAGCTTTACCAAAGACTAATTGATATGGTGACACACCAAGAATGGTCTTAAAAGCCGTCCTATAAGCCCATAAGGCATCATCAAGCTTATCTGACCAATCCTTCCTCCCTTCATTGATTGTCTTCTCCAAAACTAACTTGATTTGGCGGTTTGAGACCTCCGCCAAACCATTTGCTTGAGGGTGGTATGGTGTAGCCACTCGATGCTTCACTCCATATCTCTTCAACAAACTTTTCATCAACTTATTGACAAAGTGTGATCCTCCATCACTCACTAAAGCCCGTGGAACTCCAAACCTAGCAAAAATGTTCTTCTTCAAGAAGCTTTGCACTATCAAAGCATCATTTGTCTTTGTGGGGATTGCCTCCACCCACTTTGACATATAATCCATGGCTAGCAAGATGTATACATATCCTTTCGACGAGGGAAATGATCCCATAAAATCAATGCCCCATACATCAAATATATCCACATCAATTCTCAAGGTCATGGGCATTTCATCTCTCTTACCTATTCCTCCTATCCTTTGGCATCGATCACACTTAGCAACAAACTTCTTTGCATCCTTAAACAATGTTGGCCAATAGAACCCCGATTGCAAAACTTTAGCCCTCGTCTTTTTATGAGCGAAATGACCTCCACACAAAGACGAATGACATAGTTCAAGAATCCCCATCACTTCTTCTTCGGCCACACATCTTCTTATCACTCCATCATTATAAATCTTAAACAAGTAAGGTTCATCCCACAAGTACTTCTTCACTTCAACATGAAACTTCTTCTCCTTGTACTTATTAATCAATGTAGGCTCAATTCCACAAACAATGAAATTAACATAGTCGGCATACCAAGGCGGAACATTCACAATGAGAGAACATACTTGCTCAACCTCATATAGCAAAATTTCTTCATCAGGGAACTCATCCCCGATTGGCTTTACATCCTCATTCTCACTTCCATTTTCCAACCTTGACAAATGATCCGCGATCACATTCTCCACGCCTTTCTTATCCTTGATGACCACATCAAATTCCTACAAAAGCAACACCCAACGGATTAAACGAGGTTTAACATCTTTCTTGTTCATAAGGTATTTTATAGCCGCGTGATCCGTGTAAATAATTGTTTGTATTTCAACCACGTATGGTCAAAACTTCTCAAAAGCATACATTACGGCTAAAAATTCCTTCTCCGTGGTGGTATAATTGACTTGGCATGCATTCAAGGTCTTTGAGGCATAATAGATTGCTCTAAACTTCTTCTCCCTTGTTTGTCCCAACACCACTCCAATGGATTGATCACTAGCATCACAATGCAATTCAAATTGCAAACTCCAATCCAGAGTGATGAGTATTGGCGATGAAGTGAGAGCATCCTTTAGCACCTGAAATGATACACAACATTCATCATCAATGTTAAATGGATAATCTTTTTCAAGCAATTTACAAAGTGGTTTAGCAATTTTGGAAAAATCCTTAATGAAGCATCTATAGAAGCCCGCATGGCCTAAGAACGATCTCACCCCCTACTCACTAGTAGGAGGGGGAAGACATTCTATGGCTATCACTTTAACTCTATCCACTTTTAACCCATATTTTGAAATATGGTGCCCTAAGACTATCCCATCGGTCACCATAAAATGATATTTTTCCCAATTTAGCACAAGATTTGATTCTTCACACCTCTGCAACACAATGGTGAGATTAGTCAAGCATATATTATAGGAGGAACCATACACTAAAAAATCGTCCATAAATACCTCCATCATATTTTCAATCAAACCATCGAAGATAGCCATCATACAACGCTGAAAAGTGGTGGGGGCATTACATAGACCAAACGGCATCATTCTAAATGCAAACGTACCACAGGGACATGTGAACATTGTCTTCTCTTGGTCTTCCGGTGCAATCAATATTTGATTGTACCCAGAATAATCATCAAGAAAATAATAATACTCATGCCCCGCAAGACGATCTAACATTTGATCTATAAATGGCAATGGAAAATTATCTTTCCTAGTATTTTCATTCAATTTTCTATAGTCAACACACACTCTCCAACCCGTGATAGTTCTAGTGGCAATTGTTTTATTTGTATCGGATCTTACTATAGTCATACCACCTTTTTTTGCTACTACATGTAAGGGACTTACATATTGACTATCACTTATTGGAAAGATTATTCTCGCATCAAGCCATTTTAAAACCTCCTTTCTTACCACTTCTTGCATTATAGGATTCAATCTACGTTGGTTTTGAACACATGACTTTTCATTATCAATCAAGTGAATCTTATGCATGCACATAGATGGACTAATACCTTTCAAATCTTTAATGCTCCAACCAATAGAGGATTTATGCTCTATCAAAACTCTTAATAATTTTTCTAATTCTAAATCATTAAGGGAAGAGGATACAATTACCGGATACGTTTTATTTTTTTCCAAGTAAGCATATTTCAAATGCTCCGACAATGGTTTCAACTCCACCTTCTTTTCCTCTTGCACTTTCTCATTTGGTCCTTCCTCAAGTTTCTCCACATTTTCTTCTTTTGCTTCCTCATTTGTAAGTGTCCTACAAGCATTTAAACCATGTAAATCATCAATCATTTCATCATTTTCCAAACAAAAAGAAGATTTAGATTTAAGAGATTCAATAGAGTAAGAATGACTTATGATAATTTCCAATGCATCCTTGGAATGAAGGTGATACATATGCTCTTCAACAATGTTGTCCACAACCTCCACTCTTCTACATTCTTCCTTGTTCTTGGGATACCTCATAGCTTCTCTCAATAAAAATATCACTTCTTCTTCATTCGCCCTCAAAGTGAGCTCTCCCTTCTCCACATCAATCAATGCTTTTTCTGTGGCAAGAAATGGACGACCAAGTATTAATGAAACATTTGAATCCTCATCCATATCTAGTACCACAAAATCAACGAGAAATACGAACTTGCCAACTTTGATCAACACATCTTCAACAATTCCTTTTGGATAAGTCAATGATCGATCGGCTAATTGAAGTGTAACCGATGTCGGCTTGACCTCACCAATACTCAACTTCTTAAAGATTGACAATGACATCAAATTAATACTAGCTCCCAAATCACATAAATCTTTGTAGTTCTCATGTTCTCCCATCTCACATGGAATGGTGAAACTCCCCGGATCTTTTAATTTAGGGGAAAGTTTCTTTTGCAAGATTGCACTACATTCTTCCGTAAGGTTCACCGTTTCAAACTCTCCCAAGCTTTTTTCTTTGACAAAATATCCTTCAAAATTTTGGAGTAGTTGGGCATTTGAAGTAGAGCTTCCGCAAAAGGAATATTCACATGTATCTTCTTCAACATCTCCACAAACTTGACAAATTTTTCTTCTAATCCCTTTTTCAAACACCTTTGTAGAAACGAAATTGCCACGGGCAACTTCGGAATCCCCCATTCATCTCTTTCAAACTTTTCTTCTCTCTCTTTTCGTTATACTTCTCTACATCTCTCCCACTTCTTTGGAGACTTCACCTTTTCTTCTTCGAGTATAGGGGTACTTTCATCCTTTTCAACTATTTCAACTTCTTTCTCTTTTCCTTCTTCATCTAATCTTTCCATAGGCTCAACTTCACACCCTACCTCCTCTACTTCTGATGGCAAAGAAGGTCCTTCGTATTTTATTCCACTACAAAGCTCAATAGCCTTACATTGCTCTTTTGGATTAGTAATGATTGTAGATGAAAATTTCCCTTGACGATAAACATCCTCCCTTTCACTTGCCATTTGGCTCATTTGTGTCTCCAAGGCTTTGATTCTCTTATCACTCACCTCATCTCTTTTCCTTCTTTCTTCTTTATCTTCCTTTATGAATTCAAATATTTTAGCAATTTGATCCTCCACCGTAGGCTTTCCTTCACCATTAGAAGATTTCTCTCCCGGATTGATTCCCGGTGGGAAAGTAAGTGCATTTCCTTGATTTTCATAAGATAAGTTTTCTTGCCTACGAGGTTGATTAAAATTCCCTTGAAAGTTACCTTGCCCCCATCCTCCTTGCCTTTGTGGATATCCTCCTCCATGATTTTCAAAATTTCCACCATAATTTCCTTGGAAGTTCCTTCCTTGCATGAAGGCAACTTCCTCAAGTGTCATCTCCGGTGGACACTATGCATCTTGCATTCCAAAATTAGAGGACATACTTTGTTGAGGTATAGAGGTAGGCATTTGACAACTTTGAGAAGATTGACCCACATTAGGCATCATCATGCCTTGTTGAAGATTAGGAAACACTTGTTGATTCATCAAAGGCAATGACATACCTTGTTGAGGACTTGCAAGCACTTGTTGATTCACCATAGTTGTCGAACTTGGAGACACTTTCATGTTAGCATTCATCCTTATTAAGATCTTCGTGATTGCCCTATCGGTCATGTCTTCCTTAGGCATTTCCACTTTTTTCACTTCTTGCAAGCACACTTCTTCCATCTTAGCAATTTTCTCCCTATCATACATTCCCGATGTACGATCCATGTGCCATTGACCCATATTCAAAGCTACTTGCTCACATATGGTAATTACTCTTTCTGGAGTTTATCCCAAAATTGAACCTCCTAACGAAGCATCAATAAGCATCCTCTCACTACCATGTAAACCGGCATAAAAAAATCATATTTGTTGTTCCTCGGGGAATCCATATTGTGGACACTTCCTTAGCATCTTTTTGAATCGGTCCCATGCTTCACTAAATGTCTCAAGTGGCAATTGCTTGAATTGAAAGATTTGTCCTTTGAGATGCAACATCTTTGAAGGGGAAAAATACTTGCACAAAAATTTTTGTGTCAATTCTCTCCATGTGGTATAAGATCCCGGTGGTAGAGTATGATACCAAGCCTTAGCTCTATCTCGTAATGAAAATGAGAAAAGCTTCATTTTAACAACATCCTCACTCACCCCATTTATCTTTATCGTGTTGGCTAACTCCATAAATTGGGCTAAGTGAGCATTCGGATCCTCCATAGCACCACCACCAAATTGATTTACTTGCACCATGTTGATCAATCCTGTCTTGATCTCAAAATGATTAACATTTACCGGCGGCCACATCGCATAATTCCCAAACTGAGGTTGGAAATGATCTCGAATGTTCATTCCACCTCCATTATGTCCATTTCCACGGGGTTGGTTTTGCACCACCGGAGGGTTATTCCTTACTTCTTGTTGTGCCATCAAGTTTTCAATAATAGCTTGCATTTGTTGGTTTTGCAAGTGCATTTGTTGAGTATACACTTGTGGCACAAGTTCTGGATTATTATAGCCCCCTCTAGCATTATCACCTCCATGAAAATTTCTCATACTGCCTTCTTCATCAACCATATTTGCATTATCCCTTGCTTCTTCCATACTTTTCCCCGTAGGCTCTAACACTCCTCGTCTTTGTCTTCTTAGGGTAGCTTCTAATTCCAAGTTCAAAGGTTCAATAGATTGAGACCTTGAACGCGTTTGCATGTACCTACAAGAAGTTCCAAGTTAGCTCCCAAAACAACTAAGACAAGTAAACAAATAATAAAAAGAAATCCTTATCAAAACTAATCAACTTCAAACTCGTTACAGCCAAATGTTTAACATTACCCCGGCAACGACGGCATGAACTTAGTCGCATTTTTAGTAAAATGTCAAGAGCAAGTGTACTCTACCGTTGTTGTATACACGTGACCAAGTGCAAAATTTATAAGATTATCGTCCCAAGGGAAAGCAAACATTGGCTAGTATCCGAATTGTTCATCGATTTATGCTTTGTAAAGATAATATGTTTGAAGGTTTGGTATTAAAAATAATGCTTAAAATTCTACTCAAATAACTAGAATGTGAACTAAATAAGTAAATGATAAAATAACGAGCAAATGATTGATGGAATGGATGTAGAATACACTTTAGAAGAGAGCAAGGCGAATCATACTTATAGTTGAGACTTGAGCTAGATATGCAAAACCCTTCATAGTAATTTTCATTAACTTGTGGATTAAAAACAATCACAAATTTACCCCTAGTCCCTATGGCCAAGGCAACTAGGTTCTCGACTCTTTTATAAGCCTAAGTCTCCTAAGATTGGTCTTAATCTCAATTCCCTTAAGGTACTATGATCATAAGTTGGTTCTTTTCACTCAATTTCTTAAGTGCCCCTCTATGAATGTTCTAAGCCTAAGGAGGGTATGGCTTACCTTCCCTTATACTAACATGCATGCACAACTCAATATATGATTCAATTAAAGCTTCACTCACAACATTGGAATGGTCATCCTAATATAATGAATAGAGAATTTAATCACACATACATTGAAATGAAACATGATTGATATATCATAGAAGAAAATCCACAAATCAATTCAAATCACTACTCAAGTTTTACATATCTAACTCTTCCTGTCAACCACTCATATGACTAGCCCTACTAGAAAACTAACCACTAAACATGGTGATTAATTCATTACAAATCAAGCTTTGCTCCATTTGAGTCATAATAAGAAGAAAATTAACAATTGGAAAGTAGATTTGATTCCCTTGCATAAGAAAAGCCTTCCTCCTCTTCAATTGATTGACTCCTTCAACAATTGATGCTCCAATCTTCTCAAATGGTGATAGGATGGATGGGATGAAGGTTTTATGGATTGAAAATATAAATCAAATGGTGGTTTGATGGATCTAGATGGTGGAGATGGATTTTGGATCTAGTGTGTGAGGAAATGTGGTGTTTTAGTGTGTGTAACTGCTCCAATCTGATCTTCAATGAATTCCCTCTTTAATTTCGCACAAATCATGGTTTTATATCACTTATGGACCTTTTAGAAGCTTCCAGAACATTCTAAAAATTACACAGGATTTTGCACCTACACGGCCCGTGCTGCAGCGCACGGCTCGTGTAGGGCACACCTACTTCGTCGTGTTTGTGCATGCTTCCGAACACGGCTCGAGCTGTGCTGCACGGTCATGGTCATTGCCGTGTAGCATTTTCTGAGGACAATGCACGGCTTCTTCTTACAGGGCCGTGCTCCATACACGGGGCGTGCAGCGATGCATGGCCTGTGCACCAGCGCACGGCCATCTTCCTGGACGAGTAGCAAGTTCTGATGACACTACACGGCCAGTGGTTATAGGACCGTATTACGCACATGGCCCATGTACCAACATTGTCTGTTCTTCCATCTCCCTTTCGCTCTCGACTCCGTTTTCGTCCATTTCTTGACCTGTTTTACACATATTTAAATCCATTTATACAATTCTATCAATTTATATCACATTCCTCAAAGTAACAATAACTCCACCAAAATTAACCCAAATATGGATAAAAACTTCCAAAAATACCCAAATAAAGACCCTAAAATCTAGGTGAAAATGACTACGATCACTCGCTTCTCGCCCGTCTTCGGTTTTACTTCATTTTAACCTTCAAAACTCCACAAAACACGTTAGTAGCACATAATCATGCAAAATACATAAACAATGCAATCCAACATGAATACATGGCATTATTCTAATAGAAACAAGGTAATATGAGATCGAAAACACGTAGATTTCCACTCACATCAACTTTCGAATTGAATACACAATGAATCTCAACTTGATCTCCGGGCTCAATTTGTGCTTCCACTACACTTCATTCATGCTCAACAACTCATCAAAAACATTAGCTCAATAATATCATTAAAAATATGGATCATCATGCACTTCAACACCACCAAACAAACCAAAATCAAACCAAAACTCATAAGAAAAATTTTAAAATTGGGTCAATTTTACAAGAATCACACTCAAGTGGTGAGTCACACCACACACTCTCCCCCCCAAACTTAAATCGAAACAAGTTGAGACTTAAGTTTGCAAAAAGTGGTGGGACTTACCCTTGTAGTTTCCATTGACAATCTTCTTGTAGAGAAGTAAACGCATCCAACGAATTGAGATATGTCCACCACACACTAGCCCCCCAAACTTAACTCGAGACAAAACACGAGAATTAATTTTGCAACAAGTGGTGAGACATGCTTACTCGAATCCATGAAGCACTTCTCTTTCCTTCAACATGCATTCTTCTCACGAGCACCATCCACCTACAAGACCAAAACAAACAAGCATCAAAAGATAAAAAGAATGGGTTGCCTCCCATTTAGCACTAAGTTTAATGTCTTCAAGTCGGAAGAAATTTTACGATCATTGGACCAAAGGGTGGTCCATCACACTCTCTCCTCGCATCCTAACTTTGAAAAGTTGCTTAGCTCTCTTTTTGTCTACTAAATCCACTTCGCCATTCTTACTTACTAGCATCAAGTCATCATCAAGAAGTGATTCAAGTGCACTTCCTCTTTCTCCTTTGTCAAGCTTCCAATCAAGCTCCGATGCTTTCATCCCTTTAACATCATAAGAAGATAAATTAGAATTTGACATTTTCATATAATCATGAAGAAATAAATTTAAATTGTCAAAGAGAATAGAGTTATGATCCATAAGATTATCCGGATGCTTCAAATGAGACTTGGCTCCTTTTTCCTTATTGCACAAGAATGTGACACTTTTTCCTTTTGAGCTCAAGGATAACTCTTCTCTACCAACATAAATTTTTGCTCTTCCCGTCGCTAGAAACGGCCTTCCCAAAATGAGTGGAACTCGAGGGTCCGCCTTCACTTCTAACACCATGAAATCGACCGGGAAAGCTAGCCCTTTCACTTTTACCTCCACGTCTTCAATAATCCCTAGTGGCTTCACAACATCTCCATTTACTACTTCAAAATGGATAGTAGTAGGCTTTAGCTCTTGAATTTCAAGGTCTTTAAACGTGGCATGAAGCATCACGTTGACGCTTGCCCCCAAGTCACACAATGCATCAAGAGTGCCTTTCCCTTCAAAATCACAAGGAATGTGAATTTCCCCGGATCACCAACTTTTGTAGGTCCCCCTTTTTGCATTGATCCACTTGCTTTGGGTTGCTCTTCTTCCTTTTCTCCTCATACTTTTTCTTGAGATATTTGACATGCTCCTCAAACTCCTTTGTCTGCTCCTCTTTTACAGATATTTGTGGATAGGGAATAGGGAATGGAGTGATTGGAATACCTCAATAATCATGTTTGTACTCCTCTTCTTTCACATTCTCCTCCACTTTCTTTTCCTCTTGCACCCTCTTCCACTTGGGTATCCATTTAGGCCTCTTCTCTTTTTTCTTACTTACTTCTTCCATCTCTTCAACAACCTTGCTTTCCACCAACCCATTTTCAATCTTTCATTCCTCTTTCATATCAACCAACAAACATTGAACCTTCGAAAACTTCGGTTGTGGCCAGAAACTTTTCTTTTTGTTGAGCACTCAAAGAACTTACAATTTGTCCAACGTTGTACTCCAAAGCTTTAAGCCTCTTTTCATTTGCTTCTTCGGCCTTTTTCAACGCTTCATCTCGAGCTTTGTTTGATGCCTTCCCTTCACTGTTTGGTGCCTTGGCCCCCGGTTGATATCCCAGAGGATAAGCAACCGCATTGCTCGGATTAGAGTAGGAGAAGTTCCCTTGCCTTTGTTGTTGTGGGTATGAGATTCCACTACCTTGACTATTAAAGCCTCCTTGCCTTGGTGGATAGTTCCCTTGACTTTGGTTGAAACTACCTTGAAAATTATTTTGGTAATTCCCTTGGTAGTTTCTTCCTTGCATGTATGACACATCTTCCACACGTGGCATAGAGTTGGTCCATTGTTCTCCACTCACAATATTTGGATGAAACACACCTTGCTCAACTTGTACCCCTTCAACCATATTTGATCCTTGGCTCACACTTTGATTCAAGCTCATTTCTCTCAAAACTTCCTTCGCTATCACTTCAACACTTGGCACATTCGGATCAACACTAGCACTCTTGACATTAAATTGTTGCCTTTAATCAAAATTCTCAAAACCATAGCATCCACTTACCCTCTCTGATGGCCATTGATACACATTTGTAGCAATCTCATCAAAAATTTGTATCGCCCTTTTCGGAGTCACTCCAAGTACGGATCCACCCGCCGAAGCATCAACAAGCACTCTTTGACCATTCACTAATCCTTGATAGAAAAATCCAACTTGTTGATTCTCCGGGAATCCATGTTGTGGACACTTGCGTAGCATATCCTTAAACCTTTCCCACACTTCATAAAAGCTCTCTTGAGACATTTGCTTGAATTGAGTAATCAAGCTATTTATTTGAAGCGTCTTGGAAGATGGGAAGTATTTGTTCAAAAATATTTGTGCTAGCTCATCCCAAGTGTTGCACGTACCCGGAATAATGGTAGATAGCCATGTTCGTACGCGCTCCTTCAATGAAAATAGAAACATCCTCATTCTTATACAATCCTCACTCACCCCATTCATCTTCACGGTGTTGGAAATCTCAATAAATTGAACTAGATGAGCATTAGGATCTTCATTCGGGATTCCACTAAATTATTATTCTCTCACCATAGAAATCAAGCCCGCCTTAAATTTAAAGTTGTTGGCATTGATTGGTGGACCCATCATTTGTGGCATGGCCCTTGGTATGAAGAAATCTCGGATCACCCTTTGATCATTTTGAATTTCATGTTGCACCGGAGGTGGTGGTGGTGGCACATATGCTTGTTGAGGAGGAGCAAAAGCTTGTGGATATCCTTGTTGAAGTAAAGCTTGTTGCACCATTTGTTGAAGCAATGCTTGGTTATTGAAGGCTCCATGATTTTGATGAGCTTGTTGAGGAGGATTAACATTGACTTGAGGTGCTCCCCATCATGCTCTATCTCCACACGATTATCTCCTCAAAAATTCTCCATCTTATCACTCTTCTTATTCTCTCTTCTCCTTCTTTGAAAAGTTTGTTCTATTTCCACATCAATGGGCTCCAATTGTGTCCCCTTTGACCTTGTTTGTATTCACCTTCACAAAGAAAAGAAGTTAGAATAAGTATTTCAAGCACCGGATAACAAAAGGCAAATAAAATAAAAAAATATCTCTATTAAGATCACTCGAAACGATCCTTCTTCAAGCTACTAGCAACCGTTGCCTCCCAGGCAACGGCGCCATTTGATTAGCCATAACTTGTAGTCGGGTTGACTAATTCAAGAATTTATCGAACCACAGGGAGGAAGACGCTAGAGCTTAAGCAATCTCACGTTTCTTGTAATTTTATAGAGATGAATCATCAAAGGAGGTTGTTCAAGCAAGTAAATAAATCAATCAAAGCAAGCAAGATATATAGATGAGGGGTGGTTTTCCAAATTGATTAAAAGTGAGATTAACAACAATCAAGAAGTGGTAATTCTAGGAATTATGTATCAAATTCATATGTAACATGGATATAAGACTAAGGGCCAACACTAAGTTCACCTAAACTCCCTCTCGAGATAGATAGGATATGAATCTCAATTAGCTCAATAGATTGGTTCTCACTCAAACAATTCCAACTAGATAATAAGCTTGAAATGAGAGTCCCTTCACACAATTAATCAACCTCTCGATCAAACCGACCACATGTTCTATCAAAGGGTTCTAAATTCTAAAGGATTTCTTAATCTCTTTACAATTTATAATGCACATGAAGTGTTTGATGAAATGATTCACTCAATTATCCTAAGCACATAATTGATTTCTCAATCTAATCACATATTTAGAACAACTAAACACACAAATCATCATAAACCTCAAGATCAAAAACATCAATGATAGAAAATTCATTTACCCAATCAATATATGAATTTAAATACACTAATCTAAAAATTATCCAACAACTCTCATGTTGCTAATCTCACAAGGGAGATTAGCTTACCATATTCATAAGAACATTAACATAGTCATTAAAATCCTTACAAAATATGATGAACAATAAGGATTCACTACAAAGTATGGATGAAAACTCCCTTGAAGTGCTTCAATGGTGATCTTCTTCCTTCCTTTGCAATTCTCCTCTCTTCCTTGCTTCTTTTCCTCAATTGGATAAAGGTTTGAATGGTGGGATGAAGGTAGATGATATGGATAAAGAAAGATGAAGATGATAGTGTGAAATGGGAGAAATGGTGTGTGAGGTTGTTAGGCTTTTATTGCACACTCCAATTAAATCCCCAAGTGTAGGGATATCAATTGTAGAGGTAAGTACCCCAGTTAAAAAATATAGCTCCCACTGTGACAGTCTATTATTTATTTTACTATTAATTACTATTCAACTAGAATTATTGTAACCAATTTCCAAGTTTAGATTGTAAATTAATAACTAAAGAATTTAAATAACAATAAACAAATAAATAAAAGTAAGGAATATTCGAGATTGAATCAAGAGATAAGTAACAGCTCTAAGGTTTCAGGTGTAGTGCAATTGATTTGGTTTTCTTGACGTCCTATTGTTCATTCATACTATTTCAATGAAAATACATCATAAGATGATGAGCGAACAGTTTTGAATCTCCTTCCTAGATACTAATAAGGCGAATTTCATAAACCTCCAGATGGCCAATTTGACTAACATATATTCTCTGAAAGTAATACTCAAACTTATTAACTTCCTACTTGATTTCCTAATTGCATTGTTCCACTAAGAATATCAAGTATCTTATTTACCAGCCCTTAGGATCATTGTGTTCACGGGCAAACTACTATAATCCCTAGCAAACAGACAATATTAAATATGTATGCACACAAGCTAACACAACATACCAAGCATTACGGGCAACATCAATAGCATGTGATGAAGACGTTACAAACATATAATATAATCTGAAATAAATCAAATAAATAAGAATCTTAATAGCATGAAATCACAATACTTTGTCTAGGGTTCCAAATCAACTACCTTAACCTTCAATCCTTAGAACTGTAAAGAGTACTTAGCCCATGAGTTTACACACAACCCTCATGGCTATCAAATTCATAACAAAATCAACAATTGAAAAGAATAAAGAAAAGATACAAAACCCTAGTGTCACGTGGTTTACGTTCTTCTTCCGTCTCTCTGATTGGATTGACTCTCTCAACTCGAATCGAGCACACCAGGATGATGAATGGATGAAGTGGGTGGAATGGATGAAGGTGAGAGACGGAAAGTGGCCGATGGGTGAGCGGCGTGATCTGTTCACGGCATTCCTTCCGTATGTGATCCCTTCCATTATGGCTTCTGTTAGGCGTCTAATATCAACAGCAAGGTGGGCTTTCCAACGGTATGGGCTCATGATGATGTGGCGTGGAATGATATTGGCAGTGGACTCACACGGCTATGGGCTTTTGGAAAGCCTTCCTTAAGATGGACATAAAGCATGATGGTGGGTCAAACAAGACTCAACAAGAACGTGGCCTCCAATTTCTTCAATTCAACTTGCATGGTAATTTGGTGGGCAACATTAAATTCATCATATACATAAACAATTGATGCAATAGCACTCCCTCCAGCCATAATACTCTAAATTAATTTCCAATTTTCCACTCCCTCCAGCCATATATGTATCAATTTCATTATAAAACATGTTTGAAACCTGCAAAATCTCAACATTACCGTGAAGTTATAAAAATTATGAAAATAAGTAATAAACTCCACAAACAAGGCTAAAATTATACAATAATCATATGAAAATGGCCTATGAAAAGCGTAAATTTTCGTGCTAAACAGAGGTGTGTGAGCAGCTGAAAATTCGGATCCAATCTCTATAAAATGTTGAATGGAGTGGTATTTACTTGAAGAAATATCAGTCAAAGCTTGCTAAACTTTCCGAACTTGCTCAAAATATTAAGGATAATCAGAGTTCCACCCTGAGGAATCTGATTCCCAAAAGTTCTTTTGTGATGAAAATGTGTTGAAATATATTGATGATATTATCAAGCACTTTAAAGCAACCAAAAAGCTAGCTGCAGAGATGCCTAGTTATAAGTTTACCCCGTCTCCACCCATCCCTTCTGATCAGAGAAAGACTATTTTGAGGCTGGAAAATAGTATTTTAACTCTGAAGATGTTGAATTAGATGAAGATGATGATGTTGAGGATGTGTCTCCTCAAGAATTAAGTGAAGCAAGAGATTCAGTTCAGAGAAGAAGACCTCAGAGATCTTCAATTAACAATCTGGACAACATGGTTGAAGATGTTGGTTATGTTTAGAAATTCATTACCCAACAAAAAAAGGTTTTTGAAGGCATGGAGAAGGTGTTTAAGGAGGTTTTGGACTATATTATCTATGATGCTGAAGTTTCAAGAGATCAGTAAGTGCACTTTTTCTTTATAAATATCTTTTTGTAAATATAATTTTGTCTATTTATTAATATTTTTTTATGTTTTATAATGCAATCAGGAAGCGTTATTATCGAAGGGGGTTGTTCCATTTTATCCAACAAGATGACATTCTTTCTTTGAAACGCAATCGCCAAATTTATGATACGATCTTTTCCGCTTGGATTCTTGAGGTGAACGCTGATTCAGGACATGATGGGCACAGACAGAGATTTATTTTTAACATTGATCATAGTGTAAATATTTTTTTTATTTTTTTAAATTATTTAAACTTTTTAAATAAATCTAATGCAGTTTATTTATATATTCTTAATTTTTTTGTAGTATTTGCTTCAAGAAATAATTCAATCAGATGTTTCTATAGCCAATTACGATAATTTTAAAATATGCTGGGATTTATGGCTGGAGTCTTTCAACGACATGTTATTAAGTGCTGAATTGGTATGATATATTCTTATTTTAAATATCTGATATTCTTTTTGGCTGATACGGTTACTCTATTAATAATCATGTGATTACTCTTTAAAGTTAATTGTGGTTACTCATTTCGCAACATAACTTTTGGTTTCCTATTATTAATAGGATTACTCTTTATATTTGTTGAAGTTTTACAATCTTTATTTAATAAAATTGCTTAATATTTTTTAATGTTATTTTTATATAGATTTTTTTTGCCAATGTGTTTGGAGCACTACTTTAATGTTGTAGTCATCAATCTGGTGGACTCCAAGATCCAATATCTGGACAATAAGAAGTGGTGTGATCCTAAAAAATAATACTATTATCAATCAGCACGTTTTCTTGTAACATAAAATTAATTTGTTTTTATTTCTTTAAATTTAACATTTTAAAGTTTTTTAATCTAATTCAGTTTATTTTTTTAGGTCCAAATGATGATTTAGTATTTGGCTGATATAAATCATCCAAAAGCTGCTGAAATGGTTAACTACGTGGATGAGCCAATCAATTTTAAATGGACCACATCAAGGATAGATAATGATTGTGGTATTTATGTTATACATCACATCAAGCACTTTGATGGATATCCTTATATAGACCTGGATATGAACAAGGTATATTTATTCAGTATATAGTTCCCTTCATTATTTATGAGCACTTTCAATGTATATAAAGGTTTTAATACTTACTAATTATTAAATGATTTGTTCTAATAAGTTTGTTCCAATGTAGAAACAACATAAATGATTTGTTAAAACTGTTGATCAGAAACTGCTCATCCACATAGTTTAGGTTACTCTTTTACATTTAATTGGATTACTCTTTTTGACAACCTAGGTCACTCTTTAATAATATGCTGCTATTTATTTGAAGTCTTTAACTTTGTTGGTTTCTGTTTCGTTTTTAATGGTTTCTATGACATTGCCCTATTTTCATTTGATAAAGATGTGGGCATTTTAATAATCTATAAATATCATGGGCCTTGATAATTGCATATTCCATCTTTGATTATTGCATTTTGATAATTGCATCTTAAGTGTATCATTTGCATTTTGATGATTGTATCTCAAGTGATTGGTCATTTTAATTATTCCATCCTCTATTTTGTAGGCTGGCATAAGGTTGAGGTTGTGTGGTGAAATTTGTGCAAGTATAGTATTATCAAACTTTAATGAGTTCAGGGATTTTGTCATTATTGAAACAAAGAAACTCTACAATAAAAAGCCAGATTTGATCAAGAACATCTCTGAACGCAAGAAGGAAGACTTAATGCAGAAGAAATTGGAGAAGAAGATGTTGGCTGGCGAGAAGTTGAAGAGTTTAAATGAACATGCATTAAGAAAGAGGAAAAGGATTCCTAGAAAACTTTCTATGTAATAGTTAATTGGATTTTATTCAGATTATGAAAGTTATATTTGTTTTAACTGATATATAGGTACTCGAAGTACTGTTCTCAAGTAAATGAATTTTGATTACTGTTAGATAGACTGTTTGAACAGTACTAGAAGTAATCTCATTTTTGATTTAATGATTTGTGAATTGTAGGATTGCTGTTTAATCTTTGATTTTATAAAATTAGTCTTTGTATTTTGAAGTTCGTGTTTGATTTCTGTGAAATTAAAATGTTTTTTCATATGGATTATTATATATTGTTGTAGATATTGGTAACTTGTTTGATAGCTTATATTGTAATAAACTGATTCAAACAGGTGTTGTTATGAGATATGACACAATTAATTTACGTTTATTAAATCCCCAGATTTTATATAGTTTTATCAAGGTATGAAAAGTGATCCATTAAACATCTATCTAATTTGATATATAATTGGATTAGTCTTTTGTATTGTAATATTGTACTGAATTATTTTTTATTTCAACTACTGTTTATTTAAACCAACTGTTGATCAGGAATAGTGGTAATAATTCCATGTGATCTGAAGGTAAATTTAGGCTACTTATTTGAATTATTAGTATTACTCTTTTTGATTAAGTAGCACATTCTTCTCTCAAATGACACAAACTATGATTTCGGATATATGTAAAAGGTACAAAAAGTGATCTCTGCTATGAAAATCACAAAATGATACAAACTATGGCTCTGGGATATGTGCAAGAAGCACAAAAGGGATACATTTGTAAAAAGTACAAAAAGTGATATATGCTACAACAGTTAAATGCTTATACTCAAATTTAGGTTACTCTTTCGACTTAATTGGATTACTCTTTTAAATGAACTAGGTTACTCCTTTCTCAATGACAGATACTGTGTTTGTGAACATGTGTGATAAGTACAGAAGGTTATCATTGCTACAAAAATCACAGAAATCATATAAATCTTCAATGCCAGGTAAAATGCTTATAATCAAATATGTAAAATATAAATCAAGTGTTTATTTTTGTTTTGAACATTATGAAAGAATACTAAATTAAATGTTTATTTCCTGTTTTCATTCCACTTGTGCTATTCTTCTTTTGTCCTTTTGAACTTTGTAGCCCACTATTTTTCTCTTATTTCTTCCCTTTATCTTTGCACGTGCAGGATCCAAAATAGTTGTGGATGATGTGGATTGTGCTGTATCTGAATATTCTTCATCAATCCTTACTACTGTTTTCATTTTCTTCAAATCTCTTGTATAAGATTCTTCAAGTGCCTCCCTTGCTTGTTGATTATCTTCACATAACAAGACCAAAGTATAATACTTTCGAGTCATTTGATGCCTCCATGGTATAGCTTTATCTTTATCCATTATTGGAAGTTCCTTTTTAATTCTATCCCACACATCAGCTTTTGCAAGTTTTGTACATCTTTTCATTATATAAGACTTATGAATCAGATTCACTAAGTTTATGAGTAGAACATTCAAACTGCGGTGGCACAAGAGACCCATTTCTTCAAATTTCTTGCAGGTGCACTGTATGAACTTCAAATGTGCATCAAAAACAACTCTCATAAGCTTACCATCTTCAGGCTCACCAACATCGTATGCTATAGTGCAGTCTTTAAATGCACATAATTAAGTGGTAACATTTCCGCATTTTAAAAACTCTTTTCAAATTCTCTGAAAACTGACTGTGTGTAAACTTCTGCAGCATGTTTTATCAAGCCTTTTTTCCAAGAAAGTATAAGATTTTGTTCTTGTCCCATTAAATTCATCCAACACTTCATTATTCCTCCAATTCTTGACTACGTCCTTGAAGATTCTGTAAAATTCTGTCAAGTTTGTGTCTTTTCTTGTATTGAACCCTATTACATTATTTGTACTCTCACTTTATTGTGATGACAACATACCAGCAGAGAAGTAGTTTTTATTTAATGTTGTGCAACACTTTTCCTTCACACCATATATTTTTATTAACCATGTGTGAGTTTGTAAATTATATTTTTTGATCATACTATCCCAACACAATTCAAAGTCTTCCTCATCAACACATCCTGATAAACATCTATTGAAATATTCCAAAAAAGCATGGTTACCTTTTATTTTTCCAAATTTACCCGTAGCCTTTTCATATATGTGCCACAAACATAATCTGTGTCTGATTTTTGGAAATATCTGCAAACATAGAAATATTAAGGTTACTCATTTGCAGAAGTATAGATTACTCTATAATGTAATGTAGACTACTCAATGAATTTTAATGTTAATAAATGAATTTTCTAATCATCTTACCTTTGGTATTGCAGAAGCAATTGTATGGTCCTGATCAGTGAAGATTGTTACTGGATATTTGTCTTCCATTGATTTTCTGAATTCTGTAAATAGCCACTCAAAGGTAACTGTTCTCTCATCTGATATAAAAGCATACCCAAACATGATATTTTCCTATGGTTGTTCACTCCCACAAAAGGTGCACATATGAGATCATATTTATTAGTTCTGTAGGTTGTATAAAAAACAACCACATCAAAAAGTAATCTTCCTTCATTATTGGGTCTTTACAAAAAATGCAAGACAATCTTGACTGTTCATCTAGCACGAAATTATAATAGAAGTCTGGATTTTGAGAATTTTTCTCTTTCAATTTGTTGAGAAATGTTTGTGCATCTCCTCCCTCAATATTCTTTCTCTTCAAACCATCAACAAAGTTTTTGTGGTCATTCATAGTATGACATATTTTTTCATGACCACCTGCTTCATCGACCATGTAACGATAAGATCTTGCTACTTTCATTCCTGAATCTAAAATATGCTCGATCACTGCTGCAGTTTCAGTAGTTATTTTTCTTTCTGAACGGTGTAGGTGAGCCCATTTTTTTCTTGTTAGCTCATGATTGTGCTCTGTGTTATGTTTAATAACTACACAACCTCCAAATTCATTTATTTTCACTGTCATTAATGCCTTGCAATCTGTTCTTGTAACACTAACTTTATTTTTTTTTGGCAGTTTCCTTTTGTCGTCTGAATCCTTCACATGAACATACATAGTTCTTTGCTATTGGATGTCCTTTGCTTGAACATCTTATAGTCCCTTTGTTGGCAATTGGATCGTGCGGTTCAACGTGATCCGTTAGGATTAACAGGCAAACAATTCAGCGGAAGCAAAAATAATGTTTACCGTACTTCTGGGTTGATGTAGAGGATGAACCGTTGCAGAGAACCACCTCTCAATCTTCTGCTGTATGTCCCAAGTCGAATCCTGCTGTTGTGTGGGCAACAATCTGCAGGATTCTCTCAATCTGCTCCTGTTCTTTCTAACTGTCAAATGAGACACTGACTTAGGGTTAACAGGAGCTGAGATGACTTATATAGTTGGACTACAGCAGGGACCAGGAGGAGAAATTGGGCTGGGCCTCAATTGAATTTAATTAACCAAGCTTAGCCCAAAGCTTTTAATTAAATCCAATAATAATAATATAGTCCACTAAAATATTATTACTGCACTACCCGTCCAATCTCAAAATTATGTTCTGGGCTCCTTCTTATTATAAGCCCGATAGTCTCCCCATGTTTAAGATATACAATGTCCATTAATTAATTAAGTTACTGACAACTCAAATTAATTAATATCTCATCCGAGAGTAGTACCACTCAACCTTATTATCATGCCGGAAATTAATCCACTTGCAAGATTTACATGATAAACCTTATGAGCTCCTCAAGGGGACATCATCAACCTATGACGGACATGAATACCTTCTACAATCAACATCACACCATAGATACAGCACTACTTCCCAACTCACCGAGTTTGTTGATTTAATACTTATAAATCTCACCCATTGATGAATCAAAGAAATACATACTGCCCTACGTGTCGAGGTTATTGTATAGGGATTAAGAGCACGAACTTTCATAATAACAGAGATCAAGTTCTTCTATAAGTCAGTATAAGTCGAACGATCTCAGGCGGTCCTGCTCAATACACACAAGTGCACTAATGTGATTCTATAGCCAAGACAAGCTACTACCAAACCACACTACAACCATACCGATAGAGAGTCCCCGTCTATCTCAGTTGTGAGCATCTTTTTATACTTTATAAGGAAACCGATAATATGATCTTCTGCGTGTTGTCGCACAACATATTATCTACAGTATAAAGTAAATGGACTATTGCATCATGCATATAAAATAAATTATAAGATGCAATCATTTGATCAATGATTCTCATTTCAAATATTGTTATGACATTGTTCATACTAAAGCTAGACTTTTAGTATACAATCCAACACCCTTTACGTGCACTAAATCCAACTAATCTAGCATGCTTACAATACAAATCATACATCTCATCCACTGTATCTCTAGTCATACCTAGTAGACTTCCATTTATTTCCTCATGCTCTGCATTTAATGTTTAATAAAGAGTAAGGCTTGATTAATTTTTTTATACTGAGTGAATGCGAGTGGAATAAGTAATTTCAGAGATAAATAAGAATTAATATAGATAGGTTTACAAATTATCTATATCAACTGTTGATCAGAAAATAGAAGTATTTAATTGTATGCAATCTACAAGTAAATTTAGGTTACTTTTTCGAAGAAATTGGATTACTCCTATTTTGTAACTAGGTTACTCCTATTCTTAAATGACAGAAATGTAGTTCTGTATTTATATAAGATGTACAATAAGAAATATGAAAATTTTAAAGCAGAATTGTCACGCCTCAGTTTTTCAATAAATAGAAATGGAGATTTATTTGCAATTCTCTGATAATATTAACCTTCAATGTGGGCGTGAACCATAAAATAAAATTAATAAAATATCATAAACAATGAAAATTATACAAAAGTATATCATTAGAAATTATATAAAAAGATTTTCGCGCAGTGCATTAATATAAAAAGCCCTCACGCAACGCATCCACCCCCTGTACGCCATCGCAGCCTCAACCTGAAAAGAGTTTGGAGTGGAAGGGGTGAGCATTTGAAATACACTCAGTGTGTTAACTAAAAATGATTGCACAGTTAAAAATAAATATGTACGCCAAATATATCATAAGATGTAACACATGCCATTTTAATAAAATAAATTTGCACATTATCGTTCGATAACTCACTGGAAATATTTTAGACTGAACCGTCGTCCGATAACTTATGTTAGTTGGTCTGTGCGCACCGGGTCATCACCCCAGTACGATGTTAGCATACTTCCAAATACATTTTAGTACTGAACCGACGTAGTCAGTAACTTGTGTTAGTTGGTCTGTGCATACCGAGTCATCACCCAATACGATATTAGTAGGAAAATATTTGTCATCGAACTAAAAACACACATGGCACATAACATGACATATCGGTAACACATATCACATCTTAACATAGCAATCATGACATAAAATGTAGCACTCGGTAAAGAGTGAAAGTTATCCCACCTTGATCATTCTTGGAAATTGTAGAGTGGACAAGACTTGCTCTTCGATCTCAGAAATTCTTAAAAATGTATACTAATATTTAATAAAGATTTTTCACTTAAAATAATAATTATAATAATACTACTTAATGAAAAAGTAAAAATTATAACAATAAATGAAAAGTAAAATTATAATAATATTTAAAATAAAAAATAAGATAATAATAAAAATTGTAATCATAAAATTAAATTATTTATAAATTAATATATACATACTGCCTACAACGAAAGCTGCTAATCAAAACTTGGTTTTGATTTATTATTATTATTTAATATACTTTATATAAATTACAATCAAGTTCATGCATTATATTACATTCTTATTTAAACTTACCCTAAACTTTAAACTTATTATAAAATGACCCAACTTGAGTTATACAACTCCATTTAAAAATCCGAAAGTACTTATGAAGTGCTCGCAAGGCGAGATCACATGCATACTAATTTTTCATGAAAATAATGAACTTTAAAAGGGACACATTTTCGAACTCGAAGTGGGTTTCTCCATAACTTCTTCATTTCACGTCCAAATTCAAAACTAATTATATGTTTGTGATCCTCGTGAGAAGAGCTTCAAAATGCCTATAATATAAAAGCTAACTCACACCAAAACAAAATATGCCATTAAAGGATTAAAAACTTCGACGGAGCTTTTCTAACTCAAAATGACATCTATTTTATAAAAAAATTATATATTTGAAATCTACGCTTCGAGACGAATATTTTGATATATAATAAAATAAGAAAAACTAAAAAAATATGTGACTAAATATATTAACAGAGTGAAGTTTATATACATATAAATATGTATGTATACGTGAGTTGTATATATATATAAGCAAGAGAAGAAAGGTGATTATGACAGTGAGTTGTGTGAGTTATATATATATACATAACAAATTGCAGATCAATTCTTATCCAATATTAATGTTAATATTATTATAATATCAACTTGGATGCCAAGTTAAAAAAAAATGCATATCCACACGTCATTACATTTACAATCATATATTATTAATATTATTACTATTATTATAATTATACAATATATAATAATTAAAATATATTATAATAAAAAAACTACAGTTTTATTAATAAAATAAAATTTACGAAAATATAGATTATGAAATAGTGGGGTGTTACAAGAATACCACCATAACAGAACATCACCATATTAACATACGAATAAAAAATTTGTAATTCAGAACACCACCATGCTAAGCAACATAACAAATTCAACATAAGGAATTAGAAAATTTTAAAAAAGAACACCATCATATTAACACATGAATTTCTATTTGATGAATGAGTTAAATCAGTAAATGGAAATTCTATGTAATTACGTAGTAAATGATACCATGTTTTTAGAATTTTCTAACCTCTATTTGATGCATTGTTGTTGTCTACAAATGTTTCTTTGTCAATTACTCCTACGAATTTAAGAAAGATGATGAAGAAATTGATTAAATTTAACATTTAATCTCATGGAAATTGATGAAAAAAATATACAAACCTGAGTTGAATTCAGTAAAATCTCTGAAATCTTCTTCTGGTCGTAACCTCTGTCTGCAACAACTGGACTATGTTCCTCATCTCGCTGCTCCACGTTGTGAAAGGCCTCGAATTCGCAGCGGTCATTGATGCGCGGCGTTAGTGTATTATCTTCCTCTCTGCCATCTTCTTGTAGGTTCTCCATGTCGCTAATTTAGGGCTCGAAATGTAGATGTAGAGATTCAGAGAAGGAGAAGCATATACCTCTTCTTCGTGAAGATCGAATACCCACGAATTTAAGCAAACAGCGAGATTTTCTTCTGTTGCATCCGGAAAAGAAGGCTGAGGATTCGAGAATTTAATCCTTGTTGCTGTAGGATGCGGGTGTACCAAAAATTGGTAGAACCGGTTGTAGGCTAGTCATTCTAATTACAAAAATATATGATAATCTCATGAAAAGATTTCACATAATTGTACCTCAAATTATAAATATGAAACAAACATACATTATAAGTTAATACGATAAAATAGAGTTCACACCCTAATTAAACGGTAATTCATCCTATAGGTATATGAGAGTTTTATTATATAGGTAAAATATACATATTAATAATTAAAATATATCCATAATAAAACATAAAACATCTTAAAATTATACTTTAATGCATCATTCATTACACTTTAAAGACTTTAACAATTAAGAAGTATTATACTTTATCTATATTACAATCATTTTTTAACTTATTTTACAAATCGTCTCATACCAACGTCATGTCACAAGAAATTTTATCACACTATAAATATATTCAAATCATTAAATACTTTTCGTAGCTACTTTCAATTATGACGATTGTATAAAAAATATAGTAATAATTTATTCATGCTAATTTAAATTAATATTACTCCTAAAATAATCGATGGTAGGGTTGCCCTCTCAAGAGGAAAAAATAAAAAGAAGCACATGATGTGAACAATTCATATATATTTGATCATTATAATGGAATGAAATGATTACTCTCCTATGCAACACTTCAATATTGTTCACATTTTTCATTTATAGATATATATGAGCTCCTTCAGAGAGAAAATAGAACCACATATATAAAGTGATCATGACAATATTCCATCAATAGGCACACATGTTTGATACTACATTGGTCAAAAATATTTGTATCACACACTCAAACGCCCCTACATTCTGAGTGGAGAGATACATTATAAAATGAGTAATCATTTTCATTATAATCTTAATGTATTTTTTCAGAAATTAGTATTTATTATACTAATATTTTTTATATAGATCGGTATCTCGCTATTAATCTATATTTTGGTATTCGGTAAATTAAGATATTAATTATTACTAATATATATACCAAAATTTCGATATACTAAAACTTTCAGTTTGATATCAGTATGTATTTTTTAATACTGATAATTTCAATATTGTATATGAGATGCATCGTTTTTTTTATACTGTACCGTCCATTCCTACTTAATACACCCACTGGCTACCTCACTTTAATTAACTTCAACGAGATGTCTAATATCGTACTTTCTCTGTCTCCTTTTAGATTACACATTTTCTATTTTAGATCGTCTCACAAAAGTTTGCACATCCCTAAAAAGAGAAAAAAAAATCAAAACAATCACTATTCTACCATACACTTTATTTACAAAGAAATCACTGTTATCTAACACACTCAATATACTTTATCATTATTATTACAAAAATAAATCATAATCATAATACCCTACAATTATACTCCATGGAGTATATTTTTTTTAATATGGGGGAGAGTGCAATCTTTAGAGGGAGTAGTAAATATTGTACAATAGCTAGTGTCAGTGGGCCGGGCCTTAATTCTTGGGCCTTAAAGTGGGCTGGATTAGTTTTCAGTACATTTCTAATATCTTATTCATGGTACACCCAACACTGGAGAACAGCCATCGTGGGCTTCATAGAGAGGTAAATAAATCGCATGATATACCCCTCCTTCCCACAAATGTTTGCACCCCACTTTATGCATGGATATTAAGAAAAAGTAATAATTTTTAGGGGTATTATGGTATTTTTGATAATAAATAAATGATAAAATATGTTGTGTGTGTTAGGTATGGTGGTTTTTTTTTAAATAAAGTGTATAAGGAAGTGTGATTGTATTTGACTTTTTGTGTTTTTAAGAAGATGCAAATTTTTGTGGGACAACCCAAAATGAAAAGTGTGTCATATGAAATGGGATTAAGGGGTGTATTTTAAGTAACTTATGATAACTAACATGTGTTTGTAGATATCATTTTTCATTTAAAAAGAAAAAAAAATAGTTATCAAAACTCCACCCTGCAACTAAATATAACTTTTCATTAACAAACAATCACTTCTGAATTATTGTTTGTATTAAAGATACTAACATATACTATACTCTACCCCCATATAAAATAAAGTGTTATACTCCAAATAAGGAAATAGACACCATTCAACAATTTTAAAATATACTTTAATTTCAAAATTATTATTTCTTTACAATTCACATAATTTACTTTATAATTTATTTACGAAGTATTATTTAAAAATATCAAACTATTCCTAAAAGTTAAAAAACAACTTTTCTAAAATTTCATATTCTCAAAACATACTTTAATTTCAAAATTGTCACTCTTTTACAACTCACATAACTTACTTTATAATTTATACTTATTTAAAATACCAAACTACTCCTAAAAGTAAATAAAAATACAACTTTTCTAGAATTTTATATTTACAGTAATTGTGAATTTTTTATAGGATGAAGGGAATATGTCCAAAATCATAAGGGTGAAATTGCAATTATACCCCTAAAATTAACACTAAATTCCCCTAAAATTAACACTAAATTTTAAGGGTAAAATATATCACTTAAATAGCAAAGATAAAAGGCAAAAATTTGTGTGCCCCGTGGACACGTCGTGCCCCATGAGAACACAATCCTCCCCCTCTATATTCTATTTAACTCTATGTATTGCTATGGATTTAAATTATAAAAGAGCACGGTGTTCTCAGGGTACAAGAGTCTCGTTAAAGGTAAAAATACAAATTTAACACAAGGAATCTTATAGACAAGAGCATGGAGCTCTAGCTAGATGTATAGTGTTGAAACTTGAAAGTGATGAATTCCGTGATTGACGTTAATGTCCCAATACCCTACATATTTACTACAACTCCTCTCAATCCCCGTGATTCCATTTACTACATGCTTCAATTCAATTTATTTGCCCCACATTCATAAATTTCCTCAAATTCCTTACCTATAAATACATTTCAAACACATTTTTCATATCTAGCTTCCTTACCAGCATTAATAAACAATTTTTAAAAAAAATGACACTTGCTAGTTCTAAATCAGCAACTCTATTACTAGTCTTAGTACTAGTGTATGATATTCGATGGAGCACGTCGTACACAGTAATCATGTCGGATTCGGGTGGAAATCTGGTCGACGGGCCTCAATCCGGGCTGCCCGCATCCAACAACGGAGCCCGAACCGACACCGAAGAACAAGAAGCGGTGTACGACATCATGCGGGCTACCGGGAATGATTGGGCCACGGATATCCCCGATGTATGCCGCGGACGGTGGCACGGGATTGAGTGCATGCCGGATAAGAACAACGTGTTTCACGTTGTCTCGCTCTCTTTCGGGTCGTTATCCGACGATACCGCCTTTCCCACGTGCGACCCGACCCGATCCACTATTTCGCCCTCCATCACCAAGCTTCCTCACCTAAGAACCCTTTTCTTCTACCGTTGTTTGAGTTCTAATCCTCAGCCCATACCATCCTTTTTGGGCCGATTGGGCCCATCTTTGCAAACTTTGGTTTTAAGGGAAAATGGGCACGCCGGCCCAATACCGTATGAATTGGGCAGCTTGACCCGTTTGACGGTTTTGGATCTTCATAAAAACAATCTCAACGGTTCGATTCCGGTTTCTTTGGGTCAGATAACCGGTCTAAAGTTGTTAGACTTGAGTAGCAACAGATTATCCGGTTCAGTCCCAAATATCCATTTCCCATCATTAAGCATCCTAGACCTCAACCAAAATCATCTCAAGGGTACCCTACCAATAACTCTTCTAAGCAGCACCTCTCTCTTAAAAATCGACCTAAGTCGAAACCGTTTCTCGGGTCCCATTCCAAACTTGATCGGCCTAAAAGATCTAACCCTCCTCGACTTGAGCTACAACACTCTAACGGGTCCATTTCCGAGCTCCCTCCAGGATTTGAAATCGCTTCAAGCCCTCATTCTCAACGGCAACCCGACCATATCTTCCACCATCCCGAACACACTCTTTAAAGACATGAACAATCTAATGATACTAGGATTATCAAGTACAAACCTACAAGGGGAAATTCCAGAGTCATTAGGGGGGTTAACAACTTTAAGAGTGGTCCATCTAGATGGGAACCAATTAAATGGCACCATCCCACCAACCTTTGCCAACTTAAATGGGCTTAGTGAGCTTAGACTAGATAACAACAGATTGATGGGCCCAATTCCATTCAAGAGGGAAAGGGTGTGGAAAATGGGAAGAAAATTGAGGCTTAGCAATAATTTAGGGCTTTGCTATGATGAAAGAAGTGGGCTTGGTGAGGACTTGGATACATTGTCTAGTGCTGGAATTGGACATTGTGATGCATCCAGAAGTGGGCCCACATTGTCAGTCCAACACATCTCAACCGTCCATAATGGTGATGTGTTGAAATCTACCATAAAATCAGGTGCTCCTCCCATGGCCAGAAAGATTGCTCTTTCCAGGAGAGTTTTTGTGTTGTCTGTCATTCTCTTGATTGTTTCCTGCTTATTGTGAGGAAGCACTCTGAGGATTAGAGTGTTATTAGTAGCTTAGTATTGTAGATAGCAAGTGTTGTAGATGTCATAATTGTATCTAATTTTACTTTGTGATTTTTATCCTATATTATATATATATATACTAGTCCAAACTTCTTTGCATTTTTGTCAAATTATTTTTAGTTATGTTCTTCAACATAAGCTTTATTAATCCCCCACCCCACCAAAAAAAAAAAGTATCACATTATTTTAAATTATAGTTGTACATTGAAGAACATCGGGTTCCTTTCTTGTATGCAAAAACGAAAGGAAATGGAATTCTTGATATGCTACACCTAATTTATTTTTGCTTTGCTCCACATATTATTAATTTATAATTTATGATGTACATAACAATAATGCAAGTGCATGAGATACCAATTCAAATCAGAAAAGGACAACAAAAATTAAAAATCCAAGGACGGTTTCACAGAATATTTTTCGAGTTAATCCTTTAACAAGTCTCTCAATATATATACGTGTTCAGCACTTAATAATTCAAAGCATTATTAAATTTTAATTTCCGAATTTATTTAAGCTAAAAAATACTCCCTCCGTCCCGTTTCAATATTTACGTTTGCTTTTTGCACGTTGATTAAAAAGTATTATATTTTAATAGATAGTTAATGAAAAAATATAATATTTAATGTGAAGTGAGTAGGTGTATCAGTGTTGGATGATATATTAATTGTTTTAGGTGGGTCCCATATTCCTAAAAAGGAAAACGTAAACATTGAAATGAGACGCGCAAAATAAAAACGTAAACATTGAAACGGGACGGAGGGAGTATAAAATTTGATTTCCACCAAAGAAAAGAATGAATCGTCATAACCCTCACTCTGCTTTACGTAACAGTCTTCCATTACTATATGCTCTTAACATTAATTAATTAACAACAAAAGTAAATATAGTTAGAAATTGGACATAAACTAGTGTAGATTATGAAAGTGTTGTGGCAAAGTTGTAAAGAACGACAAGCGGTAGGTCCCACAAACAACGCCGCGAATCCAAATTTTCAACCTCACTGACTGTTTCTTCACACACACACCCAATCCTCCTCTTTTATACTTTTCCACTCTCTCCTCTCCTATTCTCTTTCACTATATTCACTCAATCAACCGACGTTTCTTCTACAAACACATTATAAATTAGGAAAACGTGTGACAAGGGTTTCTTCTATAACCAAGAAATATACTCAATTTCGTGCCAAGCTCTCTTTGAATCCTTAAAGTCGGTAGCTTTCGGCAAGGAGAGTGTTGAATTTTGGGTTTTTTTCTTTGGGTGGAGGTGAATGGAAGCTGCAACAAAGCTATATTGAATTTTGAAGATAATTTCGTTTGGTGGGGTTTGTAGAGAAAATTCAAGAATTTATCTCAATGTTTTGTTGCATTAAGGGTTCGGATCGGTATGTTCATTCATTATTAATTTCACTCGTTTACTGCTATATTATTATGTTGTTTTCTGTTTTTTTTTTTCAATTTCTCAAAAGCACTTAAGTCACTGTTTTATTGACTTGAAATTTAAGAAGCCAAGTCTTTTAATTTAATGGAGTTTAATTGTGTTTTCAAAGCTAATGTTCTTCTTGAATTTGATCAGAAAAAAACAAGGTAAGAAGGATGCAAAATGGAGGGTTTTCTCTCTCAAGGAATTGCAATTATCTACTAATAATTTTAACTATGATAACAAGCTTGGAGAGGGAGGATTTGGCAGTGTGTATTGGGGCCAGCTCTGGGATGGTTCTCAAGTAAGATAGCTACTTTCTTCATCCATATCATTAATCTTGCTGTTATTAAATTGATCAAAATGTATTTTTAGATTTACTCAAATTTAATTACTTCTTGAGTGTAATCAGTGAAATGAATGAAGGCAGTAGTGTATGATCTTCGATATCAATTTGTTCTTGCTTTCATGAATGTTGAAGATGCTCTCTTACATATGTTTGTATGATGAGCGATTGCACAAAGCTCTCAAGGATTAGTACATGCTGAACTCAAATCTTGCAATGCCTTTGCAGATTTAGGGGATTCAAACTACTTAACAATTCATGTGGTTTAAAGATTAGTTAACTCGGAGAACCGAGAGGTTTAATGTTTTGGGAGATGCAGAACAAAAGGGTTTTAGTGTAGGATCCTACTAATTGAATGTAGTTTTGTTTGTTTAATGTTGAGAACTAGGGACTATCCTAAATGAGAGAGTTAAGGATATGAATTATGAACAACAAGATAATTACAATGTTAATGATTAAACATATGAACTTGATTTATTTTTTTCTTTTTTGGGGGTTGGGGGATTAGCCACGGAGCCTTGAATGGGTCATGATGTGATTGTTCTGTTTCAGAACACTGTTTTCTTGATTTACAGTTTAGATGTTAAATTTCATGATGGTGCATATGAATCTATGAATCTTTCTCTCATATCTACAGATAGCTGTGAAAAGATTAAAGTCATGGAGCGACAAAGCAGAGTTGGATTTTTCTATTGAAGTCGAGATACTTGCTCGTGTATGGCATAAGAATTTGCTTACTCTACGTGGCTATTGTGCGGAAGGGCAGGAGCGTCTGATCGTCACCGATTACATGACTAATCTAAGCTTGCAATCTCATCTCCATGGGCAGCACTCCACTGAAAGTCAACTCGACTGGACCAGGCGGATGACCATTGCCATCGGGGCTGCTGAGGGCATCGCATATCTGCACCATCATGCAACCCCCAAAGTGATCCATGGAGATATCAAAGCAAATAACATATTGCTTGATAATGATTTCAAAGCTCGAGTTGCTGATTTTGGATTCGCAAAGTTCTTAGACGACGATGCAACAACCACCAGAAATAAGGGTACACTTGGCTACTTAGCTCCAGAGCATGAAATGTTAGGAAAGGCATCAGAGAGCTGTGATGTATACAGTTTCGGTATCCTTTTACTCGAGCTTGTTAGCGGGAAGAAGCCCTTAGAGAAGCTCGATCCAACAATGGTTCGACCAATCACAGACTGGGCCCTGCCTCTGGCTCGCGAAAGGAAGTTTGATGAACTTGCTGATCGGAGGCTAAACACGAACTACGTGACAGACGAACTGAAAAGGGTCGTCTTTGTTGGGCTTATCTGCAGTGATCATCAGCCGGAGAGGAGACCAACAATGCTTCATGTGGTTGAACTGCTGAAAGGAGACAAAGAGAAGGTTGCTGCTCTTGAAAATCATGACTTGTTGAAGAGCAATGTGATTGCTGATTCAGGGGCAGGGGATAACTCCCAAGAGAATTGAGTGATTGAGAATAATTAAGTTGTAGATTCTACACCCGGTGATTGTTAAAGAACTATTTATTTTGCTTCTTTGTTACTTTATTATTTCCAATTAAATTCGGAATTTTGAAATTTGAGGATTGACCTAATTAAGTTTGTTCCAAGATTATTATTAGTTTTTTTTTTTTTTTTTGGATGGGGTGGGGGTCATTGCTTCGTGTGCTGTAAATTTCTTTGTATTTCTTGATCTGTATAGATAATCTTGTACCTTCTAAATACTAGTCTTCTGTTTTTCTTCTCATACAAATTGTTACTTTATAATGAAATCCATTGTTTAATTCACATTGAGTAGTTGAAAATTCTCTTCAATTTCTTATTAGTTTCTAAAGATATAATCCCTCGCGCTTCCTTTGTTTGTAAATAATAAAGAAAGCGCGTACGTTTCAATGGAACGGAGGGTAGTCTCCTTAGATTTTTCAAGAGATACAGTAAGTCAGTAACCTACCTCCCTTTAGGTTTTATCACATCGACAAAGGATAGATAAACAAGTATCAATATATAATTAGTATGCAAATTATCTTATTTTTAACTACTTTTTAAGTCCAATAAATTAATATTAATTCAATATAAACCATATATTACTAAATGTGGATGAGCTTGATGTGTAACTACTAGCAAATCTCTCGGTCAAGTATAGGAGACAGCATTATATCATTCACGTGAAACTAGTCAGTTGCGATCATAGTGAAATAATTAAGCAAAGATGTGGGCTTTGGAATGTGTTGTTTTTTCGGATAAAATTGCCTCATATAATATTCAATGACGTATAGAATAATGAGTGAGCCATGAGTGTTTGATCACATGAAAATATTTAATACAAGGAAGAATAATCTCTCTCCAAAACCAAGTGGGCGAATAATATAGTGCAATAAATTTTTATAAAGAATAAACAAATGCAAAGCTACTACTTTAATTATGCCAGGAAAAAAACATGAATCATTTCTAATCAAAACACTTAGAAGTGAAATATCTAATTAGAAATTTAAAAAATTACAAGTTGAAATTTTAGATTGAATATTAACTCTGATGCATTAAACATACAGTCAACAACTAAAATCGAGGGTGTTGCATCATTTTGATACCACAACAGACAATATTTACAATATTAGCAAAAATTCAGATTCCAAACTTCGAATTAAAGAGCTATTGAAACTAGGAGAAGGTGTCTTCCCTGTCACCCTCAGCGGTTTCACCTTCCTCCAAGTTGCTGAACTCCAAGAAATGTGTCGGGCGATGCTCCTCGTTGTAGTACTCCCGGGGGGTGCCGAGTTTCACTCCGTACTTCATGCTCACTGTATGCTTCACTCCCATAAAGTTGTAGTTCCAAGGACCGTTGTCCGGTATCTGTGATGCCAAATCATCCCATCAGAATTGAGAACAGATGCTATGCAGAATTGAACTAGATCTAAGAGAACAGAACGTTACCATGTAGAAACCTAGAAAACGGTCACTCAAGAGCATCTGGACTTTCTCGTAGTAAGTTGGGAGGTAACCATGTGGATTGCTTGCAGCGTCAGTGTTGCTCTTGCCCCATTCATATCCTGAAGGGGTCAGCTTATATGCAGTCAACGAGCAAGAACCGGGGGTGAAGCTGCAAGTCAGAATTATGCACTTCTCTCCATCCCATTGTTTGTTGTTCGACAAGACTCGAGCATGAGCAGCAAGATCCTATATTGAGTAAGTATAAATGTTAAAAGGGCAAATGGTAAAGAACAGCAACATAATGAAATACCAAATGTAAAGATGTGTCAAGTTATTACCTGTGGTGAAAGCTGAGGAAGCTCATTCGGTTGTGTGTGCATCCATCCCAACGGCTCCAAGTCATTCAGGAAATCATGTTCGGGAAGAGCAGATGGAAGATGAACCTGCTGGTGAGTACCCCACTGCGGTGGCATTGCAATGCAACGGATTTCCTTAACCTGAGGATTGTCTGGAGGACTAATTCCATAGAGGTATCCAGCAATCTGTGTACGCAGATCAGCTATGCAAATGAACTTTTTCAAGATATTTTTGGGCATAATATATGTATATCCCGTTTCCTGAAATTTAACCAAATATAACATTAGCAAAAATCATTCTTATGAGCTCTCAAAAAGAATATACCATTCTGTAGATAATTAAGAAAATACCTTTATATCTTCCGAGTTCACATATATGTGATTGACACGAAGATGGAGATTGGTAGCAGATATAGCTCTCACACGCCAGTCAGTTTTTGAACCAAATGCAGCCTGTTCGTAAGGACTGGTTGTGGTGACAATCAGTTCATCTCCATGAACGTTTGTGGTTCTTGTGGTGACTGCCGTGAGCTGACTAGACTCCTTTGCCTAATAATGAAGAAAAAACCCATACGACATTACTAGGTTAACAAGTAAACAATGAAGATACAACATCCTGATATGGAAATAAGGTCGGAAAATCACCTGTTTTTCAATTTCAGCAATCTGTTGACGCTGTTGTGAAGGTGGAGTGATTTCAGCTCCAAGAATAATATCACGAACCTCTGAATTGGTCAATGCCGAAGTGTTCACATTATTCTTCTTTGCATAGTCAGAAAGTATCAAATCTTTGAGAGCGACTTCAACCTGCACATTATAAGAAAATAATTATTACGATATACTCAATCACACACAATTAACCAAGCTGAAGATTTTCCTAAACAAGCACATGAAATACTATAAGAAAAGAAACTGAGGTAACATTCTCACCTTCATCCATTGATCATTGTTTAAACTAGGCCAGATATGGTGGGGCTCAGTGACTATGGTCTTGTCAGGCTTTAGCAGCATTTTTGCCTTCTCATTATTCACATGGAGAGCTCGCAAAATCAATATCAGCCTGGAAAAGGCAGTGTAGGATGATATGGTCTTTAACCAATCATCGTATATGTTGAACAAAACCATTTGGGGTTCTGTAGCCTTCAATATTAGATCACCAAATTTCTCAATCTTCAGGCACGCTTGGAATGGCAACTGCAGCTCACTTCCCTTGATAACAATATTCGGAAAATCGAGTAAATGCACCTCAAGAGGATCCAACATTCCCTTGCGTGTAACAATGATCTGTTTAGGCTGCTCTTCAACAGGCAATGATCGGACCAGAGCAGCAACTTCTTCAGCAGTTTTCCACTTGGCCAGCTGACCGAGACGTTTTTGTCCAGCCCACACACTTGTGTGAATGACCTGTAAGGTACAGAAAAAATGCAATTTGTTTATGCAGAATGAAGCAAAAATTAAGAAAGCAAGTAATATTTCAAGTTATTGCAAAACAAACCTTCAGAAATAGCTGTCCGGTTCTAGGATTGAAAATGAAAATGGCACCATTAATGGGTTTTGTAGTGAGATTTCCCTCAAATGTCTTGTGTATTGTAACACGGTACACATTCGTGTCATCCACAAACCAGATTATTTGATTGCTGAAAATTTCTCCATAGTTCTGGGATGATAAATAAGGCTCTGTAGGTTCTGAAGAATACAATTGCAGACCTTTTCTTATGCGTTCTCTTAGAACATACAACGCTGGGTTTGACTGCAATAAAAAAGATCAAATATATTAGCTTTCATTGATGATCAAGAAAACTATCTATGTTTTGACAGTCCTTAAAAAGTAAAAAATACCTTCATGATCTTGTTCATGGCCTGTGCAATCAGCGGCTTTGACCCAGGGAACCAATTTCCAAAAGCAGAATGCAGATTGTAAGCTAGATCAATTCCAATCATAACACCTGTAAACAGCATTTTTATAGTTACCTAATGTGAACCAACACATATGCATTGATATATAACAAATTAAGGGCAAACATACCAGTTGGTGATGGATAGATTGACATATTGTCCGTGGTGTAATCCATGAACTTAGCTCTTGTATACCGCTCAATATCATGAGAATCATAATCCCCCCAGCGAAGCTGCACATCAATCCAGTATTTATTGCTAGCCTTCTGGTCAAACACATCCTTCGACTCTGCCACAAGACTAGGTTTTGACATGTGCCATCTATGAGCAGCAAAGAGTAGAATGTCAGCACATGAGCTGTTCATCTTGTAACTCTTCCTAGGGTGGATAGTTTCTTTCTGTACGGTTTCAATTTCCAATGCATCCAGCTCCTGATCCAGAACTTGGCAAAGATCCATCACGACACTCTCATGAATTTTCTGCCACAAGTGAGCACGGAATATCTGAATAAGAGAGATCTTTAGAGTTGGTATCTTCCCATGCATAAAAATCCCAGTGAGATCCAGCTGGACTTGGAAACCAACGTATACATTTGCTCTGTTTATGGTCGGTGACCACCAAAGGGTAAATCGTCTGTTCGGAATTTGATTAAGACCAGATCTTTGAGCATTCGTCAGTTTCTTGTACTTCATCGACTCCTCAAAACCTGAAGCTTTCTCCCAGAAAAGACCCTCCCATGTTGGGAAGCTGAAAAGGAACAACAAAAACAGAAAGTCATTAAGTAGTAAGAAAAACATCATATAAAATAACTTTAGAGATATTAATTGAGAAAAAGCACTTTCAATTACTGAAATTATCTATTGACTGTAACTTTAGTACTTGAATTCCAGCGGTGGAAGTAAAAAAGCATATTAGCCAATTGGACCCAACAACAAGGACCATCTTTAACATAAATATATAGTAAAAAACCAAAATCAAGTTTAATCAAGAGACAGTGTAGACATGGACTTACTATGTTCCCTTGAATAACGTATGTTCGAGAATTCCTTCTACTCCTCCCAGAGCTTGAATGACATCAGTTCTGTAATTGTTCAAGTTCCACAATTTTCCATCGTGCCTTTGGTGTGTCCACCAGAATGGATTTTGCTTTAGAACCTGGTACTGCTTAAAATCTGTTCTAACTCGCCAACCCTTGTCATAGGCAAGGGTGTGACGATCTTTCTGAAACAGAGTGTTGATACGAGGAATCCCACGATCCCATGAATCCTAAGGATCAAAGAGAAATATGTAAGCTCGACTAAGTATGTAGGGAGATAAATGCAAAGCTAATAGCCAACGATAAAAAATGAGACAACAAATGAAGTATTAAATTACATATTGATAAATTGAACGTGTCAACATAACCAACAAACCAAAAAATATCAAGAAAAAACACAATTTAACATAATTCAATCCAAGACTTACCTCCAAATCTTCTAGCGTTAAACGCCTATTCTGTGCCTGGGCTTCCTGCCTCTTCAACGCATATTCAGCCCAAACACGCTGAGAATCTATGAACTCGCTCTCCCATGGCTGTAGCAGAGTCAAGGCAAAATAGAGTCAAAAATCCATGAGATAAATTGATTTGAGAAAAAAAGTTACAACTCCATATGACCTCCACCTACCTGTATGTATCTATAGAGATTTGGAATCAATTGATCCTCTTCGTGACTCATACCACTCCTAAAATGAGTCACACCTACATCTGTCTGCTTACTATACCGAAGGTCACTCTGGGGAATTAATATGTGACCCATCGATAACATTCCAAGCCCTCCAATTTCCTTTGGTGTGTAGAAAATAACAGGGGGAAACCTGAAACAAAACAAGTCTCAGAAATTTCTGAAGTTCAAGTTGAGGAAGGAAAACATAAAAATATAAGCAGACACCAAAAACAAGTTTCAGATCATTCTAAAACCCACGCAAAGAACATTAAAACATGGAACATAGATGATAAAAAAGTACACACCTGCTAGGCATCTTTGAGTTCAGCCCAATCTTGATACGAGTCTGTATCTTGTTTTCACACTTCACCAGCAGATCTAACAACTCTTGCGTGTGAACTGTAGCTTCACGGAAATATGTCATAAGCCCTGCATCCACAAACCAGAGCAACAACATAAACATTAGCAAGCTGCTCATGGAAAATGGGTGAAAGGTGGGCACAAGAGAGCAATGAATTATTTACCTATAAGAGCTGTATTCCATTTGTTCACAATTTTCGTGAATGTTGTTGAACCCGAAGACATAAGAATTTGCCTTACTCGATTCTCAAACACCTTCATGTGTTCATCATCTACACGTAGAAAAGCAACTGCAGTACGCTCTTTTGTTTGTTCGTTTTGCAAATTCCAAACACCATCTCTTGTATTGCTGAAGGCTTCTTGAGTCATTCGTATCCTGGGCAAAATCCGAACTTCAAAACCAGACCTACAAAAGAAAAATATTAAAATTAAGAATAATCTTTGTTTCTCTCGGTGTTGCGTGATTACAGGAGAAGAGAAGACGTACATGCTGAACAGCAAGTTCGGATTGTCTTTACTATAGACAGAAACAAAGCTGTTCTCCCATTCAAGTGTGGTTATACTTCTAGGAAGTCGGTTCTTCATATCCCAGAAAACACTTCTACCAAGATTAACTGAAAGAAGAATTACGCAGAGAATTAGCAGCCATCTAATGGCACAAACGAAGCTATTAAGTGAATTATACATTTAAAGTACAGTGAACAAGAAAGAGCATACCATCATGCTTCATGAGTCGCATTCTAGCATCTCTAGGCCAGCACTTCTTATTGTTATAGCCAACCATATTCTCATTGTTAGGGTCTGGATGCTCTGTAAGATAGCGCTGGATAAGATCCCGAGCCTCCTCGTGAGTGAAGCGGAATAATATATGCACCTTGTCAATGTACCTAGAGTACAGTCGGATTGGGTGTCGTACTTCCACTCTAGAGTCATGGAAAGTAATGAACTCATTAGGCATCTGTGGTGGACCAGCGATTTCACTCGCTCGTGTAAGACCAAGAAGCAGAAGATCCAGAACGAGTCCATAGTACTGCACGACAAATGAAGCGAACTGAAGACCACGTATGAGCCCATAAGAGTTTGTGTGGCTCATATCCTTGTATGATAAAACAACATTATTCTTGGCAGTGACATAATCAGCAATATTATGGTCTAGAACCAAACGCAGAAGCCTGCAAGCAGACAAAAAAATATTAGTTTCACATCATTACAAGCAGAAATACCCAACAATAGAAATACAGAAACCACTTCATCACCATACCTGTTGAGCATGGTTAGATCAATCTTTTCAAAGAACTTCTCAAATTTAGTTTGAAGCATTACAACACACTGCCCGTCACCAGTGTCCCATATGCCCTGTAAGTTGTTTATGCCTTGACACCATTTGTAAACCAACAAAGGTGGAGGCTCTGAATCTGCAGGTTTAATCCAATTCGGGAAAAGGTGGCGCTTATCTCCCTCATACCACAGATATTGGTCCAAATAAGCATCGGTAATCTTTTCCAGCGGTTCTATCTCATAAACAGGAATAAGATAGCTATATAAATCCATGAACTCGATGCCAACCTGCAAATATCTCCTTCATTAGCTTTGAAATAAACAAGAAACAGAAATGAGGTTAGACAACTTATTATCTCATTAAAAAACTTAAACCAATATGTAATCCAGTAGTATTATATATTTCATGCATATGAATTAGATGAAACATGAAACTTCGTCGACAACTTACTTCTTTGAAGGCACGCTGCGTAAGCAAATGACGTTTGATTCGCGACAGAGCCTCGTGTGGGTTATCATACGCTTGCTCAATCAGACCCAATTCCTCTCTCTGTAGCTGGTTCAACCTTACAGCAACACTATAAGATTCCTTCAATCTCTCCAGGGCAAGAATGAGGAGCTTCGTATCATGCTTGTAAGATAAGGGAGGGAAAGGAATTGGAGAGAATTTTCTGGACTCAAGCCAATGAACAGTTGTCGTGTATATGGCCACTGCTTCTTCAGGTGTGACATATGGACCATCTTTTAAGTAGTTGTGTTGTCGTTCCTGAAAGGAGTGATGCAAAGAAAAATTAACAGACACACAGTAGAGAAAGAATGCATATAAACCTGAAGTGTATTACCCACCTGTTCTGCCTTCAACCAAAGGCGAGTCAGCCTTCCAAGATTCTTACGGCAAACAGTTTTGTCTACGGTAGCTCCTCTTCTAATACGCTCCCGATTATAATGAGCTACATTGGTCCACCAATCAGCTTTTGATTTTACATATCGCAGAATCATGTTCTCAATTGGAACAGGCAAACCAGGAACCTAATACATCAAAGAACATTATAAAATTAATACAGCCATTGTAACTTGTAAGGGAGAAAACCATCAATAATACACAACTGTACAAGGATTATAATTTAGACAAACGAAGTACCTTCCAAGGAATATTTGCTTTCCAGCACCGCCACGCTTCACTCAAGTGCTGCAGGATAGTTCTTGCTTTATTTTGCTTGATACCCTCTGCAATCAAGGACAAGTATATTCACATAAGGAAAAATATAATTCACACAGATTAACAAAAATAGAGACATGCAAAGAAAAATAAATGAAAATATAATTACCTGGCATGGCATCAAGGACATCATGCATGACAGCAGCACGAAGCTCCAAGTCAAAGTGACTCTCAACACGCTGCTTCGTCACAGTTTTGGCCACTCCTTTCGAATGCCGTCCTTCAAACTGCCTAGCAAGTAAATTTCCCAACCACCTTTCCAGGAGAGGGACTATGCCACGAAGGAAAAACAACCACACTCTCCACATCGGTGCCCAAAAACCACAACCAGGACCTTTTCCAACAGGCCCAGTGTTGAATCGATAGTAAATCAAATGCTTCAAGTCTTTGCACATCCGAATCTGCCGCATAAGACGATATTTGTATCGATACATACCCGTTAACTGACCAACATGTGAAAAAATGTATTGCAACCCATCAGCCAGCTGAAATGCGTCCACATTTCCCAACCGAAACTGAATATTTGCATCTACAACAAGCTTTGTCAAACGCAGGATTTCACGACAAAGATGGAAGGCATTACCGAAACGTGACTTTTTGCGTTCCTTAGTGGTAAGTGTCTTCACAGGCTTTAAATTGAAATTATAGTCAAGGTGGAGATAGTTCAAGTTTTTTCTATGGATCAGCAAATTCAGCATATTGTACCCTTGCTTGCAAACTTGGAGACCTGCTTCAGCCCAATCAAGTTCAGTAGTCTGGAAAAATTTTGTTGCCTGGAGAGACCTGAACAGATGTTTCTTCTTCTGAGCCTTGGGTGGTCGGTGATGCAGCTCATTCAACACAAAGCATTTCAAGAGTTTCTGGTAGCTGACGCGAACTTTGACAGGATATGATGGTGGGCTGGCAAAAGTTGGAAAAAGAAAGCACGTAAGCCACTAGCATTAAAATTCAGTTTATTGAAACTTAAGAAGAGTAGCAACACTTACCAATGCTCCTTATACCACTCAGACACAAGTGGTATATCTTCAGCACGCCTCATCCTTCCAGATCGCATATTGAAAGGTCGTGAGGCAAACAATAATGAAATTCCAGCAGCAGTAGTGTCAGTATATATCGGAGTGCTGGTGAGTAATGGATCAACTCCCACAGGCAAATCAAAATCTTCGTCGTCTTCTTCCTCATAAATTTTCTTATCTCGCCTATCTTTATTTGCGCTAGTTATGGTGTGAATTAGAGGATCATAGTAGAATGCAGGTAAATCAGGATCCTCAGTTTTAATGTACATCACCATAGGAGTGTGGTAGATACTAAGCTTTACCTTCCTCGGCCTGTTATTGTAAAGATGTGGAAATGCAATCCTGTACTCAGTTCTGAGAGGTGACCGGATGATAAGTTTATTGATGTCATTGAACTCATTCCAGTCCTCATCTCCTTTCTCTATGTCACGATAGAGAGGCTCAAACTTAGGACCACCTGTAGAAGTATAATTATCAGCAGATACTCAAAACTGGCTGGTTCCAATCACTTCTATGACTAACAAATCTAAAAATTATTATCCATAATTATATTAACATTATTTGCATTGAAGAGGAACATGCAAGCATTATAAAAGTCTAAAGTCAAAACATACCAGGTATGCACATGTTCAGAGCTTTAGCCGTGAAGAATGACTCCATGTCAAAAAGGTAAAAATAGTTGCGGTCAATTAAATCAGAGAGCAACTGTCCAGCAAGTCGGTGAAGTGTAGCCATAATCGGAAGAGATAAATGCCATTTTCGGTAACTTGGCCCATTTATTAGCTTTGTCTTTACAAGAGGTTTATGGTCATAAAACCAAGTATAAACAGCTGAATCTTCTTCCTCATCCAATTCCAACTGGATTGGTTCCAAAGGATCCACATCTAAGAGATTATCAGCATAGTCTAGTGGAGGCTCTTCATCATCAAAAGGTGGAAAACGCATTCTCTTGAAATGTCGTCTATCCCTCTTCTCTCTTCTCATCATGATCCACATAGTACCCCACTAGAAAAAATCCCAGTATTAAAAACAGCTCACAAATAATGAAAATTTATAAGAGGGTGTAAATACAAGGATATGGTATTAACATTTAGAGTGAATAGCGAGAGATAAGCAAAATTAAAGAAGCATACCTGTGCCAAGTAAATTGGTTCGACAACCCATGGGATTTCGTTGACAAATGTAATTGCTCCAGTAATATGATAAAGAATCTTCACCTCACGGACCTTGACACAGAAAAAAAAAGAAAAAGTTAATATTGAATAGTGCACAGGTCATGATATGGAACTTCAACCACAAGAAATTATCAAGTGCTACCTGTTCCCACGGCATGGGCATGTTTTCGAGAAGTTTGTAAACAGCATGTGGTACAAATTTCAGAGCTCCCAAGTAAACACGCTTATCATGGCGATATTTTTTGGATGACATATCACCATGGTCCCTGCAAAAAATAATAAAATCTCAAACTTAATAAATGTATGGAGTAGTTTAAAAGTGTAATATTTGCACAAATTCTGAAAACTATTCAACTAAATGTCGGCCACTAGTAACTAGTTAACATCCAAAAAGATACAGTACTGCCACCAAGTTTTTCAGGTGGTTGAAGCCTGAATTCTATCTCAAAAAACCAACTCTAACAGTGAGTAATCACAATGACGTGAACCCAATTGAAATATGATGCCTACGAAGCCTTCATCAAATCAAATAAATAGGAAAAAGATAAGCCACAATCTAGCATCCATAAAATAAGATACCCAAATATATTTCATGTATAAAGGCATTAAAGAGTACCAGTAACATGATGCTTGAGGGAAGATAAATTTTCTCTAGCACACTTCCTTACCAGAAACCTCAAGTATACTCTCGACCACATGAAGATACTATTAGGCCTATTAAAAACATAAATTACCTAGATATTCATATGCTCAAAAATCAGTGACTCTTTGACCGAGGAAAGGCTTTTTTCAACTATATAAAAACATCAAAAGCAAAAGAGGGAAAAGGGCAACCAATCAAAAGAACAACATACCGAATGATTTTCCGGACGTGTTCAGGTGGCATATCCTCCTTCTGCGTCTCAACAAAACCAAATTTCCGCTTATCGCTGTATCGCTTCGTATTCAACTGCTGCCACTTCTTCGCTCGATCTTCTATCTGAGACTCACTAGGTACAACCGTATACGACGGTGGCAACGAGGGCAGTGGAGGCGCAACCGGCTGTGCACCAGTGGTCCCTGGCGGTGGAGGCGCAAGAGGCTGTGCGCCCCCGGTCCCCGGCGGCACCAACATAGGCGGCATCCCTACAGGTCCTCCGCTTCCACTCGTGCCCGGTGGCGCAGGGTTACTGTTGTTGCTCCACATATCGTTGTTATACATTTTTAGTTGAACTAAAGCCCTAAAAACCCTAGGAAGGAGCCCAAATCGAAGAAATTGAGATTTGGCTGGAGTTCTCTGAGATTTCTACAATTTGTCAAGTAGGAAACTAATTCAAACCCCTAAAATGAAGCATACAGTGCTTCTCTCGATTTCTCCCACTGGATCGAAGGGAGTGAGAATAGCGGACGTACATGTGACTGTGAGCAGGTTTTATATACCGTTGAGCATAGGTGAAAAGGCGGTGTAGATGAACCGCCTGTTTCGTATGTGGGCCTGATTTGTAAATGGGCTCGTAAACTTTGGGCCATGTTATGGGTTTCTACTTTCATTTTCTTTTTGGGCTACTTTTGTGGTAAAACTTAATAACTCGAGTTACATCTAAAATATGATAAATTATCTATATTTGGGCATAAAAAATAAAAATATTAATTTAAATATCATTATTGTATAATTAGTCAAAAACAAAATCTCTGTGAATCGGTAAATATGTGAAATGATTTGTGAGATATGCTAAAATATGATTATTTTATAGGTAGAGTATGGCTATTGATAGTACAAGTATTTTTTTAATACATATAATACATAAAAATATGATTTTAGAGTATTTAATATGATTTATTTATTGCAAATCTAATTTAAGTATTAATAATCATACTTTATTTACATAATATGAAGTACTCCTATATTTTAATATAAATTGACTCGTTTATATATATCCTTCACACAAGAGAATAACCCTAGTTAGATTATGTAACATGAGATTTATATGCACCGCTATTGCATTACCATCAGATTTAAAATTAACAGGTTTAATATAGGGTTTTATTGTATTTTCATTTTTATTATTTTAATTTAAACACTTTATTTATTCTTTTAGTAGAATTATGTTTGATTATAGCTTACAAGATTTTATTTTTAAATGAATTTTTTTTCTTTTCTATGTGATTGTAGAATTTCAAATCTATTAAATCCAATTTTATAACGTATGCGAATTTTAAATATATATTTTTAATTCAATGCACACTTTTTTTAGGTAATTAAAGACAGTCTCGTCATTAAAGAAAAAAAATCTAAATTCTTTTATGTCGTACTCCCTTCGTCCCGGAGAAGTTGGTATAATTTCTTTTGGGCACGGAGATTAAGGAGTATAATAATTTAATGTAAAGTGAAGTGAGAGAAATAATATTTAATGTGTAGTGGGTAGTTGTATTAGAGGTGATATGTGGGGCCCATGAGAATAGATTAATTGTTTTTGTGTGGGTCCCATGTATTAAAAAGGAAATGGGTCAACTTTAGTGGGACAAACCAAAAAGGAAAGTGTGTCAACTTTTATGGGACGGAGGGAGTATTTATATAGAGAACTATTTTTTATATTCAAAATAATGAAAATAACTTTATACACGAAGTAAATATAATAACTTTATATATATTTTTATACATGCTTGTGTATAAAATTTTTATACATTAATCTATTTATCTATATCTATCTATCTAGAGTGTATATTGGGTGCACCCGGTGCAAGGGTGCACCCATATGTGTATGTCTTTTTATTCTATTTTGTATACATATTATTCTATTTTGTATATGTGCTTTGTAAAAATTGTATACTTTTTTCACATTAAGTTTTCATTAAAAAAAACTAACATTAAAAAATTAACAATTAAATTGTATACATTTTTACTCTTAATTGTATATATTTTTGTTTATATTTGTATATGGGCGCACCCTATCTTTAGGTGCACCCGAGTGCACACTATAAATTATCATCTATCTATCTATCTATCTATCTATCTATCCTAATATAAAAGCAAAATGATTTTGCTTGTGCTCATGAAAATTGTATTACGTATGACCTTACGAGCTCTGTTTTCAATTTCTATTTTCAATTTCTTGAGCGAAGAGCAGCATTTTTCTCCTGTGGTAAATCTGTAAAGAGAGGGCTTAACTATCCCCACTGCAGCCGTTGTCACCACTGACGAGCCTTTCTTAAGTGCGCATCTAACACCTTTTCTTCAGAGAGGACTTCGATAGTAATAAGGTAATTTTACTACGAGATTCAATCGTTTACATTGAGGAGAATATTATGCATGGGTATATATTATTGTCATTGCATTCACCCTATGGATGTATAGAATTCCTTCTCCATTTTTCATGTGTTTAATTTTTTGAAGGAGGAAAATGCAAGTCTCAAGAGACAACAGGTTAACTTTGCTTCTCTTACCAGATAATTTATTATTACAACTTTTAAGCTATAGCATATATATATGCGTTTCATGCTAAAATACAATGTTTTAAGGTTAACTAATACTAAAATTGTTAATGATGTTGTATTTGAAGTTTGCACATCCACTACATTTTATTTGGGTACTTTTTTTATTTTATTTTTTTTGATGCTTCTATTAAGTCTTTATGTTTGGTCTCTACAGAATCTAGCATAGTTTACATGAAATTTAATTGCAATATGCTAATGCATGTCTGCAATGCCTAATCTATTAATATGCAATTCTAAGAGATGATATACTCCTAATGTTGTATTCTAGGAGATAATATGATCCTATCCATTGCAGTTCATGATCCATTTTACTAACTAAAACCATATTAATACATTTCTTCTTGCAGAAACAACAATTGGCAACATTAGGAGAAATTAAGCATTCAATTTTGTGGAACCTGTTTAGTGGAAGATAAAAAAATTTGAACTTCTAACTTTAATTTTGCCCCCTTTTTTCAACTTTACTTATTTTAGAAATCGTCCAACCCTATTGATTTGAACCATTAAACCTATTTATGGTCACTTTATTTATTTTATAAGTTCTCTATTACTCAGCATTTTTAATGAATGCCGTATTATTCAAGGAAAATCTCATTCGAGTTTGAATTTCTTTTGCAGGAATGTGTGATCTTTTGTTACATAATTCAATCATCGATGGAAGGTATTATGCCTTTTCCTGAATTTTTTTCTATTTTATTGAGTTATATTGTTCTCCACCCTATATCTATTCATACATCCCATATATTTTACATACATTTTTGTTCATTGATTGTTTTACTTATTTTATTGTTATAGTAACTAATGCCTCAATTTCTATGTGTGTTTTATGACAAGTAAATTATAGGAATTGGAAATAATGAAGAAAAATAATGGGTTTGCAACATCACTGCCCTTCGCTTGGAAAAGGTGAGCTTCATCGTAGTCGATATCCAGAATTTGCTGGCCTTTTGTGAAGAATTTTTTATTGGACTAAAATTTTTTATTGGCCTTTTGCAACATCATTTTTTTCAAATAAAGTTCTTGCAAATGAATATACGTAAGGTGCATATATATATTAGTTATGATTACATTAACCTTTTTCTGTTATAGGATACGTGACGTTGCTTTTAAAGAAGAGGTGAAAGTTAATATGCGAAATACTATTGTGTCAATCTTAGAATTCTTCAGTTCTTATTACATGTTCTATGAGATGATGAAAAATGTTCAATACACGACAAATGTGGTGAGGATGGGATTAAAGGGGTTGGTATGGACATGGGGTGAGTCTTTGTTATGCTATTGGAATGGAAAATGTTGAATATAGGAATTAAGAACATAGAATGATTTAATGTTATTGGTTATTAATAGTAGTTTCTTCTAAATACAAGTGAGTTTTAACGTCTGCTGTCTTCCATCGGCAAGACTTCGGCACTGCATATAATATATTTAAGTCATTTTTGAAGGCATGGGTGCCATGGGTGGAGTCATTGGATTGATTCATGAAATTATCTTTGGGTTAAACATTGTTATTGTGCATTAAAGAAATAGAATAGTTTTAAACTAAACCCTCATGATTTCATTCATTCATGCAGATCTTGGTTCGGTCTGGGATATGTCTAAAGTAGAATCGGGTTCTATTCTTGCTATGTTTGGTTTAGGCATTGTTGGACTCGTTGTAAGTTACCTATTGATTGATTTAATATTTGATTGTTCATACAATTATGATTGATTTAATACTATCATGTTCATACAACTATGATTTAATACTTTTCTGTTAGTACAACTATTGATTTAATGCTTTAGGAGTTTTATGAGGACACTACTGGAAATTTAATTGCATTTTTAATGTTTTATTGGTAATATATATTCGAATTTTCTAATGTGATGTCATTGGTGTTGAACATTAATCTATTATTGAAGTACTTAGAATTTGGATACGCAAAACTTTGTATTGATTCATTAGTCATTTTTTGAAAAAACTCTCACTCAAGGTTACATGCTGGTAATGGGTGAAATCAGATATATAAGCAATTGATCATTAAAATTCTCTTGCTATTTAGAAGTGAGTGGATAGAAGTTATATTATTTGACATATGAAATCAGTTATAGAAGTGTTATATACGCAAAACTCCCATTTTTACATGGCTGAAATGGTTGATCATCTGGAGTGGAAACACGTTCACTTTCTATTTAGCTTTAGCATTTTTTATACTTTCTTCATATTTCTGCAATTAGATGCAGAAGATACTGTTGCATCATCAGCAATGTTAAAGAAATCAACACAAGGGAAAATAATGTGGTTAAATTAAAGTTGTGGCATGCTAAGTCTCTGTGTTTTTCTTGGTTTACCTGAAAATTGTGCTTATTGGTGTTCTTGATTTATTAACTATTACGATAAAATTAAATTTATATATTTATTTGAGTTGATTCTAATCATTATTCCAATATATATCTTATGCACCCGGGTGCATGTGATATATATTGGAGTAAAAAATAAAAATCCGTATCTATTAATTGATTTTAATTATATGCTGCTGAAATTACTCAAAAATGCGAATTAAATTTTAATATGCAATTTTTTAGTTGATTTTTATTTCTTTTAATCCAGATATTGATTCCAATCAACCCAAATTTAATTGGAAAAATTCATTGTTGGATAGCATAATTTTTTTTTCCAGTAGTTTATCTCTGAGACCATCTATTAAGTTTACCTATTCTATTTTATATTTGTTGTGATATGCTTGGCTTGGGTTTTATTCAGAATTGGAGCATCAATTTTACATGATTTTTAGCCTCATAAATGATTGTCAATTAATACACAAATGCGTCAAACTACCTCTAATATGATTTGGTATTGTAGGTTTTATCTGCAACACATCTTTGAACTTTCATTAGTGATAGATTGATGATTCTCTCCTTAGGAAATTGAATGAAGAAGAGCAGGATAGAAGTGACTGAAGTTCTAGAAACTGAAGGGTGAGAGAGTTCATACATTATCCCTCTGTATGTATATCAGTTGTTCATCTATGGTTAGACATTCTTAAGATCTCTCCAAATTCAAATATTGGGTAATGGTATTATCAACCATCCGTTAAGTGATCAACGTTACAATTATTCAAGGTGCTAAATCTGATATGTGATAAGTGCATAGATTTAGCACCTTTTTGCTTTCAATAAATCAACTTATATATATACAAATCAAAAGACATTATTAAATTTGATTTTAGCTCTTATTTGGTTTGTTGCATCAAATTTCAAGGTTCTTTTGGGTCTTATTTATTATTATCTTCGAGTTTACTGCGTTGATTGACTTATTTATATGGTTTGAAAATATAGGTTAAAATGTATGAAGACTAGGAGTTAGTTGGTATCCTATTGCTTCGAATATTTATCGACTTTTTTAGGGAGTTTGTGTTCTGACAATATCTATTATCCTGTCAAGCTAAGATGAGAAAGATATCGTATCATAGTAGGCTGTTTTTAAATTATTTGAGCCTTTATTCTGTCACAATAGATTGGTTGTACTACTAATTTCTCTTGAAATTGGTGAACTTTGCTATCTTTTTCATTTCTTTTTGCACGACTCTTTCTCACACATGATTTAAGAGTGTCATAACTTCCTCATGAATCAGCTACTCTTTAAACTAAATCGTCTGTTTGAAGCTGCATCGAGGGGTTTTTTGTTCGTGATTAACTTCTCAAAGGCATTGGGTTTGCATGAGGTATTTTGCCTAATCCCATTTTAATATCCTTTTCCCTTAATTTAATGTACTTGATTGTATTATGTAGAACTTTTCCTTCTGAAATTCCTTAATCTTTAATTTAAGTAGTTGCTCCAAACGTTGAAAAGTAATTTTAGTGTGTCCAAGTGGAGCTTATATTTTGTGTCAGACCGAGACAAAGGTATTATTATGCCATTTTAAGATTTACATCATATACTGAATAAAATTAACTACAATAGAGACTTTTTTTTGCTATATGATTGTGCATAATCCTTTGTTAGTTTGCCTAAAAAATTGTTGTAAACTACACATATTTGCTAAATTTTAGTAAATTTTTGTAAATCTAACTTCTGTTTTTGTTTACTTAAGTATTATGGTTTAGTAAAGTGGTGTCAGCACTGATGAAGCTGATGGTGCAACACAACGAAATCTACAAGGTGAATTTCCTTTATCATTGTAATATATTAGTAAGATTTTGAATTATATTTATCCTTGGAGCAATACACGTGTTATTTTGTTTCTATTATATATAACTGTTGCAGTTGTTTCCCCAATTGGTAGGGCATTAGTGGGGAAACAAATGCACGGTATGTAAAACACACAGAATATTTTGAGTGGTGGAAATGGTATTGAAATATGATGCTTTACTTAATGTGTAATAACTTTATGATTTATTGATTAATCCTGTTTATAGTCTCTTCTGAACATTTAATGATAATGTCTGATGCATAACATATTGAAAGCAGTAGGAGGCCTTGCGTTTTATTGCATCAATTGTGTTCTCCAAATGAGACAAAAGTTAATACATATCACAGTAAATATTTAAAGCAGGAGAATTTTTTAAAACATTACCGATACGGGTTCGGTGAAGGCCATGCTCTGTTTTTTGGTTTGATGACATAGAGAATGCGCATCATTTCTACATCCTTTTGCAACTTTTGTAAGATAGATGAATAACTTATTCTTAAGATCAAACAGTCAGTTTTACTAATACAACTGTGATTATGAAATTTAATATAGAATCGCATTATATTCTTGAGAGATTTATGAATACACAGGATAGTATGTATGGTATTTAAAATGTTATGAAAATGTAGGTGATCGAGTTGGCAAGTTCTATAAACATATATTTGTGGTAATTTAGTTTATGTAATTTTATTAATTTTCAGTTTAGTCTGTTACAATAACTTATTACAGTTAATTCCTATATGTTTTTGCAATTTATGAAAAATTTTTTGTAAAGTGAACTTATAAGCTAGTTACAAATGGGACAAATAAGTTAGAAAAAAATAATTTCTATATTGAACTTCTAATTTTTTGGTAATAAGATTTTTTATTCTTTCTACTCAATATGTTTTTGGAGAATTCCAAACTTTTTTCACTGTATCTTCTTTTTCGAATGGCATTTCTTTTGTCTCTTTTCTTCAAACAAATTTAATTTAATTTACGATCCCTTAAATTAGGCTAAACTTGCATGGTTTTCATTTTTTAAATGGGAGAACTTTGTGGACAATACTTACAAGTCAAGACATTCATTTGGCTGTAATTATTTGACAATTAATTCATTATTTTTGTAAATATCATCATTAATATACTAAAAGTAATTTTTTAAATAAATGAGAGAGATACTTTTTCTCAAGTGAATAATTTAGCAGGTTTGTTTCAATCGATTTCATAGTTTAGTTTTCTTTCTCCTCTTATTTTATACTCAAATAAGAAAATAAAATAATTATATAAGAAAATAAAATTTCTTACGAAGAATATGATAATTCTTAAATTATTGAAGTGTAATTATCTATCTTCGTACATCTCGAAAAAATACACTTTCTTAGTCCCCACGCGAGAATGACAAGAAATACCCGGGACAAAGAGAGTACATATAAATTTACTAAGATAATTTATAATTAAATCTTATTCAAATTAGAAATAATCCAATAAAAATTAAATTATTCAATTAAAAATAATTACTACAACAAATTTACCTCTGGCCCGTGCACCGCACAAGTAGAAAATTATGGAGAAGTTTTCTTGGTATTTCCTTCCTGGCTCTCGATGGGCTAAAAGGAAGTTGCCTCTGCGAACCAACCTATGGTCTGACTTTATTATATTATTCAGTGGTCGGGAGAGAGAACTCTAAGGCATCCGCATTTAAGCGCTCCACAGGCATTCAACCAACTTGAATAGTTGAGCTTGAAGATTGGGAGCAACTGGTTTAGCTATAGCCCAAAGCCCAAGCATGAATAGCGAACGGGGAAATAGTAATCTCATAAGAGATTGACCCTTACTTAGTACATGGACCACTACAGAACTAAAGGGCATCCTCAGCACCTATGTTAATGGACTAAAGTTGATTTGGAGCATTGACAGTCTGGAGAAGTTTTATGGAGAAGACATGTAATGTAGGTGAGGTTATAATTGTATTTATGTACTGGTGTGTTAGATATTATTTGTGACCTTTAATTGAGGAGCATGCTTAATTCTTTACATTTTATTTTATTTTTGGCATGTAAGCCTATATTTGAGTTTTTGCATTGTTATAGTTTTCTGTAATGGTCTTGACATTTTGACCTATGCACTTGAACTTTATTTAAACTCTTATTTTGAACAACATTCTTAGCTTTATAGTAGTAATTATATTTCAAAAAAATTAACACACTAATTTTAATTGTTGTGGGTTTGTTATTACTTTTATATAAATTTAATAAACCAATTAATATTGATAATTCATAATTGTTTTAAATTTTGGTAGGATATATATAAAATTTCTGTCAAATAATATGTTAGAAGTCATTAATTGAAGATGAAAGAAGAGATGAAAAAGATAAGAAAAAATAAAGAAGAAGTATTAATTGAGAGTGATAATGTATGGTGGGCATGGATAAAAAATGAATTTGTGTTGTGTCTATATATAAAATATTTATTAAACCAAAACCTTGAAAAAAATATATATAATCTAAAGGCACGTATAATATAAATCTTATATATAATAAATTTTCTGTGTAAATTTACAATATAAAATGTGTGACGATTAATATTATAATTTAATAGATTCAACAATATATTTTTTTTAGTGGGACGGGTACGGGTACAGATAGTTAATAGTTAACTAGATACAGGTACGGGTACTCCACCAGTTGTCATCCCTAGATAAGGGTGGTGGGAATTTAAGTGGATGCGGATTACGGGTTTTTTAAATCATACATGTATCAAAGTTTAAGTTTATTTTTTATAATAAATTAAGATATATAATATTTTAATGGGTTATAAGTTGAGAGATATAAATTTAATGTGTAGTAGATAATTGTATTACTATTGTGTGTGGTTCCATAAGTATTAAACGGATACGAATATCTTACGACTATTGATAAATGGAATTGGAGTAGATACAAATATTGAATGAATTTTTAAACGGCACATATACGGGTACGTATAAGTAGTGGATATTTAAATGTATATGAGTACAGTACTCCTTAATAAGTATGGATACCTAAATACTAATTGATAAACTACGTGATATTACATAAAATTGGATTTTATACGTGAAGAATTAGTGGTATAACTTCAAAGGATTTTGAAAAACTAGTTTGGTATGGGTACGGGTATCATTACTATAATAAATGGGTACCCATGAATAAGTGTTAAACGAGTAAAGGTAATTTATGGATATTGAAATAAATATATTTGGAACGGATACGGGTATCATAATGAATTTTTTAATAGGACGAGTACGGGTGATAAGTAATATTTAAATGGATATGGGCACCCGTGGGTATCCTACCCACTGTAATCCTTAACAACTACTTACTATACATTAAAATATTATATCTCTTAAATTACTATATATTAAAATATTATATTCTTTAATCTTCAGGCAAACAACAATCATAAAATTGAAATGAGACGAATGGAGTGTATATATTTATAAATGTAAGAGGTTATTTGTTGGCATAAATCCCTAACAAAACGCGACACGATTGACACTTAGTTTCAGGCTTATTAAATCATTATATTTAATTCCATTAAGTGTTTTGGATTACTTAATCATGAACTAACATAAAAGTTTGTAATACCAGCCATGCTTCTCAGAAATTTAGATTATGCTAGAGGATTGTGTAATAGTACAAGGCTGGTGATTACGAAGTTCGGACAAAATAGAATTCTTTATGCAAAAGTTCTTACGGGTAACATTATAGGTGAACATGTCCTAATTCCAAGACTAACGTTAACTCTAATGCCTTTCCTGCTACAAAGGGATTTGAATTTGGAAGTGGATTTGCAGGTGCATTAACTAACATAAATTATGTTATAAGTATTGATAAAAAAAAGTTTGAAATGATATCATAATGAATATACAGGCGATGGACATTTACTGATACGGGTACGGGTGATGGATATTTCTGTTTGGTAATGACTTTGATAAAACTTCGATCATCCTTTCTCTATAGTTATATTTTCTTTAATTTTTATGTTTTTGTGTTTCCGTTGCAGGTTCATATTCATCGATTATCCATCGATAAAGTTCAAACCAGTAAGTTTGGTAGAATTTGTAAAATGTCAACTTTCAAAAGCCATATTGTAGGTACGGGTAATGGACATTTATGTTTGGTAATGGCTTTGATAACCCTTCAACTATGTAATTATATTTTCTTTCATTTCTATGTTTTTGTGCTTCCTTTGCAGGTCCATATTCATTGATTATCCATCGATAAAGTCTGAACCAGTCAATTTTGTAGAATTAGTAAAATATCAACTTTCAAAAGGTATGTTGTAGATACGGGTGATACGGGTACTGGTGATGGGCATTTACTGAATATGGGTAAGGGTGATGGGTAATTTCGGTTTTAGTTTTTTTCTTTTTCTTATCTATTATTTAGTATATATGTATATGTATCCAAATAAATAATTCTCAATGTCATGCATTCTATGAGATATTGCAGAATAGAACAACAGTGAAGCCAAAGAGAATTGTCACTAATCTAAACAAAGATCACTTGCTATGAAGACAAGATGTGGGTTAGTTCTTTATTCATATATTATTCATAAAAGATTCACTCTTTATTTTGTGAAAATAGTTGACTGAAGTTTTTTAGATATTTATAATAATGGTAAAATAGTTTTATGAAAATGTTTTGATTTTTTGATTTAATAACACAACTTTTTATGATGTTTTCAAATCTTTCATGACAGATGATTGTTATACCATATTTCAACCTGGTGTTCATGAAGAAAATATTGTAAGTCAATAATGTGTATTGATTCAATTTTTACTTGGTTTATAGTAATTGTATATCTCTTCTACTGCAAAAAAAAATTTAGTGGATAAATTCTAAGTATTCATGATTATTATTCAAATAATCAGGTTTCTTTAACAAATAACCATATGCACTAACTTGGGTGAATGAATTCTTAAACAAATTAGAAACGCATGACGGTTATAATTGATCATGGTTCAAACATAATTAGTTCTTAACTTGCTTAGCAGAGTTGTAATTCAATACTCACATTATTTTACATATCAGTGGCCTTTCTCATCATTACATATATATAATCTTCCTCATGAAACGCTCTATCTATTGTGACAATGAATTTGCAGATTCTTCCAAATATTTAGTTCCATGCTCAAGCTCTAATATCAACAATTGAAAAATTCAACCTAGAACGACAATGCGTACTCATCAATCTGATCATCATCACCAGGTAAAACTATCACATTTCTCATGCTTCTTCCCAAACTAAGCATTTCAGTCCTCATAATTGTTAATGACAGCAGTTTAAAAATCACAATCAAGTCATGCATGAGATCGTTGTGGTTTTATATTAAAATAAATTACTTTTCAATTCCAAGAAAATATTATTAATCTCATAAAAAATAAAAGTTTACATATAAAAATATTTAAAAATGTCAATGTCCGCGCAACGCGCTGCCGAGTAAAAACTAGTGAGTATAAAAACGGTTACCAAACTGAGTGAAACTGATTGCAACAGACAAATGACGTGTCAAGGTTTCTATCCGTGTGCAGAATTGCTCATAACTCATCAAACGAATCATATCCACTCACTTCAAAATCCTTCAGTCACCCATGCATCGATTATATGTATGCATGTTTCCTTCTTCATTTCAAGCTGCTGCTTCACGTTGCAACTGATGTACTCATGCATCTAGATCATACATGAGCTACACGCATAGTATCTCATTCATACTCTCTTATGAAATAAGAGCTCTCTATCCATAGTGGATGTAAGCTCATTAGTGTGCCGAACCACTTTAAATAGCCTCGTGTAGTTCTCATTTCGTTTCTTCGTTCATAGATTAAGCTTGAATCTTTCATTCTTTAAGTTCTTTTCAATCTGCTATTTGTCAATTCCCATAACAATTCGTGTATAAGATTCTTATACACATAAATTTAAGAAATATAAAAATCTTACACATTTCTTACAAGAATGAGTGTGTATAAAAATTTAATTAGACAAAGGATTAAATTACATGATCGAAGTAAAAAATCGAAAAGAAACATACCCAAAAGTGTTGATACAAATATAAACTAGACAAGAATAAGTTATGTTAATGTATGGATATTGGTGGTCACCTTCCAACCCTTTTTTTTTTTTTACCAACTAGACAAGCATAAATAAGTGGGAGTGAAGGGACCTACATGCAATTTATAAATTAATAATAATAATCAGGCAATCAAGCTGAGAGTACAACACGCGTGCTCTTACACAGTGTTGTACCTTGTCTCTATGTGGGCCCTCGGATATGATTTGTGTTGATTAAAATGTTTGTCGTTACTCAAATTCATCACCACTAATCATATGTTTCTTCTTTTTATCTTCTAACAGAGTCCTTAAAATCAATAATGACACTTAACTACCTACGACCAAGATCCTAAATATAGTACTACTTATTCAATGTAATTTAAATTAATCCCTATTTATTTTACTATATATATATGCCCATAATTATCCATTTAGATCTTGTAATCCACCCTCATCATGAAATTTGTCATAATTATCCAAGAATAATGTAGAAGACATAAAATTAAACATAAATTTGAAAATCTATAAATGGGTAATCATGATTTGTTTTTTAAATAAGAAGTTAGTTGTATAAATAGTAGCACCACTGAAGAGTTGAACCTTCCTAAGTGGAGCTTTTTCCCAACAAAAAAAAAAAAAAAAAGAACCTTAGCTCAGAGAGAGGGAGAGAGAGAGGGTGAGGAGAGAGAGAATGTTTGCAGCAGAGAATGGATTAAGGGGTGACCCAAGATTGAAAGGCATTTCTGATGCCATTAGGGTTGTGCCTAATTTTCCAAAACCAGGTGAATTAACTATGCTTCCACATGCAATTTATGTTTAGATTTTTTTTTTCCCTTGCTTAATTATTTGTGTAGTTGTTGAGGAAATTAGTGTTGTTTATGAGTACTGTGGTGATTAAATATTGTTGTTATATGGTCCTCCAGGAATCATGTTTCAGGACATAACATCACTTGTTTCCAACCACAAGGTGTTCCAGAGCACTATTGATATATTTGTAGAGAGATATAGGAACATGGGCATCTCCATTGTTGCTGGTAATTGATTTTTTTTTCTTTTTTCCTGCATTCTTTTGCATTTTAATTTACATATACCGATGTTATCTGATGATTTAGTTGCTAAGTTGATGATTAATGCATGCCTACCTAAACCCATTTCACTCATAAGTGATAGATGTTCTCTCCAATTTTCTTGAACTTCTTTATTATACACATTGTGTGCTCGTGTGTGTGTGAGAGAGAGAGAGAGAGAGGGGTTGGGGGGGGTATGTTTATCCAAGTTGATTTAATTTCTTGATTGATTCTTTGAGAGAGTAAGAGTGTGTTTGCTTATGAAATTATTCTCTTTTTCATTTTATTTTATATTAACAGTGAAAAAAGTAATGTAAGGAAAATTGTGAGTAAGACAGACTATCAGTAGATATGATATGTTTGTAGAAGTGTTAATGTGATTGGGTGTGAAACTTTTTTTTATGAAAAAGAACAGAGAAAGATCTCATAGCCAAACACACCCTAAGGTTTCTCCAAGTTGATTGAATTTCTTGATTGATTCATATATAGAGATGAGGTATCTCTAAGTTGACTGAATTTCTTGATTGATTCATTGAGGCAGAGAGGTATCTGTGAGTTGATTGGCTTTCTGGATTGATTCATTGATGGAAAGAGGAGATAGTTCTTGGTTTAAAAGAATTTGAGGTTTACCTGTTTTGGGTGAAAGGAAATTATATTGAGGTTGATAAGTTTTTAACCTCTTGACTAATTGGGTGTCGTAGAGTAGCCCACTCGATCGAGAGTGACTAGAAATTATTGGATTCTTGCTGAAGTTGATAAAGCTGAATCATTCATCCAGGTGTTGAAGCAAGAGGATTTATGTTTGCCCCTGCAGTTGCTTTACGAATCGGTGCTAAATTCGTTCCTCTTCGTAAACCAGGGAAGCTTCCAGGTGACATTTGCTTCTATGTACCTCTTGGTTAAGCTTTCGTCCATCCACACTTGTTGTTTAGCATTGAATCTTGAACCAGGTGAAGTAATTTATGAAGCGTACGAGCTAGAATATGGCACAGATTGTCTGGAGATGCACGTGAGCGGTGTCAGAAAAGGAGAACGTGCAGTGGTTATCGATGATTTAGTGGCCACCGGAGGAACTCTATCTGCAGCAATAAGGCTATTAGGTGCAGTGCTGTAGCTAACTCGTTTTTCGCCTTTGTTGTGTGTTTCACAGTGTATTTGATATCAGTGTCTTTCTATTGAGTAGAACGCGTTGGCGCAGATGTGGTTGAGTGTGCATGTGTCATTGGATTGCCGGAGCAAGAGGTAGTCCCAAAACTCGATTTCCAATTCATTATCTCCAGTCTGTAATATCATATTCTACCGATTAAGGAATGCAAAAATCGGACACTATTCTTTACTAGTAGCAACTAGCAACTAAGGTTAAAAAACTACGGGAACAAAAATGGTCAGTTTCTGAATTAGCCTTTCCTAGGGATGGTTGTTGTAATAGCTGTTTTTTTTTTTGTGTTACAGGGACGTTGCAGGTTGGATGGAAAACCACTCTACATCCTTGTCGAGCCTCGTCAGTGCAATTCCATTATCTGGTACTACTTCATCGTTACATACATCTATATTGGAGACTTTAGGCGTCTGATCCTCATCTCTATAAGCTTGAGCTTTTAGACGAGCTAGTAGGAGACACACAAGTTCATACATATACTAAAAAATGATCTTTTCTTACAATAACTTTGTCATTCTAAAACTAATTAGTCACATTTCTTACCTTCTTCTTTTATATAAGAGCTGGAGTTGGCTTATTCTTCGAACACCTTTTAAGTCGACTTTCAAGGGGTGAATTTTGGCAGTCAAAGGCTTCCCGACTCTTTGCAGCATGGCTTCGTCCCGACAGCTAGTCTATCGGTGTACTGATCTAGCTCGTCCAAGGTTAAATATTCTTTATCTGTTGATGTCACACCCCAATTTTTAAATAAGGAGATTTTACATAATATTTTCTCAAACAATGCACTAAATAGGGCATGACCAAAAATTTGAAAGAATAAATAGTAATAAAAAATTAGAGTAGTAAATAAATCTGCTAAAAATTTTATCCGCAATTAAACAAGCATCTAAATACTTTAAATTTACCGTAGGATTAAGAACAAAGCCCAAAGGCATAAAGGCAACTGGTAGAAATGGATTTTTCTGAAAAGAATTTTTATAAATAATAGTTGCACCTTAAAGTACAATACCATGTAGTTTAAAGGTCTTGCACCTCAATTCTTAAAAATTCCAGCGATTAAATAATATACTAATGAAAAAGAATATATGAGTTTATTTCTTATTACTCAATAATCACACAAAACTCATACCTCAGCCGTATATCCATGAACTCGAAACATAAATTGTTTGAATAGAAATCTTGTGAGAACGCAGCTCATAAACTGAATGCAATTTATTAAAACGTTTTATTTGGTCTCCTCTTGCCATCGCACCCCCACTCGTACGCTGCCGCCACGCTTAACCTGAAAAGGGGGTAATTGGGGGGTGAGCAAACCACAGCTCAGTGAAATAAATTACGCACTATTTATCATTCAAACACTACTAGAGTGAAACTGAAATTCTTACACTTGTAACTTGAAATATCATATCATATTGGTAAGCACCTTTCGGTTCAATACCCATGTTGGTAAGCACCTTTCGGTTCAATACCCATGTTGGCAAGCACCTTTCGGTTCAATACCCATGTTGGCAAGCATCTTTCGGTTCAATACCCATGTTGGCAAGCATCGCGATTCAATAACCTTGACTTGTACTTAATAATTCATGGATAACATAGCATGTTCATGTATAATCACATCATGTAGGGTTTTAAATAAATAAATAACACATAATTAAATCCCACATGTGATCACGTAAAAGCCTTGGATTAGAGAGTTGAATGTCGTGATCAGCCTTGTTGAAACCCTTCTCTCTTCGTATAAAAGCAGCCGTGTGAAAAAATAAAAGTTGGATGTGTAGGAACGAAGGAATGATCAACCTTTTATGCTTGAATGGTTGGGCTAAATCTCAAAAATAATTAACGCGTAAGGGAGTCAAACTTTCCTTAGCAAGAGAATAAATTTGGAATTGATTGCAGTGTGATATCTCCTTTACAGAATAGACGAGATATGATAAGATTTTCTTGGGCAGGAAGAAATTTCATATATATGGAAGGTGTATATCGTACTGATGTTCCTCTCATTCACGCGGTTGTAGTTAAGTAAGTGGGCTGGACTGGCTTCATGCTTGCATTGGGCTTCTAAGGGTTGGGCCTCAAATAATTCACGTACATAAAATTCTGGGGTGTTACATTCCACCCTACTAATTAAAATTTCGTCCTCGAAATTCTAAACAACTTACCACTTTCGGTAAAGCGTGGATACTTCGCTTGTCGTCCTTAAAGCTAATTAATCATAGTATCTTCATGAAGTATCATATCATTTGCTAATACATTGAGGCATATAAACAATTATACTTCTATGGCATACATGAGTCAAATCTTGCATCATGAGAATTGTACATTCTGAATTGAACATGTAAATCATAAATACTTTCATACCTTGTTTGGCGTGGGCGTCGTACTCGGTGGATGCGTAGCAAGAGACTTAAATATTATAAAAATTATTCACGTATATTTTCATAGCAAATAAATTATTTACATATACATGTGCGGAAGATAGAAATAAAATAATTTTTGAACAAGTATGCAGAATCGCATACCTGCTCTGATACCATTCTGTCACACCCCAATTTTTAAATAAGGAGATTTTACATAATATTTTCTCAAACAATGCACTAAATAGGGCATGACCAAAAATTTGAAAGAATAAATAGTAATAAAAAATTAGAGTAGTAAATAAATCTGCTAAAAATTTTATCCGCAACTAAACAAGCATCTAAATACTTTGAATTTACCGTAGGATTAAGAACAAAGCCCAAAGGCATAAAGGCAACTAGTAGAAATGGATTTTTCTGAAAAGAATTTTTATAAATAATAGTTGCACCTTAAAGTACAATACCATGTAGTTTAAAGGTCTTGCACCTCAATTCTTAAAAATTCCAGCGATTAAATAATATACTAATGAAAAAGAATATATGAGTTTATTTCTTATTACTCAATAATCACACAAAACTCATACCTCAGCCGTATATCCATGAACTCGAAACATAAATTGTTTGAATAGAAATCTTGTGAGAACGCAGCTCATAAACTGAATGCAATTTATTAAAACGTTTTATTTGGTCTCCTCTTGCCATCGCACCCCCACTCGTACGCTGCCGCCACGCTTAACCTGAAAAGGGGGTAATTGGGGGGTGAGCAAACCACAGCTCAGTGAAATAAATTACGCACTATTTATCATTCAAACACTACTAGAGTGAAACTGAAATTCTTACACTTGTAACTTGAAATATCATATCATATTGGTAAGCACCTTTCGGTTCAATACCCATGTTGGTAAGCACCTTTCGGTTCAATACCCATGTTGGCAAGCACCTTTCGTTTCAATACCCATGTTGGCAAGCATCTTTCGGTTCAATACCCATGTTGGCAAGCATCGCGATTCAATAACCTTGACTTGTACTTAATAATTCATGGATAACATAGCATGTTCATGTATAATCACATCATGTAGGGTTTTAAATAAATAAATAACACATAATTAAATCCCACATGTGATCACGTAAAAGCCTTGGATTAGAGAGTTGAATGTCGTGATCAGCCTTGTTGAAACCCTTCTCTCTTCGTATAAAAGCAGCCGTGTGAAAAAATAAAAGTTGGATGTGTAGGAACGAAGGAATGATCAACCTTTTATGCTTGAATGGTTGGGCTAAATCTCAAAAATAATTAACGCGTAAGGGAATCAAACTTTCCTTAGCAAGAGAATAAATTTGGAATTGATTGCAGTGTGATATCTCCTTTACAGAATAGACGAGATATGATAAGATTTTCTTGGGCAGGAAGAAATTTCATATATATGGAAGGTGTATACCGTACTGATGTTCCTCTCATTCACGCGGTTGTAGTTAAGTAAGTGGGCTGGACTGGCTTCATGCTTGCATTGGGCTTCTAAGGGTTGGGCCTCAAATAATTCACGTACATAAAATTCTGGGGTGTTACAGTTGATCCCCTCAATCTGCATTTTTCGTCTAAGATGGATTATATATCACATCGTGTATGTTTTCTTGAATTTTGATTGTATCATGATTGTACTTTGACATGAACATCGGCCTCCTCTGATTAATCTAGTTATATTTCAATCTGTATTTTATTTCGTGCGATCAATCAAGTTAAGTTATCAATGTTGGTTATATTTTAACTTATATACTATGCATGTGGTCTGCATTATCTGCGTCATTTTGATGTAATATTTCCATGTGCTACATCGTTGGATTGATACGAGAGAGAGAGTGGAGAAATTATATCCTGAAAAGGAAAACATACTCCTCTTATATTTTAAGAGTAAGGCTCTTGTGCACCCGGGCGCACGGAACACATTCCGTGCGCCTTTACAATTTTCATGCCCCTTTACAATTTAAACCCCTAGCAATACATAGGTTTAAATAGGATTGGAGGGGAGGGTTGTGTTCACATGGGGACACGGAGCATCTTTCCGTGTCCCCGGGCGCACAGGAGCTTTTGCCATATTTTAATTGTATAACACACGACAGATGATATGCGAAAATTGTAGTCTAAGAGATCAGATGTGCTGTGCATGCACTTATGAAATGAGCAAATGCTCATTTACACCCAAAGTGTACATTGCATGAAATATTCTTATTTCAGCTATATGTGGTTTAGAACATTATTTTAATCTCAAGATTTATTACTGTATCTTTTTTATATTTAGTTAATTCATTCAAAATCAAAGGATTAACTCGAATGTACATATTGACATTATAATTTTACTCATGTAAATTAAGTCATATAATTCAAATTTAAGTTTAATTGCATTATTATTATTATTATTTATTCAAAATTAAATAAGTCTCCTTGGGCGTAGTTAATTACCATATTTCTATTTTAAATTAACCTCAAATGTAGATTTTAATTTAAAAAAAAAATTGGTATAGTTATTGCAAAACAAAAATTTATTCAAGCATATTATATTATATTATTATTATATATATAAACACATACTAGAAATTCGCGTACAACGCAAGATCATTTAATTATTATTATTATTTTTTATAATTAAATAATTCATGTTATATAACGTGGTAATACTAATTAAGGAGATTTTTTTTTCTTATAGCTAGACAATTTATTTCATTAATGTAAAAAATTTGCAACAAATTATAACATTTGACTTTTGATAATGTAACGTATAACTAAATCATGTACAAAGTTAATAGTATATGTATATATATTCTAATTATTTGAAAGAATTTTGACTTGTATTTTTTTAAATGTTATTTTATAACATAATACAATTGAAAACTATTTATTACTCCTCATGTCTTTTGTCGCTCGTCAGATTTTAATCTCTTCTTAATGGTGGATTAATGTGGCTGTCATGGTATAAAGAGGCATTAATCTGAGCAAAGCTAACATAAAAAGAGAAAGATTTGCCCCCAGGCGTGATTGTGCCTTTTTAGGGGGTAAAGGGATGATTGTATTGCTATGGGGTGTTTTTCATATTTATATTGGATAATCTGACGTCATCCGTATCTGGGTAAGTTGATAAATTATCGTGTACAGTGCGAGCATTAAATGCGTTTTAGCCTCATGTGACTATTTTTAGAATATGATCTAGGATATCCTCTACGCGTGTATCTCGGAGCAGATTCTGCGTATCTGAGGCAATTGGATCAAGTGGCCTATTTGGCTTAGTCAGGCGGAGCCTCTTTGCTTCTGGCAGGGAGGCTCGTGGGCTCTCAATGGAGTATTAGGCTGACGGGCCCAATATATGAACAGGTGAAAGGCCCATTCTCAGAATTCATACCACATTAACCCCCAGGTTTCGTCGTCACTGGTGTGTGGTAAGTGGAGGCGGAACCTTCTTGAAGCATGCGCGTGTCTCGATTTTCAAATTTTGGATCTGAAACGACGTCTTAAAGATCATGAAGCGATGTTTTGAAATTTTGGGGCATTTTCGACGCACCTTTCCGCCATTCGAGCTGCGTTTGTCAGGCTCCGCATTAATTACCTTCTGAGCGGGGGTCACGTCGATTAGAAAATGTGCTTTTAAAAGGGTATTTCCCCTACCACATTTTTATCTTCGTTCCCTATCTGTTCGCTCTCTCGATTTTTCATTCTGCTCCCCAATCGCTCCTAAGCATGAGTTTTAGCGGTCAGCCAACCAGTCAGTCGGGTCCTCTGCAAGCAGTAAGTGGGGGGGGTGAGGCAGTATCAGAATCTTTGGAGAGGGCCTTTCAGGATTTACGAGAAGAGACTGAGGTTTCTTCATCTCGCCGCAGGCTTCCGCCGGTGTCTCGCCCATTGCCCTCTTCGTTTGCTACGGCGAAAGACGTGCTAGATCCAGAAAATATTCGGGCACGTATCGCTTCTCACGATGGGGCCCACAATGGGATGTGGGCCCACTTTCAAGATAGCACTATTTCTCGCTCCCAATTTGAGGAGCTATCATCGAAGTATGCGGCGCCAGGGGTGGAATTCATCATCCCAGTTGAGAATGAGAAAGTGAGTCTACCTCTTCACCCTTGTCTCGCAGAGCTTCTCAATTATTGGAATTTGGCGCCATACCAGCTTTCCCCAAACGCTTGGGCTACTATAATTGTGTTCATACTCTTGTTTTGCAAGAAAGGGTATGGGCACCTGTCCACCAAGGAAATTGACTACTTGTGTCGTCCTTCAGAGAAGAATGTTCACAAAGGGTTTTATCGAGTTAACCCCTCTCGTGGGCTGACTCTCTCGGGGAAGTCCACGCCCATAAAAAATTGGAAGGAGTAGTGGTGTTGGGCTTCAGGCATATGGAAGCCATCGCACATTAGGGTTCCTTCGGCCTTCCAGTTGATTCGTTCTCGCGGAGGTATGTTCGCCTTATTTTATCTCTCGTTATTGTTTTTGTGTGCACGTGAGGTATAGTCACTATGTTTTAAATTTTCAGACAGGATACTCGTCTTGGTCCTCCCTCTTCAAAAGAGTTCTTGGAGTTGGTGGGCGTTATTAGTAAAATGAGCATCCAGGAGAGGAGTATCGACATCATTACTGATAAGCTTTTGAAAAAGTATGGGCTCATGGTGGATTCGGGGATGCCGGTTCCTCTGCAGATGGTGACCATGGCTACTCATGCAGGCGCTCATTCGGAGCCACCGGCAACCTCCCTCGCTGATTCGGATATCCCTGTCGGGGTGGCGATAAATCCTATAGGGTCGTCCGCCTCCCATGATCAAGCGGTTCCAAGGTCTGATGCCTTGACTGATATAATAGAAGTGGACGAGTCCTCCCCGACGGAGATGAGTCCTCAGGCCTTACAAGGAGACACGGCCGCACCGATGTCGGGAGCCAGAGACTTTACGGGAGATGATGTCGAAGCGAATTGTGAGTCGATTGGCCATACTTCAAGAGGGTCTTGACGACGTGGTAGTCGTTTCAGAGGGGAAACGCGAGGAGGACTTTCTGCTTCATGATTCTGGTTGCTCTACCCCGATCATTCGCATGGTGCAGCACCGTCCTTCTGGATCTAGCGGGGTGGCCGTAGACGATCAGTCGGCGCCTGTCAGTAGGCTTTCCAAGCCCCAAGTAAAAGAGTTCGGGCCGACAGCTATGGCCTTTTCTCTGGCGGAGCCGCCTTAGGAGTGCCTTCGACCAAGACCCCTTATCTCGGTTTTAAGGTTGGCGCTTCTACTCCGGAGGTTTGCTCTTTGCCTCTCGTTCTTCGTAGCATGTATGGGTCAAACCCGTATCACCCTGATCAGCCTACTCTTCCCGCATACATGTTGAGGGCGATGGAGTCCGTCCCTACTAGTTTCACTCAGGAGGAGAGTGATATTATTGGGGCGTTGAATCCGGACGATCTTATTTATGCGGCGACTGGGTATCATGCACGGGCTTTAAGTTATTTAAGCCAGGCATCCCTCCTTTTAGCTCGCTAGAGTCAGGAGGCAGCTCAAGTCGCTGTCCTTAATCGTCAAAAGGAGGCGGAGCTAACCCAGTTGAAGGAGGAGATGGAGAAAAGGGAGCGGAGGCACTCAAAAGAAGTGGGGGTGATTAAAGGAGAGGTGGACCATCAACGCACAACTTCAGAAAATGCTTTGAAGGCCCTTCAAGAGGAGTTGAGGCTGGTTGAGGGAAAACTCCTCTCGAGTGAGGCGTTGGCAAGGGCCGCTGAGGAAGCTTTGAAGGAGTCGGAGGAAGGGAGGAGTCGACTTGCTCGGGAGTTGGATGAGGCGAAGAGGCAACTAGCTTATTCTCAAGAAGAGCTGAAGGTCAAGGGAGCGGAAGTAGCCGCATTGTCCCATAAATATGAGGCGGACTTCTCCTCTATGAGTAATTCCGAGAGGAAAATTGCTAGAATAGTTGGTTTTACTAAAGCCTTGGCTCACTCGGCGCGATTGGCGCAATCGTCCTTTTGGAAAATTTTTGTCAAATGCTACACGCCCGCATAGCAGCTTCTGGGTTAGACAAGCACGATGGTTCGAAACTGCCGGTTTTAGTTCCAAACTGCCGGTTCCAATTCTTAAAAGTGTGGAACCGGGACCGAACCGGCTGTTCTATGGTTTTGGTTCGGTTTTGGAATCGCCGGTTTCGGTTCCTGAACCGCCGGTTTTCTTTTTTTTTTTTTGTGAAATCAATTTTTTTTTTGAAGTTTTAATTTTTTTAATAATTCGATTTTTAAGTTTTAAATCAAAGTGTGAAATTTAATTTGCATTTGTAAATTTTTATCTTTTTAAAAACAATATCTTTTGAATTTTGACATTTGAACTTGAAAGTTGGAAGTAGATAAATTATAATATTCTATAAAATGTAATACTTTATTAAAAACATTGATTATTGATAATCTAAATTCTAGAATAAGATGATAACATATTAACAATAAATTTTCCATTATCATTACAAATTTACAATTTACAAATATACAATAAAATTTTACAATTTCAATTTATAACAACACTAAAAAAATTTCATTATACAAATTACAATCCACAAAATAAAAGGAAAAAAAGAAAAAAGAAAAAAGAAGGACTTGAGTTTAAATTTGAAGTTTCAATTTGAATTTTGAATATCAACTTGAAACTTAAATTTAAATTGTCTACGTATCCCCGAAAGGAATCAAAGCCCACGTAGTTCTCGTAACTTACCTCTACTTACCTTGTCGGACGGTGGTCGGGAATCGGGTGGTGATGTCAATCTCACTCTCCTTCCGTATTGATGTCTTCATCCGTCACGTAATCATCATCTTTGTGTTGACTTTGATCTTCCGCTTTTGACCAATCATCAAACAAACATAGATTTTCTAAATTTTTAACACCTAAATTGGATCGTTGAGGATCCAAAACAAGTCCACCAAGGCTAAATACTTGTTCGACGACGGTAGAGGCGGGTGCTGCAAAGACCTCTTTTACAATTAATGATAAAATAGGAAAGGATTGAACTCTCCTTGACCACCACCACAAAATATCAAAGTTCTCTTCGAACTCAAATGTGTTAGTAAAATAAGAATCAAGTTCTTAAAAATGATTAGATTGAGCCCTTGCACGTTTTTTATATCTAGAATCATAAAAGTTATAAAATTTCTCAAAAATTTGATACTTTCTAGAACTATCACCACTTCCACAACTATCATCACCACTAGATTGATCATCACTAGAAGAACTATGTTGTTGTTTGTATTCGCTAAAAAGTTCTCTTAAGAGTTGATAAGTATTACCTACTATGTCTTTAGGATTAGGAGCTTGTCGTCTAGTGTCTAAATCACAATTAGCATACAAATGATCATAATAAAGTGTTAACAATTCTTCCAAACCATCCATTCTAATACGTGGGTCTAACAATTTAGCAAGTAAACGCAAGTTCGGAATATTAAAAAAATACTTTAACCATTTTGATTTCATTGAAAGAATAGCATAATGTAAAATTGGATTTATTTCATTAGCACTAAAAGTAATGGCAATTTTAACACAATTATCAACATCAATGTTAGTAGTAGGATAATAAACACCGGATAATTCTTCGGTAGCTTCATTAAAATTTATAAAACTTCACATAAAGTTGTGCATGTATCCCATTGATTAGTAAATAAAGTATGACTGGTGGGTTCAAGTGCATAAAAATTGCATATATGCTCTCTATATTGAAAAGATGCTTGCAACATTTTATAAGTTGAATTCCAACGAATAGAAATATCCAAAGGAATTTTTTTAGGATGAATATTAATAGATTGACAATATCTTTTCCATCTTTTTGTCACGGAGGGATTTCTCATTATATACCAAATAGCATCTTTAATAGGACTAATATGTTCTTTCAACGATTGTAAAGCATCTTGAACACATAAATTTAATATATGGCAAATACATCTAATATGAAAAAACCTACCACCAATTGATGGTTTACAAATGTTAATAAGAGTTTCTAAACTAGCCGTATTAGCACTAACATTATCAAATGAAATTGTGAAAATTTTTGTGGTCAAATTATACTCTTGCAAAATAGTATTAATTTTGTGAGCAATATTTACGGCGGTATGTGGAACATCAAAAGCTCTATAAGCAATTAATCATTTTTGCATAGTCCATGAACTATCAATCCAATGACAAGTAATACCCATATAATCCGCACGTTGCCAAGCATTACTCCAAATATCCGAACATATAGAAACTTTATGAGGTAAATTTGTTAAAATTTGCTTTAAAACCAATTTATACTCCAAAACAACTTTTATAAGACCATTTGTGCATTTATTACGATGCAATGGTGGAGCTTGAGGATTTAAAGTGAGATTGACCCAATTTTGAAAAAAATTATTTTCCGCAAAGTTGAAAGGCAAATGTTTGGTGCACATAAGTTTTAAGATAATATCTCAAATAATTTGGCTCATTAAATTTAAAAAGAGCATTACCTCCCGAAGAATCTCCTTCTCCTCCCGACGAAGACCCCGTGAATCCTCTTCCTAATTGCGTTTGATTTGTTGCTATGCCAATCTTATCCGGATGCTTCTTTTGCATATGCTTGATGAAAGTTCCATATCCTCCACCATGCTTGAATTTATATTTTGTGCCACAATAGTTGCAACTTACTTTATAATTTGATGAATTTTTAAGAGCTTGTTTCTTGAAGTGAATGGTGAATATATCCTAACGTAGAGTTTGTTGAGAACTTTGACTAGTTACTCCGGGTGATGCTCCGGGACCGGGTGATGATCCACCTCCGCCTCCTACTCCGACTTCAGCTCCACTTCCACCTTCTCTACCCGAACTTGGTTGGCTACCTTTCTCATTTTGCTGTCTTTAAATTTGAACATCATCTTCGTCGGACTCGATATCATCTTCAAGTATGTTTCTATAATTTAAATCATAAAAATGAGGGTGGGTAGAAATATCTGGAGGAAAATTAGGATGTAGTGGTGGTGATGGAAAATGTTGATTTGGTGATGGAGCCAGTGGTGGACAATTGTCTACGTTGACAATGTTTTTTACTCTAGAAGATTGTGAGAAAGAACCGGCACTGGAAGAAGAAGAACCTTTCCTTGGCATTTTTTTTGGATTTTTTTTGTAGTATAGTAATAGAAGAAGAAGTAAAGTAGTAACTAACAAGTAACTAGTAAGTATGAAATAAGAAGTGAGAATGAAAATTATGAAACTAACACTAATCTAAGAAACTTGGAAGTTGGAAATTTGGAATTGGAACTTGAACTTGAAAAAAAAAATTTAGAGCATAAATTGAGAGAGAGAGAGAGTAGTATAGAAATGTTGGAAATGGGATCAAGATTCAAGAATGAAGTAGAATTGTAGAAGAAGAAGAAGTAGAGATGTTGTATTGTTGTGTGCTCAAATGAACCCCCAACAAGGGGTATTTATAGAGGATGCAAAATGATCCCAACCATCCATTTCAAATTAAATTAATCCAAGCCATTGAAAATTAAAAAAAATGGTTCGGCGAACCGCCGGTTCAAACCGGAACTGCCGGTTCTGCGGTTTCGAACCGAAGTGGGGTGGGCGCGGTGACGATCTAGGCCGTTCATTTCCAACGGGCAGCAAATCGGGGGCGTTCATTCAAATTATTTAAATTTGAATTTTGGAGCCAAAACCGCCGGTTCAGCCCCAACGGCTAGTTTTGATCCGTCCGTTCATTTCAAATGACCATTTAATCTCGACCGTTAATTTTAAAATTAAAAAAAAAAACTCGAAAAAAACTCGGCTGTTTTTTTGGGACCGGCGGTTTAGTGGAACAGGCAGTTTTAATCGGCAGTTTCGGTTTTTTAAAATGCAGAATCGAAACAGAACTGTATACTTCACGGTTTCAGTTCCTTTAGGCAGGTTCACAAACCGCCGGTTCTGGTTCTGGTTAAAATCGACAGTTTTCCAATTGGAACCGACAGTTTTGGTTAAAACGTGCATGTCTATTCTGGGTTGCCTGCCGGAGTAGACTGGGAGTCGGAGGGGATGAACTTGGCTCCATTAGGACTCGTGTCGGACTTTTTCCATGTCCCAGGTTTTCCCAGCCGAGTGGCATCTCAGCCTTCTACAGCGTCGACTTCCGCCTTGGTCCCTACTGGATCTACCCCGGCTCCGCCTGGCGGGACTTAATTTTTAGGATGAAATTGTAACCTTTTTTTTGTTGATTCTCACCTGGTTTGTAATTTTGTTATTTAATAGCAATGATTGCTTTCAATGGTGGTTCTGACATGCATTTATCACATATTTAATGCGGTGGATCCCCCATATCTTTACTGCCGATTTTTCTCTTTGAACTATCACATCAGCATCCCTGTCCCACGATCTTTTAAACTCGATTTTGTCCACGTGTCTTGATCGGACGCTCCACGGTTTTTCCTGCAAGTGGACTCTTCGAATTCCATGGGTAGGGTAGAGAGTGGGGTAGTTATTAGGCCCCCATTCCTCTTCTCCTCTGCTTCTCCCTATAAAAGGGGTTGGCCATGTTGAAATCCAAGCCTACGCTTTAAACTTTTTATCCAAAGCAAATTTCTCTTTTTGTTGAACTTGTACCAAAAAGAATGGCGATTGTTTCATTTCTTGTATTATTTGTACTTCTCGTTCTGTATCTTGTTGTTCCTCCACTCATGGCGGTGGATTCGCGATCTTCACAGGAATTTCTTAGTTCTGAGGAAGAAGAAAAGGCCAGTAATGCCAGGGCTCCTCCCATCACGCCTGTAACGCGGAGCAGCCGTCGTTCAGTTCCTCCGCCACCGCGTTATGAGGTTTCCCGGGAGGCTGCTTTTCAGGGGGAGGGTTCGTCGTGGCGGCACGTAGTTCCTAAGGCTGAAAGTCGAGCCTCTCCATCCTTCATTAACTTGGAAGAATCTGCCGGCCCTAATATCATAAGCCGCCCCTCTAGTCGGGGCCGTGCAGTGACTGATTCTACTCTGCGGGGTTATCCCACCAGTATGCGGGATGAGAATGTGGACGGGATCTTCGCTTTATACAATTATCTTGGGATCGAGTTTGGCACGTCTGGGCTACGCAAATGTCCCTGGAGCGGTGAGCCTGATCACACTGCCTTTAATATGGGTATGTTTGCTGCCGGCGTCAGATTACCTCTAGCCCACGTTATCGGGCGAATATTGATTAATTGGGGTTTGGCCCCAATGCAGATAATCCTTTCAGCTTGGGCGAACTTGATTGGTCTGCTACTGTTGCTCCATGAGAACGGATGTCCTTCTCCTTCTGTCCAGGATATCTACTATGTCTATCGTTACGCCCGCGACCTTAGTTGTCATGGCCATTACTACTTACAGGTACAGAGAGGCATTTGTCCTATATTCAGTAGAAATTCAATCGGTGGGCAGCATTGGAGGCGCTAGTGATTTTGGGTGCGGGATTTTGAATGTCGTGACCCACACGGAAATTATCTGCCCGTACCGTGTGCCTTTCGAACTCCTAAATCTGGTAAGTCTTATCGTCGTCTTTTTTCTTGTGCTCTTACTGTAACTTACTGGCCTCCCTTTTTTCTGTAGCCTTGTTTCGGCTGGCTGAGGAAGAGCTATCCCTAGGGTTCCGTCGTGCTTTTGACGTGATCAACCGCATGACTCTTCCCCGCGATATGTTATCGCTTTTGTCGGATGACAGACTGTCGGGGGCGAATCTTTATCAGGATCCAACTCGGGTTCCGCCGGTAAGCTTCGAAGGGAGGGTAAGTGATAATTTTTCATCTTGGGACGCTGCTCTTGATGAGTATTTTTCGAATCAGGTTGTTTTTACTTTGCCTCGAAGGCCCCGTCAAGAAGCCGGTCCTAGCACGATCGTGGCCGAAGATGCTTCCACAGTCGCAAGGGATATGACTGGACTTGGCGGCGTTGTAATTGTTCATACTAATGGAACTGAGGAGGCAGTGGTGAGTGCGACTCAAGGTGGAGCTTCGGCCAGTGAGACGGTGCATCCTCGTTCATTAGACAAGGGAAAAGCTCCTATGAAGGAGACTGAGGTGCGGGAAAGTGAACTTTTAGAGACAACTATCCTGGGAGCCAGTCGTAGGGCTATTCGGGGCGCCGGCATTCGGATTAATCCGATTGAAGATCCACCTAGTGACAGTCAGCCTCAAGTTCCCCTCCCCGATAGCGGTCCGACTCCCAGAGAGGAAGGACATGAGAACATTGCACAACCTCGGGCTCCATCGGTACGGGAGACTTTTGCCTCGGAAGGCGGCGTTGGTGGTGTTGGATTGTATACTAAAAGTCTAGTTTTAGTATGAACAATGTCATAACAATATTTGAAATGAGAATCATTGATCAAATGATTGCATCTTATAATTTATTTTATATGCATGATGCAATAGTCCATTTACTTTATACTGTAGATAATATGTTGTGCGACAACACGCGGAAGATCATATTATCGGTTTCCTTATAAAGTATAAACAGATGCTCACAACTGAGATAGACTGGGACTCTCTATCGGTATGGTTGTAGTGTGGTTTGGTATTAGCTTGTCTTGGCTATAGAATCACATTAGTGCACTTGTGTGTATTGAGCAGGGCCGCCTGAGATCGTTCTTCTTATACTGACTATATAGTAGAACTTGATCTCTGTTATTATGGAAGTTCGTGCTCTTAATCCCTATACAATAACCTCGACACGTAGGGCAGTATGTATTTCTTTGATTCATCAATGGGTGAGATTTATAAGTATTAAATCAACAAACTCGGTGAGTTGGGAAGTAGTGCTGTATCTATAGTGTGCTGTTGATTGTAGAAGGAATCCATGTCCGTCATAGGTTGATGATGTCCCCTTGAGGAGCTCATAAGGTTTATCATGTAAATCTTGCAAGTGGATTAATTTCCGGCATGATAATAAGGTTGAGTGGTACTACTCTCGGATGAAATATTAATTAATTTGAGTTGTCAGTAACTTAATTAATTAATGGACATTGAATATCTTAAACATGGGGAGACTATCGGGCTTATAATAAGAAGGAGCCCAGAACATAATTTTGGGATTGGACGGGTAGTGCAGTAATAATATTTTAGTGGACTATATTATTATTATTGGATTTAATTAAAAGCTTTGGGTTAAGCTTGGTTAATTGAATTCAATTGAGGCCCAGCCCAATTTCTCCTCCTGTTCCCTGCTGTAGCCCAATATATAAGTGAACTCAGCTTCCTGGAACCCTAAGATTATTCCTGCGCCTCTTTTGGTGAGAGAAGGGAAAATAAGCAGATTGAGAGAATCCTGCAGATTGTTGCCCACACAACAGCAGGATTCGACTTGGGTCATACAGCAGAAGATCGAGAGGTGGTTCTCTGCAACGATCAACCTCTACACCAACCCAGAAGTACGGTAAACGATTTAATTATGCTTCCGCTGATTTTTGTTTACTCGTTGTCCTAACGGATCACGTTGAACCGCACGATCCAATTGCCAACAATTGGTATCAGAGCGTTGGTTTCGTGGTGAAACGTGGATCATAAGGTAATGGGCTATGGATTCCAGGCTGCCCAATTTTAATTTGGTTTTGGGCTGTTGGGCCCAATTTTAATTAAAATGGTAATGGGTTGTTGGGCTATAGCTGGTTTTAATTAATTGTGAGTAATGGGCCAAGCATAATTAATTAATTTTATTAATGGACTTTTTTGTGCTAGTGGGTTTGGTGGACTTAATTTAATTTTGGGTTAAGATTATGGGCCATGGATAATGAGCTTGATTAATTATTTAATCTGCTGCTCATTTTGTGCTTATTTGTTGCTCTTGGGCCCAAATTGATTGATCCACTAATTATGCAATTAATTAATGTTATATAACTGATTAATTGATTTAACAGTCAATTATTGTTGTATATGTAAAAGGCATGTTCTATGTGATTTATTTATTTAAATTGTTGTTAATAGAAACATGTCTAGGTTGTATATTTTATTCAGGAATATTATATGCATGTTAAAACCCTCGGTATTAAATAACTAAGTGGGAGAGGGGATTGGTAATTAATTCCCGCGGCCTCCATTATTGGTTTGTAAGTGATGTGAGTAAACTTGCGTGTTGGCAATAGGCCTTCCTCCCTAACGGATGAGTTTATTCACGGATCACTGGTACAGACTTCATTAAATAATTATTGTTTGTAATGTGGCACATAAACTTGCGTGTTGGCAATAGGCCTTCCTCCCTAACGGATGAGTTTGTGTGCGGTTCACTAGTACAAACTAATAATTGATGATTGTAGGAAGCTATCCGAGCGCGTGTGTACTTCTCCAACTGTAAGGCACACAAGCTCGCGCAGTGGACTTGGGATCAAATAATGGTGTACACTTAGGTGTAAATAATTAGTATCCTCCCCAACAGAGTCACTGCTATTATTTGCATGGCTAAAGAGGAACCGACTATTAATTATTTTGTCATAAAGTTAGGTTGACAAATAAAATTAATGGGTAAAATCTTCTCTTGTAAATGTTCGGGTTTGTAAACGTCCACACTAACGTGGCTTGCAGACTCACGGTGCTTGAGATGTCGGTGAATTTTATTTTTATATTATTTTGAGGGAAACAATATAAAAGGATAAAATTCGAAGTTTTGATCGGTAAATTTATTTGTGATTCTCTGAATTTTGAATGGTTTTATTTCACTAATTATTAACTAAAAGACATTATATTTACTTGTCCAAATTAGATGATTAGAAAGAATCTTGGTTTTGAATATTACTGCTTAAGAAAATACATGTGTATTCTCACAAAGGACGTCTCATGATGCCTATTAAAGTCTCTAGTGAAGAGATGAGAGGTTCATAGAAATATGATGGTCTCATGTAACTCTTCGGATACTTGAGTAAATTAAAAGGCAGAAGATCATGGTTCAATTGATGAATGAATTGGAAAAGTTTGGAATAGAAATTGAAAGGGAAACCTAAATCAATTTATTCTTCACAAATTGCCTGGATGTTTTGAGCAAGTTCTATCTGAAATACGAGAGATTGTATATGGTGGGAAACTTCTAACAAAACATGTGGCAAAAGAAAGCCATTTTTCATCATGATGTGAACAAGTTTAATATCTTATTTACTAATGGTTTAAACATGATTAGTGATGACATCTACTGACACGAAGTATGTAGATACTGGAATTACTAAATGTTTATCACTGAGTAAGGATAAGATTGTTAATAACATGGGTAAAACTACAAAGGTAGTGGCTATTGCAGTGGGAGTTGTTTATTTATCTCATGATAAGAATAAACGATTGATCATGAGAAATTATCTTTACGTACGTTTCATAGAAAGAATTTAATTTCGGTTTCTATGCATTAACGGATGGATACTTCATTTCATTTAAATGACATGGTCATGGTAATGAGGAATGAGGCTATAATCCGTTAAAGTACGTTGGTGGATTAAAAGTATACTCTTGAATCATGTACATCCCACAGATGCAATAAATAGTAATTAAATAATGCATCTTCTAATATTAGTAAGAGAAAGGAACCATCTTCTAATATTAGTAAGAGAAAGGAACCTTCGGAGATGAACTAAACATACATTTGGCGTCTAAGACTAATTCATTTTACTTAAGTAGGATTCAAAAGTTGATAGCCGATAGACCGTAAGGTTTATCTGAAGTGGAAACTATCGGACTTGCGAGTCTTGCTTGGAAGTAAAAATGATTAACTGCCTTTTCAAGGCTGTGGGGTGTAGAGCCAAAGATATATATGTTGGAATTAGTTCATTCTGATTCAAGTGAACCTAATATTATCCAGGCGAGAGGTGGTTATGAATATTCAAAGATTATTCTGGAAACCAATATATTTATATGATGCACTGCATGTCTAAATTCTTTGATTAATTCAAGAATTGTAAGGCTGGTACAGTGAAGCGTCATGGAAAATATGTTAAGTCATTACGATTCAATCATGATGGCGAATACCTCTTAGGATAGTTAGGAACTAATAATCAGAAGTTGAGATTAAATCTCAAGTTGACTACACCGGGCATGCCCCAGCTGAATGGTGTGGTGGGTAGAAGGTATTAGGCTCTTATGGTTATGATTAGATAGATGATGAATTATTTAGAATAATTAAATTCATTTTATGGATATGCCCTAGATACAGTAATTCGTGAAACGTTTATCTGTATATGGATATCCTAGAAAAATGGAGAGTGATTTATTTAGTCCAAAAGATCGAAGGATAATTGTTAACTCAATAACTAGATTTTTTGAAAAGGACTATGTAATAAATCACAAACCCATGTATAAGTTGTTCTAAAGGAAGTGAGAGGAAAACACAAAGTGTAAGTACCAAGTGTACAAGAGGATATACCACAAGGTAAACTGCAACGCGTGTCACGTCTGATACACAATTACATGTAGTGCCTTGTCATAGTGGGAGGGTTGTATGACAACCCATAAATATATATTTTGGGAGAGTCGTGAGACTTGATCCCTAGTGAACATGGTATTATCCCACGGATAAGACGTAGCACTACAAGATGAAAATGCGGAATCTTAGTAAGTTGCTATTAAGTCTGGGAACTTGTATGACCACTAAATGGTGTAAAAGCCATTGCAAGGGTCAAAGGAAATAAAAGAGGATCATATGGAAAAGCAGAGCTTGTTGCGAAAAGTGTACTCAGAAAGAAATGGTTCGATTATGAGAAAACATGTTCGCTGGTAGCTATGCTTATGTTGATCCGGATTCTTTTATTGCTGCTATGAGGAACAGCAAATAGATGTCAAGACAGCTTTCCTGATTGGAAGTCTTGAGGAAAACATCTATGTGAAGCAACCAGAGTAATTCATTGCAAAGTACTAATAGCATTTTGATAGTAAGCTTAAAATTGTCCAGCGATGGACTTAAAGCAAGCTTTAATATCGTGTAGCATCTGTTTTGATTAGGTAATCCAGTGGCATGGATTTAAATCAATGAGCGGATGAGTATTGTGTGTTGTAAAGAGTGACGAAAACGTGGTGGTGTTTCTTGTACTATACGTAGATAGTATCTTGCTCATTGGAGACAATGAAAGAGTATTATCGGGCGTATGGGTACGGTTAATAAAGCGGTAGAGATGAAGGACTTAAGAAAGGCAAAATATATCCTTTTGATCACGGTAATACGGATCACAAGAAAGGATATTATGCTTATCTCAAGTTTCATAAAATGATACTGTCCATACTCGTTTAGCATATAAATTTATCTAAGTGGATGTATCTTTGAGACACAAGAAGAAGATAAAGTAGATGAAAGCGGTTCCTTATGGTTCGGCGAATAAGGAAGCTTAATCTAAAGAATGCTATGAACGAAGTTGGATATCTGTGTTGCTGAACGCATGAACAGAAGGTATCAACGTAACCCGGAACAAGAATGATGAACTGTATTAAGACATATATAAAGTGCCTGAGAAGGACTGGGAATTATATGTGGATTTCCTAAACAGATTCACTGCTTCTTGTGGATTACGTAGATTCAGATTTTTTAGTCAGATTGGACGGCAGTAAATTCTCCTCAAAGGTTATGTGTTTAATCTTAGGAAGTAGAGTCATAATGTGGAGGAGTGTTATATAGAAATATATTTCAGACTCCGGACTCCATCATGGAAAGATGATGAATTGGAGCCTATGAGGCAGCCAAAGTATCTATATGACTCTAGAGACTTCATGATGGACTTTGAAGTGTTTCTAAGTTTGCCCAAGGTAATCACAATTTACATTGATGATATTGGTGCAGTTGCAAAATTGAAGAAATCATAAGTCCATAAGGCAATTAAACACATGGAGCGCGAGTACCACCTATTACGAGAAATCGTATGATGAGGGAAAGGTTGTTGTCGCCTAGATTGCATCGGATAATGACCTAGTAAACCATTTACAAGGACCTTAAGGCGAGAGCTTTTAATGATCATGTAAGTGGGAGTAGGAATCAGATGTATGGCAGAAGACATGACAGCATAGTCTTTTAGTAAAAGTGGGAGATTGTTGGATTGTATACTAAAAGTCTAGCTTTAGTATGAACAATGTCATAACAATATTTGAAATGAGAATCATTGATCAAATGATTGCATCTTATAATTTATTTTATATGCATGATGCAATAGTCCATTTACTTTATACTGTAGATAATATGTTGTGCGACAACACGCGGAAGATCATATTATCGGTTTCCTTATAAAGTATAAACAGATGCTCACAACTGAGATAGACGGGGACTCTCTATCGGTATGGTTGTAGTGTGGTTTGGTATTAGCTTGTCTTGGCTATAGAATCACATTAGTGCACTTGTGTGTATTGAGCTGGACCGCCTGAGATCGTTCTTCTTATACTGACTATATAGTAGAACTTGATCTCTGTTATTATGGAAGTTCGTGCTCTTAATCCCTATGCAATAACCTCGACACGTAGGGCAGTATGTATTTCTTTGATTCATCAATGGGTGAGATTTATAAGTATTAAATCAACAAACTCGGTGAGTTGGGAAGTAGTGTTGTATCTATGGTGTGCTGTTGATTGTAGAAGGAATCCATGTCCGTCATAGGTTGATGATGTCCCCTTGAGGAGCTCATAAGGTTTATCATGTAAATCTTGCAAGTGGATTAATTTCCGGCATGATAATAAGGTTGAGTGGTACTACTCTCGGATGAGATATTAATTAATTTGAGTTGTCAGTAACTTAATTAATTAATGGACATTGAATATCTTAAACATGGGGAGACTATCGGGCTTATAATAAGAAGGAGCCCAGAACATAATTTTGGGATTGGACGGGTAGTGCAGTAATAATATTTTAGTGGACTATATTATTATTATTGGATTTAATTAAAAGCTTTGGGCTAAGCTTGGTTAATTAAATTCAATTGAGGCCCAGCCCAATTTCTCCTCCTGGTCCCTGCTGTAGCCCAATATATAAGTGAACTCAGCTTCCTGGAACCCTAAGATTATTCCTGCGCCTCTTTTGGTGAGAGAAGGGAAAAGAAGCAGATTGAGAGAATCCTGCAGATTGTTGCCCACACAACAGCAGGATTCGACTTGGGTCATATAGCAGAAGATCGAGAGGTGGTTCTCTGCAACGATCAAGCTCTACACCAACCTAGAAGTACGGTAAACGATTTAATTATGCTTCCGCTGATTTTTGTTTACTCGTTGTCCTAACGGATCACGTTGAACCGCACGATCCAATTGCCAACAGGTGGGGACATCTCCCTAGTTGCGTTGGATGAGCTGTTACGATTGAGGAGTATGGGTGATGCTTGATTGGCTATTGAGTCAGAGCTGAGTGTCTCAAAAGCCGGCTTTATTCTCGGTCATTCATGGAATCCTATACTGTCTCGCTGGTTGCAGAGTGCGAGGTCCCATGAAATTGAGAATGCCGCCTTGGTGAGTGCTAGGCATGCATTGACTTTTCTGTGTCGCTTCCTTCTTGTGACAGAGTTTGGGCAATCTATCCCTCCTGGAGTCGGTCTTAGCGCGAGAGCCTCTACCAGTGCTGAGGGGCTTCTTTCTATGGCGGAGACTCGTCAAGCTATGATGGCGAAGCAACTTATTACTGCGGCTAACACTCGGGCTGCGGACATGAAAGTTGCATAGTTGTTTGGCAATTTCTGTTGGCAACTAGTCCACATAGGAGATCCTGGGAGTAAGGCGACGGTTGCCAAAATGGTTGACATTTCGTCCGACACTTCTTCCGTGTTAGCGTGCTGTTCGTTGAATCTCTTCATAAAGTCCTTCAAAGATTCCTTCGGGCCTTGCTATAGACAAGCTAATTTTTGCTTGGGCTCCTTTTCTTGTCCCAGATAGGCGAAGTGGGACGAAAAGGCAGTGGAGAGTTGTGCCCAAGAGTCGATGGAGTTAGCTGGGAGTGACTCGAACTACGCGTGCGCCTTGTCCCCCAATATTAAGGGGAACATCTTACACCGATCCTCTTCTGAGCACCCTTGCGCCAGCATCCACCCAACATACTTATTAAGGTGGGAGATTGGGCTGGATTCGCCGGTGTACTGGGGATTTGAGGGATTCATATTTTTTTCATGGTTGCTGTCATGATCACTCTATGAGTGAACGGAGACCTCCCTGATTCCGGGTCAGGGATACCGTGGAGTCCGACGTTGCTTCTTCTTTTCATTTGGTCGAGTCATCTCCTCAGCGCGTTGATTTTCTTATCATGCTGCCGCTTGAGTCGGGCGACCGGGTCGTCTCCTGCGCTTTCTCCCACTTGCTCGCATCGAGTCTTCACGGGATTTGATCCCAATCGATCTTTTGAGCTTACGCGTCCAGTCGTATGTGCGGGGGAACGACTGGCGACTTAGTTAGCCCGGGACACCATCCTTCTCCGTTTGCATCCCTTGTCTACCACTTTCTGGGCCTTCCTTGGTTCCTTAGACGTATCCTTTTGGGTCATTCGTTCGTGTACCGACTTTCGAGCTGGAGTTCGTTCATGTCGCCGCTCATTCATCTGTTCTGCTGAATTTTCTTCAAGGCTAAAGCTGAGCCTCCGACTTACAGTCGTCGCTCGCTTTCCTTTAATCTGTTTGAGAAGGTCGAAGTACTTTTGCCGGAAGTTGGTCTGTGGATCGTCTTTTTCCAGGTTCGTATTGTGCGGCGGAACTTCCTTTTCCACGATCCGGGGGAGATTAGGGTCCTCTGGGCGGTGCTAGCTGGTGGTCGCATGAGCCCTACTAAGAGTGGCTTCGTCTTGCTCATCCAAAATTTTTACGTATAGTTGAGTTGGGGCAAACCGAAGAAGGCAGTCGTCCTGGAGATCGAAGGCCACCAACAGTGCGCGGGGGCCCTTCAAAGGCGGGAGCCCTTCCTCTAGCGCCGAATGTCGCTCGTCAGATTTTAATCTCTTCTTAATGGTGGATTAATGTGGCTGTCATGGTATAAAGAGGCATTAATCTGAGCAAAGCTAACATAAAAAGAGAGAGATTTGCCCCCAGACGTGATTGTGCCTTTTTAGGGGGTAAAGGGATGATTGTATTGCTATGGGGATTTTCCATATTTATATTGGATAATCTGACGTCACCCGTATCTGGATAAGTTGATAGATTATTGTATACAGTGTGAGCATTAAATGCGTTTTAGCCTCATGTGACTATTTTTAGGATATGATTTAGGATATCCTCTACGCGTGTATCTCGGAGCAGATTCTGCGTATTTGAGGTAATTGGATCAAGTGGCCTATTTGGCTTAGTCAGGCGGAGCCTCTTTGCTTTTGGCAGGGAGGCTCGTGGGCTTTCAATGGAGTATTGGACTGACGGGCCCAATATATGAACATGTGAAAGGCCCATTCTCAGAATTCATACCACATCTTTTAAAAAAATGTGCAACCACATAGGGACAATTTTGTCTCTTTACTGTAGTATATTTATATAAGTAGTTGTTAGTATTTCATTTTTTTCATTGTATTTAAGTACAATTATGATCAAAGTATGTAACTCTTAGTAACAAATCCTTAATTTTACTATTTGTCTAAAATAAATATCAATTATGATCAAAGTATGCTACTTTAAAAATTGTTAAAGTATGTTTTCTAAAATATATTAAATGATGAATTAAAATATGATTTTAGGGTATTATAATATATGGAGTAATTCATTATTGACAAAATTTAACTATAAATAAGCATACTTTACATATAATAAATACTCTCTCGGTCCGCTTTCAAGGGTATCATTTTTCCATTTTGGGCGTCTGCCCCCAAGGGCCTTATTTCCTTTTTTGTCCATACACACCCACTAATACAATTAAAAAATTGGACTCACACCTCCACTAATAAAACTACCCACTACACATTATATAACAATACTCCATAATCTCCGTGCCCAAAAGCAAATGACAGCCTTGAATCCAGACAGAGGGAATATATTTTAATAATAGATCAATCTGTCTTACAATCATAATATAAAAAAACTCATCCCACAAGAAACAAGAGGGTGTCTCATCCTTTAACATTTCTTAAATAATAATGGTATTAGTCATATATTCTATGGTAAAATCCAAATTTAACATCTTAGTTACTAATTAGTGGCATATTCTTATATGACCCTTGTTATACATGACTCAAACGTATAAGAGACCTTAGATATAAATATCACCGTTAGATGAAAAAATATTTTTTAAAAAAATAATTTCCTATCCAAGTAGGCGGTAATAATTAATAAGTACTTATCTTTTATCACATATTCATAGGAGGTGGTTAACTTGAACACACGTGGCTCAATTAAAAAAGATTAATACTCCTTGTTAATCGAATTTTTTACTTTTAAAATAAATTATAATCATTTTATATATTTTACCATCCTTTTTATTATCATACTTTTATATTTATTTTATAAACATTTTTTTATATTTAAAAATAATATATTTTTTATTTAATTTAAAACTACATTTGAAAATGTAGTGTAGAATTAAAGAAATTAAAATAGTAAATGTATTTAAAATATTTTTTTATTAATAGTGATATTTAATAAATATTCTTTACATTTTTTTCTATTTTAACATTATTTTTGCAAAAACTAAAATATCGTCTAATACAGTAAAAGTAGATGTCCCTGCATCCGGAAATACAAAGTTTAAATTTTTTTATACTCTATATATATTAGTTTTTATTTTGTAATATATATGTATTTTTAAATAAAATATTACTTTTTATATTCAACTTTCATTAAAATATCAATAGAAAATTCATTAAAAATTCGTTAACAAATCATATAAATTTTATTTATTAGTATATACTATATTTTTTTTAATAAAGGTATATTAATTGAATGTTGGCGGGCAATATGTGATAATTTTAAAATTATTATACGTAACATATTTTAAATTTGATTTATTATTCAAAATATCAAATACTTCTCAATTAAAAAAATTGAGTCATACAACCTCCATGTGTGAGATGATCACGTGTGACTATTTTATACTTTTTAAAATAGTTATCACTTTCACTGTAAAATATTATCACTTTTCGAAAAATTATCACATTTGGTCATCTATGTATATCAAAATTCGCATTTGATCATTTAATTATTGTAATTTTCAGTTTTAGTCATTTTTTGTCAAATTTTGGTCATTTCTGTCCAATTTTGATCATTTCATACCAAAATTGAACAAAGAAGGACTAAAATTAAAAATTGCAATAGTTAAAGGACCAAATGCGGATTTTGTGATAATTTGACAAAAGACTTAAATGACCAAATGTGATAATTTGACTGAAAAACATTATAATTTCTCACATTATATTAAAAGTCTCACAATATCATAAAATAGGTGTTTAAAGATATTATATTTAAAGCAATATTTTGAAATCGGGTCGGACCGCGATTAGACCATAGACCGAAATCAGAACCAGCCCGGAATATTAAAAAAATTTAAAGTTGAACCAAAAAAACCGGTTGAACCGATCAAACAGGTAAAACATCATAAAATAAAAAATTAAAATTTTTTAAAAATTTATACAAAATCAGTTGGACCGGTTATTCCTGTCTAACCCGATTCAACCTTTAAAATAGTTTTTTGGGTGTTCCAGACTGGTTCCGACTCTGATTTCCAGTCAAACTGACCAGTCCAATCCGATTTTAAAAACATTGTTTTAAATATAATATATTTAAACACCTTTTTTATAATATTATGAGAATTTTAATATAATGTGAGAAATTATAATTTTTTCAATCAAATTATCACATTTGATCCTTTAAGTCTTTTGTCAAATTATCACAAAATCCGCATTTGGTCCTTTAACTATTGCAATTTTTAATTGACAGAAATGACCAAAATTAGACAAAAATGACTAAAATTAAAAATTGCAATAATTAAATGACCAAATTCGAATTTTAGTATACTTAGAGGACCAAATGTAATAATTTCTCTCACTTCTAATTTATATTATAAATTATTCATAAAATAATATTATGACTTTTTCATTAATTGAGTATCACTTTTCATTATAGAAATTATCACTTTTTATTGGAATTTTGGGGCCCGGTGTCCTAAGTACACGCAAGCTTTTGCTATATATAAATTCTCTAGTATATCCACAATCATAAATTTATATATTAATAATAAAAATTTATATACACTTTATTAGCAGATTTGCCGTGAGTCTTTAAAAAAAATAATATAAAAAAGTTATACAATTATTAAAAGAAAACATATACTCCCTCCGTCCGCCTTTAAGTTATTTGCTTTTTGTACGTGGATTAAGGAATATTATTATTTAATGTGTAGTGGGTAGTTGTATTAGTGGAGGTGTGAGTCCCATTTTTAGTTGTATTAGTGGGTGTGTGTGGATCTCATATGTATAAAAAAATAAATGGGATCCTTGGAGGCAAACGCCCAAAATGAAAAAATGATACCCTTAAAAGCGGACGGAGGGAGTGCACTATTAAATAAAAATTAATACTTATTTATAAATATATAAATAATATCAACTCATTTATAAATGTTGTTGAATTCTCAATTTTGATATTGTCTACACTTTTTAGTAATTTTAAAAAAAATTAATAATGCCAATTTTTAAAACATAGCACCACATTAAATAAAAAAATAAAAACCTGAATTTTCCTTTTATAGATTGATGAACGAAAATTTGAGAATTATATGTAAAAAAAATTTAACTTAAAACAATTAAAATTAGATAAAATGATAAAAAAAACGAGAAATAAAAAATTAAAATTAATAATTCAAATATTAAAAGTACATATGCAAATTCTACTGACAGATTTAAAATATTATAATTTCTCTAGAATTTCATATAAAAGTATTATTTAAAATACAAATCAATTATTACAAAATTAATTTGATATTAAAAATATTATTTTAAATAAATTTATTATTATTATTTGACAGATTAAAAAATAAAGTAATAGTAAATAAGAATAATATTAAGAAAAGTATTAATAATCACCCTAAACAACAATGTTACTCATTCCCACAAAATTAGGATACGTGATAGAATAATGAATAATAAATAATTAAATAGGTGATGTGGCAATGATAAAAATTCATATGAAACCGATGATAACCGGTAATAATATGAGTAATCCCCTAATTAGTTATATACATTTTAGATTAGATTAGATTATTTATTTGTAATGTAGACATAATATTTTATCTTAAAGACTCACGTGCGACAAAACATTTTGAAGATCTCGGAATTCGTAGAGACCGGCTTACTTTTTTTTTATCCTTATTTATCAGACATCCATCTTTCATATATAAACCACCGCCCTCCCGATAAACGCAACATATATCTAACACGAATCCGGAGATACCAATTTATAACTAACCTTAATAACCTTTAAAAAGCCCTAATTCAAACGCTACCAGGTATGACTGCAGTAGTTTGCCGGAAGAGATCCTTCTTCCAGGACTTCGATTCAGTTTCGCCGTCGCCGTCTCAGCCGCCTTACAAGAGGTTCCGGTGCTCGTCTCCCGTCCGGTTCTGTCACTCGTCGCTGCTTGATCGGCTCAAGAATCTGTTCCCTGATATGGAAATTCTGGTAATTTAATCACAAACTTATTACTGGTTTTCGATTGTTCTTGAGTTCGTTGTATTTTTGGGAGAATTTATTGACCTTGTTTCATGACTGCGAACGTTATAGCGTTTTTATTTTGAAAGGTGTATCATGATCAAGATTTAACACCCTGCATCAAGACAATGCTTTTGTTAGTTTTAGACTCTGTTTTTGTCGAAGGTGTTTGTGTACTATGATGATATTTATTAAATTAATCATCAATGTCGGTTTAACCTCTGAGGATTGATTTTTAAGTAGATTTAGGGTGTGTTTGCAAACTAAATGAAGAGGGGAGAATTATGGGTACATGGATCTTGAAGCGTACGCTTGTTTGGAAATCAAGAGATGGTAAGATTTTAAAAAAATGAGGTGTTTTCTGCGAACGAGGTGGTAGAGGAATTAAAGTCGAGAATATGGGGTTGGCTTGTGATGAAAAGGGGGTTACAAATTGAGTATTCTATTCAAGACTGACAAATTAATCCAAGAATATTTGTTTGAATGTATAAATTAATATATTGATTCTGCTTTGGTTACATTGGAGTAACTTCTTTTGAGGTAATCCTCGAGGGCATTTATAAAGAAACTTTTTCTGGCATAAAAAAAATATATGAAGAGAGGAGAATTTCTTTATAATTTTTTCTATTCGAAAGGGATTGCAAACACACCTCTAGTCTCGTATTTTTTTTTTTTTAAGTCCTTTCTCTTTTTGCAGTTGTGTTTCTACTTTGTTTACATGATTATTTTATTTTTTCAAGGTAAGCGGAATCCATCCACTGTTGTTTGTAATATAATAAGATCAATGAAAAATAGGCACTTTTTATGCTCCAATTTGTGTAATCTGATGGCCATATGCTTGCTTAGTTTCATTGTCTTGATTGAGCTACCCTGTAGAAGATAGTTATCCACTGATGGTTTTGTTTGTTATGGTTTTGTTTGTTTTTGCAGTTTCTTGAGAAGACATTAGAAGAGGTTGGTTATGACATAGCTTCTGCTATTAATAGCCTTAACAACCTTCATCTTGGATATGCGAAGCAAAACTCGAGCTTAGCTGCTAAAGAACATCCAAATAGTGAAAAAGGTATGCCCTCTACATATCATAAACAGAATAGTTGAGATCAGCCGTACAAATTTTGCTGTACTGATAAGTGTTTTATTAGTATCAAGTTATCTTCAACTCTAAGTGGAGATTGGACTTTGATATCGTATGTATAAGTCCCTACATATGAATTGCGTATGCATTAATTCTTGTGATTGTATCAACTGGCTCACTTTTATTACATATTGGAGTAAAGCTATTGAGTGGTTAATATCTGAAAGGCTATGTTCTGCGCCAGACAATGGCGATGGATAAAATTTTCTTGTATGTTAATCTAGATTTGTCTTCATGAGAAATTGATTGCATTATCTTCATTTTTTCGAAATTACAAATGACATAAGCGTCATTTCAGCGGTGCCATTCTTGTAGGTAACCATTGAATGTCAAAAGTTACATGGTTTCACACGAGAATGGCACAACATCTATTATTGACATTGTAGAGATGATGTTTCTATATATAGAATTAATGATGATTTTCTCATTACTGGACACATCGTTGACATTTCAAAATTCTTCTACAGTGCATAATCTGCTTTGCAGTTACTGATTGCTGTTTAACGATTCAAATTATGATGGATGTTATTGTACGTTATTGTAGATGCAGCTTCTTCAGAGAAGCCTCAACCCCAAAACAACCTGCCTGTAGATGGTGCAGCATGGGTAGACTGGATTGTGAAGGAGATGATGAGTGCCACCAGTGTAGATGATGCTAAATCCCGAGCAGCACGTGTATTGGAGAGTTTGGAGAAAACTATCACCTCTTCGGCTAATAATGCTGAGGTAGCAGAAGGTCATCACAAGGTCAGCACCGCACCCTTCAATTATTTTCATTATGAATTTTGATGTTAATGACTTGGACAGTCGTCTTTCTCACATCCGGTATATCATGTTTACAAGCGTCTTCTCGTGCTTGCAGGAAAATATAATGCTGAAGGAGCCAAGCGAGGCACTCCTTCGCGAGAACACTATCCTCAAAAGGGCTGTAGCCATCCAACATGAACGTCAAAAAGCGAATGATGAGAGGAGCCAAGAGTTGGTGCAAATGAAGCAGTTGGTGGGTCAATATCAGGAGAAGTTGCGAACACTCGAGGTTAGTTGCCTGAATTGCCTTACCTTGTACCTTTCTTATAGAGAATGAAAATAGCCTGATTGCTTCTTTTTCCATTTTGAAGATGAACAACTATGCCTTGTCTTTGCATTTACGACAAGCTCAGCAGGGAAACTCCATCTTGGAACATTGTAATCCGGATGTATTCTGATTTAATGCAGAAAAGACCATGTTTATTAGGTTCGACGCAAAAGAAACCATATTTATCGGAGCCCCGGCCCTAGGAGGTGTCTACAAGGGCTATTGCCATGTCCCCAAAAACAGAAGGATGTTGAGATGACCCTCTTATTGAAGTTGCTAATATTATTATAGTCAAGTATAGATATCAAGAATACTTTCGTTTTGGAGTAGCTATGCCCACCTGTGTATTGGTACTCTTTTTCCCTCTCTGTGTTTTTTACCCTCAGGGTTTTACATATAGAGGTTTTAACGAGGCTGATGGGGGCATTTGTTTTGGGTCTGTCTATGGACTTTTTATGTTCTTTGTATATCTATTTTATTTTTTCAATTAAAATGCTTATTTAGATATGTGTTGGTGTTGGTGTTGGTGTTGGTGTTGGTGTTGGTGTTGGATATATTATAATTGAGCTAATTAAAGTTACTCCATTAATTACATTACGTGGCCTACTACCCATAACTCTAAACCAATATTAAATGGAATGGTTGTATCACTCATTCTTTTTATTCATCAAGGCTTTTTTATTCTCAATATATCCATTCTCAACTATTTATTTCAACTATTTAATTCTAAAATAGTTAAATTTACTTGGTGCATTGTTATTGATTTTGTGGTAACATTTTCTACACGACAAAGTTTATTATTGTTAGAAGGTCACAAAAAAATTATACTACCAAAACTTATACTTTAATAATGGATCAACGTGTCACAATTCATTTCACAAGGAGAAAGTAACTTTCTATAATATTATACGTGTAGTGAGGTGAGAGAAATAATATTAAAATCACGTAGATTAAGAGATATAATAATTTAATGTGTAGTGAGGTGAGAGAAATAATATTAAAAGCACGTAGATTAAGAGATATAATAATTTAATGTGAAGAGATGTGAGAGAAATAATATTTATTGTGAAGTAGATAGTTGTATTAGTGTTGTGTATGAGCCGAAATAATTAATTGTTTTGTGTGGATTCAACTTGATAAAAAATAAAATGTAAACCTTAATTTGAGACAATACAAAATGAAAATGTAAACCTTCACATGATACGGATGTAATATACTCTAACTTGTGTGTTTTCAGTTCTCTAACCCAGATTTAGAATTATATAGTATAATTCATTCATTCTCTAACTTGTTTGTTTTCAGCTTTCTCATCCAGATTTAGAATTATGTAGAATTATATACTTAATTCCTTGTTCTAGTCTGTGTTTAATAAAAACATACGTCTCTTATACACATCAATATATATCCAACACTATATATGTTGAATTTATTAAATCCATTTAATCCTAAGTTAACTTTTTTATTCCTACCTACACTAAATACAAAACTAATTTTCACGGTAAAAAACAAATGTGGACATTCAATGAGACGCATGAACTATTTAATTTATACAAAGTCTATTGAGACGTGTATTATGTGAAACGAGTGGTAACATAAATCGATTAATTATTGAAGTATCATTATTATATATAAATTAAAGAGTTGATATTAGGTATACCTGTGTACAATAGTGCACTAATATGTGTATAACTTTTTATTCTATTTTGTATTCATGTTATTCTATTTTGTATACGTGTTTCTTAATAATTGTATATTTTTTTCACACTAAGTTTTTCATTAAAATGTATACATATTTTCTAATAATTGTGTGTTTTTAACACTCAATTTTTTATTAAAAAAACTAATAATTAAATTGTATACATTTTTTTTTTATAATTGTATATTTTTTTGTTTATATTAGTATACGTTTTTTAAAGTGGATGCACCCTATCTTAGGGTGCACGCGGGTGCACAGTATAATTAACCTAAATTAAATATGCTTATTGTTATATAAAGTAAGTATTTCTAAACCTGATAAATAATAAATTAAAGTATATTTTTAGAGTGTTATAGTATGATGATGATTCACGATAAACAATCTTTAACCGCCAATAAACATATTTTATTTATATTAAAAATATAAATTAATAATATGTCCACCGATTTTACAACTGTTTTTATATACACTCGTCTATCACAGGGTAGCTCTTTAATTTATAATAATAATAAAAAAAAAACCATATCCAAAATGATAACAGCCTGAAATAATGTTATTCGATCCACCAATCAGATGAGAGAAATAAAATTTTGAGCTTGAAATGCAGCAAGAAACGGGTACGCAGAGGGCCACGATTTCCTATGGTGTATTTAACACGTGGTTTACAGATAAGCCACATTACTGATCAACACGTGTCTCTTTCTGAAGCAACGATAGATGGATTAGGTTAATCAAACGGCCCACAAGCCGTCAATGGTTATAGCAAGTCGCAATTCGCAAATATGGACGGATGCACAAATATCAAGATGACTCATCTGGTATTTCTACTTTTAATGCTCAACCTTTAGCTGGTTGTGTAGACAAACTATCTCGAGAGTCGAGTGAAATCCAGAAAGAGGGAAGATGGCGATAGGGGTGAAGGCTGTACACTTCTCTTTTGTGGTGCATTTTTTGGGTGTTGTTGGCGCGATTCTGGTGTTAATTTGGAACATCAGCTTTAGGGGAGGTTTGGCATGGGAGTCTACCAACAAGGGTCTTATATTTAATGTGAGAATCCAATCTTTCATCTCCTCTGTTTGTGTTGTTTCCTCTGCCAATTCTTCATGTTTGTGGGTTCTTTAATATCTTTTTGTGATGGTGGTTGGTGTGTTTTGTTCTTGATGGTTCAGTTATTTGAAACTGATTTGATCTTAGATCTAGTTTTTTCATTTGTTTTTTACTGTTTTATTGAAGTGGGAGTATTTTAATTTGTGTCAGCTTGATATCAAAAGTGAAAATGTGTCCATATTTGCTTGGAAGCAGTAAGAAACTAGTTGCTTTTAGGTTCCACAACTTTATCTGATCTTTAGCTAATGCTCTGAGAAATTTAATTCTGTAACTTCTGTTATGCTCTGAAGGGGTAGTTCAGGATTGGTTCTGAATTGTTGTTGATGGAGAATAACAGTTCAGCTTAGACAGGGGAGTGTTTGGTTCACTTAAGTTAATATTATTGAAACTAATAAAAAATTAAGGGAATTTTTATACTCGTACATTGTAATGACATTTACAAGCTATGTTAATCAACTAATTTACTCAATTTGAACTAAACACTCCCTTGTAGTCTACACTCTGGGCCTGGATTCTCTGTACAACTATGATGTATGGTATCGTGTGCCACGCTGCTGGATAGTGATGTATAGCAAGGAGGAGGGAGTCTAAACCCTAAAGAAAATTTCAAATTGGGGGGGGGGGGGGGGGGGTGGGGGTTCGAGGTTTAGATTTCATGCCTTTATAAAAGATAGAAACACCTAAGTAGTGAGCTTTCCACTAAGTACTAATTTTAATTTACATACTTGTGTAATATCTTAGTTGCTTTCTTTTGCTGATAAATCAGACAGGGAATCTGATATATGCCTTAGAAGGGCAATGCACACTGCCAAAAAAGAAAAAAAAAAAAAAAAGGCCATTTATCTTGATATTGTAGTAGGGGCGGATAACTCTTTCAATTTCTTGCTGCAATGTCAATGGGAAGTAGTTATTGCTGCATAAGTGGGCTAACGTGTTCATACAGTTCCTTGCTTAGTTAGTAGTTAGTTTCGGATTAGAAAATCTTCTAGCTCCTACTCATAAATGCATCTTTACTATTGGTTCACTTTTAAGTCCATGATTAGGAAACAATTTTTTTTAGTATGAGAAATGTTGCAGTCAATCAGGATCATATATGTAAATGATTTCTCATTAGATCTTAACTTGGTCAAGTTGTGTAAACGATAAACAATTTCTTCTGTAGAAAGTTCGGAGTTCTTTAATTTGTGTAGTTTATGCGAACACGAGTTATGATTTGAGAATCTCATATTTTTTGGGTTCTGCCTGCAGCTTCATCCTGTTTTGATGCTCATAGGGTTCATAATAATTGGAGGTGAAGGTAATATATTCTTGTTATAAGATGTAGTCAATTTTGATTTACCTGAAATTTATAAAAACATCCTCGTATAATCATTTTCTTTTCTTACTGCAGCCATTGTAAGCTACAAAAGCCTGCCACTAAAGAAACCAGAGAAGAAGCTCATACATCTCATATTGCATGCTACTGCTCTTATCCTTGGCATTATCGGAATATATACAGCATTCAAGTTTCACAGTGAAAGCAATATTGCCAATCTATACAGTTTACACTCTTGGCTTGGGATTGGTGTCATTTCTCTCTATGGTATTCAGGTAATTGTTGATTACAAAATGTCATCATGTGTTATATAAATATTTAATCTACGACCTCATTAAGTGGAGACCTCGTTCCACATTATTGTTTGAAATCTTGCACCAAAACAAGTTTATTAAGCTATGTTATGATAGTTGAAAATGCACTTATTAGGTACTCCAACATGAAGTAGATAGAAAGGAAGATCTGTTGGCTTTATTTCACTCATTTTATACCTAACCATGGCCAACACCAATAATAAAAATAAACTATGTTCATCAAAAACCTCCTCTTCATGATGCTATTCTTTACAACTTGCAGTGGGTTTATGGATTTGTGGTCTTCTTCTACCCCGGAGGAACACCTACGATTAGAAGCGAGTCCCTGCCATGGCATGTGCTTTTTGGCATGTTTGTGTACATACTAGCTGTTGGCACGGCAGCTCTCGGGTACCTTGAGAAGCTGACATTCCTGGAGAGCTCAGGCCTTGATAAATACGGCACAGAGGCCTTCCTCGTCAATTTTACAGCCATTGTCACGATCTTATACGGCACCTTTGTCATCCTTACTATTCTGTCTCAATCCCCTCCAGAAGATGAATATAGCTACTCTGCTATATGATGTGGTGAAATATATTGTCCATGTATAATTGTATTATTCCTCCCTATGTCCGTATTCAGGCCGTGTATGAATAGATCAATGCTGGTTGGGTATTTTGGTCATAAATTACAGTTAATTGAATTGTAATTCATGACTGAATATTGGAATTCATATGCAGGTCCTGTATTATTTGTATTATAACTGTTGCAGCTGAATTCTTTGTCAAAAAGTTTTTATGAGAAAACTACAGTTTACTAACGCACAATGACTCATTAAAATACTCGAAGCTCGAAATTCGACTCCAACTTAATTGAGCATAATTTTAAAAAATCAAGTTCGTCTCGACAATTAATAAAATAATTATTTTAATAGTATTAATAATAAAATATTTAAAATAGTAATGAAATAGGGTGGAAATATTAAAGGGGATAAAATAAATAATTCCCACCAATAATTTATGGAGTATTTAATTTTAAATATAATATATAAATTATAAATCATTAAGTAAGAAATGTATGGAGTACCTAATTATATATAAGTTCGATTAGGGTCGCTAGCTTAGAGCTGAGTAAGATTGAACTGGAGCTCAAAAGGTACTCGAGTAGCTTGAATTCAACTCGAATTAAGTCCCAGCAATAATTTTATTTTTTTATTTTTGGCAAGTGAAGCATGAATAGATCACGAGTCCACCCGATTCACTTACATTCCTAGATAGATACCCTTGAAATTGGGGATGTAAGGCATGGTTAGAAATCTTTTACATGTATTGTTTATTATTGTTATTATTTAGAATGTATTACATTTTTTTTTTACCCATTTTTTATTTTTAAATTTTTTCGGTCGGTCTATTCAAAATTAAAAAAAGGGTAATGCAAAAGAATATTAAAGTATACTCAAAATTAAAGGAAGGATAATGAGAATAAAAAAAATATTGAATCTCATTCCATATAGAGATTTTTTAGGAGATTAATTTTATTGTAATTACTATTATCTTCATGAATGATTCTCATAATTTTTCTAATTTCGGAATTTTAAATTGCTATTAAACTGAGACACTCCTAATGAGATGGGTTTTTTGTAAGATGGTTGTGAGACGAGTAGACCAATTACTAAAATATGCTTATTATATACTCCCTCCGTCCCCTTGAAAGGTATAATTTCACTATTCCTGACATCCGCTTCAAAAGCATCAATTTCCTCTATTTAATAAAGAAAATACACAATATGACGCACCACTTCCCTCTAATACAATTACCCACCATGTCTATAATAATAATACTCCTTAATTTACGTGCAAAAAGCAAATAAAGACCTTACAATCATCCACGTGCAAACATAAAACGAGTACCTTTCAAGGGGATGGAGAGAGTAGGTCAATAATTAATCATATTATAACATCCTAAAATTATATTTTAATTCATCATTTATCACACTTTAGAAAATATACTTTAACAACCATTAATCATACTTTATTTAGCAGACATACTTTAACACGTCGCACATACATCCAAATATCAATATTTAGTAAAATTAAGTAATATTATTTTGTTATTGTATATTTTTAATTTATAAAAATACATAATATAATAATTACCAACTTTTTAAAAATGCATAATTGATATTTATTTATGTACATATTAGTTAAAGATGGTTTTAAAAATTGCAGGATTAGATATACTGATCGCTCCGTCCCCTTGATACGCATTCATTTTGTCATTTTGGTCCGTCTCAATACAAAGTATCCATTTTCTTTTTTGATTGATATGACATACAAGGGGCCCACACTCAACATTAATACAACTACCCATTATACATTAAAATATTATTTCTCTCACCTCATTACACATTAAAATATTATACTCCTTAATCCACGTGAATAAAAGATACATATCAAAGGGATGGAGGGAGTTCATATTATGTAAAAATTTGGGATTTAAAAATGTGATATTTATTTATGTACATATTATGTTTCTCCAAAATATTCAGAAATCTTCACTTTAATAAAAAGTCATGTTTTGAAGAAATTTTTATAACAATAAATTATATAGGGATGTCAAAAATAGCCCGGCCCGCCCGGACCCGTCCTGGCCTGTAATTGGAGCGGACCCAATCTGACTCGTATCAAGAATGGGGCGGGTCTGGATAGCATTGATGCCCGTTTTGGCCCATTTGGACCCGTTTAGACCCATTTAATATTTATATTACTCCCTCCGTCCGCCAGATAGGTTCACATTTTGTCATTTTGGATGTCCGCACCAAAGGTCTACATTTTCTTTTATAAACACATGGGACTCACACACATCACTAATATAATAAATATATAGGACTCATACACCCCACTAATACAACTACCAACTACACATTAAATAATAATACTCATTAATCTACGTGTAAAAAGTAAATGTCCACCTTGTGGGCGGACGGAGGGAGTATATAACATATTATGTGTATAACATGTATATTTTATTTATATTTTTTATTATATTCATTATTTATAAGATATATTTGCTTAATTGATTAATTAAATAGAAAATACATGATATTTCTATTTATATAATTACTAATTAAATGAAATTATATATATTACACATTATTTACAAGAGACATAAATATTTAAAATAAAAAAAAAATCAAAATGGGTCAAAAAATGGGGCGGACCCGCCCCGCCCGTACGGGTCATGGGGCGGCCGAACCCGCGACAAAAGAATGGGTCCGGGTCCGGGTACTCAACTACCCAACCCGCCCCGGCCCATTGACATCCCTAAAATTATAGCATCATACACATATTATTATATTAATTAAAGTATATTAATATTAATAGTAGTTGACAGTGAGTGATTTAAACAATTTTTGGCAAATTTTGTAGATAGAACATAAACACAACTAAATAACACAAAAAGAATATATAAATAAAATTTCACATTATAAAAGAGTAAAAGAATATCATGATTTGTTTAACTGCAACAAATAATACACATTTTACAGTAAAATTGTTAAACCGACCATCGAGAAAGGAACAGTATCATGAAACCCATTTTAGACCAATCTCCAATAACAAACAATAACACACACAAACACACATATTTAAATATATAATTCTTTAGAAATAAATTTATATATGATTGTTATGATTATATGAGGACGTGCACTAATAAATAATTCAGTAGTTTATAAGTGTAGAGACACACAACATAGCAAAGAATTACTGATGAGAACAGCTAATTCGAGTTCTTCAAATAGCTTTTGCTTTTTCAAAGCATGGTCTTTCAGCCCTTCGAATGAATCATCAACTGAATGCAGACATGAACTAATAGAAAATTGTAGGAACATGCAAAGATTCATTTGTCCAACAAAGCATGGTTAAATGCTAAAAAAAATAATTAAAAATAATAAGTAAAAGGATAAAAAGCAGAAGCTCTGATAAATTTAGAAGTTTTCAATACACACAGAGAATATTAACTATTAATTACACCTTTGGCTATCAACAATCATTTTAGCAAGTCAAAATTTTTTTTTTGACACACATGTTTCAAAGGTTTTCAGGACCTTAATATATCATTTTAGCAAGTCATAAATTTTCAGGACCTTAATATGGGATAAACCTCGTCAGTTTATAATCGTTAGTTAAACATAAATAAAAGCAATAATGTCAAACATGATTCAATTAACCATCATTTATCAAAACTCTCAAACATTAAATCAGTCAACACTGTATGCAGGTGAATATGTAATAAGAAAACTTTTTACCAAGGGAAGATCTCACCGCTTCAACATAAGACATGTTTCTGATATGGTCTAATTATGAGGATATTTGTAGCAATCACAAAGAAGGATAGAAGAAATGTAGTAATTTCCCCATCATATTTCATAGATAAAGGGCCTGCAATCCACCCAACATAGCCACACACCATGAATGCATTAGAAAATTGGGCAACCAAACGATACAAAAAAATAAAAAAAAACTAAACATACACAATGGAAGATATACCTAGATATGAAACCATGTGATAAGTCATATTTTAGCACTATTATTTGATGGAAATTCAAGTCTATTTGATTTAATTATATATTTTATGTGCTAATATTGACTTATTTTGTCTTTAAGAAATAATTACTTTAATTATATGAATTGATGTAGAAATAGGCTGTTAAGTGGAGCAAATTAGGAAATAAATCAGCCAGCTTATCTTTCACATATTTGAATGACCAGATCTTCTCCAAATCTGATGGAGGATCGATTTTGAGGGAAAACACGGTAAAAAAAGAAGAGATCCTGGAGATATTTTTGGAAGAGAGAAATAAGAAAAGAGATCAAGCAGGATTTCTTGGGGGACAAGGAAGATAAATAAGGAAGGTTGGAGGAGGACATCACACACGTTATTTTTGGGCTACAAAACATGTGAATTCCTGGAGATTAAGAAGCAACGGCGTTCTCTTTCCTCCCCAAGCCAGATTTGGGCGTTAAAGCGAAGAGCAATCGGATTCATCGATTCTTTAATTATATTTATATTTTGTTATGAACATGCAGGGCTAATCTCCCTTTTTTAGTTTAGAATTTCGTGAACCTCCCGTAGAATATTAATTTAATTATTAAGGGTTTTTCATTGAATCTTGTGTGAAAGTTTATTCTATTACATGCTTTGATGTTCTTTATAGCAGTTTGATAATTATTTTAGACTGGCTATCTAGTTTAATTGTTTAATTGCTTACTGCTATTTCATGATCTACAATCCGTAATTGTTGTAAGAATTAGATTAAGTAGCAAATAGAGATTATTCCCTCTAGGTGTAATAGTATCTGGTTGTATGATTCCTAACCGAATTTCGTAGCCTAGTAATTCTATGTTTAGAGTTTTAATGCGTTTATGGGTTCGAATTCATAGGGTCACTCGTAAATAGTTCAATTTAGTGGTCATACCCTAGTTGATAAACGTAAGAACATTCGGGTTGATTGGTCGTATCGTCAATCTAGGGATTTGAGTTTGCACACTAGGCTAGATGTTTAATTCCTATAATTAGTTGATTTAGTAAACATGAGGGGATCGTCATCCTAAATTAGGTGTTACGCACTTGGTTAATTAAATAATTAATTTTCGTCTACTTGGTTATTTAAAAATTAAGTTGATTTATTGTTAGTGTTAATTTCAATTGTCACCAATTCAAAACCTCCCTTATTTATTTTATATGTTTGCAACACTTAGATTTAATTAAAAATTCATAATACTCTCTTGGGTTCGACCCATACTCATTACTATACTAAGTATAAATGTGAGTCGGAATTAAATTATATTTTGGTAGGCAGACGATAGCTTATAACCATGGGAGAACAATTCAATTTAATATCCTGCAAAAAATCTATATATAAATAAATAGAGAAGAGACAAAAACAATTTATCTTGAAGAGAACATGAGTTTTTTTTTCAATTGTCAAGAAATGGAATCATATAATCATTGAATTGACTGTTCAACAATATAGAGGTAATGTCTGGACACTTTCTTTCAAACTTCTAACATAAATAACATTTTCAGATTTCTAAACTTAACTTTGAAATGCCATAACACCCTGAATACTTTGAATATAATGGCAAATAATATATAGTTGGAAAGATAATTGAGTTGCTTTCTAATGCAATAAACAGTGCATGAATCAGAGCATTGTAGAAAAGGTTATGATAGAAATACCAAACCGTGGCAGATTCACCGAATTTGTCCTACATCATAAGGAATGCTTTGAGAATCTAGTATCCAAAGCGTAAAGAACCCAATTTAATATTCATCACCTGAGAATATATCAAATCTTCATTGTAAAAACCAAAACCAAAGAAAAAAGCATACATAGAAGAGGGATAAAAATTTTAAAAATTGAAGAATGAAACTGCGAATTAAACCCGATTCTATAGAGGAAAGAGACGATGCATATTTCTTCTGGATAAGTAGCTTAATGAAGTAGCTGCTAGTATGCAAGCAGTAAATGTCATCACAAATATTGTAGCAACCCATGAGACTTGTATAGAATGAGAAATGGATTTTAAGAAAAAAACTATAAAGAATACTTGTACACATAAAATTAGAGGTTTCTTGTCTGAATTATATTTGTTAAAAAAAAGGTATTTTTCCAAAGTAAAAACTAGCAGATTTCGATAGAACTTGGAAGTCTAAAGAAAATAAAACAAAAGTATCAGATATAACTCAGATAAAAAGCATACTAACTTACATCTATTCCGACGATTTTCCTCAACCAACTTCAGTTGACCAGCACAAAATCAAAATAATAGTCTTATTATCCCTTACAACAATAAAAATAACAATAGATGAAGATGAGATAATGAAATAAACTTAAAAAGACCTTCTATTGAGTAAACATACAATAGATGAGGATGAGATAATGAAATAAACTTAAAAAGACCTTCTGTTGAGTAGAAACGTTATCTGACATATTGCAGTAGAATTAGAGAGTCGAACCATATTAACGAAAGGCCAAGAATCACAGAGGCTTATTAATATATAAATAAAAATTGATTTTTTCTATAAAAGAACAACAACAAAACTAACTGCGAAGTTCATGGAGATAATCTGATTTGGGAAGATACACCAATATCTAAAATTGTCGAGATGATTAAGAAGACTAAACGTACACAATGAATGAATTAGAAAATTGAGCAAGCAAACGATACAAAAAATAAATTTTAAAAACCTAAACATACACAATAGAAGATATACTTAGATTTGAAACCATGGGAGAACAATAATCATTAATATCCTGCAAAAATCTATATATATAAATTAATAGAGAAGAGACAAAAACAATTTATCTTGAAGAAGACATGAGATTTTTTTCAATTGTCAAGAAATGGAACCATATAATCATTGAATTAACTGTTCAACACTATAGAGGTAATGTCTAGACACTTTCTTTCAAACTTTTAACATAAATGAGATTTTTGAATTTCGAAACCTAATTTTGAAAGGCCATATCCTACTGAATACTTTGAATCTAATGGTAAATAATATACGGTTGGAAAGATAATTGAGTTGGCTTTTCAATGCAACAAACAGTGCATGAATCAGAGCATTGTAGTAAAAGTTATAACAGAAATACCGAACTGTGGCAAATTCAATGAATTTGTCCTACATCATAAAGAATGCTTTGAGAATCTAGTATCTAAAGTATAAAGAACCCAATTTAATATTCATCACTTGCAAGTATATTAAATCTTCATTGTTAAAACCAAAACCAACGAAAAAAACATACATAGAAGATTTTTCATAACCATTCCACTCAAATAGGAACTGGATTGGAAGGGAGACAAACAAAGAATGAATGCATCATTAGAATCATAAACATGTCAATATATTTCAAATATGGAAGAAGACAACAACAATTAAATTGGGAAAATAAAAGTTAAACACAAATCAATTTAAGGAAGAAAGTGAGAGGCACGCATGGGTATCCGAGCGATGTTGTCGTGTAAACATCAATTGTTCTTGTAACAAAAGTTTAAATTATTAATGTCAGGATCCCAAACAATAAGTAGATACGAAATAATAAACCGTATAAGCGTCGGGTATTGATGCAATAAAATATGCAGATTTAAAAATCAAAACAACATTAGTACTTTAAAATCGAGGCAAAAAAAATATGGGGATTGAACAAAACAGGAGAAGAACAATTGAAAAGGGGACATGAGGCATGAATTAAAAAAAGTAAAGAGAAGGGAGATCAGCAGCCAACAAATTTCTTCAATCTGTAAAACCTAACACAGATTTATTGGGAAAAGAGTGAAGAAAGTGATAAAAAAAGAAAACAAAATTCATTTTTTTGACCCGTGCTGGAAGTTTGCATTCGCCACTCGTCGAAGTCGAAGATGGTGTCGGAAGCGATAGAGGATGAGTCACCGGCGTTAGAGATTGTGATATTGTTCTCAAGATCCAAGTTTATCGATTGAAGAGAACATATCCATTAAAGATTGGGGGAGAAATCATAGCTTACGGAAAAGTTTAACATAAATATATGGTAAGTAGTCCAAGAGTCAAAATTAATTAAAATATTTACTTAATATATATATATAAAGTTAGAAGCAAAATTAATACCTAAATAAGGGCAGAAATAATATCCTTAAAAACCGGTTAGAAGCGGGAAAACAAAGTGCCCGTTAGGAGCTATTATATAACATAGATGTTAACTTGTTTCTATCTTAAAGCACGCTTCGCATCAGTTGTTTGAAACATATAGACAGCTAGCTTGGGCAACTTGGTTAAGGTTTTTGCTAGACTACTCTCTTCATAAAGAAAAGATGAGTTATTTTAAGGTATATTTCTTAGATGTACTTGATATATACATCTTCTATAAAATAGGTATATCCGTGTTCTTGGATTTGGATTTTCAATTTCACATTTCATATTTATTGATATTTTATAATAAAAACAAGCTATATTTTTATAAATGATTATTCAATACTAGAGATATGTGGTGTAAATTTAAAAAACAATAATAATAACACCTTAATTCAATTAAAAAGTGAAATGTGAAATGAAACTTCACATTTAGAATATAAGTGCGCATAAGGGCAATTCTTCTATGAGAAGGATATATGTTTAGACGTGTTGCGAGGTGAGCTGATTCATTATTAAAGATTATTTGCAATAATAAATTATATTATAGTTCTTTATAATTATATTTTAATGTATTATTTATTATATTTTAAAAAAATATTCTTTAATTATTTTTAACTATATATCAAATATAATTTAATATGTGTCACAAACATAAATACCATCTCATAAGTCACAGGATAGTAAATAAATTATTACTTGCGTCGATTTTTACCTTCCACTAATATTTATCTTTAATATTAAAATAACTTCTTTTTGAGAAATAAAATATTATTCTGGAAAATATTACCTTTTAATTAAATTATGATATATTTACATCTATTTTTATATTCCTACTCAACTGAAGTAATATAATTTTTCTAAGAAAATAATAGAGTTAATTACTCTAAATATTACTCCCTCCGTCTGCCCCAATGAGGGTCTTTTTGCCATTTTCGTCGTCCGTTACAAAGGGTCCTCTTTCCATAAATGTCCTATAAGGGTCCCACTTATACTAACAAATAACCCAAACTTAATTTAACAAATTACAAATATGCCACTCTTCTTATTAATACACTAATTACATTAAAAATCCCATTAACTCAAAATTAACACATTACACTTGTCATTACACTAATTAACTGTAATAATTAAAATCATCCCATTATATTCATATCTAACCTACCATCGTGATTATCAGATCTACACCCCCTCTCTCTCATCTGAAACCCTAAATCGTACCCTCTTCGTCTGAAACCCTAAATCACCTCGACGCCGCCGCGATTCTTCACATCAGATCGTTGGCGGCGCTTCGGATGTCTGCCGCCCTTTGTCTGACACTCTAAACCCTCCCTGACGCCGCCGCGATTTTTACAACAAATCGCTGGTGGCTCTTCGGAGTTGTCCCGATCTTCATCGATCCTCTATTCCCCTTATCAGATCGTCGTCGGTTCTTTGGCTATCACTGCCCTTCGTCCGAAACCCTAAAATACCACTGACGTCGCCGTGATCCTTATAACAAGATCATCGGTGGCTCTTCGAAGGTGTGCGGATCTTGGTCTGAAACCACCGTCCTCTTCCGCCGTAGCGATTCATCAGGTTCGCAAATTTGGAGAGATGAACATGAACTATCCAGTAAGACTTCTTCTTGCTTTTTTGTTTTGCTTTTCTTTTCGTATTATTATCAGTACGCGTCCCTCTTTGACAATCCCAAAGGTTCGATTTTGACTGTAATTTCTTGATGTTTTTGTTTCTGTACAGTGATTTCCCCTGAGGGATATATTTATATTTAAAAAACTGTTTATTTTGCTCATTTCATAGTTTTTTTTTTTTATTTTAAGTTCTTGTATTGGAGAAGAGGCTGTGACTTTTTGTATTTAACATGGTTACATATAAAAATTTGAAATCTCGAGGGTTGGAAATTGAGAAAAAGATCGAGTTTCTTGAAAGCTTGGCTGGAAATGTAATTTTTGATGTTTTCTCCTTTTCAGCTGTTTTGTTACTTGAAATTAAAATCCAGGAATGTAAGAAATCATTTTTGTATGGATTTGCAGCTTCATTTCACTATTTATTTTATTGATGAGTTGTTACTTGAAATAAAAATACAAGTAAGGAATGTAAGAAATCATTTTCTGTATGGATTCGCAGCTTCATTTAACTATTTATTGATATTTTGTTACTTGAAATAAAAATCCAAGTAAGGAATGTAGGAAATAATTTTATCTATGGATTTGCAGCTTAATTTAATTATATCTCCATCTTACATACTGCTCCCATTATTTTTTTTGCAGCTATTTGATACTGTTAATGATTCGCCGGATCCAGAATCAGATCCCTTTGAATCTGTGGTTCCCGAATCGGTGGACGTGTACGAGGGGCTGGTGGCGCCGGACTCCTATGATATGTACGAAGGGCTGGTGGTGCCGGACTCATATCCCTCGACCCCTGAAACAGCTGCGGCCTCAAATTATGAATACTATCCTGATCATGATCCGTTTGCGATTAGTTTTCTAAAGATACTTTGCCCTGCATTGGCAAAGTGTCCCGAATATGCTGATGAGGTATAATAGATACTCCTTCATTGTGAATATTAGGGTATAAAATGATGATTATAATTAGAGGGGAAGGTGTAGAAATGTAAATTGTCACCATGCATGATTTGTGGAGGCTGAAATTTATTTTTCATGTCACCGGTTGTGCATTTAGGAGACACACCCAGTGATGATATTTTTCTGAGGGTGAATGCTGCAAATATTGGTTATTTGTTGTTAATTTGGTGAATTGAAGCATGTGAGCTTATGATCTGTTGGTACATATTTGTTGTTGGTATGGTGATTTGTTGTTTGTGAGTTTAGTGAAGCCTGTGAGCTTATTTATGATGTGAAGCCTGTGAGCTTATGAAATTGAACCTGTGAGCTTATTTGTGATGTGAAGCTTGTGAGCTTATTTGTGATGTGAAGCTTATGTTATTATGATCATTTTATATGCAATGATAAGCCTGGGTGCTTATGATTAATTTATATGCTCTGATCAGTTTACAAGTGTTACCAAATGGCAATGTTAGAAGACAAATGCATCATTCATTTGTTATCACATGATCATTTAGGTGTCACACAAGCACTCTATGATGATTTTATAATCTGAGAGTGTATTGTATGTTGCTTTATGTGGTACATAGGCTTTTTTTATAGGCACAACACATACACATGCTGCATGATGACTTCATAACCACTCAATGATGATTTTATAATCTGAGAGTACAATAACATAGTTCAAACATGCTTACATAGTGGGGGCAGACTGTTTATTGCTTAAACAAACTACTGAATCCGTTTGTTTAATAGTAGTAAACAGTCACTTTTGCATCCACAACCTACCCATAATTAAGATTCTACCCATTTCCATATTTATATATCTAAAATAAGCCAAAAACCCTCCCCACTTGCAAAAAAAAAGCAAATGTTTCTTTCCTAAGGCTGGATATTATCTATTTACAGCCTTCAAAATATATTCCATGCTTTCTACCTTTTCAAAACGGTACACGATGTCTCAAACCAATCCTTCCACACTCTCAATGAGTTCTTCTAAGCCATCCACTGCATTCTCCCCAATTAGATGATCAATACTTGATTGAACTAGATCTAGTTCCACTTCCAAATCTGTAGGAAGAGTCCCTTCCCTTAATAATGCATTCTTTCTCAAGTGAGGGATCTTGTATCTATTTGATCCCTTGCAAATCAACACTTGCCTCATACATGATTGTAGGCTTAGAAATACTGCATTTAGTTTAATGTGACACAATTCTTCAAATGAATTGTGAACTGCTTGCAACAGTTCATCAACTGTTGTAGCAGCAGTTTTTGCTTGCAATGAATCCAAAGCCCTAAACCATCCTAAATCATTCACATTTAAATCAGGACTCTTAGGAGGTTGAAATACCAATTGAATATTAAATCCATCTGAACATGCAGCTTCTCTCCACTCTGGATCATTATCATTTATGTGTGGATTGGCATTATCTTGTTGAATATAAATGTGTTTACTTGCTCCACTTGGCCATTTAGCTTTGATGGCTGGTATTACCTAAAGTAAATGTCAAGAGTAACACATTTTGCATGAATTCTAATCTAGGACAAGTTTGAGGTTTCATAACTCAATGATGCATATAATCTGAATTCATGTAGACAATAATGAGAGTTTACCTTATTGATCAAGAGATCTTTGGTCACATCCTTTGTGATTGATTGCATTGCTTTGGTCTCGATTGTTCCAGCTTCTCTGTTTTTTGAATTTCTCTTTGCTGGTACTTGTTCAGTAAATGGAAAGATACCAATTTTCCCATCAAATAGGCATTCCCCACTTGAACCATACAAAGGTCTTGCCACTGCACATATAAACATGACCTTAGTGATAAACTTTTTACTTTGGCATTCTCTATGTGGTTCTATTTCAGTAGGCACCAAGTAGTATCTTTCAGTGGTTTTTGTGAGATTGAACCATTTCTCATCTATGTGAATAATCTGCTGCATGCTCTTGAATTTGATTAAACTATCATCTGCCTTCACTTCTAAAGCTAATAGGCTGAACTTCATTCTACTTATCTTGTGATGGTATGTGAGAGCTGGTTTGATTGCATTGGTATGAGACTTGATCAATCCCCTTTGTACCCATTCTCCAACTGTGCTTTTGCCTACTTTCATCCCAGTTGCAAGGCTCCTAATTGTTCCCCTCTTGCTGAATGGAATAAGTTGCAGCTTCTCTAGATCAAATTTAGTAGATTTGGTAGGTGCGCGCTGCTTTTTTGAGTTGTTTTTTGAGTTGACTAATGAAATAGGATTACCTTCTTCCATTTGTTGCTTTGCTCTTGCCCATGTCCTTCTAATTGATTTCAAGTTGACGCAGAATTTGGCAGCAACTTCCTTGAGTCTACCATGTGCAACCTTACCATTTGAAGAACCCACCAACAAGAATTGAGCAATGGCATTTAATTCCTTATTGCTAAGATTTTTTTTCCTCATTTTTTTCTGTTTTTTTTGTTTGGAAGTTGTTGGTGGAGTGAATGTACTTATAGTGTAAATTAGGGAGATATTAGTAGGGTGTTTTGGAGGGAATTTTAGGTTAAATCAGCAATTTCATGACTGATTTGGAATATGTGGAGGGAATTTGTTAAATTTTTGGAGGGAATTGAATTTGTAATGGATATACAGCAGGTATTTTGTGTAACATTTCTTAAACTCATTAACAGTAAATTTTTTTATAAAGTTGACGTGAATGTCAGCTTGGATGTACTTTTTTATTTATTTTTATCTTTACTGCTTTTACTACTTAATTAGTAGATTAACACTAATTAACAAGAGGGGTAAAATTGTAAAACAAACACTTCACCTACCCACTACACATTAAATAATAATATTCCTTAATCCGCGTGCCCAAAAGCAAAAGACCCTCTTAGGGGCGGACGGAGGGAGTATTTTTTTCTATGTAAAATAAAAAGTAATTTTAATCTTACAACAGGTTTATTTAGGATACAATATGAATTATCAAATGGATTAATCATTATTATATGAAAAAACGTGCAATAAATCGACGAAGTAGCACGTCACACCACAAATTTATTAATTTTCTAACAAAAGGGCTTCTGCCTTTTAGTTTCACCACACCCACAAAATTAAAAAAAAATTAAAAAGATAAAAATAAATAAATAAAAGGAGTAAATGGAAAAATCCGATAACCAACAACAGAACTGAAACTCGAAAACACCAAAAAGCGATGAGCCACACTCCAAGATTTCTCCACATTCTCTTAGAACATTCATCGAACACTTAGAGCTAGTTCAAATTCGCCTCACCATAATCGCTTCTTCAATTCCTCAATTTTGTTGACAATTTTCAGAACTACTACCAACCAATGGCCGCCGCCGCGTCGCTGTTTTTCCCTACTTCCTTAACGCCCCATCGACAGAACAGTGTATGGCCTCCATTAGGCTCGTCGTCGACTTGTTTCTTTACAGGTGGGGTCATGTGGGGCAACAGGAAGTTTCTGCAACTTTCGTTATCCTCCGCTACACAATTTAGCAAGAAAATGTCTGCGCGGAGGTTTGGGAGACTGATTGTGGTTGCTGGAGCTGATTATTACAGTACGCTTGGAGTTCCGAAATCTGCTAGTGTTAAGGATATCAAGGCTGCCTATAGAAAGCTTGCTAGGCAGGTATCTGGGGATAATGTATTTTTTTGTATTGTTCTTTTTTTTGTTAATTTTTCGAAAGGCGTTATCAAATTGAGGGTGATTAAGATTTACGATACTTCCAATAGTTTGATTTCATACTTGGCAAACCTTTTTATATTTTTAAATTAAAAAAAAACCGAATATATGTTTATCAACACAGCATTTTAGATTATTTTCATTATTTTCTTAAAAAGTTAAGAATTCACAATTGCTTTTCCAATTGGTGTTTAGTATCATCCTGATGTCAACAAAGAGCCTGGAGCAACCGAAAAGTTTAAGGAAATCAGTGCAGCATATGAGGTAAGCATAGGAGTTTATCAGAATAATTTACAATGTAAATTTAATCTGATTGTTCTTTAGTTGTGAAGTTCTTCATTAAAATATCATCTTTCAGGGTAATGTGAGTAGAGTGAAGTTTTGCCTTTTCTGCAAGTTAAATGATAAGTCATTGAAAACCAATTATGGGATCTTTGAAACTTTTAATTACAAGTAGTATTTAATGTGATTGAAGTGGAGATTACTGAAAGCTTTTTAGCTTCTTTTCATAGGTCTCTCCACTTTGTGTTTTCCAAACCTATTATTCTGGTTTAGGTTTGGATAAATCTTGACCTTTTGACCATTATTCATTTTTAAGTCTACCAGATGCTATGGGAATCTCAGTACGATGAATCACCTTTTCGTAGGTCTCTCTGTAGCTCTACTCTAGGCATTTATTGCTTCCCATTGGTTTTCTCGTGAATCATGATACTATATTCAGAAGTCCTAGTATCTGTTAAGTTGAAAGAATCAATGATCTTATGTGTGGTTTTACAATTTAGAGATTTCTGAAGTACAATATTGTCAGGTACTATCAGATGACAAAAAGAGAGCTTTGTATGATCAATATGGTGAAGCTGGAGTGAAAAGCACAGTAGGTGGAGCTGGTGGTTACACGGTATTGCCTCGCCTCTCTTAGCTTTCTTTTTTCATAAGTTATCAAGTACTTGTATAAGAGAATAAAGAGTGGAAGCCAAAAACATAACACACCCTGTGCCTACATAAGACATGCCATTGGTATTGAGTTCACTTAACATATAGGTTCTCTATTTTCTGGTGGATTACTGAGATCACTTCCTTACTTAACTAAACATCAGTTCATTTTTTTATCTCCTATCTTTCATCCATTAGCATAGTTTTGTCTTTATATGTCTTACATGGATCCATGTTTTCCATAAGTTCAATAGTTCATGAGATACACATGCTTTTCACATAGTGTCAAATACAGGTTTAGTGCAGTTCATAACACCAAAGATGATCATCTAATACCAGTTATTCTAAGTTGAAGCTCTTCTGATAATTTATTCGAAAGAAGATGCATCTGTGATACCTCCACAAAGATATTTTAATTTATATTTTATGCAGGATGGAGAAATATGTATGTTATGTGATAAAGTAATGGTATGCTTTATTTATGATACAAGTCTTTTTTCATAGGCAACAAACCCTTTTGATCTTTTTGAGGCATTTTTTGGGCCTAGTATGGGTGGGTTCCCTGGAATGGATGGATCTGGATTTGGAACATCTCGACGTAGTACTGTATCCAAAGGTGAAGATCTTCGGTGAGTCAAATTTCTTGATATACTTTTTAATTTTCAATCCTTGTTATTGTCTATGTTTTCAAAAGGAGGTGACTTACCTGTATTAATACCCAGTCTGATTGAGAGTTAGGGCAGGTCTTTACAGCATTCTTGTTTGAAGTTGGAATGTCATAGTTGTACATCTATGTCTTGATAGAGTTTTCTCTGGTAGCATTAGATGCATTTAATTTCTCTTGACATTCTATATCCTCATTATTTTAAAATGAATTTCAGTTATGATATGACATTGGAGTTTTCTTCCGCTATATTTGGCGCTGAGAAAGAATTCGAGTTGTCTCATCTTGAAACATGTGAAGTTTGTGCTGGTACTGGAGCAAAAGTAGGCTCCAAAATGAGGATTTGCTCTACATGTGGTGGCAGAGGTCAAGTCATGAGAACTGAGCAAACACCTTTTGGAATGTTTTCACAGGTATTCTTCTATATTATCCATTAATTCTTGACTCAATGGTTATGGAATTTATGGCATGAATAAAATCAAGACCTTTCCATTTCATTGTTTGGGAATGTCGGCCAAGTCATGATTATTTTTTATTAAAGTGATGTTTTATTTCCAAGTTAGAATCCTTGCAGATTTTCTGGGATCCCATGAAAGGTCCATCATGATTATTTAATTAAAATATATTACACGATTTCCAATGCATTAGTATGAGCATGGATCAGTAAGGGCAGAAAATAAGACCTTAATTTCTCGTCTTTAATGACTTGTATATTTACTAGATTTCAAGGTGTACTAGTATAGTGCAACCAATTTATAGGTTCTTCAACCAAAAAGTGTCTGATTCTTAATTAGGGCCTCAACAATTTCATTTTCTTTGTGTCGGTTTGATTTGTTGATGTTGACCTTTGACATATATATTACTCCCTTAAATAGAGATAATAAAGTATGTAACAACCAACAGCAAAGCACTTAATGTGAAGTTAGTTAAAAAATGCACTTACATGGGGGTTAACTTAGGTTTCTATATGCCCGAATTGTGGTGGGGATGGTGAAATGATATCGGAGTCCTGTCGTAAATGCTCTGGTGCTGGCCGAATACGAGTTAGAAAAGATATCAAAGTAAAAATTCCTCCTGGAGTGAGCAAGGGCAGTATTCTCCGAGTAGCTGGGGAAGGTGATGCAGGACCAAAAGGGTATGTGATATGCTCTTTTCTTTCTTCGTATATATATTCTGTGATCTTCCATATCTTATTTCCCAGTGAAAGAAATCTGTTGACCAATAATGCATTTATTCTCATAATTAGATCAAACAAATGAATTTATTGCAGAGAAAAAATGATCGCTAGAATCTTCTAGAAGAACCTACCATGTTAAAAGATATATTTTTAGCAGCAAAGGTTTCATCTTTATTGGTTTTCTTTTTCGATATAGATCCTTCCCACATGATATTGTCTTTGGCATTTTCTCCAATTAGCTTCTTTATATAGTTCTTAAGTTAATGATGGTATATCTCTATATATGAACTTTAGCTTGTATATTCTCAGCGAAGAGAAAACAGATAATTTTTGCTGCATCTGCTTTTTAGCTTTTCAAAACTCAGCATTCGATCTTCAAAATATGTCAAGAACTCTAATTTGGACAACACTGGATTTATCACTGGCAATCTTGTTTGCATAGCTATCCTTGGACAGGATTTAATTACTTGTGATCTAACATGAGACATCCAAACTTCCCATGGACATTGTCTTGAATTGTATTGCTACTTGCTTAAGGTGTTCGGACCTATTGGGTTCCCTGTCTTGGTTATCTTTTTTCTAGCTCTTTGCCGTGTAAAGGACTGCAAACTGCTGCATTCTTTTTATTTATTTTATTTTTCTTTGTTTGTTATAATAATTATTGACTCAGAGGTTTCTTTTCTACTTTTCCTTTGGCTTATTTCTTCATACAGGGGCCCACCTGGAGATCTTTTTGTGTACCTTGACATTGAAGAGATACCTGAGATTCAAAGAGATGGCATAAATCTATATTCTACTATTTCAATTAGCTATCTGGAGGCCATATTGGGGACCGTCTCTAAGGTACATCTGCTCTTAGCTCTTGTTGAGATTCCCGTGTAATTTCTCAATCTTCTTTTTTTTGAACTTCTACAATTTAATTAGCCGAATGAGTTCATACTGGTAAATTTTTTCTGTACAATTGTTCGTATCTGAAAGTGAACTCACAGACTGTAGGAATATCACCTATTGTATATTTTGATTTGTTACTCTTTGAAAGTTTTTGCAATTTACATAGTGCTATCTGTACTGATAGTTATTTAGGCTGTTCTTACTGACTCCATATCATTGTTGGACATTAATGGCATTGTCAATAACTCCTTGGATTTGTCAAAATCTTTTACCAGCCAATGGAAAATGGAATCATCACCTATTTAATAAAACTAAAATAATTTCGAAAAGATTCTATGCAGTATGTGCCTTTGGTTTTCTTGCTGCATCTTATCTTATTTATACTGTATCCAGTTTCTTAGAACATATCGTTTTCTTATTCTTATCTCGTTCATTACTTGATCTTATTCCTTAATCTGTGTTCATTCTCATATTTGGTAATTAAGTAATCAAGATGTGGATTGTTCCAAAGATTCTCAGATCATGCATGCAGCTGACCTTTGGAATGCTTTATACACAATCTATAAATATATCCACATTGGGTCTACAGGAGCAATTTTTTTTATTTATGTATCTACAGTTTCCAATTCTTTTACTCTATAGAGGGGTTTAATATGTTAAGCAAGCCACATATTTTTATTGATTAAATCATTTCTCGAACATGTAAATTAAAAATAACACATTCGAGTTTGTCCTCATCTACAGGACCATACTCTTAAATAATTGTGGAATAATAATGTCAATAATTGACTTAAAGTTCCAAAAACATTAACTTAATTTTATTAATTGTGTTCTGTTTTATTTATTTTGACATGGCATTATCTTAGTTGTGGATAAATTTGTTGTGCATGGAAATCATGCTTGAAATGACATGTTAATGTGCCTATTAATAGTAACTGGATCCACCTAGGCAAATTAAGTCCAAAATCCTGCTGTGACATACATGCTATTCCTGTGTTGTAAAATGATGAAATTTTGAACAGGTTAAGACGGTCGAAGGAATGACAGACCTCCAGATTCCTCCAGGTACTCAACCTGGAGATGTGCTTGTGTTGGCAAAAAAAGGCGCACCTAAACTAAACAGGCCATCAATACGTGGTGACCATCTATTCACTGTTAAAGTTAGCATCCCAAAGCGTATTAGGTTTGTTCAAAAACTTGCACTTTCTCTCTCCTTGAACTCTGACCTTACCATAGTTGTTGTAGATTATGCATTTCGTGCTTTAAAGGCTAAATATGTGATTATGTGTATTTATGTTTATCTCTTCGCTGGACAAAATGCTTTTAAGTGTGTCAATGGGATGAACAAAGAAATAAAGAAAATATTCTACTTGGATTGGAAGTTGCCAACAGATGAAAATGAAAAGGACTTCGTAATGACGATGAGATTCATGTGCAAAACCAGCTTCCGATTTTATCAATATGACATTTTTACGAGAGTTTTCAGTCACTTTGTTGTTACTCCGTTGAACAAGGTGGACAAGATGAGACCCAAACTATTTATATTGGTTTTGATGTGGTGGCATTGCTGTTAATTCCAAGCAATGATATGCTAACCATATATTCGGATACAATAACCAAATATTCAATGTCATCTTCCCCTAATTCCCAATACCTGTTACTGATATAAGCTTATCTTTGGTTTTGCCTGTGTTATTAACATTATCAATGAATATTCTATATAGGAATTTTGATAAGTTAACAAATTACTGTACATAATTCACATCTGTGATTCTAATATGTGCCAGTCGCTGTGCTTCTTCTAATTATAAATCTGACTCACCTGTTTTTGCTGCTTATTTGTATATGCACATTTCTCTTGAGTCTTTCTTCGAGTTGAGATACTGTAATTTATATCTTCAGTACACAAGAACGTGAACTACTTGAGGAGCTCGCTTCTCTTGGTAATGCCCCTGCCACCCGTAAAAAGACGCGACCAAAAGTTCAACCACCTGGTGAGTAGTGATATTTAACTGGTTATGAATCTCCAAATTTTGATATTCATTGCATGATCTCTCTCTTGGATATTGATACCTGATCTGACATCTTCATTACAGATGAAATTACAGAGACTGAAGAAGCCCCCATCACGGAAAATAAAGATGTTACTGAAGATGAAAATGATGTATGGAAGAAGGTGAAAGATTTTGCCGGGTATACACTTCTCTCTTATCATTTTACCGCAATTTTCTGTGAGTAATGGTCGGACCCACGTCTCATAACAATTGTTCGAATATAAAATAAAACATGCATTTTAAATTTGTGATTCGCTTTGGGTTGACCAAGTATCCGAAAGTCTAGAAACTTGTTTAAATTGGATTAAAAAAGTTTTAGGTTGTTCCTAGTTTGCTCTTATAAATTGAGTTTTGGATTATTGTTGAGCTTCTTTACTTTATTTCGTGATTCCTTTTTCGTATAACCACTATTTCTATCGCTGGATGAATCTATGGTTATACCTTTCATTGCCAACACATGTTACTTGCATGTAGGATCACAAACTGAACATAAAACTGCTGTTGCAGGTCAATTGCAAATGGAGCCATGAAATGGTTCAAAGATAATCTATAACGCTTCGTCTGGACAGCAGCCAGCCATTGTTGATGAATGCTGCATGCATAGGCTGGTCTATCAGGGCGGATTGATAACAACGTATCTTTTTCTGGTACGTTAGTGAGGTTATTTATGTGTTCGTCTCCTTCTGCTCTCGCTCGACTGTACGATGGTTGTAGAGGAGAAGTTGAACAAGAATGTTGGAATTCATTGATTTTTTCCCCCTGTTCGATGGTGTAGATGTAGATTGAGCTACCTTAGAGTGATAGCAGTTATATGTAATGTTTTTGTGTCTATGAACAAGAACGACACCTGGTAAATCTATTACAAATCTTCTTTCACTCTTCTTTTTTGTATTTTTTTAACTTGATTGATGTTGAATATCTCTGTGTTGCATATCGATTTGTTCAGTTAATATATTTATCTTTTCTAACAAATATATAAAAACGTTATTAAAATGGAAATATTATACTTACGGAGTAATAAATTTTAAAAATACTTGAATGAATCTAATGTTGTGCTCGTATATAACCTATACGAGTTATACATTATTTATGACTAGATTTTTAGATTTATTTGGTCTTATATTTTATTATTATTTTTATTTTTATAATTTGTGTTTTTAGGAGAAAACAATTACTCCATATGTTTTGGTAATTAGATACTAATAGTTTGCCATGTATCTTTAAGGGAAAATTTCATTGTTAAACTTGCAAAAATAATCACATACTAGACTTGTCCTAAAAGTTTCAGTCCAACTGTTAATTATATAGTTTATTCTGTGATGGAAATCGTTAAACCAGAAAAAAAGTCACAGAAAACGTTATTTGGGGAAAAATACTACCTTTCCCACTATATAAAATAAACACAGCAATCCTCAATTACTTTATATTCCATAATTTTCCACACATAAATTAAATTCACACAAATTTGTCAATCCATTCAATAATTCATCAATTAACATGCATAATTTATTTTTATTACATCAATAAGCATCCATTTGAAAATCGTGATTCCTTTAAGACAAATATCAAAATTAGTCTTGTAAGTATGACGTTTTCTAATTTCAATTCTTTTTTTTATTGTATTTTTCACTTTTGGTCCTCCGTTGTCCGATTTTAGTCATTTTGATCCAAATTTAGTCATTTTTCGCCGAAAATTCAAAAAATTCGCCGGAAAATTGTACGTGAGTTGCACGCGCTCTCAAAGTTGCTCTTGTAAGTATGACTGTTCCAACTTTAGTCATTTTTTTATTGCAATTTTTACTTTTGGTCCTCCATTGTCCGGTTTTAGACCTTTTTTGTTCAAATTTAGTCATTTTTTGCCGAAATTTTAAAAAACTCGTCAGAAATCATGCGTTTGCTGCACACGCTCAAAAACATTTGTGTTGCCATTTGTTTCAAATAGTTTTCACATCGTTTCTCTGTGAAAATTAATTAAGTAGATTATTTCAATTATTTAGGGTGATCTTAAACTCTAATATTGTTTTGCAAAAGTGACGGTATGTAAAGATTGTATTGTAAAGTTATTGTAGACACAATCTATTATTATTTATTTATATTTTGTTTATGTTGTGATTATTGACTCGTGTGTTTTAAAGAGTAATTATTTATTATTTTAAAGAATATTATATGTTTTCTTAAAATTATTATTACGATATGTGCACTACTATAGAGCGAAATCGCTAATTTCATATTTTTATTGTTCTAAATTATTGTTATTTATTTATTTGGGAAGAATGCTAATTAACTTTTTATTGTTGACTTAAACTCTTCTAATTGAAACACTTGGACAATTAAATTGATAACGAAATTATTGCAATTTCGTCAGAGTAATTTATTTTTCTTCGTTGCATTGAAAATAAGAATATAGAATTAAAGAATAATTATATTTTATTAAATACGTTGAATATGCTTTCTTAATTTGCACTTCATAATATTAGTACTAACTACTAACTATGCTTAGTGGGATGCCAACAATTAAATAATTTGAACAGTAGAATATATATTACTACTTACTGTTTCTTAATAAATGGACGAGTTTGTGGATGTCTATTCGATATCTCTTGTTATTGTGATTCTTAATGGATGCGCGATTGTTTTGTTTCAAAAAAAAAATTCGAACAAGTTTAAAAAACTCGCATGATTTCCGATGAGTTTTTTACATTTTCGGCAAAAAAATGACTAAATTTGAAAAAAAAATGACTTAAATCAAACAACGGAGAACCAAAAGTGGAAATTGCAATAAAAAAAGGATTGAAGTTAGAACAGTTCATACTTACATGACCAACTTTGAGCGCGTACAACTCACGCATAATTTTCCGGCGAAAAAGGACTAAATTTGGACCAAAAGTGAGAAATGCAATAAAAAAATGATTGAAGTTGGAAAATGTCATACTTGATATTAGAGAAAATTGCAAAATTAGTCCCGCCCGTCACGGTCCCATTTGGATTTGGTCCCAATAGTCTTGATTTCAGTCCCAAACATTTTTTTTTCAGCAAAAGTGGTCCCACCGTTAAGTTTTCCGTTATTCCCGTTAATCAATTTTGGTCCCACTGGACAATTCTTAAATACTTGGACCAAAAATGCAAGAATCTTCCATTTTGGTCCCAAAACACTTGTTTAATCTATTTTTGCAGGAGACCCTTGACATCTTACATCGTCCATAATCAAAAAGTAAGAATACTAACATACATCCAAGAAATCTCTAATGATAGTCCCTTGATTTACAATCTCCAAGGTTTACATACGCAAATGCAGTGACAAAAGATGTCCATTTTCCCTTCCTCTACTACCTGAAAAGTGGCAAACATAAGAAACTTTAGGTGCAAGAATGCCATAAGCTACCCCAACTACGAAGCTACACACAATAAACAGAGGACCAAGCCAGAAGACAAAGAGCCACGTCTCAGGGAAAAAACATGGGAGGTGGAGAAGAGAGTATCTGGAATTGATAAACAGAACATACCAAAATCGAACATAATCGGTGATGAAAAGTGACAAAGAGCACATAATGAGTAATAGAGTTAGCTCACCTAATTCACACTTTTCCGATTCACTCACTCTCTGCAAGCAAGATGAAGAGCTCCTCATCAGTGATTGCTCCAATCTCCATGGCCCTTTCCAAGGCAGTTAAGCCACCAGCATCCTTTATAGATGCTTGTACACCTCTGGATAACATATATACAGCATCATTAAAAGAGAAAAGCGTAAACAGACAAAAAGTTAAAATGATATTTGAAGAAATATAATAAAGCATACTCAACCAATGATTCATCTTGATAATAATTTATAACTCACAAGATAGTATATGAACACAATGCTGTTGACCATTGTTTTGTCATATCCTATATTTAATGTTTCTTGTAATAAAATGTTCTGAGACTCAAGATTCATTTTATGCTCGCTTCAATTTAAGGTGCAGGATTAGGGCCCATTTACTTTAAATGACTCGATCACGTGATGTAACAATTAATAGGCAAGAACTCCACCAACCTGGAAGTGGCTTCATTGAATACACAGTACTGTGTCAGGTACAGGAAGAAAACCAATGGTGAATGTAACGAAAATAAGAACATTAAACAATTTGGGTTGGCTGGATTTCTCTTGAGAAAATTTACCTCTAACTTATGTAAAATTATAAGGTCCAACAGGTTAGGAAACTTGTTAATTTATATTTCATCATCGTTCAATATCAAACGATGGCAAATATGATGGACACTAAAATAAATTTAAGAGGAAACTCATGAATGTAGACAATGACTAACAAAAAATAGCATCATAAATCACTAATTAAAATGACTCCAGCAATCTCTTTAAGTAGACATGACAAAGCTTCAAGCCGCATTAGCAGACTAACCAACAGAATCTTAACATAGTAAGCCCTGAAGCATGCTAACTAAAAGCTAAGAACTCATGGAGATTACTTTCGAGAAGTCAATACCCAAGTCAAGAAGGTAGCTGATAGGAATGAATAAGCAAAGCAAGTGCCTCAAAATTGGGCCAAATTATTTTGTGCTGCAATCACACAAACACAGAAGTTCAAAAATGATTGCTTGATGTGAAGAAAATGGCGCTTAATATTCAAGTAAAAAAAACGTGGGGACACACCTTAAAATGCGCTATAGGTATAAAAACGGAAGACCAAGTAGTATCCCGGAGACACCAAATGTGATTAAGAAAAATATCACCAGGAACATAATGATAAAACGGCCAAAATATGTCCTCAAATCACAACCCCAAATACTATCTGAAATTGATATCTCACTAAAAGTGAATACAGCTTCATTTGTTTGCAGATTTCTCAACCAATCACTTAGAGCAAGCCCACAATCCATAAACATTTAGACTATGTACACATAAGAACAATACATACATGGATATATTGTCTAGTAGTCCTACATTCTCATCGCTCTATGTTAATTACTAAACAGTTGCGCCTCGTATGATGAAAAACGAGGAGACTGCTTTCTTCCGATGTCTTCATCCCAAAAGATTAATGGGTGAAACGAAAAGAGGGTTTAGAAATTACTGTTTTGTGATTTATGGCAACCCTGTAGTGACTACTTATCGACCTGTCGAATATTTACTTATCATTACCCAACCAAGTAACAATTATTCATGTGAACCGCATAAAAAAATTAAAAAAGTCGGGCTATCTTGAAGCAGCAGCTCATGCAGTAGCCGTCGACGACGGCGTTGTTGGTGGCACAGCTGATGAACACGCCGTCCACAAGCTCCGTAACCTGCACCCCCTGCAAGGGTTTCGAAGTTCCGGCCAAATTGCAAGCTTCATTTAATCGAAAATGGGGAAACACAAGGTTTTAGGGAAGCGCTTTAATTCCAAGAGGTCAGAAACGGAGATGGATGATGAGAGAACTCGCAAATCGCAAGACGAGCCTTGGCGTGATAGGAGGAAAGCGATTTGGGAAGGAGATTAGGGTAGAAACAATTTGGGGAACAAATTTAGGGCTCGAGTATTTTGGGGAATTAGTTCCAAATTTGGCAGAGAATCCCGATTCTCATAATTTAACGGCCACGTGACTTGCACGTGATGGGCCTCCGTTACATTTAGACGGCCGTGGGATGGAAATTGCAAAAATAAAATTGTGCAGGACCATTATTGCATAAAAAAAAATGTTTCGGACTGAAGTCAAGACTATTGGGACCAAACCCAAATGGGACCGTGACGTGTGAGACTAGTATTGCAATTTTCTCCTTGATATTATCATTAATCAATCCACTCCTCATTTTAATCCCAAATGAAGAACCTTTATTTGTTGAATCTTTAGAATGGGATTTCAATTCAAGATTTTACAAACACTGTTGATGGATGGAAACAATTTTACATTTTGATATCATAGATACTAAATGAATAAAAGAGGTATGAAATTGAATATCCAATTATCTCCTTATTCCTTGGTTGTGTGAGCTTAACAGAGAGTTTTTGATTCCACCATTCCCTGGTTGAAAAGATATGCCAACTCTACGTCAAGATCTCCAACCTCAACCCCTCCAAAGATGTCGACACTCAGGTTGTCGCCACGTGACCAAACTCTTCTCCCAAGTTCACCTCATGGTAGGCAGGGTTCTTGTAGTAAGAGCTCTGACATGCCCAACCATGGAAACCTGCAACGCCTCCTCCTCGTATGCCATTCTCTCCATCTCCTCCATTCTCTTCTTCTTCGCATTCACAAGCATAGCAATCATCAGCAAACCCAATAGAAATGCCCCCAAAGCTGCTCCGATGGAGCTCCCCACCACGATCTTCCACTTACTGATGATCTTCCTCCTCAGCGGCATCAACGGCGACTCCACCACTAGCCCGAAATGCCCATGCCCTGTCGCCACGCACACGTTTCGCCTGGCTTGGTTCGACAGGGTCACTTTCCCATCTTGGTCGAAGCTGGCACATAGAGGGATGATCCCTGATGATGTGTTGAGCAGTGTGGTGTTGCTGAAGTCGATCATGATCGGCTTCTTTCCCGACTCAATCTTGAGCTCCCAGGGGACATTAGTACTCGTGTTTGTGCTGCCAACGTTGTAAGCTAAAAGGCCCAACACTGGCGAGATGAGTTGATATCCTGAGAGTTGGTAGTTGTCGTAGTACAAGGATGACCAGTTAGATCCTAGATTTTGTCGAACCAGCATGAGTCTCCTGGTGCATGGATGAACATACATGCCTGCATTGATGAGGAACTCTTTGATTTTGGCTCCGTAGCGACGAAAACTGCCGCAACGGAGCCTGACAGTGTCGACATTAATGCCAGAGAGATTGGCTGGGAGCAGAATCCTGTGTAGCTTGCCTGTTCTGAAATTCTTGGTGTATGATCTGAATGTGTAGTCCCTGATTACCAGGTCAAGAAGCCCAGCAGATTTGATCTCTTGGGCTGAAGTTGCTACTGACACAAGAATGATGCAGGACACAAGAAAACAGAGGAACCCCATTTCACTCAAGTAGCAATCAAAATTAAGCTGAGTGTTATCTTATTACATGTGTTGTTGTACAAGGATGCAATATTCAATTTGATTGTCTTTGAGAGAAAGAAAAAGAATGATGGGGTGCACCATTATGCTTACAATGCACATCACAACTATAAAAATCCAATCTATTAATGTAGAGTCCAAATCAATTTGAAGGGATTCTGTGGTGCAACAAAGTAATTGAATCATAACAACCATGTGTTGCGTAAATAATGTCTTAATAGTCGAATTTGATTACAAATACTCGCAGTGAATAAAATAATAACTAAAATAAAATTTTATGTAATAATCAGGCTCAGATTATTTCATATATTGATTTTACATAGTGTTTCAATAATAAGACTATGTATGTATTATTAAAAGGAATGTAGAGGAAAACTTTTTGTAAAATAGAATTGTTATTATATAGTAAAATTGAAAGTTTAAGGGAATGAGCGTGGGTTGGTAATGATAAATGGAAGTGAAAAGGAAAAGAGATGATGATTGAAAGTGAAGATGTTCCAAATTTCAGTTGTATGATTACATGTCTACCACTCCAACCACTTTGTGGGCGGGCATGCGCTTATCCTTTCCCTGTAAATGAATAGTGTTAGTGTATGGAAGAATCAGAGTCCATGTCTCTGTGTAGATAACAATGTCATTCATTCCCTCTAATTGTTAATTTTAATCCTTTGTTTTCTTGGAGAGACATTGCAACACTAAGTTTTCTTAAATAAAATAACACCTGCTGCCCAAAATAATAAATTTTAACAATAAAAAAATGCCTACATCATTAAATACAATCAAAAGTGCCGTGATGATTATATATATATATATCAAAGGAGAGTTTAATTTTGATGATGTGTCGTCACCAGAATTAATTTCAATTATTTTAATCTGATGATGTGTCATCACCCGAATTAATTTCAATTATTTTAACACATATATTATATTTAAGATTTGAATATGATTTTATCAAATCAAAATTAATTATTCCTTATTACAATTAGTTAAAATTAATATAGATAAATACATATATTTACTTTAAAATTTAAAAAATTTATTCCCTCTCCACCTATAAATAAGATTCTTTATTTATTCTACACACATAATTTATTCTTCATGACGAATAAAAGCACTCTTCAAATTCTAGAGGAATGTATCCAATTTTTATTATAATTACAATTTTTTTATTAATTTTTTTATGATTTCACTTTGATTATATTTTACTTAATGTTTTTTTTATATTTTTTATATTCTATTTTGATTATTTTTTGTTTTAGTTTTTTTTTTAATTTTAGTCTGTAATGTTTAATTTTTTTTATTTTTTTACCTAATATAACTTTTTTCTTGGTTAATTTTACAATTTTTTTAAAATTAATTTTGTTATGGTTTCACGAATTTTACTCTTCAGTATAAACTTTTATTAAATTATAATTGAATAAATGGTTATATTAAACTTGAATTATATTTTTTAATTGTAACTTTACAAACCCGTGTAATACACGAGTTCCATACTAGTATATATATATATATATATATATATATATATATACACGAGTACATATTCCCACATAATATGCGAATGCATTATATTTTATAAGAAAATTAATTAGATAATCCAATATAAAATGCATTGTATTTAATTTATATAGATATACATGAATAATATAATAATAAATAAATAAATAAATAAAAGTAGAAAGATTATATATATAAAATTAAAATAAAAAATGCGACAATTAACCACACCTCATACTTTTAAAAAGTTATTTATAGCAGCGTATTCGTAATTAGTATATATAAGATATATATTGACATTTATTAATAATTAATTATGTAATAAAAATACAAATGTTTAATTAGTTAAATTCATAAAAAAAATTAATTAATAATTTCAAATCGGATATTTAAGAAAAATTCCACGCTGGCATTGATATTATGTCATTATTATATATAAATTAGATTAGATATATGAATTTTTAAGAATAAATTGCTAATTACTTATTAATTAATAATAAAATTTTATACCCAAGTAGTTAATTTAAAATAATTAGATATTATTAATAATAATCTTATGACAATTTCGTTAGAATCAAATTTAATATCAATCGATAGAATCTAATTTAATATTAATTGAAAAATCCAATTTAAAATTAATATTAAATTAATTAAATTTAGAATTTAATATTAAATTAAGAATTGGTCTCTGTGTCCCATGTGCATGTATAAGGGTATAACATTTTACAATATTTTTTTATTTTTTTAAGGAAGAGGATCATAAGTCTTTGGGTGTCAGTGTTATTGGAGCTCCCACTGCTGGAAAGTCTTCCCTCACAAACTATATGGTCTATTAATTAAAAAAGAAAATTAATTATTTGGTGTTTGGTGGGAGGTGGATTTGAATGAACATATGTGCTAAACATGATGTTGAACTCATTACATAGAATTGTGAACATACTTTTACCACCATTTTTCTCCCTATCTTGTTTAGGTTGGAACTAAAGTGTCAGGCTTTCAGCTGTTTCCCGGATGGTTAACACTACCTCTAACGAAGTATGAATAAGTGATTTCATTGGATTAATGAAACTTATGAACCTTTGGACTGATTGATCATATTTTATCTGCTGCAACTCTTTCAAATCCATGATTATCGAGAAACTAGCTATTAAATGTGCTAGAGAAATGTTGAAATTCTTGAGTTTTAAGTTTCAACATAAGTTTAAATCTTTCCCTGCATACTTGTTATTATTCACTAATTACTTTTGGAATTCATCCTTTTTGAGAATGATCACCAAAGTTGTTGAAGTCCTAAAATTTTTGTGGTTGTCTCGATCTTTGTTGCTAATGTGATGTGTGTTTTCACTTCACTTCTGCACGTGATGACTGTTTGATGTGTTGTTGAATCTGGAAACAGTTTACTTTTGGATTTTATAATCCTTAATTTAATTAATTAATTACTTAGTATCCCTACATTTGCCTTCTCAAATCACCTCAGGTCCTGTTTCAAAGATAAGCTTCGACATTTGCATCTGCATCTTCTTTTCTTGACCGAGATTCACTACGTGTCTGTCTTGGGCTTTCCCAATTTTGAATCGCACGGCAGCCTGTCGGCATCTCGCTCAAGCTCGTAACAGATTTACTACCATTATACTTACTCAAGGTATGATGCGGTTTTTATGTGTCTTTAAGTTGTGTAATTTTTGAAGAAACATCTTGAAAAATAAGACATGCTAACTTGTTCTTCTTATCTTTATTTGTTTTGAATTCTTTTTTTTTTTTTAAAGAAAAGAATTAACCTTAGTTCTAGAGGTAATTCCTAAGCAAATTATAAATGTACACCCAATGAAATGCTTTAATAAAAATTTGTTTAGAAATCATGTTCTCTGTCTTGACGTGAATAGAGACCTGATACTTGATCCTGTAATGAAACATGGAATTTGAATCAGAGGGCATATGTGGTGAGGATAGAATTAAAACTTGTGTTCTTTCATGATGATGGCTACATTAAACTTCTTGTGAGATGGATGAGTGATTCCTTAAAAGCATGTGTTGTCCAGTTTACAAGTGTTAGCCATTTTTCATTGCCTCTTTTTTATAACAATAGCTGTGAGTATAATAGGACGACCTAGTTTAGTTTTATATAAGTGGTGGATCATGTCTGGATCTCTTTTGCTAAAAAAAGAAAAATAAATATCTTATCAGCAGACAGAGGGTATGTATATTTTTAATTAAAATATTTTCTTCTTATTTTCTATAAATGTTTTTGTTAATTTATTATATAATTAAGATTCATTTATAAAAAGAGAAAATATATTATTAAAAAAGAAATATTAAATATGGAAATTAATTATAAATAAATAAAAAAATATTTTTAAAATAATTAAAAATCATAAAAATTAAGAAAATTACATGTCACTTTAGAGTTACGTAGTCAGAAAAAAGTTATGTATACTTTATATTATAATAAAAAATAGATAGAATGAACCATTAATAAAGAAATACTCCCTCCATCCGAATAATACTTGAACACTTTCTATTTTGATTTGTCTCAATAGTACTTATACACCCTAAAAATGAAAATAATACACAATATCCATAACCTTACAATATTATAATATTACAAAAATGTCATCTCTTTTAACAATACTATAATATTATAAAAATGTCATCTCTTTTTAGGCCTCTCCCAATGGGGAGTTTTTTATTGACGTGGCATATTTAAAAAACCTCAGGGAAGGTTTTTAATTGATGGGAGAAGTATGAGGTTTTTAAGGGGTAGTGAGATCACTACCTGGGTTTTTTAAAAAATGGAGGAGAGTGGGGAAGGAGAGAGTGGTTGTCACAGCCCAACATTATGGCGCGTGTTATACACGCGCGCGTGAGAGCAATAAAGGAGGGGGGCCCGCTGTGCAGATGTTGTTCCCAACCGTTTCAAAATTTCCTTTTTTTTAAACACTTAATAAAATAAAAATTTGGAGAGTTTGGCAGTTGGCACGCCTGTTTATTACACTCAACTTCATCCTTTAATTTTTTTTTTTACAATTTAAAGACAAAAACTTATGTCAATTGATCAGTATATTAACGTTATTATATCCGTTACATTATAGCCGTTATGAGTAATTTTTTTTCTTTTTTTTTATATTAAATTCCCACTATAAATATATATTCCACTCTATTTTTTCCTACCTTATCTTTTATTCTCAATATCAATCTTATATACATATATCTTCTCATTCACAAAAAAAAAAAATGGATAGAGATCTGTGGATGCCTTTTGGGTTCAACTCTTCAAATTCCGGAGAAAATTCAATGCCTTCAAATGTGAATTTTCGCCCACGTGCCAACTTCTATCCCCAAAATCCAAATTTTCTAACTAATCTTCCAACAAATTTTCCTAATAATCATCCACCCCAAAATTTTCCAGCTAATTTTTTTAATTTTCCAGAAGGTAGTTTCCCTCAACACAATTCTTTTAATTCCTATGGAGTACCATTTTACATGTATCCAAATCCTTATATGTCTCCTCATCCTCAATACGGATTTCGTCCGCCAATTGGCACAAATATATCGGATACAGACAGAGATATAGACTTTGCATCTCCGAACTCTCAGCGTTCGTCTTTCTCGTCTCAATTCTCTCCAACAGGAGTGGAGCGGGTAAATCTTGCTGCAGACTTTGAGAAAACCGAAGATCCACCAAACGCTCCCGCTACTAAAAGGAATCTTTATTCTTTTGATGAAAATGCTCTTCTCGCTAGATGTTGGCTCGATATCAGCACGGACCCCATTGTCGGAAATGATCAGAAGTCGGAGCAAATGTGGATTCGAATCGCCGAGGCATACAACGCTAACCGTTCAGGAGATATGATACGTAGGTCTCCTGATAAATTAAAGTCACATTATTACGCACTACAGAAACAAGTGAAGTGGTTCAACTCTTGCTACAATCAGGAGAAAAAGGCATGGGGGAGTGGGTGCAGTGATGTTGATATTGAAGACAAGGCTAAGGTTCAATTTAAAGAGAAATATGGGGTTAATTTTTTACAAATCAAAGCATGGAAAGTATTGAAAGACAGCCCAAAGTTTGCCGATCCAGGTTGTGATAGTCGTGGTTCAAAAAAGACTAAAGTCTCGTCGACAGAAAAGTATATGGTATCTTCAACACTGAATCGGAGGATGCACATGATGACAGTGAGGAGCCCCCTCGTCCAATTGGGAGGAATGCAGCAAGGAGAGCCGGGAAGGGTAAAGGAAAAGCAACTGTGTCTGCAGGAGAAAGCGACAGAGCTCTTGAGAAAAGGCTTAAGAACTTGGAAGAGCAGCTCAAGACAAAGAACGAAGGAATTACTAAGATTGCCAGACATAAAGATTATAAGATACTCATGAAAGATACCTCGAACATGACAGAGGATCAACTACGTATCCATCTCCACGCTGTGGATCTAATCAAGAAAGAATGGGGGTTGTAACTTTGAAGAATTAGTCGTTGTATTTTTCAGTATTGTAATGTTAGTTAATGTATTTCGTTTCGTATGACAACTCATCAATGTATTTTTTTCGTTTTGAAAACTAGCCGTTGTGAAATTATTCGTTGTGAAACTAGCCGTTATAAAATAGCCGTTATAAACTAGCCGTTATAAACTAGCCGTTGCAAAAATCTACTCTATTTAAAGAATGTATTTGGATTGTTGGAACTCCTACCTGAGACCAATACACTCATAGAAACTCTTTATCCTTCCATTTCTTTCATTCTCTCAAACATGTCTTCTTCTTCTTCTGAAAATGATAGTTGTCTTGAGTACATGTTTGATAACACGATAGAGGAAGAAATAATATCGGTACTTAAAAAAAAAAGAGTTACGTGGAGGTGCTGGGTCTTCTGCTGGTGGTGCTAGAAAGCGAAGAACATACGTGGACCGAAATCATGAAGCGGGGCACGCAAGACTTTACTGCGACTACTTCTCTGAAGATCCGATATACGGAAGCGAGACATTTTGTCGTCGCTTCCGTATGTCAAGAGAGTTGTTCTTGCGCATAGTTGATGCACTGGAGTCCCACGATGAGTATTTTTGGTGGAGGGTAGATGCAGTTGGGAAAAAAGGGTTCTCTCCACTACAAAAGTGCACGGTAGCCATTCGCCAATTGGCATATGGTGGACCTGCAGACCATTGGGATAAGTATCTACGTGTTGCCGAAACAACCGCTGTTGAATGTCTCTTTAATTTTTGTCGGTGTGTTATCGAACTCTTTGGCGGATACTACTTGAGAAAGTCTAATGCCCTGGATTGTCAAAAGTTGTTACAAATGCACAAAGAAAGACACGGATTTTCCGGAATGCTGGGGAGCCTTGATTGCATGCATTGGGAATGGAGGAACTGTCCGATAGCTTGGAAAGACCAATTCACACGCGGTGACCATGGCGTTCCAACAATCATGCTCGAAGCGGTTGCCTCTGCAGATTTATGGATATGGCATGCCTACTTTGGAGTAGCAGGATCCAACAACGACATAAATGTGCTCAACCAATCTCCGTTATTTACGGATACTCTGCAAGGACGCACTCCATCTGTTAATTTCACAATCAATGGTAAGCAATATAATCAAGGATATTATCTTACTGATGAAATTTATCCAGAATGGGCTGCTTTTATGAAAAGCTTTCCATGTCCCCAAAATCCAAAGAGGCATCATTTCAAATGACTGCAAGAGGCTGCTAGGAAGGATGTCGAACGAGCCTTTGGAGTGCTTCAAGCTCGTTGGGAAATGGTTAGCGGTCCAACTCATTTTTGGTACAAGAATAACTTGAAGGATATAATGTTAACTTGCATTATATTGCACAACATGATAATCGAAAATGAAGAAAATGCAGCGATCGATTGGTCCGACGATCCAACTGTGGCCATTCCGTCTCCACAAGTAGGTCAAGGATCAACTGGATCATTCAATGACTACGTCAGGAGAGGTGTTCAACTACGATATAAGCAGAAATATCTCCAGCTTCGACAAGATTTAATTGAGCATGTTTGGACCCAATCCGGAGAATAATTACCTACACATTAAATTGGTCGGATTAAAATTTACTTTGTTGCTTTTGGAAGTTTTACTTTTATATTTTAATGTGTGTCAATTTTCTTTGTGTTTTTATGTTTTATGTAATTCAAAAAAATAAATAATATATATTTTTTTAAATTTAAATAATTGAAATATATAATTATTTATAATTTAATTGAAAATTAGATAGAAAAAGTTGATAAATTAAATGAGAAAAAATAAAATTGGTGTGGGTCCTACCAAAAAATCTGCTTTTTAATTTTATTGTTGGGGAAAAATTTTGTTTTGAAGGTAGGGGTATTTTGCTTTTGAGGTGACGCTGACGTGGCATCAAAAAAACCTGTTTTTTTTGTTACAACCATTGGGGAAGGACTTATGGACAATCTAGTCAAATCAAAGGCGGACCATAGATGGGCCAAGGGGACACGTGGCCCCCTCAACTTTTGATAAATACTATATACTTCTCATGTGATCTAGGGTTCGATTCCTAGCGCCCCTCCGATGGTACATTTTATTCTCTTATTTATTTTCTCATACTTTTAATTTGTCTTTTACAAATTTTTGTTTGTTTTAAATTATATTATGAGTATTTATTTATTATTCAGTATTAAATACTTTCATTATATGATATCTTTCATAATTTCTTCATTTTCTTTTTCCTCCCCCATCTCTGATTTTTTTCTTTTAACTAATTGTTAATTATTTCTTTATCCCTCAGATAGTATATTTTCTTCTCTATTATTTATTTTCTCATGCTTTTAATTTGTCTTTTACAAATTTTTGTTTGTTTTAAATTATATTATGAGTATTTATTTATTATTCAGTATTAAATACTTTCATTATATGATATCTTTCATAATTTCTTCATTTATTTGTCTATAAAAACTTTTACACTTTAAAAATCAAATAATATTTTTATCCAACAACTTCATAAAACTTAGTTATCAAAACATATATACTTTATATTTTTGTAATTTTATTATCTAAAAATACTAAAATGTTTTAAAAAGGTCCGTAAAATTGATAAATAATTTTTTTTTTCTTAAACGATGTGTAAGAGTAAATGTGAACGATTTTGTGAAACAAAATGTATGGTATTGTGGCCCCCTGGATCAAAATCTTGGGTCCACCGCTGAGTCAAATCATCTATATCATACACTATTCAAAATACCACTCATTTTTCTTACATTATTACAATAAAAATTTATTTTTTTAAAAATTTTCGAGACATCGTGCATGTATCCTTGGTAAGTATAATATATGGAATATGAGTAAATTGTCTTAATATAAGGGTGGATTTTGTTGATTTTTATTGTTTTTGAGGGTGATGTACTCTCTAGGTCATATATGTAAAGTATATTGTGAAATTAAAATTTATTTTGAAATCAATTCAGAGTAACTCCGATACCGTACCGAAATTTTCGGTATGTTATTTTATATATCGATGTTGATACCGAAATTTCGGTATACTGAATTGGAAAATGCATACCGTTGCCAAATTGAAATAAATACCGTGCCGATTTTTTCAGTATATACCGAAATACCGAAAATTAAATAGGGACGTGTATTTAATAAGAGATTTGTATTCAATAAAAAGGGGTGTGTATTTAACCGTACTCAATATTCATTGATATATTAACTCAAATTAAACATTGATTAAAAATTAGTTAAATATACCAAAAATATCTCTCATATTTACATAAGGGTGTGTATTTAATAAGGGATGTGTATTCAATAAAAAGAGGTGTGTATTTAACCGTAGTCAATATTCGTTGATATATTAACTTAAATTAAACATTGATTAAAAATTAGTTAAATATACCAAAAATAACTCTCATATTTACCAAATTTATAGTGTTAAATAAAGAAGTAAGAAAATTTAAATAACACAATCCATTATTATTAGTATAATAATTATATTTTATGATTGAAATAAAAAATATTAATTGGACGATCAAGATTAAAATTGAATTATTTTTAAATAGTGTAAAATTGAAAAAAAATTTGAAAATAAACGTAGAAATTTAGTATATATAGATAGACAGATTATTATTAATATTAATACACTAATTTTATTTTAATTTATTTTAATATTTTATTTAATTGTACAAATATAATATAATTATTAAATTAAAATATTGTTCCGTGCATCTTCAGGGGTATTTTAAATAAAGAGGTAAAAATCTTGTAACAAATAAAAAATAACCATAAATATAACTTTCCATATATATATATATATATATATATATATTGTACTACTGTACCTTATAAAAGAGAGTCCTTAGGGTTTATCAACACGTCTCGCTCCAATTCTTTCTTTCTCCGAAAGATACCGAAGTCTTTAAACCCTAAATCCACCCTTAACCCCTGAATCGCTGAGCACTCTGTTTTGTTTTTCTATTCGACAGTAAGTTTAATTCTTTGTTTTTGTTTTTCTATTCGACAGTAAGTTTAATTCTTGAATCTGTTTTTCTTCTACCGTTTGGATATGGTGTTTGTTGTTTTTTTTTTTGTGTGGTTCGTCTTTGTCTTTTTGTTAAGAGTTTTCATGCGATTGGAAATTTTAGGGTATTTGAGAAATTTTTAAAGAAAGTATGTTTTTTTGGATGGAGGGTTTAATTTTGTGTTAGGGTGATAATATCTTTTGAGATTTTTAGGATATTCTTGTTAATTGTTTCTGTGTTTCTTGATGCGTGTTTGATGCTATTTTACGGACTAGGGCTTCATCTGGTTGATTGTTTTACGTTCGTAAGAAAATTTGGTAAAAGTTATATCTTGAATTAGATGGAATCATATTCCTAGTTTGTAAAGCATATGCTTATTGACAATTGATATGGTGCTACCCTTCTCGAAATCTATACAATGATTCAATAGTCTTAAGAATGAATATTAGATTTGATAAGTGGATAAACTTCGTGTGATTCGAATCCTGTAACCATTAAAGGGAGACAATTTGATACTTGAAATTACATAGGATTATTGATTGGAAAGGTATAATGTGGTTTTTGGAATACAAACGTATAATTGAATTCCTTACTGATATGTGCTCATGTGTAACTTTTGATCTTAAATCAAAATTTTGGTGCAGTTTGTTCTAGTGAAACCTTTTGCATGGTAAATAATGTTTTAACTTGTGATGCTGTAAAAAAAAAGAATTCTCAAGTTGAACATCTTGTTTTCGAATTTAATTTCCACAGAGCACTCAGACTTTATGTTTTCCAATAATAACAGGATGTATGCAATGGATTCTACTAATCAAAATGATTTCCCGGATTCAGATGCCCAGCCGACTAAACGTAGGCGGAAAAAGTCCATGGTCTGGGAACACTTCACGATTGTTGGCAATTCTCAATGCAAGCGGGCCTATTGTAATCAGTGTAAAAGATCTTTTGCTTATATATCAGGGTCAAAACTAGCTGGTACCAGTCATCTAAAACGACACATTGTCTTGGGAAGCTGCCCTGTTGCCAAGAAAAACCTGGTGGATAAAGACCAAATGAGTCCACCTGCACCACAGGTCAGAAATAATATTTCCACCAATGGTACTAATATTCCAAGAAAGCGCATCCGAGCTGCAAATGCAGTGGCAAGCACCTATAGTGATGGGGATAATTGGTGCAATGGGCTTGCAAAAATGATTATTCAGCATGATTATCCGCTTGAAATGGTTGAACAAACTGGATTTCTAGATTTTGCTCGGAGCCTTCAGCCTCGGTTCAGCATTAACAGTGTTAGCCAAGTACAAGATCAAATTATGTGCATTTACATGAGAGAAAAGCAAAAGCTTCTGCACCTTCTTAGTGGGATCCCGGGACGAGTTAATCTTACTGTGGATTTGTGTACTTCAAATCAAAGCTTGTCCTATGTACTACTAACTGGCCACTTTACTGATCATGATTGGAAATTGCAAAGACGAATCCTCAATGTTAGCGTAGTACAGTATCCTGATTCTGATGCATCCTTTAACAATGCTATTGCTGCTTGTTTAGCTGATTGGAGTAACTACGGAAATCTATTCACCATCACTTCTGATCGCCTTCATGCCGATGAAAGTGCTAGAGGACATCTGAGAAGTCTACTATCAATCAGGAACTCACATATTCTCAAAGGGCAGCTGATAATTAATAGCTGCTATGCTCATATGTTGGGGAGTATAGCACAATATGCTATTGGTTCCATGAGTGAAATTATTGAGAAAGTACGGAACAGTGTAAAGTATGTTAAAACTTCACATGTTCATGAAGAAAAGTTTAATCAGTTAAGACAACAGCTTCAAGTTCCCAGTGCAAAGAACTTGATGATTGATGATTGGACAAAATGGAACACCACCTACCATATGTTGCTTGCTGCTTCAGATTTAAAGGAAGTATTTTATTGTTTAGATACCTGTGATCCAGACTACGAGTTGGCTCCATCGGTGGATGAGTGGGGATACATTGAGACTCTGTGCTCTCTTTTGAAAATATTTTATGACGCTGCAAATGTAATCACATCACAATTGTGTCCTACGACAAACTCGTTTTTTGATGTTGTGTGGAAAATTCATCTTGAACTAATGAACGCAGCTTCGAGCCATGATCCCTTTTTAAGCATGTTGACCAGACCACTGCAGGAAAGATTTACCAAATATTGGGAGGATTGCAACCTGGTTTTAGCACTTGCTGTTGTGATGGATCCAAGGTTCAAGATGAAGTTTGTGGAATTCAGCTTTTCCAGGATATATGGTGAGGATGCTGAGACTTGGATCAGGATTGTCGATCAGGGTTTGCACGAGCTCTATCTTGACTACGCAATATTGTCACTTTCAACTTCTGCTCCTACCATATATGAAGGAAGTGAACATCTGGTGAAAGCAGAGGTACCTGAAGAAAATGAGCTCTACTCTGGACACGACGATTTTCTGGATTTTGATGTTGACATCTCTGATATCATGGGCGAAGCACATGGGAGATCCGAGTTGGATCAATATCTGGAGGAATCTGTTTTGCCTCGTGTCCAAGATTTTGATGTTTTGGGTTGGTGGAAAGTAAATAGATCAAAGTATCCTACTCTGGCTAAACTGGCTTCGGATGTTTTAGCTATTCCTCTCTCTACCGTCCCTCCAGAATGTGTATTCGACACAACGGAGAGAAAGATGGATAGCTATTTGAGTTCATTGAGACCATCCACACTGGAAGCCCTCATCTGTGCGAAAGATTGGCTACGGTATGAGTCTACTACTGAATTTCCCTTTGAAATTCCATCAGAAAATCTTCCTCTGATTGTTAAGACAGAAACCTGATATCTCCCTTAACATTCATTTTTGTAGAGGTTTATTATATTTCATAGGAATATATATAAAGATTATTAATATTCTTTGTTCATTACAGTTAAATAAGAATGTTTTTCCCTACTTTAAGGGGGGTTAAGAATGTTTTTCCCTACTTTAAGGGGGGTTTTCAACTCATGTGAGGTTGCGTCTCCTTGAAAGCTTTGCCTTTGCATATTATGTCTATTAAGTATTTCTTATATTCTCGTTGTTTCTTATAAAGTTTGATTGGAATGTTAAAACTTGACATTGATGAAATGATGTTATTAAACATACTTATTATTGAATGTTAAAAGGAGACTTTTAGGTTATGTTTGTTTTCGGATTTTAAATCCAGGTTTTGGTTTTCCAAAACCCATATTCAAATTTTAAAAATCTCCCCTATTACATTCTCTCTCTTCAATTAATATACTTTCTCTCTTTATCTCTCCTCTCTCATTTAATTTTTTAAATAAATTAATACATTAATTTGACATAAAGTTAAAATCTACCCTACTCAAAATCCAAAATAAACATAGAACACATTATTCATGGTTTTCAAATCCCACGTAATCCCAAACTTGTTTCGATTAATACACAGATTAATTACGCTAGGTTTTTGGTTTTAAATTCATAGTTTTTGGATTTAAAATTCACATTCAAGTTTTTAGTACCACCTATATGCACCTATAAATTCTTACTCACTTATCTTTTATGCATCCTCTCTTCCATTAATACTCATTTTATCTATCTCTTCTCACATTAATGGATATATATTTACATATTTCACCATACATTTCTCTTTACTTTTACACATATCACACACATTCTTACACATTAATTAGATATAAAATTAAAATCTATCCAATCAAACACTCAAAATTAACATATATTAGTCAAATACTAGTATAATGTTTGTGTATTGTTCAGAAATAAATTTAAATTATAGATTATCAAATTTTTTTATTATTGTAAAATATTTTTATTGTTATTCTTTTAATTCAAATAATTTGGTTTCTTGATTTCATGATTTCATATCAAGTATTGAAGAAATATATCTTAATATATTGAATTACTCCCTTAATATGTTATATGAAATAAAAAATGATTTTGTGAATTGGAGAACTATATATAACTGAACGTTCATAATGAATACATTAGTATTTATAGCATAGAAATTTAAAAAATTATATATTAAAAACAATTCAATTTATCAAAGAAAAGATATAATATTTTTTTTTAATAAATTCATATTTAATACTCCCTCCCTCAGCCACAAACGTATACATTTGTTTTTGCACGTGAATTAAAGAGTATTAGCCCCTCCGTCCCAATAATACATTCGCACTTTCCATTTTGATCCGTCCCAAAAATACATTCGCCCCCCAAAAATGGAAACAATACACAATATCAATAACCTTACAACACTACAATATTACAAAAATGTCACCTTCTTTTCACATACAATCTAGTCAAAATCAACTATATCATACACTTTATTCTACTTAATTACCCAAAACACCCTTCTCTTTCTTACATCACACCACCAAAAAGTTACTTTTCTTAAACTCTGTGCCAGAGAATACGCGAACGTATTCCTGGGACGGAGGGAGTATTATTTAATATGTAGTAGATACTTGTATTTGTGGAGTGTGTGGGTCCCATATATTAAATATATTAGTGATGTGTGTAAGTCCCATGTGTTTAAAAAGGAAAATGTATATGTTTGGTTCGGATGCCCAAAATAACAAAATGTATACCTTTCCAGTGACGGAGGGAGTACTTATTACTTTATACATTTAATACTCTTAATTGACATATTAATATTTTAAAAAAATTAAACAATGATTAATCATCAATTTGATTTTCATTTATCAAAATCAAAATAAACATGTGTTTTCCATTTGCCCACATGTTAAAAATTTCTAGATATAAGATTCCTTTTTAAATATTGACTAGTATTACTTAGTTTATATTAGATGTGAAATACAAACTTACAATCCCACGTAATATAACTTAACAATTAATAAATAAAATTATACATAAATACATTCTTATGACATACAGATGATACATAGGCGAAATTAATTAATAAGAGGATACATAGGCGAAATGGAGACGCATTCTTATAGACGATACATAAACGAAATCAATGAGTAGATAAATGATAAGATTATGTAATTTGTGTAAGAAGTGTGACAACAAAACTCCAAAATAGATGTTATTAGATTAGAATTTTTCCAATGTAGGACACATCTATGTACTTTATTGTTGGAGTGATTTTCAGAACCCATTTATGACATCATTCCTTTTCAATTTCGACGCATTAATTTCTAGTCATCTCATTCTCATGTATCAAATTAAAGGAATTATCAGTCTGTTGTAATTATTCAAATATGTATAGTAGTGATTATGTTTAAGTACTACATGCACGAGATTTATTGTAATTTGGATTCAAACGTATAAAAAATAAGAGTGTTGTTAAATACACATCCCTTTTTATTGAATACACATTCTTTTTAATATACACCCCTATTCTAATGGTTTAAATCTTAATTTTATTATATACACACCCCTAAAAACTCAAAATTACTCTTTTTAATTTTAAGATTATTATTCCTCCTCAATAATATTTTTAATTTTATAGTTTATACACACCCATTCATACACACTGTACACTGTGATAAAATTTTTTGTTTGATTCCAGATTTTGGAAGAAGAAGAACTCAGGACTGCTGCAGGCAACGATTTGGAGTCCTGGGATGATGAAATTCATTCCTAAAATTAATGAAATTGTAATATTTAAAATAAATGTGTTCCACTTAAAATCCCCTATTTCTCAATTTTAAGATTCTACACAAACATGGAATGAACAGTTTTTTTTAACAGTCAACGATTCTTTTGCTTTTTTTATTATTTTTCTCACTCTCCAATATACTCTGCGATTTCTTTTTTCTTTTTTCTTATTTTTTTCTCACTCTCCAATATTCTCAACACAATGAGAGGCCACTAACACAAAACTTAAAAACTACGAAAGATATATAAAATATGATTATTAAATAATAAACTAAATAAAAATTTGATAATTAGGGTTTATAACACAAACATGAAATTGATGAACATGTTCATAAAAATAATAAATTAATTTACAGTAACTTGCTTTCCTGTATTTATCTCAATATGTTCTCTATCTTTTTTTTTTTATTTCAATATCTTTTTCCATCTTTTTCTCTCCATCTCAAGAAGGAGTAGAATTCACGTGTTTATCAATTTAGGATTGATTAAATTAGTATAAAATATATAGGATTGTATATTTAATGAAGTAAGGATAATTTAGACATTTTGAAATTATATACTTTAATTATATATTAATGGGGTGTGTATTTAATAAAGAGTGGTGTGCATTTAGCGGAACCCAAAAAATAATTACATTATTTTTAAAATTTGATTTACACATAGTTTGGATCGAATAGTTGATATTTATTTTAAATATTTATATTAATTTAAATATTAGTGTTATGAAGCTTGGAGTATAATTAAGCTGAATTAATTAGGTGGCGACATCTATTTATTTGAAACAATATATGTATAAGGTAGTGTATATACAATGAAATATTTATTCTTTATTGAAATATATTGAAAATTAAAATTAAAAAATAAAAAAATGACATAGTATTGAGTGAGATCGTTTCACTAAGATTCATTTTATTTTTTTAGTAGTTATAATTTTTATTAAATACATTATAACTTTTCTTTAAGGATACTGTCACTATAAATTGTTCATTAATAGTTTAGTGTATTATTATTATTTTTCATCAATTGAGTATTACTCCTTCCATTCCATAAACAAATTCACACTTCCTATTTTTATCCGTTCCATAAATAAGTTCACACCCCTAAATAAAGAAATACACACAAATCAATAACCTCACAATACACTTTAATTTTAAAATTGCCACCCATTTACAACTCACATAACTTACTTTATAATTTATTTATTACCTACAAATAATAAATTATTTCTAAAAGTAAAACAAAAAGTAATTTTTTCTTAAACTATAAATCTACTGTAATAATGAACTTCTTTTTGAGCGGGGAAATACTATTTTTTATTAAAATAAATATTATAATTTCTTATCCGATTCACACCAATTATTCATTATATGTGGTCCATGGATCGAGTAAAAAAATATCGATCTTATCCATAGCTATCATGCATGCATTAATTTCTTGCTTGTTGAACTACACATGCAAATATTTTCAAATGATTTTGAAAGTTTAAAACTTGAACCCAATTAAAAGTGGCCACTGCCAACGACATATTTATATATCTCATTCAATTATTATCATATATAAATGTTGAATGCTAGCAATTTCTTCAACTTTATTTTTTTTCTTCTTCTTACATGATATTTGTAGTAATTCATTTTTATAACTATGCCCAAAGAGATAATAAGATAAATAAAATTAATGAATAGGGTTTTATTTAATTACAGAAAAAATAATTCTAATTAATTAATTATTATAAAACTAATTAATGCAATTTTATTTATGTTTAATTTTTTCCTCATTTTCTCTTACTCTTTGTATATACATACTACTTCCGTCCCGATAGAATATAATTATTTGTTTTTTTCATATAGATTAAAGAGTATTATTATTTTATGTGCGTTGGGTAGTTGTATTAGTAGCGAGCGCACTATAAAAATAAGTATTTTTTAGCAACCAAATTTACCAACGGAATTCAATACGTTGGTAATTACCAATGGATTAGCAACAAAAATAACATTTTTGTTTTAGCAACGGAATGTCAACGGATTTATTCTCTATTTTAGCAACGGAATTCAATCCGTTGGTAATTACCAACGGATTACTAAGAGAATTATTATATAAATTACCAACAGAATTATTAACAACGGATTACCAACGGAATGATTTTTCAATGGAATTGATTTTTTGTTGCTAAAATTTTACCAACCACCACTTTACCAACAGAATTTTACCAACGGATTCCATTGCTAATCCGTTGGTAAGCCAATTTGACAATGAAATTAAGGCTTTTACCAACGGAATATTCCTATTAAGGGAAATAGTTGACTTATGTACATTATTCTGTATTATTCTTTGATTTGATTTGGTCTCCATATTTTACGGACCTAATTGATTGTAAATGATTGTAAACATCTGTATACAATGACAATCTCCTCTCATTACAAATTAGTGATGATCGCATATTCACTCGCTCCATACATCCTAAACCCTATTCTCTCTGAAATTCGCTTCCTATTCTTCCTAATCTCTCGATCAATGGCCGCCGCTGTCAACATTCCCGCTTCTTCTCAAACGACAGCCATGATCAATCTGGTTCAGATCAAGCTGTCGACCATCACTTATCTCATGTGGAAGCGTCAATTCTTGTCCATGGCGTCCACTTTCGAACTCACTGATCTGATTGATTGTTCGGTGACTGCTCCTGCCAAAAAACTCACGACTGATGCCGGTGTTGAATCTCTGAATCCGACATACAGTGAGTGGTATCTGAGGGATCAAAAATTACTTGGCGTTCTCTACGCCACCCTCGAACCGGAAGCCATGGCCGAGGTGCTTGATTGCATGTCCTCTCGCTTGGGATGGCTGGCTCTTGAATTTGCCTTCGCTCACGCCTCCTCGCGTGCGAATCAACTTCGTGAGGAGTTGTTATCCTTGTGCCGAGACAATCAACATGTTGAAGAGTATGGCAGACGGTTTAAAGCGCTATGTGATCAGTTGTCTGCAATCTAGAAACCAGTGGATGAGAGTGACAAGAGCCACTGGTTCCTTCGAGGGCTCGGTCACTCCTTTGCCAATTTTGCTGATACTAGGATGGCGATGACCCCTGTTCCACCGTTCTGTGATCTCCTACATCAGGCGGTCCAGTTCAATTTGATGACGAAGTCGATGGAGGGGTCTGGTTCGATTGTTCCTTTCGTCGCATTCATGGCATCTGGCTCCACTTCTGCTGCATCACGTCCAGGTGGCCAGTACAGATCTTGCAGTGGCGGCAGACCTTCGACTGAGCAGCTTGGTAGCCGTCCTTATGGTGGATGAGGTGGACGTCGTTCGTTCACTTCCCGGTGTCAGCTTTGTCGAGGAGAGCACTATGCGGACAGATGCCCTCGTTTCTTGGAGCTGTAAAATTGCGCGAGCACCACCATGAACCAGTCCACCTCATCGGCTAACCTTGCTCAGGCATTTCGGGCTGCCTGTAATGTTTCTGAAACCAATCCGATGTCGGATTGATATGTTGACTCTGGCGCATCAGCTCATATGACTCTTCACAGCACCCACTTGGATTCTCTTGAACCGTATTCTAGTAATGGATCGATAACTGTTGGTAATGGAAATTCCCTTTTGATTTCTCATATTGGTTCGACTCAACTTTCACCTAATGTTAATTTATTAGATGTTTTGGTGGTACCGGAGATCACTAAAAACCTCCTATCTATTAGCAAGTTGACATCTGATTCCAATATTGATGTTGTGTTTTCTAACAAATCTTTTGCTATTCAGAACCGGGTGACAAGGGCAATTCTGGCTCAGGAAAAGTGTGAGAAGGGACTATATATTCTAGAGAAAGGTAGCTCGGCTTTGGTTGCTGCTTTACATTCTACAGACTTACGAGCTAGTTTTAATGTATGGCACTTGCGCCTAGGCCATGTTGTTTCTGGTGTTATTTCTTTATTGAATAAATTAGGACATTTATCCGTTACGTCCTTATTACTGAATCCTACTATTTGCTCGCCTTGCCAATTAGCCAAGAGCAAAAAAATTACCTTTCTCATTGAATGAAAAACGTGCTTCTTTTGTACTTGATTTGGTGCATTGTGATTTGTGGGGTCCTGCTCCTGTCACCTATACTGCTGGTTTTCGTTATTATGCTATTTTTGTGGATGATTTTTCTCGATTCTCGTGGCTCTATCCATTGCGTGTGAAATCTGAATTTTATGAGGTATTAGTGCGATTTCATACTTTTGTTTGCACACAATTCTCTCGAAGTGTGAAAGTTTTCCAATCTGATGGTGGAACTGAATTTGTAAACAAGCTTGTTGATGATTTTATGGTTCGTCATGGAATTCTCCATCGCATGTCATGTCCATATACTTCGCAACAGAATGGTAGAGCTGAATGAAAACACAGACATATCACTGAAACGGGACTCTCTATGTTATTTCATGCTTCGGCTCCTGCATCATTATGGTTTGAAGCTTTCTCCACTGCTATTTATGTCATTAATCGGATCCCGTCTTCTATATTGGATAATAAATCTCCACATGAGATATTATTTAATTGTGTCCCGAATTATGCTGTCTTCAAACCCTTTGGCTGTCGGGTTTTTCCTTTTCTTCGGGATTATGCAGTAAATAAGCTCTCATCTCGCAGTCGACCTTGCATTTTTCTGGGTTATAACAGCATTCATAAGGGTTTTTTATGTTTCGATCCTTCTTCCACATGCGTCTATGTTACTCGTCATGCTCAGTTTGATGAACATGTGTTTCCTTTTTCGGGTGGTGCCCCATCTTCACTGCATGATTTGCTTATATCAAGCTTTCTGGATCCTATTATGCCTGGCACAGAATCATCCTGCCTTACACCAGAGTCTGGTCAACCCTCCGCTTTTACTCCATATCATCTACAAATAGAAACAGAGTTGACTTGTGACCCACTTCCGGAACCTCTTCCAGCCACCATGGTGTCAGCGCCAACTGCTGAACCCATAGGGCCGCCTTCCCCAGGGCCACCTAGCCCCGTGGTTAATCTGCCACCAGCATCGTCCTTGCCTACACATTCGATGATTACTCAGGCGTAGGCTGGCATTTTTAAACCTAGGTATCCAGTTGATATTGCTTCAACTGCTTTACTTTCCTCTCTTGCAGCAGCTTCTGAGCCCCGAGGTTTTAAACCTGCTTCAAAATTTCCTCATTGATTAAATGCTATGCAAGAAGAATTTGATGCATTGAAAAATAATCAGACATGGGAGTTGGTTCCTCATCCATCCAACACTAATATTGTGGGTTCAAAATGGGTTTTCTGAACAAAGTATCGGTCAGATGGTTCTATTGAGCGTCACAAAGCTCGCCTTGTTGCTCAAGGCTTTACTCAAATTCCTGGCGCTGATTTTCACCACACTTTTAGTTCCGTGGTCAAAGCAGCCATTGTTCGCATAATACTTGCTCTTGTTGTGCATCACAAATGGTCTCTGCATCAGTTAGATGTCAAGAATGCCTTCTTGAATGGTGTGCTCATGGTACCAGTATACATGGCTCAACCACCTGGTTTTGTTAATTCACGTAGTCCTAATCATGTTTGTCGACTGAAAAAGGCTTTATATGGACTTCGGTAGGCTCCTTTAGCTTGGTTTCAAAGATTCAGCTCATATCTGTTGTCTTTGGGATTTCAGCAGATCAAGTCTGATTCCTCCTTATTTTATCTTCGAAGAGGTTCCTCGATCCTATATCTTCTTCTATACGTAGATGATATTATCATTACGGGTAATGATCAGCGCTTGTTGTAAAGTTTTATCAAGCGCACTCATGCGGAGATTGCTATCAAGGATCTTGATCACTTGAATTATTTTTTGGGGCTTGAAGTCTCGTACACTTCTGATGGCCTCTTTGTTGGTCAGGCTAAATATGCTAATGATATATTGGAGCGCGCAAATTTATTGGATTGCAAGCCTGTCTCCACACCTCTTGCTGCTGGTGAAACCTTGCTCAGCACTGGTTCTTTATTCTCTGATCCTACCTTATACCGCTCTTTGATTGGGGCTTTGCAGTATCTGACCATTACTCGACCGGATTTGTCCTTTGCGGTGAATTTCGTCAGTCAATTTCTTCAGTCGCCCACTGACGATTATTTTATGGCTGTAAAATGAATTCTTCGGTATGTGAAGGGTACCATTCATTATGGTCTGAACTTCACACATCGTTCTGAGAAGTCCATCATGGGTTATTCTGATGCAGATTGGGCTCGATGCATTGAGACGCGTCGCTCTACCTACAGCTATTCCATCTTTTTGGGTGGTAATCTTATCTCATGGAGTGCCAAAAAGCAACCCACTGTTGCTCATTCTAGTTGCGAATCTAAGTACAGGGCACTAGCTAATGCTTCTTCTGAGATGGTTTGGCTTACAAATTTACTGCGAGAGCTTCATCAGATGTCTACGAGTACTCCTACACTCTTATGTGATAATAAGAGTGCTATTTTCCTCAGCCAAATCCTATAGCTCACAAACGGGCCAAGCACATTGACATTGATTGTCATTTCATTCGAGAGCTTGTTTCTTCAGGGAAGTTGAACACTCAGTTTGTTCCATCTCATCTTCAGCTAGCCGACATATTCACCAAGAGTCTACCTCGACCGATTTTTGAATTCTTGCGTTTGCTTACATCCAACACAACGCTTGACGGGGGTATTAAGGGAAATAGTTGACTTATGTACATTATTCTGTATTATTCTTTGATTTGATTTGGTCTCCATATTTTACGGACCTAATTGATTGTAAATGATTGTAAATATCTGTATATAATGACAATCTCCTCTCATCACAAATTAGTGATGATCGCATATTCACTCTTACAATTCCGTTGGTAAAAAATAGTTTTTTTGTAGTGGTGGTGGACTGACTATATGTGTGACCTTTTATTGAAAGGGGTAAATGAGAACCTTTAAATGGAACACTCTATATAATAAAATGAGACATTTCAATGAGACAAATGGAGTAATAAATTGATAATATATTTTAATTATTTAAAATGTATTCTTAAAGCTTTATATTCCTTACGGTCTATTTTTCTAAATTTAATTTTGAATTGAATCGGATGAGAATGCTCTCCTATTCCGACTTTCCCAGAGCTTTCGGTAGCACAGCCGAGACAGTGACGGGTTCTCTGCCCCTGCGGGCAGTCATGCACGCATAGAAGAGTATTAATTCTGTCCAAATAAATTAAAATTGGATTAATTAAGTTCAAACTCATGAATATATGTGTAAAAGATTATTTTTTTAAAGGGAAAATTAAATTAAATTCGTAGAACTTAACTAGTTATGGACTGTGTATAGTAATAATTTATTTTCACGTTCAAAATTGGCAAAAGCTCATGCGCCATCGGGGATACGCCGTGTCCCTATATGAACACAATCATCTCCTTTTATATTCTATTTAAACCTATATATTACTAGGAGGTTTAAATTGTAAAGGAACACGGAAATTGTAAAGTGACACGGTGTCCCCGGGGCACAAGAGCCTTACTCTTCAAAATTAGTGGATGTGATTAATAATTATAGGATCAATTCATATAAAATGCAAAACTCTAACTTAAAATGAGATAATAATAGTGGGTTTTGGCTTATTCGAATTAGTCGGGCCGATAGCATATCGATTCATAAAACGGAAAGGGTATTGAAATTTGATCGTATAAATACAGTAATTTATACTTAAATAATTTAATTAAATTAGAAAAAAAGATCAATTAAATTAAGAGGTATTTTAAAATAAAAATTAAATTTAAAATATATATTAAAATAAAAATAAATTTCAACTAAATAATTGAGCGTGGTCAAGAATAAAATAAAATGATATCTAAATCAACTTAAAATTGCAATGAGAAAAAAAAAATTGAAGCAAAAGTCGCCTTATTACACTACCACTATACTACTAATATATAGTCTAATTAAGCTTATAAGTTTAGGGTTTAGTTAATCATAGCAATTAATTAAACTAAACAACTCACTTCCAACACAGCCGTTAATTAATTAATACTCCTATTACACATTCATAATGCTAATAATTAATTAACTAATCAAGAAAAAAAGTGATTATAAATACGAAGTGAATCAAAACGATGAATGATGGTTCTCTACGGGCGAATGCAGTGGAAACAAAGGCAGTAATTCCGGCGGGTCGGATCCTCTCGGAGTGCTAAACGGGCTCGGGTGCAAATAAAAATTCTCTTCCTTGGGACTCTCACGCGCCGCCATATAATCCAACGGCGAAAGCGGTGAGGCCATTACCATGTAATTCTCTCGGTTTCTTGCAGAAGAAGAAACCGAATGCGGTAGGGTGGCGGCGCCGCCGTCGAGCTTGATCTTCATCTTTGGACGTCTCTCGTGGAGTTTGAAGGCGGGTTTGGGTGCGCCGGTTAGACTTTGGACGATGGCCCGGAAAGTAGTCGGGTCGGCTTGAACGAAGGTGGTGTTTGGAATGGAGTTCGGTTCGAATCCGAAATGATTGGATTTGGAGGAATTATTTGGAGAAGAAGAGGAAGCCATAGAAGTGTGGCGTGACTTGTGAGAGAATTATGGGAAGAGAGAGAAGAATAGTTGATAGAAACACAGGCAACTTCTCTGGCTCTGAGTACGTATAAATAGTTGTATTAATGGTATACAGTAAGTTATGTTTGAAACATTTGAAATAAAGAATGAATACCTTTAAAGTAAATACTTTTTGTATTTTAATATATGAAATATATAGTCTTTTATATACTATAGTATGAAAAAATGTAATTTAAATAAAAATTTTTTAGTTAATTTTATTGTCTCTCTATGAATTATAGTCTTTTATGTTGTATGAAATATGTCACGTGTATTGAGATAAAATTTTAAAATTAGAGTGTCTTTTGAGATTATTGAATTAATTAATGTATTATTTTATTTTACATGTGGTTCAATTTAAATTAACATTAAAAAGAAAAATCGTGTTACTAGGTGAGTAATATTTATACATACTATAATTTCACATGAAATGCTAACTATTAATTAGTTTTGAATCGCAATTAAAAGATCACCCGAACAGAAATTTTTTTTTATGAAGTTAATATTTCATAATTTTGAATTGATCATAAAATTTACATTTATTTTTTTCCACCGAAAAGAGTTTTGAAAGAAAAAAATGTAGTATTAATTTTTATGGAGGAAAAAATAAACAATTTATTGCACCGATTTGAAACTAAGGCCGGACGATCTTATAAGATGAGTTCCTAACCTACACAAATTAAAATTAATTAATATTCACTAAACTCTAAGGACTAAGATTAACTATATAATTATAAGGGTAAAATAGTACACTAAAAATAAGCCACTTTCATGATGTTACATAAACAACATTGCCAAATTATTATTATTATATCCTAATCTTTATTTTTTATTTTTTATCCTACAGTGTAATTTAAATTGATGGCAATGAGTAATATTTTGAATTTCTAAGGGATGGGATTCCTATTAAAATATAGAATTTAAAATTAAAATCGCCCTATAGAAATTTATCTAGTTTAAAAAAAAATTAATTTCTCCGAAATAGTCCCATAACTTTGAAATTCTCACAAAAATGATAAATTTACTTAAAAAATGTTCAATGTTACTAGTTCCATAGGATGAGAATGAATCAATGCTTTTAAGAAGTTATGAGATGAAATTGGCAAAAAAAAAATTATTATTTTGGGATGAAATCGATGTAAAACTGAAAAATTTAAGACGAAAATAAATGTTCTAACTATTTAGGATCTTTTCAAATAAAATAAAAATATATTGAACAATTTATGTTTTAAACTTTAAAATTAGATTTCTACATTTCAAAGGCACTTGTACACCAGACATTACCATTATTGATAGGATTTAAAAATTTGAGAGGTAGTCTATTATTGAAAAATAACAAAATATGAAACATATTCTGTAATATCTTTTTCAAAATGAAGAAAATAGATGGTTTCCTCTGAGCTTGAGTCATCGTGGGGGAAACAAATTTGACATTTCACTGAAACTTCATTTTCATTTCAGTTGCACTTTCTTGTCTTAATTCTCTTGTTCTTACTCAACTGTCAAACCATGTGTGTTCTTGCATATACTATACTTTATCCACATCCTTACTTTTATTTCCTTATTTATTTATTTATTTTGTAAAATGTTACAGTTCAATTATATTTGTATTTGTTTTGTAAAATGTTACAGTTCAATTATATTTGTATTTGAGTTTAAAATCAAAATTCTGTCACACAAATTTACTTTATTCAAAAAGTTTAAAAAAACTATAAATAAAATATGTTTATTGTAAATCATATTATAATTTATAACACATTTGATAATAACTTAATACATTATTAATCATACCTTACAAAATATATTTTGAACCACTAATAAATATACCCACCTTTATAACATCCATACTTTAATATGTTTCAGAACTAGTCTTATATAAATATCACTTTTGGAATATAATTGTACTCTCACTCACTTTGAAGTTAGTATAACATTTAGTAATTTCATACATATTCTATTTTATCTAAAAGTTTAATATACGTCTTTAAAATTTTGTGAAAATTCCTATTAACATAAAAATATAAATGAAAAAAACATCAAATGTTCTCAACACCTTCGAATGACTGTAGGATATATGAGCTTTATTTAATTTTAACAGTAAAAGAAAAAAAAGATAAGAGTTGCATGAAATTCATAAAAACAAGTCATGAAAGATGTGAAAGAAATGTGAGCATTATAATTAGAGAGAAAGATCAGCCAAGTCGAAGGTTCTGCTAACAGCTTTGCACCATGAATCCAGCTTCTTCTTCCTCACTTCCTCCTCTATCACCGGGTGAAACGTCGCGTCTTTCTCCTTCTTTTCGCCAGAAGAAAATATCTCGTTTTCCGACCAAACGCCTACAGCTAGTCCAGCCGCGTAGGCTGCTCCAAGCGCTGTCGTTTCTATATCAGATGGTCTCACAACAGGACTACCCAACAAATCAGCCTGAAATAATGGTTAAATGTAGCTTTGAATCACGAGGTCGATTAGTTGAAACACGAGCATTGCATCGATAAACTGCGACTGTTAATATATCTTGTTGTATGGCATCATACATACAGCAAATAAACTAGGCAGGAATTTGCATTGCTTTTCTATGGATCCAGATTTTTCTGCAGAAACTGCAGTCAATTTGCATTACTTCGACTTGAGAGGAAATTGACTGCGGTTACTACAGAGGATCCTCACGCCCTTTTCCAAACATATCTTCGTAGAAAGCACACATATAAGAAAACAAGTTTGTTACATTTTGGTACATAGTATGGCCCATAGAGAAAGTAAACGAGGAATTTGTATTTCTTCTCTATGCATTTCTCGTGCATAACTACTACATCTACGCCTCGTTGATTTCAATAAGTTGATGAGAATAGTCCACAGGGCAAGTAAATAAGATATGGATTTGCATTCCTTTTCTATACAAATCTCAGTATATCTGCATTAAGGCTTGATGGAACCATGTGGTCTATAAGTGGAAACACGAGTAATGCTCCAAGAAAGTACGAATATCGTATCATGTTGTACAGCATATTCCATATAGCGAGTAAACTAGATAGGAAATTTCAATCCTTTTATGTAAATATCTCGTATAAAACTGAATCTACGCTCGTTGGAACTAGACAGTCGATAAGTGAAAACACGAAAACGCTCCAAGAAAATGCAACTGTTATATCTTGGTGCATAGCATAGTCCATAGAGCAAGTATACTAGGCAGAAACTTGAACGAATCTCGTGTATATATGCATCTATGCTCATTGTTATCACACAGTCGATAAGTAAAACATGAGGAATGCTCCAAGAAAAACAGGACAATCATACGTTAAACATATAGCAAACAGAAATTGGATAGAGAGAAGAGGAAGCAGACCTGAATTTGCATTAGTAGGTTGTTAACAGTTGCACCACCATCCACTCTAAGCAAGAACTCCCCCTTACTACTCTTAACTTCGCCCTTCTCGCCTGCATCCTTATGCATTGAATCCAAGACGTCTTTAACCTGAAAGCACATGCTCTCAAGTACAGCTCGAGCAATGTGGGATTTGTTCGTAAACCTCGTGATCCCAATACACACCCCTCGAGCATCATCCCTCCACCACGGTGCAAACAATCCATTAAAAGCCGGTACAAAGTAAACCCCTCCGGAAGACTCAACTTGCGACGCCAACTCCTCAATCTCACTAGCACTCTTTATTATTCCAAGACTGTCTCTGAGCCACTGAACGGCTGCACCAGCAATGGCAATCGAGCCCTCCAAAGCGTAGTTAGTTGGAGCTTTTGGCCCTAGCTTGTAAGCCAAAGTGCTCAAAAGGCCGTGATTCGATTGAATGATCTCCTCACCCGTGTTTAGAAGTATAAACGCCCCCGTTCCATACGTGCTCTTAGCTTCGCCTTTTCGACAAGCTTGTCCCACCATGGCAGCATGCTGATCACCAAGACAACCAGCTATGGGAATCCCTGGAATTGGCCATCCTTTGCTGATTTGTCCTATAATCTCAGCATTGCTAACTATTTTAGGTAAGATCTCCGCAGGAATCTTGAGAGTATTCAAGACATTCTTATCCCATTCGAGTGTTTTTAAGTTCATCAACATAGTTCTGGAAGCATTCGACACATCTGTGATGTGCAAACCACCATCTTTCCCTCCTGTCATGTTCCAAATCAACCAAGTATCTATTGTACCAAACAATGCATCCCCTTTCTTAACAGATTCCTTAACTGTATCAACGTTTTCTAACAACCACAATAGCTTTAATGCACTGAAATATGTACTTATTGGCAAACCACATGCCTCAACAAAGTTTGTTCTTCCACCAGACAACTCTTTTTCCAATTTTCTGAAGTTAAAAAAGAATTCATTTCAGTCAATTGATTGAATTCCAAAACTTGCATAAACAAAACACATACAAGAATCTGAATTAGGCCAGATGTAAATAGTCATGTTTGAAACCAACAAATATGCATTATATACATCAAATCAAAACTCCATTAGAGAGAGAGAGGGACCTGCAGATTGAACTTGTACGGGCATCCATCCAAACAATAGCATTATAAAGAGGCAAACCAGTTGATCTGCTCCAGATAACAGTTGTCTCTCTCTGATTGGTCAATCCAACGGCTTTCAAACCACTATCAACATTGTGACCAGCAGCAGTGGCCTTATCAACAGCCTTTGCAATACACACTCTCACACTTTCAAGAATCTCCATTGGATCATGCTCCACCCATCTACCAAAACATTCAGACAGACAGAGAAAGAGTGAATCACATAGGAATTGCAAAACCCACATAAACCCAGAAAAAAAAAAGATTGAATCTTTATACCCTGATTGTGGATAGAACTGAGTAAATTCAACTTGGTGAGATCCGACGGATTTGGCAGAGCGATCATAGATGATGAATCGGGTGCTGGTTGTTCCTTGATCTATGGAACCAATAAACACGTCTTCTCCAGACATTTTAATCCTTAATTTCTCCGCTTGGCTCTGAAACAAAGAAGAAACACTATATGGCAATTGGGGTCTGTTCTGTGGAGTGAGAATATGATGAGAAAAAGTCAACATGTGTGATTTTCTTGGATTTGATGATCATTGGATAATGCTGACAACTTGCAATTGCTTAATTAACATTTCTTTTTCTGGATTTACCTTAAAATAAATCAATAAATTAAGGCTAAATATAGTGTGCACTCGGGTGCACACGAAGCTTCGTGTGCACCCACGTACAAATATAAGCAAAAACATATACAATTAAGAGTAAAAATGTATACAATTTAATTGTTAATTTTTTTAATAAAAAATTGAGTGTAAAAAAATGTACAATTATTAAAATACATGTATACACTATTGAATAAAAAGTTATACACATATGAATGCTTGTTTTTTTAATGAAAAAATTAGTGTGAAAAAAGTATACAATTATTACAAAACACGTATACAAAAGAGAATAACATGTATACAAAATAGAATAAAAATTATACAAATATGGGTGCAAGGGTGCACCTAATATACACTCATAAATTAATGGTGTATTTTATTTTTATCCTTATAATTCATGTTATACTCTATTTTGAAATTTTGGTATTATAGTTATTGGTAGGTTTTATTTGTATTAATTAACCTGTTGTATGGTATATTCAAATTCCATTATTTATTAAATGAAAAAGACAAAGTCTCTTATAATTATTATATAGATAAAATATGTTAATTCGTAGTTAATTATATTTTTTTTAAGTATGATGAACAATAAATTAAAGTATTTTTTAAATTATTATAGTATGATTCACTATAAAAATATTTTAACTATTAATAAACATATTTTACATATATAACAATCGTATTTTAATAATTGATCGATGTGTTTCACATCTACCCATCTCAAAAGAGAGTATCCCAATGAAAAAACTTATAAGAATAATGAACAATTATTAAAAGTGATATTTTTCAATTCAAAATATAATAATTTATTACTTTGAAGAATTATTTAGTACTAAAGAATAAAATTTTATATGAGACAAGAATTATTTAGTACTAAAGAATAAAAATTTATATGAGACAAGAATTATTTAGTACTAAAGAATAAAAATTTATATGAGACATTTCACAAGTTCAACGAATAAGAAGTAATTATATATTTTTTAATAATAAAAATATATACCTCATGATAGATATTAATTGTGCAATTAAACCAAATTATCTATTTGTAAGATATATAAAAATAATAATATGAATAATAAAATTAATAATTAAACAAGAAAAATTAAGTAATTTTATTAAATATTGATAATAATATAATTAATAAAATTAATAATTAAACAAGAAAAGTTAAGTAATTTTATTAAATATTGTCTCACTTGTTCATAATAAAATGATCTAATTATTTTTGAGAGATATAAATTTATTTTATTTAATTTAACTCTTTAAAATATTTACTAGATGCATTTTTTTTTGGGTTTAAAGAAAAAAAATCTATCAGCACTAATTTTTTTTATTTTTTAACAATAAAATTTACCAACGAATCCAAACGAAATAGCAACAAAAATGTCAATTTTCTTTTAGCAACAGAATATTAATGGATTTGTTTTCTATTTTACCAATGTAATCATTCCGTTGATAATTACCAATGGATTACAAATAAAATCATTATATAAATTACAGATTACCAACCAAATTGAATTTTCATTACTAAATATTTACCAGCCACTACTTTACGGATTTTGTTGCTAATCCGTTGATAAATCAATTTAATAATGTAATTAAGACTTTTACCAACAGAATATTAAATAAACATATTTTTTTAGTGCAGGTAGTTTTTAAAGTACATTAAGATAAATAAAATAACAAAAACATGTTTCACATTTATCTTAGTTATTTACCCATTTTAAAATTGAGTTAACGTTTATTATTTCAAATATTGTTTTAACTAACTTTATTAATTTTTTTTAGTATTTTAAAAAATTTAATAATAAATAAAGTGTAAATTAATGTTATACTTATGTGTTAGGTTGGACAGTGGAGTATTTTTTTTTATAATCGGATCGGACCGATCGATTCAATCGTAAACCAATTCGATACCCATAAAAACCGTTTTTTGAATAAAAATGGGAAAACTTTTTCGAACCAGTTAAAATCGGAAAAACTGATTGGACCAATTTTTCTTTTCAAATTTAAATTTGGAGTATTTATTATTGAAGCATTAGAGAATAATTATTACTAATATATTTCTTTCCAATTTTTTTTATTTGTGATAGAAATAATTAATTATTAGTAGAAATCCAAAAATTAGTTTACTTTGGCATTTAACTTTTTTCTTTCAGTTATTTTTTAAGCTAGATATTTATTCACATCAACATTAAATAAGTTAATATAAAATTATATATAAGATAATAAAAAATTACTCCCTCTGTTCCAGGTAATGAGGGCCAGAGGTCTCTGACCCTCTTAGAAATATGTAATTTTTATTTTTCCTGTTGAACCGTTGAGTCATTGACCGACTAGTCCGAGCGCGAACCGTTGAGGATTCCGGTTCAATCTCCGGTCCGATTATAACACAATCAAGTTGGAGTAATAAATTTGAAATTCAAATAACTTTTGAGGTTATTGGATATAGATATTGTTTCTTTTTTTAAGTGTGAATACTATTTTGAAATGAATGAAAAGTGTGAATTTTTTGATGAGACAGAGAAAAAATAGTACTCCCTCCGTCCCGAACTTATGTTCGCCGATACTGTAGATACGAATTTTAAGAAAAGTTACTTTTTGACCAACTTTATTTACTTTTTAGGGGTATTGTGATATTTTTAGATAATAAATAGTAAATTATAAGGTATGTTATATGTGTTAGGTGGGGGTGATATTTTTGAAATTAAGATAAATTTTAAGGTTGTTGGTTAATGTAATTGTGAAGTTTCCTTTTTTGAACATAAGTGTGCAATGAACGGAAAATGAGAACATAAGTGTGGGATGGAGGGAATATTATTTTTTATTAGACATGTTATTATTTTCAATTATTTAATTTTTCATAAAATAAACCACTAAATACAAAGTATTACTTTCAATCAATTAGTATATATTATTTTTTACTAAAAATATTTTCAACTTTTATCCGTCTTAAATATCCCATTCCGTGAGGCAAATAGCGAAAATTTTCTAAAATATTTTATTACTTGATATTGTGTAAAATTCTTAAATATAAGTAGCTTTTCATTATCTCTTTTCACATATAAAATAATAAAATACTCTATATATATATATATATATATATATATATATATATATATATATATATATATATATATATATATATATATATTTTACAATAGAAATTTTATATATTTTTCCTTAATAAATTATAATGAAATTATCACGTAATAATTAAGATTAGTATTAATTATTAATTAAAAAATAATTAGAATAATAAATAATATTAATTTTTTATTATGTTAGAAAATTTAATTACTAAATTTCATTTACAAGAGTATAATTTTAGAAGTAATATGGAGTAACATATAAAACAAATTGGATATCACTAAATACACACCATTTTTTATTAAATACACACCCCTATTAATATATAATTAAAATATATATTTTAAAAAAGTCTAAATTAAATACACAACCCTATATATTTTATACTACTAAATTTAGTAAATCCTAAATTAACACGTCATATACAATGTGAATCAAAAGGGATCTAAATTAACTGAGAGGCAACCATTATGGGGTTCATAAGAACAACCCCGATTTTTCCCCCTTCTATTGTCTTGCACATTTTCGGTTGAATAACTGCTGCACAAAAATGTTATTTGTTACAAGCTATTGGATTCATGGAATGTTCTGGGCTTCTGATTTGATTTTCTGTGCATTTTATGTTAGTGTATGTAGATTCAATTAACTTACAGTTTATCATTGTATGCTATGTTCCTGTGGAGCAGGCTCATTAGGCCATAGCTGTCTCCTATTCTTCGTCAATTAAATTATTTCTCTGAGGAAAACCCACTGAGAACTGAACCAAATGAAGGTTCTGATTTTGGTGGTTGTCCTTCTCTTAAACAGAGAAATGATTCTTTTGACACGGCAGCCATAACATTCACAAGTTACGAATTAAATGATTTTTGCTGCAATTATCAGAACTCCATCCTAAACCCGATGGTGGAACTAGATCCGAACATGGCTGTAGACAGCAATACGTTACACCAATCTGTAAACCAATCTAATGATATGACTCATCTTATTCCTTTGGATAATAGCTGCCCAATTTTGTTTTTCTGCAAATTGAATAGCTTGGATTTAAAAATTGGGAAACTCCTGCTTATGTGTTGAATAGAAGGAGAGAGCGAGATTGTTGCGCCGTGGTGGGAAAAAGGTAAGAGGCATCACTTCTATGCTTAATTTTGCAGAGATCCATTTCTGCTTCACTGTATTTAGGGGTGTGTATAATATATATAAAATATTAAATATTATTGAAGGCCCAAACCCGGAATGCCACGTCAGCCAAGTCCAACCGCTTTTGTGTAACGGTTTTCAACCACCGTTTCATGCTACGATTACCTCCACATGGAAGTCGAAGTAAAACTCCGCCTCCCATCCTCCGCCGCCCACCACCGTCTCTCCACCCTCCTCTCCTCCTATCACCGCCGCACCCACTTCCAGGAGAACCTCTTCTTCGACGGCCCCAACGCCGAGCTCTCCTTAAACTTCGCCGCTCTCCGCATCCGCTTCTACGACCTCGATTCCCACTGCATCCTCTCTCTAAAATCGAAACCCCAAATTTCCGGCGGAATCAGCCGAATTGAAGAGCAAGAGGAGCCCCTCGAGCCCACCGTCGGCCGCCTCTGCGTCGCCGAGCCCTGGCGTCTCTTGGAAATTCAGTCCTCCGATATTATTCGGAGAGTGAAAGGGGAATTTGGATTGGGGGAAAAGGGTTTGGTTTGTTTGGGAGGGTTTAGAAATGTGCGAGGGGTTTGTGAGTGGAAGGGGCTCAAATTGGAGCTTGATGAAACGCAATACAGTTTTGGTACGTGTTATGAGATTGAGTGTGAGAGTTCGGATCCGGAAAATGCGAAGAATTTGCTTGAGGAGTTGCTGAAGACCAACGGAATTGAGTATAAGTATTCGGAGGTATCGAAATTCGCCATATTTCGAGCAGGAAAGCTTCCTGGATGAGGTAAACAAATTGTGAGAATTTGCTTTAAATATTCATCAAACTCCAATTTAAATTTGATAATTAGCTTCTTCTCTGTATGAGGTGTGATTAGGGGAGAATGTTTCTCCAATCATTCAAGCTTTGGATTTGATTTTGTCTTTCAATTGGGAAGCTGTAAAGTTTTCTTTGGTAACACTTCAAAGTGAGTCTCCTGAATTGACAAATCCTTGGAGCAAAATAGTGATATAGCTCCCAGTTGTTAAAGTCTTTTGCAATGCTTTAGCATTGTATTGTTAGAAATTATTAAGACAAATTTTTGTTACTATATATGCAGTTTTTTTATGCAGCACTATAGACTGAGTATCTAGCTAACCTTGCAAAGTAGTAATTATAATATCATAAATGGCAAAAGCTCCTGTGCGCCCGGGGACACGGAAAGATGCTCCGTATCCCCATGTGAACACAACCCTCCACTCCAATCCTATTTAAACCTATGTATTGCTAGGGGTTTAAATTGTAAAGGGGCATGAAAATTGTAAAGGCGCACGGAATGTGTTCCGTGCTCCCGGGTGCACAAGAGTCTCACTCATCATAAATTAACGGATGAGATATGATTCTTTTAGTGTATAGGGTGTTAGATGATTTTAAGACCCAGTATTGTTCTGGCACCCAAAAGAAGATAAAGAAAGGGAAAATCATCAAGTTTAGATCTTGAATTTGGATCCAAGGAGTGATGATTATGAGTATGCGTTTGAAGAGTTTATAAAGGCAGCAGTGATGGATGGTGTTTATGTTGAGTAAGAGATGCCTGTTCAGTAGGTGCCTAAACACAATTCCAGAGTGAGAGAAAGGCTCTGCCAATCTTTCCATATTGGGACCAGTTAATCCAAGCTGTGAATGACCACCGGGTTCTGGTAATTGTTGGGGACATAGTTTCTTGGTAAAACTACACAGATGCCTAAATACCTTCATGAGGCAGGATACAGTAACCGAGGAAAGAGTGGATGTCCTCAGCCTCGGTATGTTGCTGCTCGAGTTTCTCAAGAAATGGGAGTCAAACTTGGGCATGAGGGTGGTTATTCTATCCAATTTGAAGACTATGGCGGAGAAGACATTTTTGAAATACAGTATTTTATTGCTTGAATTGTTTGGAGAATCTGACCTTGTAAGTTACAGTGTGGTAATGGTGGATGAAACTCTCTTGACAGACATCCTACAAGGACATCTCCCGTCTCCGCCCCAACCTTAAATTGCTTATTTCAAGTGCCACACTTGGTGCAGAGAAATTCAGTGATTATTTTGATTCCGCTCTGATTTTTAAATACCTGGAAGAAGATACTCTGTGAAATACACTATACTAAGGGTCCTGAAGCTGACTATTTGGATGCAGCTGTTGTTATTTCTCTTCAAATCCATGCCACACAGCCACCAGGAGATGTCAACATTCTGGTTTTCTTAACTGGGAAGGAGGAGATAGTAAGTGCTGAAGAAATTCTCATGCAATGGACTGGAGGATTGAGGACAAAGATAGCAAAGCTGATCATTTGACCTATTTACGCGAATTTGCCTGTGGAATTGCAGGCTAAAATATTTGAGCGCACTGCACACAGAGTTGTTTTGGCTAATAGTATTGCTGAGACATCATTGACAATGGATGGGATCAAGTATGTGATTGATCCAGGTTTCTCCAAGATGAAGTCTTACAATCTCAAACTGAGATGGAATCGTTACTGATACTTCCAATCTCAAAAGCATCAGCTAATCAGTCGATCCGGGAGAACAGGTCCTGGTAAATGCTTTCAGTTGTATACTGCTTTGAATTGACAAAAGTGGGCAGAAGGATGTCTGAGTTCCCCTTATATGATCTCTCTATATGTTTCAACAACACAAGTTTGTTGTTCCTTGTAGATTTTGGTTTATATTTTTCTTTATTTTTGTTTTACATTGTAAGCTTTTGACGAGTAGATACCTGTATTGCGACTCTACTCTTGCACATTTATATCATTCAAAATGAACGACTGTCTTTTCGTTTCATTTGAAGCCTAGTCCTCAATTACTCTGTGGCAGGTTAGTCGAGCAAATCATGCACGTCCAATTTAACATCTGGAGGTGCCTGTTCGACTGAGAACATATTCCACTGCAAGGGACAGCAAGCAGTAGAACAGCATGGAGCGCGTTTCTGTTGGTATTGTCACGACGTCAATTGTTTTTTCTGTAAGATCTTCAATTATCCGGTGATGAGATGAAGATGGCTACCGTTTCTCCCATGGAATGAATTCGTTATTATTTATGGTGATGAACAGAGAATTTGGCATTGCCATTTTCAACCTCTTGTAGAATGTTTCAAGATTATCAGTTGGTTCATCATTATTGTTTAATATAATAAGTTCCTCTAAATATCAAATTAGAAGTTATTTTTTAAATAAAAAATATGAATCATACAGTACAAGAAGTTTTTTCAACTCTTATCTTAACAATTAAATTAATCTTATGCAAATATGTTTCATTATACGACTTATTTCACTTTATATGGATCTCTGTTATGAATCTAGAGAGAGCACATTCAAACAAGATTACTATCAAAATCAGATCCAATTCCACAGTGAAAATATAAGTCAATGAAGCAAAAAGCCACTGTCATTAAAGAAAGAATAACATCTAAACAAAGTTGACAAAGGTGTTTTTCCCCTTAAATTCTTGATTTGATTTAAATTAAGGTTTTCCTTTAACAACACAATGGACCTAAAAAGCATCGATACCCATTGTGTCCCTAGGCATAGCATCAGAGATCAAAATCCCCACGAAATAATGTTAAGAATCTAATCTAAGACAACACACAAGCAACAATTGACATAATTTTGAACCCCCCCACCTAGCAAATGATTGCTTCTAACTAACAGAATGAAACCAAGATGAACTTCACTTCTTCTTCTTCGATGGTCGTGTCTGTTCCTCTTCATCGTCGTCGCCATCATCATCCTCATCATCGTCGTCGTCATCCTCATCATCATCGTCGTCATCCTCATCATCATCATCATCACTCCCCCCATCGCCATTTGCCTCCACATCATCATCGGAGTCTTCCTCATTGCCATGACCTCCTTCTCCAGAATAATCATCATCGTCACTGTTGTCATCACCATCTTCATTGTCATCATCATCGTCATCTTCGTCACCACCATCACTGTCATCAGCATCCTTGTTTTCCTCAGACTTTGAAGCCTTTTCATGATCACCAAACGAGAATCTGCAAGGGAAGTATATTAACTGTGATTCGATGCTGGTTCTATACGGATACAGTGAGTGAAAAGATGTAAAATAACTTGCAATACCTTTTGTTAGTCTCGAGAGGAGACGGAACAACATTGACATCTTCAACTAATATCCCACTCTGTAAAATTTGCCAATGAAACAACGACAGTCAGCTATTGCAGGAGCGATGCACAAGAACAACAAGAGAAAGACAAGCGTAAGAAGATGACAAATCCTTCTGCAGCCAATTTTCAAGAATCAGTCCAAATGGAGTACTTAAGTAAACCTGAAATAAAATCAAGGAGGATAAAGTCCATCTCTTTGTTTTTTATCTTTTCTTGAACATATGAAGATGGATGAATAGTTCTATAGCAAAAGAAAACTTTTGAGTTTAATTTCCTACAGTCCATCATGATTCAAAAAGGCCATATAATAGCAATCCAACAAGATTCTAGTAATAAACATGAACATTCTAAGATGAAAACAGTGATAATCAACTAAATTGAAGTTCTTCAATCCCCTGTGTTCATGAAGATAGAAGCTGGAGCATGTAACACAAGTATCACTATTCCTAGTTAAATAAAAAGTGACTGTTTGCAGAAAAATTAACTGGTACAGCTATATTTTAAAATAATTGCAGAGTTAAAAAAACACTTGCATAAACAAAGCTAAACAGAATTATTTCCATATAACTTCTACTTTCAGATCAAACCAACCAACAGAGCCAAGACCAGACAAAAGAAACCCCCCCCCCCCCCCCCCCCCCAACTAAAAGAACCAAACAGAGAGCAAATTCAAGGTAACACCAAAAACAGAAACACAAGCATACTCAAAGAATCCAAAAAAAAAAAAAATGAAGAGCAAAACTAGAAACAAGAACAGCCTAGAAATGGAAGCAGTAGTGATAATCTTTGACAATAAAACAGCAACAATTAGGGGGAAAGGGTTGCAGAATCTACCAGCAGAAGAACAAAAAACAGATGCTTCTGAAGCGCCTCAACAACTGAACAACACAACATTCTCTGAACAACAGCAGAGCAGCCTTTCTCCACCTCCATTTTCACTTCCAATCCAACCCGTCACCAGAAATAAATTAAATTGAAAATGGAAAAAAAGAAAGTTGAGAGGGAGAGAGAGGGGGGAAGGATGGGGTTTTAAGTGTTGGCAGAGAGGGAACACCACTTTCTAGGGTTTGGGTAGGTTTTGCAAATTGCTATTGGGCTATTTTGCCACTTCCTTTTTTGTGCAAATTAGTTGTATTGGAAAATGAATTAATGAAGAAAAGGTTGGAGATCCCCTTAAATCTTGGAACATTTTTTTTAAAGCAAACAAATAAATGAGTAAATAGATATTTTAATTTTAAATTTTAAAATTTTAAATATCGAGTTAATGAGTTTTGTTTAAGGAAATGTTGGAAATCTCCCTAAATCTTGGAAACATTTTTATTCAGCCAAACTTCCGTGGAAACGTATCGAAAGAAGAGTTTCGTGGGAGGAGTAAAAATAATAATACTCCACCCGACCCCTTACAAAGTATCTATTTTATTATTTTGGACTTTCACTTTAAAGGTGTCCATTTTTTATATTTAGTAAAAAAAAATATACTCTATGCCCACCACTTCCCTCTCTTTAATTCACGCGCAAAAGCAAACGAGTACATTTTAAGTGGCCGAAGGGAGTATTTTAGTAGAAAAGTAATACTTCTTCCGTCTACGTATTTTTATCCATTTTTCATTTTGGGATGTCTCAGGTATTTTTACCAATTCCATTAATGGTAAAAATACACTACATATTTTATTTACTTTTTACACTTTATTTATCAATCCCAAGAATTTTATTTACTACTCCTATTTTATTACACTTTATTCATCATTCCCAATAACTTTATTTATTTTTCTCTCAATATTACCAATTTATCCCTACTTTTTCTTACATTACTATATATTAAAAAAAATATTTTTTAATTTACGTGCCCGTACAAACGGGTAAAAATATTTGGGACGGAGGAAGTATTTATATAGATGAAAAGTGATAGAAGTGTAATAAATTGTATTTCACAATTTATAGAATAAATAAAAGTAATATTCCATATTTTTAATAAAATATGGTAATATTTTTGATAAAAAGTAATAAATATTTAAAAAACAAAAAAAAAAACTCACACAAATATTGCTTTTATTTTAAGCAAATAAATACTAAATGAGTAAATAGATATTTTAATTTTAATTTTTTTAATATCAGTTTAGTGAGTTTTGTTTAACGAAATATGATAATATCAAGAATTAGATTCATATGAGATCTTTTTTAAGAAAAAAATCATGAGTAAAAATGTGACTTGGTTCATTGTAAGAAAATGTATTATGGTTTTATTTGATTACTCGGTTGGTATTTTAAAAATGCATCTAATAAATAATAATATATTAAAGTATCGCATTCTATTGATAAAATATATTAATATAAATAAATGTACACAAAAATTAGTGAGAGAACCGATTTCACAGTTGAATCGGAATTGTATTAACTACAGGGATGAGTTGGTATCTTGTGACCTGTGTGCACAGAATATATGTAAAAGTACAACATTTTATTCTAAAGGATATAGATTTTAATTAATAATGGTATAATATTTTGTTCTAGAGGATATACATTTTTAGTTAAAAAAATTTCAAGAAATAAATAGTACACGTCGTTATACTAAAGGGTATACAAATTAATACTAAAAGGTATTTGGGCGCACGGTGTCATTTGAGACACAATTTTTTTTTGTAAATAAGTCTATCGAAAGAGTAACATTTGATATTCTAAATAATAAAACATTCCGAAAGAATAACATTTGATATTCTAAATAATAACTTATTCCGAAGCACGATTGTAGCACTACTGATAAATGTATTGTTATAGTATTATCTGCTTGTTTGATAGATTATGTGGGATAAAAATGGATTGATAGGATTTAGATGTCTTATGTTAATTTGCATTTATGGGATTAATTGGTTCAGAACAGAGTTGGTAGGATATCATTGTAACATGTGAATTAGTGTGGGATCAATTTGGAGATCTAGGGCAATCTCTCTTCACTCATTACCCACGCTGCCTCTTAAATGCTTCTAAAAAACTTGAAGTTGCCTATAAAGTGGCACTGGATGCCCTGTAGGTGTAGCTAGGGTTGTTAATCGAACCGAAAGAGCATGAGTATCATATAGTCGAGCTCGATTAAATTAAAAAACGAAATCATAAACGAGCTCGTCTCGAAAATATTTACTTAAGTTCGAGCAAATTCATTTCGTATAGCAAAGCGAATCGTGCTTGAAATTTTTATAAAACAATTATTGGGTATATATACGTTTATACTACAAAGAATGTTAGTAATATAATATATTCATAAGTTGCTAAAGAATGTTAGTAATATAATATATTCATAAGTTGCTTTCTTTTAATGTTAACATTTTGTACCAAGCTAAAAAAAGGAATTCAAATCTGTTTATATTTTTTATCGATCATTTTCTTTCTGGTCCTATTACTCTTGTTTTTTTTTTATCTTCTCCATAGAACATAGTGCATTATTACAATTTAATATTAATGTCGAGTTTTGTTTATAGTATTTATTTTAAAAATATTATGATTTAAATATAATATTTTCAATTCAAAACCTAAAAATTTGATAAAGTATCAATTTAGAGTTTAAATTATTTTTTCTATTGATTAGGGGCTTGAATTATACAAAACTATCGATTTAGAGCCTGAATTTAGGTCTCAATTGATAAAATATGAAATAATATATGATAAATTCAGACTCTAAATTAATAGTTTTATATAATTCAGTTCTCTAATCGATAGAAAAAATAACTCAGCCCCGAATTGATTGTTTACCCATTTCAGGTCTTAAATTGATAAAACTCTTTGATTCCATATTATAATTAGAGTAAAATTTAAGATTCTCATTTAAAAGTTCGACTTAATAAATACTCTTTAGAGCTCCGTTGGTTTTATGGATGGGAAATAAAGAGATTAATTTAGGAGAGGGATATATTATGCTTGAGAAGGGGATATATATCGTGTGTAAGATATTTGGTTGAAAAGATAAAATAAAACACTTTTCAACTTATTAAAGTGTAAAAGTCAAGAGTGCTCTTTAAAAGAGAGCAAAGGGATTGATTCTATATATAATATATTCATGGGAAATTTTGATATTGTATTTTTAACACCCACAATATTTTGTAATGCATTAGGCATTATATCCTTTGTGGCAGGATCTATAATCGCTTAGAAATAGGTTTATGAATACCTTATCATAGGACGTACTCACATTGTGTGAAACAAACAACGTTTTAGAAGGGATTATGCATCAACCAAGCATTAATCTCAGCAAACACACTTATATAACTTATAAACTTGAATCCTGCATGGAGATCCAAATTAATTAACCCCCCCCCCCACCCCCCCCAACAAGCTTCAAACAAGCACGTGTACAACTCCGTACGAGAGAGGAAGTACGATGTACATGTTGAAATCAAGCACGAGTATAACGTTGGGTGGTGTTGTCCTCTGTATCCTTTTGAGCATCCCCTAAAGGCTTTTTTAAGTAAAAAATAGTTAAAATTTAAAGAGTTATCTCCGATAATCTCTTCAAAATAACAAAAAAATTTATATAATGATTTTGACTCTTTAAATTTAGAGAGTCAAATCAACTCTTTAAAATTTATTTATTGCATTAACTATTTCATCACTTCCAACATGTTCTTTCCTTGAAATGTCCACAAAATATATTATAATTAATTCACATCCATAATAAAATAAATTAGGAGAGAATATAATATAAAAAAAAGTAATTAATAATTTTTGGGAAGATAACACATTAAATGAAATATAAAAAGAGTGTTTGAGAAGATATAAAATATAACTCTTTAAATTTTAAATATTCTCTATATCACACCAAATCCTCTTTAAATTATAAAGATACTTTTGGAGATGCTTTAAATGAATTGTTTTGTTTTTTTTCGTAGATTAAGGAGCATTATTATTTAATGTATAGTGGATAGTTGTATTAGTGGGTGTGTGAGCCCCCTATTTTAATTATATTAGTAAGTGTAGTATGAGTTTCATGTATATAAAAATGAAATGAAACTCACGCCTAAAATGAAAAAAAAAAAAGACTCTTTAAAGGGAACATAGGGAGTATTACTTCCCGATGTCAAATAAAATTTTCAGTATTTCCTCACTTTGTCTTGTTACACTCTTCACCTTTTAAAAATAGTAAACGTTTCTAAACAAATAACCCCTCAATACATAATTTATTTAGTGGAGTACTTAAAAATACAACTGTACACTCAACAGTCAATAAAATTAGTCGAAAAAATATTTTTTCTTAAACTTCATATCTACAATAAAAGTGAAGATATTCACGGGACGGAGAGAGTACCATTAAAAAAAAACTACTCCCTCCGTCCCGGGCAAACAACACTATTTACTTTTTGTACGTAAATTAAGGAGTATTATTATTTTATGTAAAGCGTGTAGGTGTATTAGAGAGATGTAATGAGTAGTGGTGGGCTATTGGTGGACCCTTTTTACTAAAAAAAGGAAAATAATACAATTTAGATGAGACGCCCAATATAGTAAAATAGTGTGAGACGGAGGGAGTAATTTTTACCAATATTAATATACTTGTTAAATTAGTTAACCAACTGATTAAAAAAAATCTGATAGCAAAGTAGTGGTTAATAATTTTTTTTTTCAACGAAAATTCGTTGATAAAAATGAGTTGTTTTGCTAGTTACCGACTTACCGTGTGAACGTGTAGGAATTAAGACTATCAATGTAATGTAGTCCATTTAGACAAATTAACCTATGTATATATGTTACTTCAGTCAGTTACTATGGTCACCACTGGATTGACTTTGTACAGTTTTGTTTTGATATTATATGTATTATTTATTTGCATCACCTATTCATTTCATAATGCTACTATCCCCATCTTAAATGAGATGACATAAGATTAAGATTAAATAATTGAATTATTTGATTTATTTTTGTCATTTTACTGCCTACTGATCAAGCAATTAAATACAACTTTTATTACCCTCCGTATTTTTACCCACTTTCCATTTTGGGGTGTCCCACGTATTTTTACCCATTTCATTTTTGGCAAAAATACATAATATTTTATTACCTACTTTTTACAATCCCAACAATTTTAATTAATTTTTTATACTTTATTCATCATTCTCAATAACTTTATTCACTTTTTCTTTTTAAATTACTAATTTATCCCTACTTTCTCTTACATTATATATTAAAAAAATAAAACGTCTTAATCTCCGTGCCCGTACAAACGGGTAAAAATACCTGGGATGGAGGGAGTATATATTTCCCATAAAGTAAAACGATTTCTTAATCCTTTTGTATATTTATATGATCCTATTTGTGTTTATACATTTTTTTTTTGTCATTCAAGTAAATTCTCATAAACAAAATACTACTAAAATATGATTTGTCATTCGTGTTTGATATTCCTATCAAATTATTTTTTTGAGGTTCTTTCTGTAGGAATATCTTAATAATTTCTCGAATTAAACCCAAATTAGACTTCTTCGACCAAGAAATCATATTAATTAATTATCACAATTTAGGGTAGTGATTATGGCAACAAAACATTACCAAGTATTTTCTAAAAGGATATTTAATTAGTCTAATTATTTTAGTTCTATTAAATAAATAAATAAATTATTATGATAACAACATATGTTTGACTTTCACATATGTTCATACTTCATACTAACAAAATTTCGGAATATAATTTCAAAATCTGAAAACAAAAAAGGTAAATTATTAAATCGGAGTTTGAATAATTTTTTTTACTAAATAGGGATCTGAAATATTAAAAACTTTCAATTTAGAATATATGAAATCATAAAATTATTTTTCATATAAATTTGTTAAATATTAAAATATTATTTTAATACTAAAAGATTATTTAAAAAAATCTTTAAAAACAACTCAAATAATATTTAATGTAATTGTAATTATATATTTTTTAAAAATAAATTTATGTCCCTAAATGGAAAGTTTTATGTCATAATTGATAGAAAAAATTATTCTTGGTTAATTTACCTATTTTTTAAAGTTTTGAATTGAAAAAATTTCTAAAAATATTAGTGATGTAGTTTACAATATAGTAAATAAAATATTAAAAGTATGCATACATCGTTCTGTTAATTTGGTAAGTAAATGGATAATACTGAGAGATTTCTGGAGCTGCTATCCCAGAAAATGCCCAATGATAAATATTCCTTACAATGGTCAAATTCAAAGTTGTTTATATTAACATTATAAACAATTAAGAACTATGGGTAAAGTTACTAGTTTTAGTATAGTTGGATATCATTAATTGCACTATATAACCACTCATTTTGAATGGAACTTTCTTTTAAGTACTAATGAGTATTTCTTCTTAGAATATGAACAGTATGCAACTAGATATCCTTAGTTCACGTTGAACGGTGGTGCTTTAAAGTGAAATTTTGTAAAGTCTCAAATTAAAAACTTGTAATACGGTAAAAAGTTGTGAGGTCAGTATCAATTTGTATAAAGGGCAAATTAAGCTCTCACTTAAAATGAGAATCTTTGTTAATAGACGATGAATTCTGATCTTTTTCAAATTAAACGGTCTATCAATTAAATGCGAATCGAATATGGATATATAAAAAAATATATTTAACTCGCACTTTTTTAAAGAAAAAATCTTTGAAGTGCTGGTGTAACTTTTCAATTAACAAAGTGTTATTATTCAAAAAATAATATTGATATCATAGAATAACTATTTTCAATATATAGAAGAAAAATAATTTGTTATACTATAAAATTAGAGTAACCTTATTCAAACTGAAGAATGAAATGAAGACACTAGACACTATAACTTTAAGGTGCATCAGTTCCAAACAAATAATTTACATGTAAAGTAAAGAGTTGTATTTTGTGTCATCGAATGTACAAGATGTGTAAGGGTATAATATTTTGTTTTAAAGGGTATAATACTTTAATTAATAAGAGTATAATATTTTCAATGAAAAGATTAGCTGAAATAAGAATAATACAAAATTTTGATTAAATTTTTTTTTTTCAGAAAATAAAGATACATGTTCTTACACCAAAATGTATTACATTTAATATTAAAGGATGAACGCTTTAAAAAAATACTCCACAAGATTTGGAGCACTGTGTTCCCGAAATCACGCAAGTTTTAGCTAAAGTAAATTATGAAGGTAATTTGAAATTTTACTATATGCCCCTTCAATTTTTTTTTTATATTTTTCTATTTTAAATTGCAATAAATAAAAGCCATGTTTTGCAAATTGATTGATAGTTTATTAGTGTTACTATGCTATTTTAGAATTAATTTAGGCTGTATTTGGATGGGAGGATTTGAGGAGAGATTTATAAATCATTCTCTCAAATCCCATCATGTTTGGATAACAATTGAAATCAATGGATTTATAAATCTAAGATTTTAAATCAATGGATTTGATTTTGAATTTTTTTAGTTGTTTTTGAATGAATTTCAAATCCTCACTGAAATCGTGTCATTTAAAATACTTTCGTTGTTGTGTAATTGATATATTAATATATAAAAATAATATATAAAATTAATAAATTAATTAAAAAATATAATATATATATATATATATATATTATATTTTAAACTCTACTACCCAGCTTACCCCTACCCAACCCACACCAACCCCCCACCCCCGGCCACCATCCCCTCCAAAAAAATTTTTTTATAAAATTTTAGATTTTTAATATTTGAATAATAAAAATATTATCACCCCACCCTACCCCCTACCCATCACTCCCATCCCACCCCACCCCACCCCACCCCCACCCCACCAACACCACTCCTCATCCAAAAAATTTTTTTTATAAAATTTTAAATTTTAATATTTAAATAAATAATAAAAATATTATCACCCAACCTACCCCTACCCCACCCCGCTCCACCCACCACCCCCAAAAAAATTTATAAAATTTAGATTTTAATATTTAAAAAATAAAAATATTACCCACCCACCCCACCCCACCCCACCAAAAAAAAAATAGATTTTATTTTTTAAATATTAAAATCTAAATTTTTTTTTTTTAAAAAATTGGTGGGTTGGGGGTGGTGAGAGTGGGGGGGCTGGGGTGGGGTGGGTGGATGAATAGGTGATTGGATTGAATGATAATATTTTTATTATTTAAATATTAAAATCTAAAATTTTATATAATTTTTTTTTTGGTGGGGGGTGGTGTTGGGTGAGGGGAGTGTGTAGGGGGTAGGGATGGGTGAAAATATTTTTTATTATTCAAATATTAAAAATCTAAAATTTTATAAATTTTTTTTTGAGGTAGGGTGGTGAGAGGGGGGTGGGTAGGGGTAGGTTGGGTGGTAAAGTTCCCTCCCAAAAAAATTATTTTTAATAAAATTTTAGATTTTAATATTTATATAATAAAATTTTATTATTTTTATTTATCATATATAAAATTTTATTTTAAAAATAATTTTTAAATTATGGATTTAAAATCCTTTCAAAAATCCATATTTTATCCAAATAGTGAAATTCAAATGAATTGATTTAAAATTCAAGAAATTTAAAATTCACTCATTTTCAAATCCATTGAATTTGAAATGACTCAATCCAAACACAACCTTAAGGTATTATCTGTTTTGGTATAAATGATTCTTTTGCGCCTATATATTGTCCAATAAAGTCGTATATTTTTGCCCAAAAATTATTACTCTTTAAGGTTATATATCTTGAATTTTATACTATTATATGTTGGATATAATAATACTAATAATAATAATAATAATAATATCAAAATAAGTTTTTTTTCCCAATATATATACACGTATATTCAAACTCATGAGACTTTTCGATAAAATTTGCTGTCCATAAGCACGTAATTGTACAAACGGATTTTTTCACTTTCAAAATAAATAAATAAATTTAGTTAACTAATTAAAAATACAATACACCGACCATCACCGAGTTTTTTTTTAATTACCAATTACTTCTAATATTTATCTTCGAATAATTAAATGATAAGAATTAAATGACACATGTCTATTTATTACAAAAATAAGTTGATAAATGATGCAAATAACAAATATTGGACGCTAAATTTCTATAATTATCAAGATATATTAAAGGAAACAAAAAAAAAAATTATATGTCGGCGTAACAAAATAACATATCCCTTCATATTATCCATTTTTAATAATATCATATTATTACCAACACACATCACCCTAAATAATAAAATAAAATTATTTAATAATATAACGTGCATCAAACACAATAACTTACCACCATATCTTAAAATGTAACAAAATCTATATGGATTTCAACACGCAAATTATTACACACCAAATATATTTACCATTATTCTAATTAATTAAATAATTAATTGTATATAATGCCTTAATGTTAACCCCAACCGCGTAAGCTCAACATTATTAAATCCGAAAAAACTGAATAAAAATAAAATAAAAAATCCAAACACGTCCGTCAAACTCAAACCCCCCCACCCCCTCACCACCCTACCCCCCTCCTGGAATCTTCCTTCAGCGCGTCAACCGCGTTCATGAATCCATCCCTATATATTTCTCTCTCCCTCACTCTTCCAACATCTCCATTTCTCTCTCTCTCATCTTCTCTCAATTTCTTCAATCGACTGCTGAATTGGTTGCTCATTTTCATGGAAATCTCATCTTTTCCGTCTCTGGAAGACTATTCATCTTCATTTTCGTTCGTTCAGGATTCCGAACCCACTGTAATTTCATTTTCGAGCGCGAAAAAGCGCCATAGATTTGACACCTTCGAAGAGGATTTATCTGTTCATGATTTGCTGACCATGGCGTTCGAGAATCAACCGGAAGGCCAGAACCAGAGCGCCTACCCAATGTCCTCCTTTTTTACGGATTCTAAGTACAATAATCAAGGTGATCAACAGGGAATTGATAGTGCACCTCGTTATTCGAATGGCTACTCTAATTCCACTGATTCTGGCAATTCTCCGCAATTGAAGAGGACGCGTTCTGAGGCCGATGATGCTGTGACGACGTCGGATAGCACCAGCGCCGCCGGAAATGGCGGCGCGCAGCGGAGACTGTGGGTGAAGAACCGGTCCAACGCGTGGTGGGAACAGGTTAACAGCCCTGATTTTCCGGAAGAGGAGTTCAAAAAGGCTTTCAGAATGAGCAGAGCCACATTTGATATGATCTGCGAGGAATTGGAAGCTGTTGTGGTGAAGAAGGACACAATGCTGCGGTCGGCGATCCCCGTACGGCAGCGGGTGGCCGTCTGCATATGGCGATTGGCCACCGGAGAAGCTCTACGTGAAGTATCGAAACGATTCGGATTGGGGATTTCCACCTGCCATAAGCTGATCCTCGAAGTCTGTACAGCTATAAGGAGTGTTCTAATGCCGAAGTTTTTGCAATGGCCAGATGAGAAGCAATTAACAGAGATCAAAAGGGAATTCGAATTGTTCTCAGGAATACCAAACGTTGGTGGATCAATGTACACCACTCATGTGCCAATCATCGCTCCAAAAGTAAGCGTTGGAGCATACTTCAACAAACGTCACACAGAGAGGAACCAGAAAACTTCATACTCGATCACAGTTCAAGGTGTGGTTGATCAAAGGGGAGCATTCACTGACATTTGCATTGGGTGGCCTGGTTCAATGACAGATGATCAAGTTCTTGAAAAATCGGCCCTTTCGCAACGGGCGAATAAGGGTGCTTTGAAGGACGTTTGGATGGTTGGGAACTCGGGGTATCCATTAAAGGACTGGGTTTTGGTTCCCTACACTCATCAGAACCTCACATGGACACAGCATGCTTTCAACGAGAAGATCGGGGAGGTTCAGAGGGTCGCGAAGGAGTCGTTCATGCGACTGAAAGCCCGTTGGAGCTGTTTGCAGAAGAGAACAGAGATGAAGCTTCAAGATTTGCCAGTTGTTCTTGGAGCTTGCTGTGTTTTGCACAACATATGTGAGATGAGGAATGAGCGGTTGAGTGAGGAGTTGAGGTTTGAGCTGTTTGATGATGAGACTATTGCAGAAAACAATGTGCAATCGGCTAATGCATTGCACGCCAGAGATCAGATTGCACACAAGCTGTTGCATCACAACTATGCTGGCACAGATTTTGTTTTATGAGTTTTTAGATTCTGATATTCTTTTTATAGTGATGAAATTCTATTCTTTCATGGCTTGCTTGCAGTCATGTGATGTGATTAAATGAGATTTAATAGAGTTGATTCTTTGATATAATCCTGTTTTCTTTAATTGGTGTGTTTCTTCTGATGTTAAAACACTACTTGAAAATCAATGCAAAGGGATCTGACAACACAAGGAAACTATTTTGATTATGAAATTAAACCAGAAGAATCAGTGCATCTGAAAAAGATCCCTGTCTACAAAAGGCGGATTTGGCACTTAAAAACATTGCTACAACATTTATCTAGGTTGCATCTTTACCCCCAACGGTCAGCGATCGTAGTGTCTTGAGTCAGAAATCTGAGTTAATTACATGGCCAACTTCCCCAGAGCTGTATCTGTGGAGAGAAAAACGCGAAAAGACTACAGGATGTGAAGAGACATTACATCGGTCATCTTTGCGCTTGCTCTGAGGCTGAACCTCCGACTGAGGAAGTGTTCGGTGGTACATTGCTTGTTGAACCATTTTCGAGTGGTGGACTTACACCCCACTTGCCTTCAGATTCAAGAGGTTCCACAACATGAACTGTACCGTCCGAGAGACCTAATGCAAACTGATTCGATTCTTGTGGATGCGCAGCGATCACCAATGGGTGAACACTTGAACTGCTTCAAAGAACATATTAATTCTTTAGGCAAGGAGAAATTCTAACATTGCATGCCATGAAAAAAAGAACTTAAGGCAGACCAGATGGCACAGTTTAAGAAACTGAACATGACGTAATGTTCGCACACAACAAAATGTTGTAATGTGAAAAGTCTAGGACACCCAGAATTCTTTACGAGACGAAGGTTCTGTACTAGAAAATGGAAACCTTTCAAGTTTCAATGAGATATTATGAACATAAGTATGATCTCAGAGACTTGCCTGACACTCGAAGGAAGATATGCAGAAGGATTGATTCGACACCGTAAACGAAGGTGTGCAGCAGTAAATATGCAGACAGTAGCATCTAGGAAACTAGCATACACAAGCTGGCTATCACACGATAATGTGGCATGAGATATTGGGGCGGCAGATTCAGGTGGGATCCACTACACAAAAGAATATCGAGTGTAAAACAATGGAACAGGGAGATTTTTTCTTTGTAGATGTTTCAAGGAAAATTTACCTGCTGTATGCAGTCCAACTTGTTTGCTTCATATATGGCAAGCTGAGTCTCATGTACAACCAAAAGGTGAGTTTGGTCCTGATGAAATTGGATTCGAGTTTCCGATGGTGCCTCGGACGATCTCCCAGGAGGCATTTGCAAAAATCGGGATTTCTCCATTTCCCATCCAACCGAATTCCACACGCAGAGCTGATTATCAAATATGATACAATAAAAAATGAACAGCTGATTTGCAAGAAAATATACAATTTTCAAGATCCTGCAAACAGCTGGCTGAAACGTATCTTCAGCCAAGATTACTCCTTAAATATGCAACTTATTATATTCTCAATGTCATTAAATTAGTGTGGAACAACTACTTCACATAAAACAATGGAATCAAAGACGGTTTGAGTTGATTTCAAGCGTTAATAAAGCTTTTTTTTCCTTCTTTTCAACAGAGTGCAAGGAATCCTTCTGTATATGAGACAACACTCCAAGCAAGAGAGAGAGAGTTTGATAGAGCTACCAACCTGAGCATCTGCACCAGATGAAACTAGCACATTTAATACATGTGAGAAGGCAAGGCCTGTAATTCTTTTGGAGTGGCCTTTCAGCTTGCTCTTGACCTGGAAGAAGTGAATGGAATTGCTACTTAGAAATCTTGCCTTAATTACAAGAACACGAGTGAAAATAAGTTCTAATGTTGTACCTCATCCACCCTAACATTATATATCTGAATCGAGGAATCATCCATTCCAATAGCAATTATATTATTATCTTGAGGATGAAATGCCAAAAATGTTGCAGCGGGAGGTGGAGGCATGAAAGTTGTCATTGTCTGCAATTTTTGGAGAAAAGATAGAGAGGAAGGGGGCTTAAATAAATGCACAGAGCAGAAGGACAAGGGAACATTATTTATACTTTTATATGTTACCTTGAAGGTCATCATGTTAAATAAAGAGATCTTTCCTCCTGATGCTGACATTACATACGAGTCGTTTTTGGACAATGCAAAGCAGGGTACAGCTTCCTCAGGGTTTGAATCAGTCACATCATTAGTCATCAAAATTCCACTAGATGGTTGCCATAATTGAGGCGAAATGCTAGCAGTTGCCTACATTTGTTTTGAGATGATTCAATGCTTGAAACTTAAAGAGATTTAATGATTATAAAGATGAAAGAAATGTTCATCTATTCTTACCTTTCCACTAGAATTGTGCTCGCTCCGCTGCCACTTCCATAGCAAATGGATTGCATTTGAAGCTAATGCCAGTACGGCACTACCTGAATTTGTATATATCAGCCTTGATATCTGTTTCATAAACACAAGAAATAACTTGTTATGTTGAACTTGTCCAATCACCTGATATGATTGGAGTAACATATTTTACAATTAATTTATTACAAAAAATTATCCAAGTAAAAATCAGAATGACAAGTAACATTCACAGGTGTACGTATCCCAATGCAGATATGAAATTAACATAAAATGATTATACCTTAGTCACTCGTAAATTCTCAGGAAGTTTCAAGGACCGACACTGAGATGGTTCATTAATTTCAGTAAGCTTCCAAATCTTTGATTTTTCACCACTCTCTTCTGTTACTCTAGGTTTCACATCCCCATGATTTCTCGAATCCCCATTCTACAAAAATCAAACACCAAACAAGCATATATAAATATGACAAAGTGAAGTTCTTCACCAGAAAGAAAATGAGCAGTGAATGGTGAGATTATTCCATCAGGCGAAAAGAAGAATGGTGAAAAACAAAAGCAGATGATCATAATCAGCACAAAGCAAGAAATACCAACCATCATTGAGATGCCAACTACTGAGGCAACCCTGTCTGGGTGCCCCGAGCTACCAACAGCTGCAGCAGATATTGGGCTTACGATTGGCTGCATGCCATAAAATGCAAAAAAAAGCTTCAGTCCTCTCTCACTCCATCTCTATAAGGAAGATGCTTGAAAACAGTATTCAAGCAGAAGGAAATACCTTGGAAGCTTCAGATGCTCTTGAGGCATCAAAAGCAAGGTTTTCGAAAGTGCGTAGTTGTCGAAGACCATCAGCATTTGCTAGAATTTTGATACTGTTATCATTGGCAGATGCCGCAAGTAGTGTTCCAATTTTGTTGAAGCGGATTCGTGGACTTGCCTTAAATTTTTGAAAACCAAAATTGAGGCTAAGCATGGAATTTTTCATATGGTAAGTATAATACGATGTAATAAAAGCAACTCACAGGAAGACCTCCATCAGCATCAATACTGGTTAAAAGTTGAGTATTGTCCATATCCCAAAATTTGATAGAAAAATCATCACCAGCAGCAAGAAATCTGTTTTTAGTTGTATCAAACTGAACAACTCCCAATGATCGCTTTCGGAATCCTTGATATGTTCTCTTCACAGCTCCTTCACTTTCATTCCATTCGACAATGTGCGACTCTCCATCTTTACTAGTCCCACACGAGAAAAGCCTTGAGGCAAGAAAAATGTCATCTACTGGATTAACAAATTCACAACACAGCATCAGAAGTATGATCTACCTTGTTCCATCAGCACTGTAGGCCATGGTCGAACACCAACGACCGGGGGCATCATAGTCAACTCGAGATCCCAAATTATCATATAACCATGCCTTAATTTTCCCATCTAAAGCTGTAGAAAATATAAACTGGAGAACAATGGCAGAGAAATCATAACCAATGTGAGATATCAAAGGATTTCACAGTTCTGTCTTCATATAAATTGGCACAAAAATGACAGGACAACTTGGACAAATAATATACAGGCTTTTTGATGGACGTTCAGATTATATAAAAAACCAATCGGGTAGTTGCGTAAAGCTTATATACCTGAATACTTTCTTTATGGTGAGGGCAAACTGAGTAGACAGGGGCCTCATGACCATCAAAAGAATATTGTTTGGTACCAGTGGTGGCATCCCAAACCTAAGAATCACAGTTTGTTAGGACCATATCACATGTTGATTATCTTTCAAGCTAATGTGTTTCTTGTAATAACCTTTATAAGCTTGTCATCCCCACAAGTGATGACAGAGAGCTGCTTATGTGGATGGGAGAAAGCAAGATCATTGACTCCGCCGACATGGGCGTCGATCTAAAACAGCAATTATTTAACACGTTATAATAATCAAAACTTCATATCTCAAGGGCTTAAATCCGACATATAAAAAATTTACCTCCAAATGCTGGCGAACATCATCATTTCCATTATATGAATAAATTTGCACGAGGTGTCTAGAATATGCAACTCCTATTTAGCGGAAAGAAGAAAATTAGTGTGTCTCACATCACTTCATCAATCTTTTTTGCTTGCTTAGGTATATGAAGTTTAAGTGCAATTACCAAACAATGTTCCATCAGGGCACCAAATCACTCGATTTACTGAGACACCAGGATCTTTCACCAAACCAGCCTGAATTCAGAAGCTTCTGTCTCAGATACTTGAACCTTTTTTGAAAACTAATTAAAATAATGGTTATAACTTTTCATTCAATAATTGAATGACACCTGTAAAGGCATTGTGCATTTGCTTAGATCCCAAACTTTGAAATTTCTCTGAACCAGCTTCTCCCTAGAACTGACCTCCCACAATGCGATGTCTCCCACATTGGTACCAACTGATATATCGACAAAGGGAGCATAAAGTTTACACATTCAAAAGATCAAACAAAAATATCATCAGAATATTGTTCAGCAGTACAACCAACCTAGAAGTAGAGTATGTTGGATAGGATGAAAATCCATGCTCATAGGAGACGATCCTTGGTTCAAAATCCGTGCCACAGACTTTGGAAAGTCATCTAGTGCATTGAAAGTCTGGCTATGAGCATGCCCAGGAAATGTTAGTGGAAGAACATTCACAGGAAGACTGACCTGCATGCATAGCGAATATAACAAGATGAATGTTATAATAAGAAGAATCGGATCTGAAGCTTTTGATCTTCTTCACATCCAACTACCTCATCAGAAATTCCCAAGGGTCTAGTTCTTTTGCTGACATGATCAGAATCACCAGGTGGAAAATCAAGAGAAGGATTTGTTGGTGGAGTTCTTGGATGCTTGAGGCCAGCTGTACATGTGCAACGATATACACTTGGTAAAGAGAGCTATAAGGTTCTTATTACTTCGAAATGAGAATTGTAGCATTTCCAAACTGTACCAGTACATGGATTAATCACTTATTTCTTCAGTCTAGGAAGTAAATCAAGAAATACAGGGCATAATTTAGGAAAGGCATAACTGACTCACATATATCCAAAAGAGAACTTAGAAGTTTGTATTCTTTGTCAAGCATATCATCATATTATCAAACTGAAGACATGATATTTTTGCATTTCTGCAGACAGTTACTCACGGAATGTTCCAACTCCAACACATAAAATCATAAATCCTCCTAATCAAAGATATTTAAACTGTAACTCCCAAATTAACAAGTGATACCTGGAATTGGAGGAGAACCAAGACCTAGAGGTCCACCTGAAACTGCTGGATGAGTTCCTGAAGGTGGGTTCGACATCCAACTAGCGAGAGATGTTGGAACAGGTATGGGCATAGGTTGAAATGGCTGAAACCAACAGGCACATGAAATGTAAGCATTATCATTAGACAAGAAAAAGTCAGCAATTAAGTGTGTTATTAAAATGCCAACCACATGTGCATTCAGAGGAGGGAAGCCTCCAGGTTTGGGTACAACTCCTCCAAGTAGGGGATTGTTTGCTGGAGAAGGTGCGCGTGCACCATTTGGTTGTCCACATGAATGATCAACAAAAAGTGTTTTAATATCTGGATTTGGCCGAGGATTTTTACAAAGTTGGTGCTGCCAGTTTAAGCTGCAAGTGCACGAGGGGTGGTCAGTTTTCTCTTTCCAAATTGTTGTGTTGCTATGAACAATCATTTGATGTCATAGTGGAGCCAGAAGTAAACTGAACTTGGGGGAAACACGTGTTGGTTTAAATTCTAACATTTTAAAGTGAACAACAGAATATGCTATAGTTTCTCAAGAGCACTAACAAAACAAGCATCGCATTCTCACCAGTTGACATAAACAATGCAATATGGCAAAATTAAGTATGATATCTATTAAGTCGACCTTTGATTGATGAGAGTTCGGAGCCTTGAATTCTTAAGGTTCGGGAACTGCAGCTTGTCTCGGAACAATGGATTTGCCTCAATAAGCTTCTTCAGTTCAACTAGCATAATGGCTCGCGCAGATTTTGTATCTCCATACTTTGAGAGCTGTTCATTCTCCCTAAACAACAATTCAACTTTCAAGCATGCTCAATTACTTTTAGAATGATTGTAGTTAAGTAATGAATTCACATTTACCTGAAATTCTCCAATGTCAACAGCTGAGTTATCTCCTTAAATAGCTCTTCATTAAAAGATGAAAATACTTTTAGATCCTTTACGAGAATATCAACAGCTTTGGAACGATCATGTCTACATGGAACAGAGTTCAAGTTAAAATCCACACACTGAACTTCTTTATGAGCAAATTCAGATTCCAGATAAAAAACCTAGAATCTCACTTATCCAATGCTTCCAGGTACTTCTGCTTCCTAATTTCAAAAAATATCTTCATTGAATAGCGATTGTCGTCCACTTTCGTGAAACCAGAGAGGTACTTTTCAACGTCCTCCCAGTTCCCATTGTGCACTTCATCTTCAAAATACTTCATGTTAAAGAAGAAGCCAGATTCTTGCTCCAGCCTATTAACAAAAATGTCACATGTTTTAAGGATGCACTAATTGCATAACCACCAGAATAGACAAGAGATAGTGATACATACGAAAACAACTGTTGTAAACATGAATTATTTAGAAATTAACCTACTTGTGCACAGTCTCTTTGAACTTTTCCTCATCCAGGAATTGCAAGATAAGAAAGACAAGTTCTCTACTAAGAGAGGACATTTTTACCAATACTTCTTCGGTCCCTGAGAAACTGTTCAAAAGCTAGTACACTAACAGATCTGCAAAAACCAGAAGAAAAATAAATTAACCAAAGCTAAAAACAATAAATGAAAGAGCCAGCTAAAAAGTAGCCCTTATTTTAATTATGAACAATCCCTCTATTTCAACCATTGCCTAACACAATCCTCAAAAACTTAATTGAAATAATGCAAGATTGAACAATCCCAGAACCAAAAACAAAAACACCCAAAACATAATTGCAAAAATATGAAAAAAAATTAAGAAGAAGAACACCAGAGACCCAGATCATTAAGACGATATTAATTAAAGACTGAAGACTAAATCTATAATTTTCCTGCGAGATCAACTCAAGGGTTTGAGCATGCACCGACAAATTCGCGTATGAGAGTTCCCAAAATTTGAGAAATCCGATGTTAATTGAAGGGATCAATTAAATGAAATCAGCTTTAAATAGAATCCCAGATGCAGAAAAAGGGAAACCAACGAAACCCGTTTCATGTATCGGTGAGGAAAAGTGGAGTTAAAAACAAAGCTTGAGAAAAAAAATATATCGAAATAGAAATGGAAAAACAGTCCTTTAAAGTAAAGAAAGTAAAGATTCCACAAAATGTAAGGAAAAAAGCACACACACCACACCCGCATATACATACACATATACATACACGCAGAGAGAAACGGAGAAGACGAGCTCAGTCCTCAGAGATCCAGTGATGCAGAGGAACGAGGTGAAAAATGGGGGTTACCTTCTCTCTCTAGAATACACACATACATACACATAGCTAAATCGATGGTGTAAATGTGGTGCTCCTTATATATATATACACGCACAGATGCGTGTGTTTGTGCGTCCGCGCGTGTAGACAAACAAACAAACAAACACGAGAGGCGGTTTCTCTCTCTACTCTATCGTTGAAGAAAGAGAAAAATAATTAATCTACGACCTCGCTTGCAGAATATTGATTTTTTTATGGGAATGGGCAACACTGAGAAGAAGATAAGTAAATGTACTTATCACTTATGAAACTTGATAGGAAGTTATGCTTATAAACGAGAGATACAGGTTTAGAATAAGTACAGTTGAGGTGTGGTCCAACTAAGCCGGCTTCGATCTTTTATCGGCTCGGAATCTTGAGCTAGAAGCTGGTCTTCGGCTGGGCTAGTTCCAGCCCTACATTTTCCGTACCGTAGACTTTAAATAGGTTATGCCATGTGGACCCCATTACAGCACTATAAATAAATGAATTGAACTCTAACATGTTTTTTAATGCTACAGAGATATGTATAAAATTAGGGTTAAAAATAATACCCAATGAAATTAACATTTCTATTTAATACCCATATTTGGTGAGCATTGTTGAAATTCTTTAAACGCACTGTGGTGAGTTGATTAATTATTAAATTGAATACCTAAGTTTTTAGACAAGAGGATCATTTAAAATGATATCTTAGCAAAAATCTATTCACTGCCACCTATTTATTAAAAAATTCAACATCTTGAGGCAAAAATTAATTCCACCTTTGTTAAAGTTAGTTGATTAAATATTAAATGATATATTTTTCTTGCTATAAATTTAAACTTTTAGGTGGGATGATCATTTAATAATAAATATTTTAATTTAATTTTAATTCGATTTAAAAACTTAAATCGAATACTCCCTCCGTCACGTCCTAATAGTTACGCTTCCTTTATAAATTACAAAGGAAGCATAACTATTAGGACGGGACGGAGGGAGTAATAAATATAAACATTCAAATTAAAATATATACAATTAAATCATTAAAAAAATTTAATCAAGTAATAAGTATATATGTAATTAAGTTATTTATTTTAATCGGGTTAACAATCTATTTTAAACAATGCTCTTTTATGTAGGATAATTTTTTTTTTCTCTCTTCAATAGGGGCTCTGTTGCGCGTTACTTCTTAAAATTACGGTACATTTAGTTTGATCAAATTTTGAGTTCCACTAAGTGCACGCTCATTTTTATTAAATACACATTCTATTATTATATAATTAAAATATGTATTTTTAAAAAGTTTGAATTATCCTTATCTCATTAAATACACACCCCGTATACTAAATCATTGGATATTTTATACGCATAGTTTTCTCTCCCATTCTTCTTCTCTTGTAATGTTCTTCGTATTTGTTGCAAGTCGGTGAAGAATATCACAACCCTAACCTCCGTGCTTGGAACTCTGATCACATTTGTCGATGTTGAGGGTGATGAATGCAAATAAAACGGATTGAAGGATTTGAAAATGGAGTACAATAATTCACAATTGAAACGAAATGTGAAGTGGAAAATTAACAGAAGTAATACAAGTTCATAACAATTTATTGCTTGATTTGAATACCAAAATTTTATAAGAGAGACAGAAAGAGCTAACTTAGAAATAGTAAATAGAGAAAATCAAAGAATGAAAAAAAAAGTAAATCGATCTGCACAAGGAAAAAGGCAACGATGGAGTCGAAACAATATGTTGCTCTTATTTCTTTTCCTGCTCCTTTCCATCACATCTTCTTCCCCCATTCCGTTCGAGATTTGTTGCCGATCCCAATTTCAGAAATTCTACAATGGCTCTATTTCTCAGTCGTAGATGGCGATCTCGTCATCCTTCAAGTCTAGATTTCTCAGTCGTAGATGGCGATCTCGTCATCCTTCAAGTCTAGAGCACCGCCGACAGATTCAGCCTCCTCTTCCGGCCATTCGAAATAATTCAAGGAGGCTGTTAGCCAAGTCATCCCGTAACAAGTCTTCTGCTCCGCCTTTTCATCTCTCTGCTGGGAATCATCCAGGCCAGTTTGTTGATTCAAACAAAATTGTTAATTAAAACGCATCAGACCTGCATCGTTCGCCGCACATCATGCCATCGACGAAGGATCGATCTCCCACTGTCAATTCTCCATTGCAGCCGCAAGTTCCCGACTGCACATAAGGTTCGCGTCGCTAAAAGAACTAACTTGTTACCTATTGGCGACCAAACTGCTGACGCTGCCCCTCCAAAATATATATACATTAGTTGTGCAGCAATGTAACTATATTGTGCAAATTTGTACCCAATTATGCAAAATATTAATGGATTATGCAGATATTCATTAGTTGCGCAACCATATAACTATGGCGTGAAGATTAACAAAAAAAATATTGATTCTCTTTATTGTGTTGTGCAACGATATAATCGTGTCATGTCGCAATGTAATTATACTTTTAATAAGCAATAATCTAATTTATAGTTATTAATCTAATTTTATTTTATTTTTTTGTAAAAACGTGATATCTCTGGATTGTACAATAATATAACTATATTGTGCCGTTGTTGTATAGATTGTGTAAATTGAGTAGAAAAAATAAACATGACAACAATAAAAAAAATTAAAAGAGATTATATTTTGAAATCTAAAAAAGATTATATTTTGAAATCCAGCCTAGATTAAAGATTATATTTTATAAATTCGTTGTGCAATAATTACATAGCTATAATTTAGAGATGTTAATATAACAATTTAATTTTGTATTTAACAATGATAATTTTGAGTCTACGAATCTAATAATAATAATAGAATCTGTATTGTACCTAAAATAAATCTCCTTATTTTTTATTTAATAAATAAAGTGTAAAATTTTCACACTTTTTTTAATCTATTTGTCTACAAAATTCTTCGCACATCATAAAAGGAAATAATATTTTATCTAATAATCTAAAAAATTATTTAATGGACGAACACTATTGTCACCCGAAACATCGCTAAGGGCACCCGAATTTTTTAAAATATAATTGTGAAATTCCTATTCTACCTCCACCCCAATTTAAGCCCACACTAACTCCATCCAACCTATTTTGCTTAGCTCACCCACTTCATTACTAAATCCGCACAAAATAATTAATCACGCAATATATATCAGTGATTAGAAAATCGGATCAGAGGTCGAATCGGTGACCCTAACGGTTCACGGTCGGACCGATCGGACCGGTCAAACCGGGCGGTTCAATCGGAAAAACATAAATTACATATTTTTTAATTTTAATAATATTTTATTATTTAATATATAATTTTTTATTAACATACTTAGTGTACATGAAAAATAATAGATTAAAAGAATAAAGTTAAATGTAAAAATAAGATGATTTTTTAATTTAATTTATATTAATAGTTAATCTAATTTTCAAATCTACTTTGAAATTGAAAGAAAATTAATTAAGAATATTTGAATTAAAATAAAAATGAAAAGAAAATTATTAATTCATTTTATTTGTTGACCCTAATTTTAATTAATATTCATTCAAAATATTTTTTTAATTATTTAGATACAATTAAGTAAATAAATAAATTTATTTATTTAAAGATTTAAAAAATAATGAGTGATAAATTACAAATGTATATGCTTGTGAGAAATTGAAAAGATCCTTACATTGATTAATTATAAGAAAGAAATAAGTATTGGATCTCTATATATAAAGACCACTTTTTATCTTTTCTTTTCCATCAAATTTAATATCCTACATCGAAAACTTAGTAAAGAAGAGAGGTTTTGTATTTCTATATATGTGATGATCACTACTACCTATTTTTTGCATCCATCATATTTTGAGATGTTGGCTCCCAAATTAGTAAATGAATCTTAATACAAAAATTTTAAAAATAATAATAAATCTCAATACGAAAATTTCAAAAAAAAAAAAGAGAGAGAGAGAACCGGCGGTTTCCAGTTTGAACCGGTTTTTCCCGTTCAACCCATAAAACGGTGTTTTAGGTGTGTCCGGATCGGTTCCCGGTTCAACCAGCCGGTCCGATCCGATTTTCTAATCATTGATATATACATTAAATAAAAAAAAAAAAGAAAAAAACGCAGGCACCAAGAAGAAACACGCAGACAATTAGAAGATATCTACATCAATTATGAGATTATCAAGGCTTGGTGCTACTGCATTGCTATCCCATTTTCTGGAATTGAAGTTGCCGTTGATGAATTTTTCTTCACTCAAAAATGCTGCCACCTCAATCAAAGTAAAGAATAATTTTCCAAATATTTTAATTTTAAAAGTTATTAATCGAGAAGTGGGGTGCGTAAACCTTTCCATAGTTTAAGAAAGAAGTGGATCGTGAATACATAGCAAATTCTGACCAGTCGATCACCATAAAATTAGTAAAATAAGGTTCCAATTTTTGAAACAGAAAAGGTTCGCCTTGGAGTCAATGATGGGTTTGATTCTATTCGTAACTCAAACATGTGTTGTATTAAGAAACAGTTTCTTAATTTAATAAGAGAAAGAATCCCATGATGAAAGAGATGATTTTGAGAAATTATATTTTGACCAACAATCGGGAAGAAGATGGAAGAAAAAGGGAAATGGAGAAAAAATTAGATTGGAAAGCAGAAGGAAGAAAAAGAAAATTGAGAAGAAGTAAGTTAATGGAGAAGAAATTAGATTGGAAAGAAGGAAGAAAAAGAAAATTGGGATTGCAAAGTAATTCATGAGTTTAATGAGTGAATTCTCATTATTAATGAATGGGGGATAAAATGGTATTTTCATATCACATTTTTATAAGATTTGTGTGCCTATAGTAAAGTTTCGGATGACAATAGCGCCGCCCTTTATTTCAAATATATCACTTCTTCCTCACACTTATAATACTAGTTTACACTTAATTTATTATTATATCTAAAAGTACTTACATAGCTCAAAAGTCAATAAAGTTGGTTAATAAAATAATTTTTCTTTAAAAAACATGGAACAATAAATGTGAAAGTTGGTATGAAACGGGAGAGTACATAAATAAAGCGTGGGAATGTTTTGAAATTATTAGTATATAAAAAAAATAAAAAAAAATTGTTTGAGATCATACCGTGGGAATGTTTTGAAATTATTAGTATATAAAAAAAATAAAAAAAACTTGTTTGAGATCATACCATGAAAATAAATCCCGTAAAACAGTTAAAAAGTGATCAAATTACCCGTCTCAATTTTAACTTTAGATTTCTATTAAGTAAAACGAGACTCAACTAAGATCTTTTCAATCAACTTTAATTTTAAATTGATCTCTTCTCGTACACATACCCTTTCCGTACCTTTCATAATTATTCATTTTACTATTTTAATTCGTTCCATTAAAATGTAGAAAAAAAGTATTTATTTTCTTTTTAAATTAATGTGGATAAAAATAATAATTTAATATGTAGTAAATAAAGAGTTATAATATTTTAATGTGAGGTGGGTAGTTGTATTAATGTTGAGTTATGATTAAGTATAATGAGTGAGTTGAGTTCCGAAGAAGTATTGGTAAAAATGTCTTCTCTTAGTAGAGAACTTGTCTTTCTTATCTTGCAATTCCTGGATGAGGAAAAGTTCAAAGAGACTGTGCACAAGTAGGTTAATTTCTAAATAATTCATGTTTACAACAGTTGTTTTCTAAATTAGTTCCAGCTGTCCGATGGTTCGATTTGCAATACGGGCTAAAGTTGGGTACTTATTTGCAAAATATTCAAAAGTTTGGACTAATTCGCAATCGGTGGAAAGGTTGAGACTTTTCATGCAATTAACTTTTCGACAGGTGGAAGGCTGAAACGACGTCGTTTTGTACACGTGGAAGGTGACGTGGAAGAGAGATGAACACGTCCGGTGACTTGATTTGAAAAAAATGGTTAAAGGTCGAGAACTTATTTGTAAATATTGAAAAGTTTGGACTAATTTAAAATTCGCGAAAAGGTCAGAACTTTTGGCGCAATTAACCCAATATTTAATAAAAATTATAGACGAACTTTGTTGTAAGATGTGTATGTGTGAGATTGATTAATATGAGATGGGTCGATCCATAGTTAAAGTATAATTTTATATGGATAAAATAAGTTTATTGGTAGTTAAAGTATATTTATAGTAAATTATAGTACTCCCTCCGTCCCGGGTATTTTTACCCATTTGTACGGACACGGAAATTAAGACGTTTTATTTTTTTAATATATAATGTAAGAGAAAGTTGGGATAAATTAGTAATTTAAAAAGAAAAGGTGAATAAAGTTATTGAGAATGATAAATAAAGTGTAAAAAAGTAATTAAAGTTGTTGGGATTGTAAAAAGGAGATAATAAAATATTATGTATTTTTGCCAAAAATGGAATGGGTAAAAATACGTGGGACACCCCAAAATGGAAAGTGGGTAAAAATTCGTGGGGCGGAGGGAGTATAACACTTTAAAAACATACTTTAATTCATTATTCGCATACTTTAATCAAATTATTTTACTTATATAATAATCATACTTTAATAATGATTGATCCGCCTCAAATAAGTACTATCTCTTTGTCAAAATGATAAGGTTTTAACTAAAAATTCTAAATTATGAAGAAAAAAAAATCTCGACGTAGAATGATTTATGTAAAACTTGCTGTAGCGTTAGAGAGAGAAAAAAAGGGGGAATCCCGAAAAACGTCTGTTTACAATACGAACTAAAATGAGAAAATTTAACAATAATTAATTTTGCTTAGTTTGAAAAAATAGACGACAGTTACGACATTTTTAGTTAAGACTCGTGAAAAATGGACCCGGGCTAAATAGGTATGTGTAAGGAGACGATTATGCACATGTAATATAATGTCTGTATATTTTTAATTATATAAATAGTTATTAGGTGTAAAATAATTAATGCTGCACTTAAATAATTCTATGTATTAATATTGATGTAAAACTTGAACGTAATAACTATGGAATATATATATATATATATATATATATAATAGATTTATTTTATTTCTTTTGTTCCACATCGAATGAAAATTAAAAGGAGATGGATCCTTAGTGCTATTTAAGAATGCTATTGGTATTGATATCCAGTGCACCAATCAAGTACACTTTAATTTTTTTGTTTGATTCTTTTAAATTCCTTTCTTTTATTCTCGGTTATGAGAGTTGGGAGAAATGTGTGAATTAGTTAAAGATTTATAATGGTGTATGGATTAGGGTCTGGAGAGAGAAATTCTGTGTGATTGTAAAAAAATCTCACATAGTGATATTTTCTCGATCCGTGGTTTTTCTCTAATTTTGTAGTTTTCCACGCAAATTCTTGTATTGTATTTTTTATGTTCTTCTTTATTTGTCTCTTAATTATGAACGAATGAGGATCTGTTTATCCCAACAGAAAGCTCATGCACCATGTTTGGCACCTACATAAGAAATTCAAGCCCAATCAACCCACTCTATGACAACTCGTTCAAAGGTGGGCATCTTCAAGCCAGGGTACATTGCCAACTTTGATGGCCACTAAAGAACCAAAGAATTTTAAATCTACTATCCATATTGGATCGCAACTATGGATGAAGAAATAAAAGTTCTTCACCTCAACAACACTTGGGATCTTGTACCTAAGCCAACAAACACAAAGATCATTGGCTTCAAATGGGTGTTCCATATGAAGTTTTTATTTGAAGGAACTATTGGCTACCATAAGGCTCGGTTAGTGGGTTAGGGTCACACTCAAATTCTTGATTTTGATTACTCTCGTATCTTTAGTCTAGTAGTTAAGGCATTTACAATCCGCATTGTTCTTGCTCTGGCAATCATGAACAAATGGTCTCTTCGCTAATTTGATATAAAAATACTTTCCTACATGGAATTTTAACCAAACCCGTTTATATGTCTCAACAACTTGGTTACATTGATCCACTATTACCAAATCATGTTTGCGTTTGAAGAAGGCATTATAAGGCCTCAAACAAGCCTCTCTTTCTTGGTTTCAAAATTTTTAGTTCGTTTCTTATAAGTATAAGATTCTCATGCAATCTTTATTTATAATTTATTTATTTATTACATCAAAATACTATATTTTCTAGTACTTTTATTTTTTGTTAATTCTAAAACGAAGATAGTATAATTAAATTAAATATGTTTGAGATTAAGTTCTATTTTTGTTCTATCGTGGGTTCATTATGAAGATGTTATTTTTTTATAAGTAGGTTTTATATAAAATAAATAAATAAATTGAATACTTTTAAAATAATTTGATTAAATATTAAACGATTCCCCTCACTACCATGTTAAACTTTTAGAATATTGTCTTAAGAAGGCTTTATATGGCTTAAAACAGGTTCCTCGGGCATGGTTTCAAAGGCTCAGTGACTTTCTACTTAGTATTGGTTTTCTATGCAGTAAATCTGACCCTTCTCTGTTTATTTTCATTCACGGATCCTCTATGCTGATGTATCTTCTTGTGTATGTTGATGATTTTATCCTTATAGGAAATTCTCAGAATCTCATCACCTCCTTTATTTCCCGTTTGTAACGAGAATTTGCTATTAAGGATATGGGAAAAACTTGGATAGTTTTTGGGCCTTGAGGTCACTTATACTTCACAAGGTATTTTTCTAAATCAGGCCAAATATGCTAGAGATATTTTGAAGCGGGCTGATCTTGAGGGCTAAGCCTGTTTTCACTCCTTTAGCGACGAGTTTTCAACTTGCTTCTACAGGCACACCATTTGATGATCCTACCTTACACAGATCTCTTGTTGGTGCTCTATAGTATCTTACTATAACTCGACCTGATATTTGCTTTGCTGTAAACCAGGTGAGTCAATTTCTGAATCAACCAACAATCAAGTATTTTCAAGCTGTGAAGAGGATTCTTAGATATGTCAAGAGTACTCTAGATTATGAGCTTTCTTTTTCTTCTTGTTCAACTCTTTCTTTGGTGGGTTATTCTGATGCTGATTGGGTTAGGTATCGAGAGACACGCCGATCCACCTATGATTACTGCATTTATCTTGATGAAAATCTTGTATCTTAGAGTGCTATGAAGCAACCTACTGTCTCACATTCCAGCTCTAAGTCTGAGTATAGAGCTCTTGGTAATACTGCTTCAAAATGGTTTCTATTACGCATCTACTCAAGGAGCTTCGAGTATCATCTTCACACTCTCCTGCTTTGTTATGTGACAACAATAACGCCATTTTTCTTAGTCAAAATTCAGTTGCACATAAACAAGCTAAGCACATCGATATTGACTATCATTTCATTCGTGAATTGGTGTCATCTAGAAAACTTATCACTCAGTTTATTCCATCTGAGCTCCAATTTGCTGATATTTTTACTAAGAGTCTTCCTCGGCCACTATTCGAGTTCTTCAGAAGCAAGTTTCGAGTGGAGTCTAACCCCATATCTCGCTTGAGGGAGATAATAGCAACAGATAATGTTCAATATTTACCTTAACTATAGAGATTTAGTCAATTGTATATTATGATAGAAGATTTGATTAGATATCTTAATTGTATATAAATACTCTAATGTAATAATAATTTTTCATTCAATGAAATCTTTATTTCATCCTATCATGGTATCAGCCTAACATACGATACCTAAACTCTACTCCAGATCTTCTTATTTTCTTCTCCCTTCTACTCTCTTCTCTACCAAATTCAATACTTAGTAGAAAATAGATGCTATTGTTACAAATCTTGCAGATGTTTTCTCAGTTGGTAGTCAAATTGATTCAATATCTGCTTCAACTTGGTATTTGGATATTGGGCCATCTGCTCATATGACGTCAAACATGGCTTCATTGGATTCTTCAATCCCATACACAAGTTCAGATTGTGTTATTATTGGTAATGGTGCTCTGATACCATGTTAAATGACCACATCATCTATCAACTTAAGCTTTTAGATGAGGTGGTCATTTAACATGGTATCAGAGCCACCACGACTTAGCAAAGGTCCCGGGTTCAAACCTCACCGCCATCCATTTATGAGAAAATTCCATATGCAAGGTTTGAGGCAAAAATTAACCTCGCCTGCATACCTCACCGCCACTCATTTGTGAGAAAATTTCACATGCAAAGCTTGAGGCAAAAATTAACCCCACCTGCATGTGAGGGGGCGTGTTAGAATAATTTGATTAAGTAGTAAATGATTCCTCTCACTACCCACTTAAGCTTTTAGATGAGGAGATTATTTAACAAATACTCTCAAAAGTTCTAAAATATTAAAAACTATATATTTTTTTTCTTCCTAAGTCTCAAAATTCTACATGCTTTTCATTTTTTTTCACTAAAAAATTATGCATACTTCTAAAATTAATAGCCTACACTATGTAAACATATTCACAACACCACGATATAATACCAAAATATCACCTACTTTATATGTTGTGAAACAAGTAGAAAAACACACTTGGATTCCTACTGTTAATCACTCAATGAACAAGAAAACACACTCAAATCACGTTTGCCGATTTGAATATGAAAAGCAATTGAATCAAAAACTATAAATGAAGGAACAACACTCAAAGGATTATAGTGGTTCGATCATGATGATCTACATCCACTTTCAAAGAAAATCGAGCACTCTTTCATTGATAGATATTTACACTTAATGAAGAAGATTAACTAACTCACTTGATCACTCATGGATCACTCACCCGATCAAGCAGAAGAAGATGATGAATGAAGCAGGTTGATTCCTTATGTACGTTGCTTCCCCCAACTCTTTCATGTCAAATTCTGATTTCAACATACTTTTGACTCTTTGAATGCCATCCATGGTATGACTTGCTATCAGCATGTCATCAACATACAGAAGCAGGTAAGTACACTGATTTCCCTCTTTCATGTAGTATACACAGCTATCATATGAGCTTCTAGCAAATCCACAGGCTGTTATGTATTGATCAAATCTCAAGTACCATTGTCTAGGACTTTGTTTGAGACCATATAGAGATTTTAAGCAAACAAGCCTTAGATTCTCTATTCTGAACATCAACACCCTCTGGGTTAGTCATAAAGATCAGTTCTTCTAATTCACCATGAAGAAAAGCAGTTGTTACATCCATTTGGTGAAGCTCAAGATCATACTGTGTTGTTAAGGATATTATGATCCTTATAGAGCAATGCTTAACTACAGGTGAGAATATCTCATTGTAATCCACTCCTTCTTTCTGTGAGAAACCTTTAGCTACAAGTCTAGCTCTATATCTTATTTTTCCATCTGGAATTGCTGAAAGCTTCCTTTTGAAAATCCATTTGCAGCCCACTAACTTTTGCTTCAGAGGTTTATTCACTATCTCCCATGTTCTAATTTTATCAAGGGACATTAGTTCTTCACTTATTGCAATGATCCACTGATCAGCATCAGGGATAGTTATTGCTTCCATGTAGCTCTTAGGTTCACTAGCTTCAATCTCAAAAGCTGTATACAGTGCATATGAAACCTGATCAGCTTGAATGTATCTAGCAGGAGGATTTTTTCCCTTCTTTGCCTATCCCTTGCTAGATGATATGTACTCAAATCAGTATTTTCCTTGTTAGTAGCTGATTTGTCATCTGCTGATTCAGAAATTTTATCACACTCTACCTCAGGCTCAATACTCTCATTTGATGTCACTGAAGTACTAACTTGCTCTAGTAATGGCATCTTTGTCTCATTAAAGATAACATTTATGCTGACCAGAAACTTATGACTTTCAAGACTCCATAGTTCGTAACCCTTTACACCAGATGGATATCCAACCATCACACACCTTATAGCTCTAGGCTCCAGCTTATCTTGTCTTATGTGTGCATAGGCAAGACAACCAACCACCCTTAGGTTGCTATAATCAACAGGTTTTCCTCTCCAGACTTGTTCAGGTGTTTTGAATTTCAATGGTGTTGAGGGACTTCTATTTATCAGATAAACTGCAGTAGACACTAGCTCACCCAAGAAGTTCTTTTGAAAACCTCCACTGCTCATCATACATCTCACCCTCTCTAGGATAGTTTGATTTAATCTTTCAGCTTCTCCATTTTGTTGTGGACTGGATGGGACAATTCTGTGCCTTTTTATCCCCTTTTGTTTACAGAAATTTTTGAACTCTTCAGAGAAATATTCTAGACCATTATCTGTCCTTAGCACTTTCAAAGTAAATCCAGTTGCATTTTCAAGCTCAGACAGCCATTCTTTAAACTTTGACATAACTTCATCCTTTGTTTTCAGGATGTATATCCAAGCTTTTCTTGAATAATCATCTATGAAGGAGATAAAATATTTACCCCCTCCCTTAGTCAGAGTCTTGGCTGGTCCCCATATGTCAAAGTGAACATAATCCAAGATTGATGTGGAGTTATGTTCACCTGCTCCAAACTTCATCCTCTTTGATTTCCCTAGAACACAATGCTCACACTGTTCTAGTTTAACTTCAGTTTCTCCATATAACAGATTTTGTTTTACTAGTTCTTGAAGCCCCCTTATACTTATGTGTGTTAATCTCCCATGCCATAGCAATGTACTATCTTGTTTTGCTACTGTTTGAGCATTAGCAGCAACAGTACTTCCACACAAAAAATACAGATCATGTTTCTTGATACCTTTCAAGAATACATCATTTCCCTTAGTAACAGTGAGGAGACCATTATTTGATTGAACACCGTATCCCATGGAATCAAGCTTACCAAGAGAGATTAAGTTTCTTCTTAAATCAGGGACATACCTTACATCATGAAGGATTTTTACTGAACCATCAGACAGTTCAAGTTTGATTGACCCTATTCCCTTGACTTTACATGTCTGATCATTATCAAGGAGTACTGATTCACCATTCTGTTGCTTGAATTCACTAAACCACTGCTTATTAGGGGACATGTGGAAAGTGCAGGCTGAATCAATTACCTATTCAGAGGCAACTTCTGATGCTGTTATTGTTAAAGCTTCAACAAACCTCATTCTTCTTGAGCTTGAGTTGTTTGATTTGCTTGCATTTGCTGATCTGTTTCCTTGCCTTTGTCAATCCCTTTTCCCTTTTCAGCCTTCCACTTGTAACAGTTTCTCCTCATATGCCCTGGAAGATGACAGTGATAGCACTTCCTCACTTTACCCTCTTTAGTTGATGATCTTTCTCCCTTGTTGTCTTGTTTATCACCATTATTTTGATCTTTCTTCTTCTTGTTATTTCTTTTGGATTGATTATTTTTCCTGACAACCAATCCTTCTCCACATGAGTTTGATGTACCCTCAGATGCAAGCTGCAACTGCCTTGACTTGAGTGCAAGAAGTACACTGTCAAACTTGACAGTGCCTTGATTTGCATACAACAATGTATCTTTGAAACTTTGAAATGATTTTGGAAGTGATGTCATCAGCATGAGGACCCTTTCTTCTTCAGAAATCTTAACATCAACACTTTCAAGATCATCCAAAATCTTAATGAATTCATCAACTTGACTTAGTATAGGCTTTTCATCACTTATCTTATATGCATGAATCTTTTCTCTGATATGCAACCTATTTGCTAATGTTTTCACCATATACAGAGACTCCAATTTATCCCAAACACCAATGGCAGTTGTTTCCTTAGCTACTTCCAGTAATGCCTTGTCTCCCAAACACAAAATTATTATAGAATGAGCTTTACGGAGTACCTCATCATCAACCTGTACTCTTGGAGGTCCTGTTGCTAATGGATCTTTGATGATTTCTGTCTTGATAGGTGGAGGCGGCTTCAATGCATCAATGAGCCCCTGCTATGACAAGATTGCCTTCATCTTGAGTTTCCAGAGGCTGAAATTCATTTTTTCAGAAAGCTTCTCAATATCAAAGCGGGTGGTGTTCATCTTCTTGGATTCAGCTTCGTTCGATTCCCACAGACGGCGCCAATTGTTGTGAAACAAGTAGAAAAAAAACACACTTGGATTCCTACTGTTAATCACTCAATGAAAAAGATAACACACTCAACTCACGTTTGCCGATTTGAATATGAAAAGCAATTGAATCAAAAACTATAAATGAAGGAACAACACTCAAAGGATTATAGTGGTTCGATCATGATGATCTACGTCCACTTTCAAAGGAAATCGAGCACTCTTTCATTGATAGATGTTTACACTTGATGAAGAAGACTAACTAACTCACTTGATCACTCATGGATCACTCACTCGATCAAGCAGAAGAAGATGATGAATGAAGCAGGTTGATTCCTTATGTAGGTGGGTGAGTTGGATTCGTTTCAGCTGCACGATTGATGCCTCAAGCTGTCCAATGAAGCTTTGACACATCAGCACCTCCCTAACAGAGTACTTAACAAACTAACTCCCCCAAATGCCCTTCAACCAGCTCACTAAACCACCACAACTGATCCTTAACCTCCAAGCTAACCCTCTTGCTGAGTGTGTACCCTTGCAGCCACTTGTACGTACAATTCTAACGTATAAACTCCAAGGAATACGTATATATTGTTTATACACCACCTGGCCAACTTGATACAACCGTTGCATGAAGATTAAGATCATGTTTTAGCCTCCTACTTCTAACATTATACATTTTATTAACTCATAGACCATTGCACACTTTTTATTATTAAATCATAAAAAATAACTCTCATTTATCCTATTTTATATACCTAAAAATAACTTTTCATAATATGAAACCACAAAATTACGATACACAAAAATACGAGCTCTATTTTTTAAGAAGAAAGATTTTAGTTTACATTAAAAAAAATACTAAGATTAATAAGAGGAATTCTCTTGTGAGATTATTATGTGTGTGATCAGGTGTGAGACAGACTCGCAAATTATTAAAATATAATTATGAGATAGACTCATAAATTATTGAAATATAATTATTATATAAGTAAAGTATGTTTATTAAAACTTAAATTTGTTTGTAATTAATTATATATTATCACACTAAATTATATTTCTATATATTATTTATTATAATTTAAAAAATATATTTTAACTATTAATAAATACACTTTAATTATACTAATAACAATTATATTTTAACATGTACTTTTTCAAATAGTAATAATTAATGGACGTAGTGTGTAATTGATTAGGTCCAAAAAAAAGGATAAAAAGACGTAGATATAAAGTGGGCCTAAAAGAGAAGTAAATATAGAGGTGTTAGTTTGATTGGGAAAAGCCATTTTGTTTGTGGGGAAAATTTTAGTGGGAGGGTCCACCTACACCTGCACCTTTCCAAAATTCTAATGATCTAATTAAATCACCCCGTTATAATTATTCATTTTTTACCAACTTTTATTAATTCTATTTTCCTATTTATTCATTTAAATTTATTTCAATCTTGTTTTTTTTTTATTACATGTATATGCATGCAAGTACAATATTGTATTAGTAATGGATGAATTATCACCATCATTAGAAGTGTGTCCAAATCAATTAGCGGATTAAGTGATTGTTAGTCATTGAAATCTGTTAAAATAATTTGAAAGAAAAACATTAACTATTAAAGTTTTGAATTTTCTAGATGTCCACCTCCTACTAGGTAAAATATAATTATTTTTTGAGCTTATAAAATACAATCGTATCAATTTTTCTTATTCATTTTGCAGTATCTTGTGAGACGATTTTTTTATAACGGTTGTGAGACAGATTGACTTATTATTAAAGTATGTTATTATATAAGTAAAATATGTTTATTTGTAGTTAAAGTATGTGAATAATGAATCATATTATGACACCCAAAAATCATACTTTAATTCATTATTTATTATACTTTAAAAACATAATTTAACAATCATTAAGCATACTTTATCTATATAATATGCATATTATACATGTCATATATATATATATATATATATATATATATATATATATATATATATATATATATATATATATATATAATGTCTCAAAGAGGGTTTGTAAAAAATTAATACAAAATAACAAACTTATTTTTATTTTTTTTGAAGAAAAGGTAAAGATAACATGATGAATTTTAACACAATACTCTTTAATCTATAAATTAATATGAGAAAAACAAAAAACAAAAAAACAAATGAGTGTGTTTGAGAGGGAATACTGCTCAACGAATAACACAATAGTTGTACTTTGTTCCTTCTATTTTTATGGACATGTTATTAAATGTAAAGTATGAAATGAAAATGATTTTACATTACAAATAGTAATAAGGGTTTCTCACACACATATACACACTATAAAAGCAAAATTGGAAATATTATTAATAATTTTGAATTTTAAAAACTATACATACTAATGTTTGAAAATCTATATTTGAATTTTAAAATTACTCTAATATACAATTAGAAATTCTATTAATTTTAACTCTTCCAATTTTATACATTCACTTTTTTTAATTAATATTATTTCTTTCACCTTTTATTTTCTCCCTTATACTCTCTCCGTTCCACGTTAACGTTGATGTTTGCTTCTTGCACGGAGCTTAAGATATATAATATTTTAATGTGTAGTGAAGTAAGAGAAATAATATTTAATGTAAAGTGGATAGTTGCATTAATATTGTGTGTGAGTCTATATGGATAAACAAATTGTTTTGTGTGGACCAAATTTCATAAAAAAATAAATGTAAACCTTAATTTGGGATATCCCAAAATAGAAAACAAAAACTTTAACGCTGATAGCTGATAGAGAGATAGTACTTTAATACTCTCTTACCCATCACTACCTATTTCTGATACATTAATTTGATATGATATTAAAATTTATCACATCAAATATCTACAACATAAAACAAATAGTATTTTTTACGTATCACCATATCTCTAATATCATACCAAAGATCTAATGTTTTGTAGATTATTATTGTTATTTATAGTTTTCAAAATGTACATAAACAATAAACCTCAAATAAATACTCTTAATTGTTGAGTGAGTTTTTTTTTTCCACCCGTACTTATCATAAGTCTATACAGTCAAGTTGTTTCATTTTATCTGAATTAAAATGACATTAACAAATTATAAGATGAAAAATAAAATCTATGAAGATAAAATAATAATGTTATAACATTTTCATTCAATCAAAACAATTAATTTAATCTGAGAAAATGTTTAGAAAAAAGTTTTAAAAAATAAAGGATAAAACTTTACTTAAAATAAAAGGCTAATTATAGTGTGCACCGGGGTGCACCCTAAGATAGGGTGCACCCATATACAAATATAAACAAAAACATGTATAATTATGAGCAAAAATGTATACAATTTAATTGTTAGTTTTTTAATGAAAAATTGAGTGTAAAAAAATACAATTATTAAAAAACATGTATATACACTATTGAATAAAAAGTTATACACATATGGATGTCAGTTTTTTTAATGAAAAACTTAATGTGAAAAAAGTATACAATTATTACAAAAACACGTATACAAAATAGAATAATACGCTCAAAATAAAAAGGGTTAATTGCAAAAAAAATCAAGAATTTTGCTTCTATTGTAAATTAATCTCCACTTTTGAGAAATTGCAAAAAAAAATCACAACATTTAAGTATTGTTGCAAAAAAAACTTAAATTTGTGACTAATAGTAGAGTTTTTTTTTTTTTTTTTTGCAACAATACTTAAAGGTTGTGGTTTTTTTTGTAATTTCTCAAAAGTGAGGATTAATTTGTAGGAGTAAAGTTCGTGGTTTTTTTTTAATTAACCCAAATAAAAATTGTTTCGAAACAAAGTCTTTTTTTAAACCAATGAATTAAAGTGCGTATATTAAATGAAATAAGAAAAAAAGTTACTATAAGAATGTTATTCAGAGTATTACCCGTACGACGAATAAGAAGAATGGAATAAGCATTATAGTGTGTTTGAGGAGGTCGACCGTCCAATGCGCTTCATAGTCTTCACTACGGGTCAAAACTTTGAGTCTAACTTGTCGGGTGGGTCAAGTTTTTAATAATAATTCAAATGATGTGAATGTACAGTTTTCCAAGTCGTCGACTCCATAATTAAATCTTAACAAGAAAATTTCTGTATTCCAAATTAAAAAAATTAAATTAAATTAAGGACTATACTTGTAAGACGAATTTATGTAAAATTGGTCGTGAGACAAATTGACTCAATATTAAAATATATTTATTATAGTAAGTAAAATATATTTATTTATTCATAATACTCAAAATATGTTTATGATGTATCATATTATACACCTCTTGATAATCGATTTTTAATGGATGGGGTGAGTGTTTAATTTGGCTGTAATATAGTTTAATTGACTAATCAAACATAATGTAGAGAGAAAACATGAAAGAAAAGAACACAATAATTCCTCCCACGTGTGTGGAAGTTAAAGTGGAGAGGTTTTTTTTTTCTATGTATAGTATGAGATAATTCTCTCATTTACAGTATGGAGAAGGTGTGCTGAGTAAATGTCGATGGTGAAGAGGACGATGAAGATATGTTTGTTACATCGGGGAGAGCCCCCTATTATATAGGTGTGGTGAGATGAGATGAGCTTACCATTCTAGCAATAAATGCTCTAAACTTGTAACCTGCAGAAATTGAATACTCTAGGCTTGAGAAATGTGAAAGCTTGCTTTGTAAGAGGGGAAAGCTTGCAATTATACATTAAGAAGTAGGAAAGTCTGACCAAGAGGTGACATCCAACTTGACAGGTTATATACCAGCCTTCCTGAGGTCCCCAATTTCAGGAGACCTCGGCAAGGAAACCTCGGCTTATGTAGGGAAAACTCGGCTTCGGCAGGAAGACCTCGGCTGGACGGACTCGGCTTCGGCAGGATGGACCTCGGCTGGACGAACCTCGACTTCGGCAGGAAGCTCGGCATATCAGATTCAGGGGACATTCATCATTGTCCTGTATGTTATGTGGTGACTTAGGTGTTGACCACGTATCACAACACCTTGTAATCATATTTTAATGTATCATTCATCATATTTTAGAAAAATATACTTTAATCATCAATAATCATACTCTATCTATAAAACATTCATATATTAATAAGTCTCATATAATTATCATCTTATAAGTTACTTTATTTTAAATTAATATGTGTTAAATTAATATATATGTGATGAATGTGTACAATAAACCCACTTATGATAATAGTTCTTTCTTCTTTTTACATTTTTACTAACAAATTTTAAGAAAAATGTTGTTCAAAATTACTCATATAATTTAGTATTAAGGGAATCAGTGTTGTTCAAAATTAATATAGCTGCAAAGAACCGACTAGTCTGCCTCAACAGATAAATCAGAAATTAAAAAACAACAAAGCAATTGTATCAAGAACTGTTATTTTCTTGCATATTATTCTGAATGACATATAATAGAAACTAAGCCATTTTGTATGAGTTATAATTTGTGACAAAAAAAAATATAATAATAAAAAAAATATACTGTACTCAAATGATACTTTTTAATTCAGTTTTTTTTTTTAAATCTTATTGTATGAGTTTTTTTTACTATCATTTGTCATTTAAATAAGCATGTTTCCTGAACCAGGGGAACAAGTTATTTCCTCAACACATTTAAACTCATATTTTTAGGGTAAATTATTGATGGAGTAACATATTTAATCATGACTTAGGTTTATTTTTAATCTTGTATCTACTTTATCCCCTGATATGACAGATTTGCAGAAAAAGACCCAAAAATAAATACTACAACAAATTAATGAGTTGAGGTAGGGTCGTCTTCATGCTAGATCCTATCTCTTCAACCCAATTTTATTGCTTTTGAAAAATCGTTTTCAATCTAACTCTTTGAGGTGATGTTTGGTTTAGAATTATGTGGGATTTGAAAATCATGAATAATATGTTTTATGTTTATTTTGGATTTTGAGTAGGGTAGGTTTTAACTTTATGTCAAATCAATATATTAATTTATTTAAAAAATTAAATGAGAGAGGAGAGATAAAGAGATATAGTGTATTAATTGAAGAGAGAAAATGTAGTAAGTATATATAGAGAATGTTTTTAAATTTTGGATGTGGGTTTTGGAAAACCAAAACCTGAATTTAAAATTCGAAAACGAACATAACCTAAGTATTTCTTAATTTTTATATTTACACTATGATATTTCCATTTGTCTCATGAATGATTCACATATAATAAGAAATAGAATTTCAATTTAAAACTTTTAAATTATATTTTAGTTTTAAATTTGTCATAATTTTTAACATACATAATATACTCCACTTTGTATTATTTATTATAAAATGAATATCAAATTACTAAAATTGAGCATAGAAAATACTTCCTCCGTCTTATCCTAATAGTTACATATTTCCTTTTTAGGTGTCTCATCCTAATAGTTACATTTTCCTTTTTGGTATATGGGAACAACACAAAATAATTCAAATATAATCACGGGACCCAACTACAATACTAATACAACTATCCACTATACATTAAAATATTATTTCTCTCACCTCAATACACATTAAAATACTATTCTATACTCTTTAATCCCCATACAAAAAGCAAACGTAACTATTAGAATGGAACGAAATGAATATTTCTTTTTTCTTCTAAAATAATATAAAACAAAACAGTAAACGTGAACGATAATATTGTCAACGGGGATAGTATAATTTTATAACAAATTTTTTGTAGATCATTAAGAGTTCGTAGGACTAGTATTAAAATTTTCCTTATCATTTACTCCCTCCGTCCCATTATAGTTGGTATAATTTTTTTTTGCACGGAGATTAAGGAATATAATAATTTAATGTAAAGTGAAGTGAGAGAAATAATATTTAATGTGTAGTGGGTAGTTGTATTAGAGGTGATATGTAGGCCCATGAGAGTAGATTAATTGTTTTTATGTGGGTCCCATGTATTAAAAAGAAAATGTGTCAACTTTAGTGGGACAAACCAAAAAGGAAAATGTATCAACTTCTATGGGACGGAGGGAGTATCATGTAACAAAATAATTATATTGCATGTATATGATTTTTTTTATATATAATCATTTTTATCTCATTTACGAAACTTATTTTATTACATGATCCCACACCAAACTTGCTACAATGAAGTAAATGCATGAGTACATAATTAGAAATGTAGTTGGGAACTTGAAATCACATTCTTTCAGACATTAAATCAGTTTCAAACAAAAATGTATAGTATGCAATATGTGAGCTACATTATTTGGTGCTGCAATTTAGATTGAACTAATGTTGATAGTGAAAATAAACGTATTTTAGTGTCCAATTTAACATCTTTTTGATGAGAATTGTTGTTATATATTTGCACAAGTATCTTATATTCAATATTATTGAGAAAAATGTGCACTTGAGGTATTTTATTGTATTTTAGGTAGAAAAAGGATCAAAAGTGCCAAGTTGGAGAAAAGGTACAATTTGTGCAAGAATACTGAAAAACGCACGTCCAACTTGTGTGATTTTTTTGTATTTTTTAGAGCTCTGAATTTAAATTGCGATATATGATTGGAAAGCCACATAAGAGAGGGTCGTTTTGGCATAAAGAATACCTCAATTAGATTTCAAACGAGAAAGTTATGATCAAAGTGGTGACGTCGTGCAAGCTGTGCCGAACAGAACGGCTGTGCCACGTTTCATGGCTTGTTATACACTCAAATGTTGGATTTTCTATGAGTTCTTTATATGGATAGAAATCTAAGGAAAAGAGAATCGCATGAGCGCAAGAATTACGCAAATCAAAGGTCGGATGTGGAAGTTATGTGCAAAACGGTGAGACGGCGCAAGGTTGTTCGACCAGTGGAGGTTGTTCGACCAGAATCTGCATGGTCGAACGGGAGGAGTCTGGTCGAACAAAATGTGCAAAAACTTACAGAAGTGTTGTTCGACCAGCAGGTCTTGCTCAACCAAGGAAGGTTTGGTCGAACAGAATTGCATTTGTGATATTTTTGGTAATTCTGGGTTTCCTCAGCCAAATTTGACGTATGTCTCAAGAAAAAGCTCATCCAAGGCCCAGAAGAAGAGCTTACAAGAATAAAAGGGGGTGTAAATCACATCATATTGGGGAGATTAGATTAAATTAGAGAGAGACCACAACAATACTACACCCCACAAGGGGGGATCACCCCCCTGTTGGATTGTATACTAAAAGTCTAGCTTTAGTATGAACAATGTCATAACAATATTTGAAATGAGAATCATTGATCAAATGATTGCATCTTATAATTTATTTTATATGCATGATGCAATAGTCCATTTACTTTATATTGTAGATAATATGTTGTGCAACAACACGCAGAAGATCATATTATCGGTTTCCTTGTAAAGTATAAACAGATGCTCACAACTGAGATAGACGGGGACTCTCTATCGGTATGGTTGTAGTGTGGTTTGGTATTAGCTTGTCTTGGCTATAGAATCACATTAGTGCACTTGTGTGTATTGAGCAGGACCACCTGAGATCGTTCTTCTTATACTGACTATATAGTAGAACTTGATCTCTGTTATTATGGAAGTTCGTGCTCTTAATCCCTATACAATAATCTCGACACGTAGGGCAGTATGTATTTCTTTGATTCATCAATGGGTGAGATTTATACGTATTAAATCAACAAACTCGGTGAGTTGGGAAGTAGTGCTGTATCTATGGTGTGCTGTTGATTGTAGAAGGAATCCATGTCCGTTATAGGTTGATGATGTCCCCTTGAGGAGCTCATAAGGTTTATCATGTAAATCTTTCAAGTGGATTAATTTCCGGCATGATAATAAGGTTGAGTGGTACTACTCTCGGATGAGATATTAATTAATTTGAGTTGTCAGTAACTTAATTAATTAATGGGCATTGTATATCTTAAACATGGGGAGACAGTCGGGCTTATAATAAGAAGGAGCCCAGAACATAATTTTGGGATTGGACGGGTAGTGCAGTAATAATATTTTAGTGGACTATATTATTATTATTGGATTTAATTAAAAGCTTTGGGCTAAGCTTGGTTAATTAAATTCAATTGAGGCCCAGCCTAATTTCTCCTCCTGGTCCCTGCTGTAGCCCAAGTATATAAGTCATCTCAGTTCCTGTTAAACCTAAGTCTGTGCCTCTTTTGACACACGAGAGAGAACAGAGAGCAGATTGAGAGAACTCTGGGGATTGTTGACCACTCAACACCAGAGTTGACTTTGGGACATACGGTAGAAGATCAGAGGTGTTCTACACTGCAGTTCATCCTCTACATCAACCCAGAAGTACGGTAAACACGTTTTATGCTTCCGCTGATTTTGTTTACCTGTTTATCCTAACGATCACGTTGAATCACACGATCCAATTGCCAACAAATGGTATCAGAGCGTTGGTTTCGTAGTGAAACGTGAGACATTGGGTAGGGTTTACATGCTATACGTGTATTACTTGTCGTATAGAAAGCATGAATTAGGATTTGAATAATTCTGTATTATTTGTGAAATCCTATGTATATGATTATCGAAGTGAAAGCATGAGATTAGGGATTATATTTGTGTGATTTTCCTATGTGCTTGTCGATGGTTTTGACTGTATATTACAAGAAATCTTGCTTATCACACACACAACCCACGACTGTATGATGTTGGTGGAGGCGAGATCGATTGTTCACAGCCCTATGGTTGTCGGTCCAATGTTGAGAAGAAAGGCTGACTGTTGGGTATTAGAAGAACGTCAGTCAGTCAGAATAGAACCGATGCGGCTGCAAGGCTGTATTGTACCGGCGGTAGGCTGTTTCCGGCACAATCAGAACCAGACAGCGTCGGCTATCCTACGGCTTCTTATAGGGAAGCGTGATGTTGCCGCTGGTGGTCGGGTTGTTTCCACGTTGCGATAACAAAGGAAGGGCATTCGACTGCGTCGCTGTCAGACGGAGAGGATGAATCCGGGTGTGATTCGCCGGTGGGGTTGCTGGCGGTATATCGAGCGGCCCAGGGTAGATTCCGAGAGGGTCTTAGAGAATTCTGGGGGTGAGAAAGGTTTCTTTCGGTCGTATTAGCAGCGCCTGGAATGAGCTGGAGGCAGGTTTCGGTCGCGTTTGAGACACGTTCCGTCGCATCTGAGGCGTGTTCCGGGCAAATTGGTGGTGGCCTCGAGCGAAGCAGCGGCGAGCAGCGTCAGATGGCGACAAGGCGGGCGGCGGCGCTGTTGCTCAGCGGGCGACAGCGGCTGCTTGTTTCACTGGTGATGGCTGGCGTGTGCGAGCAGCAGCCGGGTGCTGCTGGCGGCTGGCAGCATGGCGACTCCGCTGGGCTAATGTGCGCAGCTGCCGGGAGAAGATCGATGGTGGTGTCTGATCGGCTGGCAGGGCGCCGTCGTGGATGGTGGTGCGAATCTGGTTGGGACGCCGGGTGTCTTCTGGGCGTGATGGAAGGAGGGCGCGGGTGGCGGCAGTCGTCGGTGACAGCGCGATGGTTCCGGAGAGCTGGGCAGCGAGGAAACAAGGCGGCTGTCGGCGCGGCTCGATTCCGGTGGCTGTCCGCCAGTTGATGCGCCGCTGCAGCTGGTGTATGGAAGGACTGCTTGCGGCTGCTTCTTTAGGGCAAGGGATGGTTTGGGCTTGATGCTTTGCTCCCTGTTGGGCCCATTTTTTATTAAAATGGTTGTTGGGCCCAATTCAGTAATTAAATAAAAGGCTGCTCATTTTTTAATTTGGTTTTGGGCTGTTGGACCCAAATTTTATTAAAATGGAAATGGGCTGCTGGGCTATTTTTATTATTGCTGGATTTAAATTAATTGTGGAGTTGATGTTGGGCCAGGTTAAATATTGGGCTAGACCTTAATGCATTAATTGGCAGGGTAAATGGGCTTAATTATTTAATTAATGGGCTGCTCATTTTATACTAATGATATGTGGGTCAGCTGGGCCTATTTAATTGATCCAACATATTATGCAATTAATTTTGTTATATAATTGGTTTAATTATTTTAATTGGCAATTAATTGTTATATATGAAAGGCATGTTCTATGTGATTTATTTATTTAAATTGCTGTTAATAGAAGCATGTCTTAGTTGTATATTTTATTCTGGAATATTATATGCATGTTATAAACCCTCGGTAATTAAATAACTAAGTGGGAGAGGGGATTGATAATAAATTCCCGCGACCTCCATTATTGGTTTGTTAGCAATGTGAATAGACTTGCGCGTCGGCATTAGAGCCTTCCTCCCCATCGGATGAGTTTATTCATGGATTGCTGGAACAGACTTCATTAAATAATTACGTTTGTAATGTGAAGCATATGAACTTGCGCGTTGGCATAGACCTTCCTCCCTATCGGATGAGTTTATATGCGGTTCACTGGTACAAACTTGTAATTGATGACTGTAGGAAGTTATCCGAGCGCGTGTGTACTTCTCCATCTGTAAGGCACACAAGCTTGGGCCGCGGACTTGGGGTCAAATAATGGTGTACACTTAGATGTAAATAATAAGTATCCTCCCCATCGGAGTCACTGCTTTTATTTGCATGGCTAAAGAGGAACCGACTATTAATTATTTTGTCATAAAGTGAGGTTGACAAATGAAATTAATGGGTTAAACCTTCTCTTGTAAATGTTCGGGTTTGTAAACGTCCACACTATCGTGGCTTGCAGACTCACGGTGCTTGAGATGTCGGTGAATTTTATTTTATATTGTTTTGAGGGAATCGATATAAAAGAATAAAATTCGAAGATTTGATCGGTAAATTTATTTGTGATTCTCTTAATTTCGAATGGTTTTATTTCACTAATTGTTAACTAAAAGACATTATATTTACTTGTCCAAATTAGATGATTAGAAAAGAATCTTGGTTTTGAAAATTACTGCTTAAGAAAATACATGTGTATTCTCACAAAGGACGTTTCATGATGCCTATTAAAGTCTCTAGTGAAGATATGAGAGGTTCATAGAAATATGATGATCTCATGTAACTCTTCGGATACTTGAGTAAATTAAAAGGCAGAAGATCATGGTCGAATTGATGAATGAATTGGAAAAGCTTGGAATAGAAATTGAAAGGGAAACCTAAATTAATTTATTCTTCACAATTTGCCTGGATGTTTTGAGCAAGTTCTACCTGAAATACGAGAAGTTGTATATGGTGGAAAACTTCTAACAAAACATGTGGCAAAGGAAAGCCATTTTTCATCATGATGTGAACAAGTTTAATATCTTATTTACTAATGGTTTAAACATGATTAGTGATGGCATCTACTGACACGAAGTATGTAGATACTGAAATTACTAAATGTTTATCACTAAGTAAGAATAAGATTGTTAATAACATGGTAAAACTACAAAGGTAGTGGCTATTGCAGTGGGAGTTGTTTATTTATCTCATGATAAGAATAAACGATTGATTATGAGGAATTGTCTTTACGTAGTTTTATAGAAAGAATTTAATTTCGGTTTCTATGCATTAACGGATGGATACTTCATTTCATTTAAATGACATGGTTATAGTAATGAGGAATGAGGCTATAATCCGTTAAAGTACGTTGGTGGATAAAAAGTATACTCTTGAATCATGTACATCCCACAGATGTAATAAATAGTAATTAAATAATGCATCTTCTAATATAAGTAAGAGAAAGGAACCTTCGGAAATGAACTAAACATACATTTGGCGTCTATGACTAATTCATTTTACTTAAGTAGGATTCAAAAGTTGATAGCCGATAGACCGTAAGGTTTATCTGAAGTGGAAACTATCGGACTTGCGAGTCTTGCTTGGAAGTAAAAATGATTAACTGCCTTTTCAAGGCTGTGGGGTGTAGAGCCAAAGATATATATGTTGGAATTAGTTCATTCTGATTCAAGCGAACCTAATATTATCCAGGCGAGAGGTGGTTATGAATATTCGAAAATTATTCTGGAAACCAATATATTTATATGATGCACTGCATGTCTAAGTTCTTTGATTAATTCAAGAATTGCAAGGCTGGTACAGTGAAGCGTCATGGAAAATATATTAAGTCATTACGATTTAATCGTGATGGTGAATACCTCTTAGGATAGTTAGGAGCTATTAATCAGAGGTTGAGATTAAATCTCAAATTGTCTACACCGGGCATGCCCCAGCTGAATGGTGTGGAGGAAAGAAGGAATAAGGATCTTATGGTTATGATTAGATAGATGATGAATTATTTGGAATAATTAAAATTCATTTTATGGATATGCCCTAGAAACAGTAATTCGTGAAACGTTTGTCTGTATATGGGATATCCTTGAAAAATGGAGGGTGATTTATTTAGTTCAAAAGATCGAAGGGTAATTGTTAACACAATAACTAGATTTTTGGAAAAAGGACTATGTAATAAATCACAAACCCATGTGTAAATTATTCTAAAGCAAGTGAGAGGAAAACACAAAGTGTAAGTACCAAGTGTACAAGAGGATATACCACAAGGTAAACTGCAACACGTGTCACGTCTGATACATAATTACATGTAGTGCCTTGTCGTAGTGGGAGGGTTGCATGACAACCCATAAGTATATGTTTTGGGAGAGTCGTGAGACTTGATCCCTAGTGAACATGGTATTATCCCACGGATACGACATAGCACTACAAGATTAAAATGCAGAATCTTAGTAAGTTGCAATGTATGTTGAAATAGAATCTACGGATTCTAAATTAAGTCTGGAGCGTGAAGGATCACTAAAATGGTGTAAAAGCCATTGCAAGTAGTCATAGGAAATAAAAGAGGATCATACAGAAAGGTGAAAACCTTGGAAGCAAAGCTTGTTGTGAAAAGGTGTACTCAGAAAGAAATGGTTCGATTATGAGGAAACATGTTCGCTGGTAGCTATGCTTATATTGATCCGGATTATTTTATTTATTGCTGTTATGAGGAACAGCAAATAGATGTCAAGACAGATTTCCTGATTGGAAGTCTTGAGGAAAACATCTATGTGAAGCGACCAGAGTAATTCATTGCAAAATACTAATAGCATTTTGATAGTAAGCTTAAAAATGTCCAGCGATAGACTAAAGCAAGCTTTAAGATCGTGAAGCATCTGTTTTGATTAGGTAATCCAGTGGCATGGATTTAAATCAATGAGCGGATGAGTCTTGTGTATTGTGAAGAGTGACGGAAACGTGGTGGTATTTTTTGTACTATACGTAGATAGTATCTTGCTCATTGGAGACAATGAAAGAGTATTATCGGGCGTATGGGTACGGTTAATAAAGCGGTAGAGATGAATGACTTAAGAAAGGCAAAATATATCATTTTAATCACGGTAATACGGATCACAAGAAAGGATGTTATGCTTATCTCAAGTTTCATAAAATGATACAGTCCATACTCGTTTAGCATGTAAATTTATCTAAGTGAATGTGTCTTTGAGACACAAGAAGAAGATAAAAAGGATGAAAGCAGTTCCTTATGCTTCGGCGAATAAGGAAGCTAAATCTAAGGAATGCTATGAACGATGTTGGATATCTGTTTTGCTGAATGCATGAACAGAGGGTATCAACGTAACCCGGAACAAGAATGATGAACTGTGGTAAGACATTTATAAAGTGCCTGAGAAGGACTGGAAATTATATGTGGACTTACTGGACAGATTCACTGCTTCTTGTGGATTACGTAGATTCGAATTTTTTAGTCAGATTGGACGGCAGTAAATTCACCTCAAAGGTTATGTGTTTAATCTTAGGAAGTAGAGTCATAATGTGGAGGAGTGTTATATAAAAATATATTTCAAACTCCGGACTCCATCATGGAAAGATGATAAATTGGAGCCTATGAGGCAGCCAAAGTATTTATATGACTCTAGAAACTTCATGATGGACTTTGAAGTGTTTCTAAGTTTGCCCAAGGTAATCACAATTTACATTGATGATATTGGTGCAGTTGCAAACTTGAAGAAATCACAAGTCCATAAGGCAATTAAACACATGGAGCGCGAGTACTACCTGTTACGAGAAATCGTATGATGAGGGGAAGGTTGTTGTCGCCTAGATTGCATCGGATGATGACCTAGTAAACCATTTACAAGGACCTTAAGGCGAGAGCTTTTAATGGTCGTGTAAGTGGGAGTAGGAATCAGATGTATGGCAGAAGACATGACAGCATAGTCTTTTAGTATAAGTGGGAGATTATTGGATTGTATACTAAAAGTCTAGCTTTAGTATGAACAATGTCATAACAATATTTGAAATGAGAATCATTGATCAAATGATTGCATCTTATAATTTATTTTATATGCATGATGCAATAGTCCATTTACTTTATATTGTAGATAATATGTTGTGCGACAACACGCAGAAGATCATATTATCGGTTTCCATATAAAGTATAAACAGATGCTCACAACTGAGATAGACGGGGACTCTCTATCGGTATGGTTATAGTGTGGTTTGGTATTAGCTTGTCTTGGCTATAGAATCACATTAGTGCACTTGTGTGTATTGAGCAGGACCACCTGAGATCGTTCTTCTTATACTGACTATATAGTAGAACTTGATCTCTGTTATTATGGAAGTTCGTGCTCTTAATCCCTATACAATAACCTCGACACGTAGGGCAGTATGTATTTCTTTGATTCATCAATGGGTGAGATTTATACGTATTAAATCAACAAACTCGGTGAGTTGGGAAGTAGTGCTGTATCTATGGTGTGCTGTTGATTGTAGAAGGAATCCATGTCCGTTATAGATTGATGATGTCCCCTTGAGGAGCTCATAAGGTTTATCATGTAAATCTTGCAAGTGGATTAATTTCCGGCATGATAATAAGGTTGAGTGGTACTACTCTCGGATGAGATATTAATTAATTTGAGTTGTCAGTAACTTAATTAATTAATGGGCATTGTATATCTTAAACATGGGGAGACAGTCGGGCTTATAATAAGAAGGAGCCCAGAACATAATTTTGGGATTGGACGGGTAGTGCAGTAATAATATTTTAGTGGACTATATTATTATTATTGGATTTAATTAAAAGCTTTGGGCTAAGCTTGGTTAATTAAATTCAATTGAGGCCCAGCCCAATTTCTCCTCCTGGTCCCTGCTGTAGCCCAAGTATATAAGTCATCTCAGTTCCTGTTAAACCTAAGTCTGTGCCTCTTTTGACACACGGGAGAGAACATAGAGCAGATTGAGAGAACTCTGGGGATTGTTGACCACTCAACACCAGAGTTGACTTTGGGACATACGGTAGAAGATCAGAGGTGTTCTACACTGCAGTTCATCCTCTACATCAACCCAGAAGTACGGTAAACACGTTTTATGCTTCCGCTGATTTTGTTTACCTGTTTATCCTAACGATCACGTTGAACCACACGATCCAATTGCCAACACCCCCAACCATCATCCACATCCTTTCCTCCATCCATCCATCACTTTGAAGATTTGTTTGTGGAATCAAGAGGAGAACCAAGAGGAGGATTCAAGACGGAGAAGGACGCGATGACTCCCGCATCTAGGGTTTTATTTGTTTCCTAATTTATCTTGTATTTTCCAGACATATAGGTAAGATCTATCCAACCCCCATGATTGTTCTTCGCAACATCATGGGCTAGAACCGTTTTGGTAGATTTAGGGTTTATGAAGGTTTTATGAATTAATTAAACTCTCTTGTGTGTTCTCCGTACAACACCACTTGTGGATTTATTTTATATATGATTATGCTTTCTTAATCCATATTCACTGTCGTTTTGTGGATCTTCAATTGGTATATAGAGTCTGAATATATATCTTGGTTGTAGATTGAGTGCGTTCACCGCTGAACATGATTCCATGTTATGATTCTAAGTGAGGGGACTCCGAAGCTTCATTTGAACTATCATATATAAATACTTATTAATTGAATTGAATTCAGGTTAGTAAGTAGGATAAAGAGGTTAATTTTATAGTACCTATAAAGGAAGATCATATCGGGTTAGAGTACCAATTGGCCAGGAAAATAATTGATACTGATAGTACCTAGAAAGGGGGAGTGAAATTATATCTCTTGCTCCGAGGTTATTCACACGTGTTACACGTATATTTACTTATATCTATAGAGTAGATTTGCATGGTTTAGTGATGTGTCCATAGTCCACAAGGCAGAGTCAACCTGCACTTGAGAGGGAAGTTAAGTAGTAAAACTGGATTACCCTAGAGTTACCTATTCTCCTACTTGATCCACTTTCGCATTCTTCCAGTGTTATTTATTTTATTTGTTATTTAAATTAATTTTTTAGTAATTTAATAATCCAATACTCAACTGTAGGGGTGGGAAAAAATACCGAAAACTCGGTATACCGCGCTCGCCGTATCGAAAAATGTCGAAAAATATCAAAAATTCAACATACCGAAATTTTCGAGATGGTATGGTTGCCGTACCGATAATTTCGGTACGGTATCGGTATAGGATATTAAAATTTTTGGTATTTCGGTATACCGAAATTATTTTCGGTATTTTGGTATTTCGGTATCGGTATACCGATACCGATATACCGAAAATTTTATACTCCCTCCATCCCACGTATTTTTACCCACTTTCCATTTTGGGGTGTCCCACGTATTTTTACCCATTCCATTTTTGGCAAAAATACATAATATTTTATTACCTACTTTTTACAATCCCAACAACTTTAATTACTTTTTTACACTTTATTCATCATTCCCAATAACTTTATTCACTTTTTCTTTTTAAATTACTAATTTATCCCTACTTTCTCTTACATTATATATTAAAAAAATAAAACATCTTAATCTCCGTGCCCGTACAAACGGGTAAAAATACCCGGGACGGAGGGAGTATAATTTTTTTTTAAATTTAATTATACATAATACAATATTTAAGTATATTTTATATTATAAATATATTTAAATTATTTTTATTTTATTATGTATTACGTTTATTCATATATTTTTTTAAAATTTAAAATAAGCTCTAATTAAAATAAATAAAAATATAATACACATCTAAATAAAAATATAGGAGTATAAAAATATAATAATAAAAAATTTATTATTTAATCATGAATAAATTAAAAACAACATAAGTATAATGTTTGAGAAATTTAATTATTTTGAAATATTTTTATATTAATTTTAGATTAGAATATTTTTAATTTAATTTTATCGGTAAATTGATATTTTTCGGTATGTTGAATTTTCGGTATGAAACGGTATGTCAATATTTCGGTATTAATTGGTATTTACCGAAAAATCGGTATGGTGTAAATTTCGGTACGATATCGGTATCCGATTTAATTTACCAAAATTTTGGTATACCGATTTCGGTATACCAAAAAATCGGTATACCGAAATTACGGTATCGGTATCGGTATGGATTTTTCCATACCGAAATTTTCGGTATGGTATCGATACGGTATCTGTATTTTTGGTATACCGATATTACCCACCCCTACTCAACTGTTATTGCCTTTTGTCTTAATTAATTTAGATAATAATTAAATTGATAATACGCCGTCCTTTGGGTTCAATATTTAACTTGATCGCTTGATTAAGCTGCAATTGATATCCTTAATACTTGGGGATTAATTTTGCGTGAAAAGAAAACTCGCATCACCTAACTGCGCAAAAAGTTCAACTAATCATAGAGGTGACATCTTGTATTAATGATTAAGAATTGAATTTTATTGTCACAATACGTGAACAACCTTTTAAAACGAGGGAGTTCTTTGTGTACAATGGATAATATAATACTTCCTCCATCCACCGGAAATGTATATATTTTGCTATTTTGGGTGTCCGCACCAAAAGTATACATTTCCCTTTTTAAACACATGGAACTAGACATGTACAAAAAAACCGAAACCGGCGGTTCGAATCGGGAAACCGCCGATTTTAACCGGAACCGGAACCGCCGGTTCCAGAACCGGCCAAAAAGAAACCGAAACCGGCTAAGGAATGTTCGGTTCCGGTTCCTCATATTTGGGAAAAAAACTGGCGGTTCCAGTTCCGAACCGGCGGTTCCGGTTCGAACCGCCGGTTTTTTTTTTTTTTTAAATTTTTTAAGCTTAAAATAAAAAAAAAAAAAAAAAAATAAAACCGGAACCGGCGGTTCCGAATCGAAACCGGAACCGTCGGTTCCGGAACCAAAACCTTCGTACCCCGGTTCGATTTCGGTTCCCCCTATCTTGGAACCGGAACTGCCGGTTCGGAACCGGAACTGCCGGTTCCAAACCGGGGTGCATGTCTACATGGAACCCATATACATCACTAATACATTTAATATATACTAGGTCCCAAGTACCTCACTAATACAACTACCTACTACTCCCATCAAGGGTCTTTTTTTCCATTTTGGTTGTCCCACTCAAAGGGTTCCCTTTCCTTTTTTATACACATGTGTCCCACACTCACCCACTAATACAATTAAAACATGAGATCCACACTCCAATTAATACAACTACCTACTACACATTAAATAATAATACTCCTTAATCTACGTGCAAAAAAATAAAATGCACCCTTGGTGTGGGACGAGGGGAGTATACATTAAATAATAATACTTCTTAATTCACGTTAAAAAAACAAATGCACACTTAATTGAACAAATGGAGAGAGTAGTTTAGTTTCTATTGATCGGTCCTCACCACTTGGTTTGTGTACAATTTAAAGTGTGTACAAAAATTGCAGGCTTTGTAGCACGTATCTACTTCTCTTCACAACATTAATTTTCTACGTCAACATCATATATTTTTGTGATTCCCATATAACTTTTCTATTTGCAGTCTATATTTGTTGCTTCAATTATTTCTTTATACTTTCTAGAATTTACTCTCCTTTTTTAAATATATTTATTTTTAAAATTTTATTACCCTGTTCCAAAAAATATGCAGTATCACTTTAAACACGGAGGTGTGGAAAATTTGTGTTTTAATTAAATTTTTTTGACTTTTAAGAAGTAACTTAATTTTTTTTAAATATTAAATAAAGTGTGAAACATAAAACGTGAGTTAAATGTGAATGTCATTTGTAGAATTAAAATATATTTTCTCCATTTCAAAATAACCCTTTACATTTTCTATATTTGTTCGTTTTATACATTCCGAAAAGGAAACAATTCTTCTTTTCATAACCTAAAAAATTACTTAAATTTCAAATTTATCACTTTCTCACCTAAAACACATACCATTACTTTATTTTTTATTTTTACAAACACTTATGTAAATCAGGTTTACATATCCTATTACATTTTAGTACATGAAAAATTATTTTTTAAAATATAAATTGTTACTCTTTAAAATTAAAAAATTATTCTTCAAATTATTATAAATCCTGATTTTTCGATTACTTTTTAGAGACATAAATTATTACTCTTTGTATAAAAATTATTACTCTTCAAAAATAATTTTTTATATACTACAGAGTAATTTTAAAAAATAAGATTTATATGTAAACCTATTAAACTCGATTTACATGAGACCCACTCTTTTATTTTTACGTAAAAATACTACAATACCCTCTAAATTTAACAAAATTGATAAAAAACGACCATTATTATATCTAGACATTTCAAATTAATTTTAAGTAAATAAATATAATATTAACAACATAACCTCAAAATATAACTCCAATTTTTGAAATTCTCGTTTCCATTTTACACCAATAATTCTACATATAATTTATTTATTACATAAACGTATAGAATTATCTAAAAACATTAATAAAATTAATTAATAAAATAACTTTTCTTATACGATATGAAAAATAAATGACTTATTGTATTTCTTGAGGTACAGAATTGTGTGTGACCATCTCACGGTAAAATTATTTTACGTTTATGTAATTAGTTAGTATTTTTTTTAAGGTAATATCACTTTTCTTTTTAAATGTTACTTTTCATTTATACTATAAATTATTCATGAAATAATTCACAGTATCATTAACAATAAGTATCACTTTTCATTATAAAGATTATCACTTCTTATTCGTCACACGTAAAACATTTCTTGAGATGGTCTCACACAAATCTTTGGAATTTTTCAAAAGTATTAAAAACTTTATTCAATATAATTTGTTTAATTGTGAAATTAAATTAAAAATTGTCTAATAAACTTTATACTATAAATTATTGTAAAGATATCATCATTAGCAACTTAGTATTATTCATATTATGTTTTAGTTATATCAAAGTACTTATAACCCTTTTAGTTATTTAAACTTTATAGTTGGATTTCTCTGCATATATTTGTCTTTTTCATCATTGCAAGCCACAGTATTAAATGGAAACAGTCTATATCAACAACCAAGTGGATGCCCTATTATTTATTATTATTATTATTTATATATATGAAAATTAAATATATTATTTCTTCGTGAGTTGGAATGTTGGATGATGCATATTTGGAAGAATGATAATGCATATTAGGGTATAATAACTGTTGTTGATGGTCGATCTTGTGTATCTATTAATGAAAAGGGCTTTTGTTGTTTGTGGCTCGCAAGCCTTTATTTATTCTATTAGAATTGAGATAATAATAATTTTTATTTAAAAGAGTACTCATTACTTTAAAAAATAATTTTTTATCTACTAAAAAATAATTTCAAGAAAATTACCGTACAACAAGGTAAAAAAAGACAAGCTCTTACCATAATTAGTTTAGAATTTACTATTAGGACATAATTTTAATTTCTATAATATAATATAATTTTTTATTCATAACTAAAAAGAGGTTTCACAATTGCACACAATACACACTTTGTAATTTTTTCTTTAAAGGAGATAACAGATTTTATTTATATTTCTTTATAACAAATAAAATTTAACTCTCTTAAAACATCAAAGATAAATTCAAATAAAATATGGAGTATATAAATTTTCATAATGAGAAGAAAGTAATTTTCATATTTCTTTCTTTATTTTCTTTTCTTCTAGAGAAAATATTTTGACCAAAAAAAATTAAAAAAATTGTGATATATATTGAAAAAGGGGGCAATGTGAGACTTTTCTTTAAATTGTTTTAATAACACCAAGAGTCGAAGGGGGTGAAAGTGAGATTTTCCTCTAAATAATGTGTCATATAATAAAATAAATAAGTTATTAAGCCCATAAAAGAAAATAAATGGAAGTCCATTCAACCAATAGAATAACTTTGATTGATCGAAATGGGCCAACCAACCGACAATGAAATTGAAACTTTATATACAAGTAAAATCCATTGAAATTGATACATTTATGCATAAGGTAAACGTGATAAATATATCAAATTTGTGGGAATTACGTGAGTACATAAAGAAAATTAAAATCACAAAACTTAGTATAAATCGCATTCGCATTATAAACTCTATGGTCCCTTCCAATCCTATATACTCTATGCATTATTAGGGTATTTAAATTAAAATGAATTACAGAATTTACAAGATTTATAATATAAACTCGGTTTACAATAGATTCACTCAATTAAAATTACCTTTTTTAAATATGAATGTGCACAGTAATTGGATATTAATGAATTCGTGCAAAAACAAAATTCAAAAGTTTCGAATCCAAAAAAATTGGTTAACTATTTGACTTTTCTAAATCAAATCAAACTAAAGTATAAATTTAGATTGTACTGTATTGAAACCCGAATTGAATCGTACAAAATAGAAAAATCGATTATAAATACTCCTTCCGGTGGTGGGGCCACACCGATTTGAATCGTACTGATCTGAATGCAACCAAAAATCCGTAATTAATCGTATCAAATTATAAAAAAATTGTACCGTTATTGTACCCAATTTCGGTGTGATACTGGATTTTCTATTTATAAAAATTTATACCGAACTTTAATTTTAAAAAAATTTCTTACCATAGACCATACCCAAACCCACTACTTTTAAGGATACAATTTAAATTAAAAGGATATAATATATTTTGACTTATTTAGTTAGAAGTATTATGAAATGATACACACTAGTATTTTTATGAGACGGAAAAAAAATATAACATTTTAATATGATTTTCAATTGATTAAAAATGATAATCGTTTAAACTATTTCATGAATAATTTATAATATAAATAAAAAGGAATAATGTCAACAAAATTAAGAAAAAGAAAAATAGCGTTACAATAACACAGTTCATACAAATATCATCCATATAAAATTATTGGATTAAGTGTGTAAATAGGTGAAAATTTTATAATAATATTGTAACAACACGAGGACATTAATATTGCATAGTATATTGTTATTTTTAGGGTCCATTATTACTAGATACATTTTATATACCATTATTATTAATAGGTACAATAAGCTAAAAATATAACTAATTAATATATTTTGAATTAGTGAAATACCCTTCTTATTCTTAATGCGATTGTGTTCATTAATATATTAAATATAAAGATATTTTACATTAAAATTAAAAACATATTTTATTCCACATTTTTCTCCTAAAAATTCGATGGATTAACTCAAGCCATTCCAAGCTGATGTGTTAGATAGCGTGAGTTAAATTGAACATTAACTATTCTGAATACCCAATAATTTTGAATACAAATGCATTTCAATAAATAAAACTGAAATATATTGAATGCATTCTGAATTATTCGTGAAATATTAAAAAATATTTTTGAATACATTTATTGAAAATTAAATATTCTAAATATTTACTAATTTTGTTGAAATAATCTAAATATTCTAAATTCTTAATATGATTGTGTTCAATAATATATTAAAATATAAAGATATTTTATATTAAAATTTAAATAGATTTCATTCCACAATTTTCTCCTGAAAATTCGTTAGAATTAATTCAACTCATCCCACGTTGATAGGAAGCGTGAGTTGAACCCTATATTCTGCGTGTTCAATTTCTGAATACATTGTTACTGCGAGTATCTACTAATTTTGAATACAAATACATTTCAATAAATAAATCTGAAATATATTGAATACATTCTGAATATTACGTGGAATTTTGAGAAAATATTTCTGAATATATCGTTATTGACATTAAATATTCTAAATACTTACTGATTTTGTTAAAATATTTTAAATTTTTAATGTGATTGTATTCAATAATATATTAGAATGTAAATATATTTTATATTAAATTAAAATATATTTGATCTAAAATTTCGGGATTAATTCAACTAATTCAACGTTGATAAGAGGCGTGAGTAAAGCCCCATATTTTGCGTATTCAATTTCTGAATACATATTTTGAATACAAATTTTGAATACAAAAGCATTTCAATGAATGGATATATATTGAATATATTGAATACATTCTAAATATTTTGTGGAATATTGAGAAAACATATCTAAATACATCGTGATGTTTGGAATTTCTGACTAATTTAAATAATCACTTATGTTCATAATATTGTATTAATTGAAATAAACGGCTAAGATAGAATATCGCAATCATTCATTTTGCCCTTTTGCCTTCATATAAAGATAGAACACGATACCAAATAAGAAAAGAAAAAAATCAATATCAACTCAAAAAAGAAACAGATAGGTTTTCAATACATAGAATAAACACACTTTTGTGTAGTATTCAGACTGATTTTTTCTGAATACCTCAAAAAGGGACTGCGGCGATTATGGTTGATCGCAGACAACAATGATTTTGTAACTGGCAAGAAGTAGACGTTTAATTAGAGTTGACGATGATTTCTACTTTGGAGAGAGAATTGGTATTTAATAATGAATTGATTGAAGAAACGTAGATTTTTCTTATTTAATCAGTTAGTTAATGAATATAGGGGTAGGTATGACTTTTCATTATATAATTTTACAGTGGTTAGTAATAAAATATATTTAATGTATCTACTAGTAATATTATTGTATTGAGTAGTAATAAATTCTTATTTTTAAAAGGTGTTCCTAAATTTTAGAGTCAACTAGGTTGCATCTACAGTACCGTGCACCTAGTTAATAGGAATCATTGATCAAAAGCTAAATTAATAATAATCTTTGATCAAATGAAATAATTAAAATTTTAAAAAATAAAAATAACTACCTCTAAAAAAATTACACTATAATCTATAGGTGCACCGGTTACAAGAATAACCCTAAATTTTATATGAAAAATATAAAAAGTGAAAATAAATAATAGAATTCTCATAAAAAAAGGCAAAAACTTCTGTCCACACGGGCGCATGGACCACATTTCGTGCGCCTTTAGAATTCTGTGTTAAATTGTATACTCTTTAGTATAAAGATGTGTACCCTTTATTTTCTAAATAAAATTATTGTGTGTATCTGGGCGCATGGACAACACTCCGTGCGCCTTTAGAATTTTGTGTTAAATTGTATACCCTTTAGTGTAAAAATGTGTTCCCTTTATTTTCTAAAGAAAAAAATTAATGAAAAGTGTATACCCTTTAGAATAAAATGGTGTACCTTTTATTAATTAAAGTGTATACCATATAGACCAAAGCAATATACCCTTACCCATAATACTAAATTTCTAAAGGCGCACGGAATGTGTTCCCGTGCGCCCGGGCACATGCAAGCCTCACCCAAAAAAAAAGAAAATAAATAATAGAACTGAGTAATCATTATTTTATTCCCAAACCACAATAAATAAATAAATAAATAAGATAGTAATGGCTATAAAATTTTATTCATTTGGTTATTTTGCGAAGTTTTAACTAATGCTTTAATCAGATCGAATATCCAACAGATGGAAGTAATAATTCGAGATTTCAATGACTGAATCAGTTTAATTGAAAAATTAAAATTTACATATATTCAATTATTTTTAAAAAATAAAGGATATAAGTTCTTATATTAAAGAGTATATAATTTAATATTAAATAATATCTTCCAAAAAATAGAGGATTTGGGAGCACGGTGTCTCGAGGGCACGTAAGTTTTAGCCTCAAGTAAAACCTCGTTAATTATGCTTCAAGCTCCACACTTACAATAAAGAACTGTTAGCACGAGTTAAAATCGAGACATTTTTACTTAATTAAAAAATGTCCTAAGTTTTCTATTTCTATGTCAAATTTTCAATTTTAATCGGATTTCATTCCAAAATAAAAGGTTAAACTAATTTCATTTCATAACTTTTGAAACCGCGTAGATTTTGTCACATGGTTTGAAAACTTTTTCTATGTTCAAATACTTCATTTTAAGAAAAAAAATACAATTTTTGTGTGAATTTAAAAGTCATGTAACTATGAATTGGTTTCTTGAAATGCACAAAGTGTTCAAGATCATTATAATTTAAAAAGATATACATTTTAATTAATTATATAATATTCAAATGACAATTTGTAATTCAATTTTAAAAAAAAATCTTATTGTATGAGCGTTTTGTACTATCATTTGTCATTTAAATAAGCATATTTCCTGAACAAGGGGAACAAGTTATTTCCTCAACACACATATAAGCTCATACTTTTAGGGCAAATTATAGATGGAGTAACGTATTTAATCATGACTTATTATGTCTATATTTAATTTTGTATCTACTTTATCCCCTGATATGACAGAATTACAGAAAAAAAAATACAACAAATTAATGAGTTGAGGTAGGGTCGTCTTCATGCAAGATCCTCTCTCTTAAACCCAATTTTATTGCTTTTGAAAAATCGTTTTCAATCTAACTCTTATGTATTCCTTAATTTTTATATTTATACTCCCTGCTTTTCTTATTATTTGTCTTACTTGTTAATATATAAGAAATAAATTTTCAATTTAAAAATTTTTTAAGTGTATTTTAGTTATAAATTTTGCATAATTTTGTAGTACATATAATATACTTTGTATTATTTATTACTAGTATAAAATAAATATCAAATTACTACAAACATTAATAAAATTAAGCATTTTTTTTCTTTCTTTCTAAAAAAACATAAAACAGTTGATTGATGTGAATGATGATGTGAAGCGAGGATAGTATAATTTTATAATTAAATTATATTTAATGACAAAATTTGATGTAGATCATTTCACGGAAAGATTTCGTAGGATTAATATCAAAATTTTTTTTGATCATGTAGCAACTTTTAATAAAAATATGAAGTATAGCTTTTTTATTTGTTTTCTTTCTTGAAATAATTATATATTGCATGAATATTATTTTTATTTGATTTACAAAACTTATTTTATTACATGATCCCACCACAAACTTGCTCCAACGTGAGGAGGTAAATGCTTGACTACAAAATTAGAAAGGTAGTTGGGAACTTGAAATCACATTCTTTCAGACATTAAATCAGTTTCAAACAAAAATCATGTGTATGTAGTACATTATTTGGTGCTGCAACTTTGAGTAACCTAATAAATTTAGGTGTGTGAAACGGATGTATAATTGACGGATAGTGAGTCATAAGCCCGTAACGACTCATTGTGAAATTACGTTGTATTTAGTGAATTATATTATTCGTAAGGATTTCATTTTGTTGTTTTGGGAATCCATCCCAAAAGATCTAATTTTCTTTTTTACATATATGGACACACACATCAATAATACATCTAAAACATGGGGTCTACACACCTTAATAATATAACTACTAACTACATATTAAATAATAATTTTTTTAAATTCATGTATAAAAAACAAATGGCACCCTTCCGGGCGGACGGAAGGAATATAATAATCTAGAATTATATTTTAATACATTATTCATCACCATACTTTAAAAAGACATATTTAGCAATTAATAAGCATATTTTATTGATACAGTAATTATTACTATACTTTAACACGTCTCACCGATCATCTCACGTGTTAAGAATTTATCATCATGAATTTAAGGTGTACAAAAATGGCAGGCTTTGTAGCACGTACACATTTATTTCTCTTCATAACATTAATTTTCTACGTCACCATCATATATTTTCGTGATGCCCATATAACCTTTCTATTTGCAGGCTATGCTTGTTGCTTTAATTATTTCTTTATACTTTCGTCTTTTTTTTTTTAAATATATTTATTTTTAAAATTTTATTACTCCATCTGTTAAACAAAAAGAAAAAAGAAATGAGTTTTGTTGTCCAATTTGAATTTTGAAAATTCAGAAATTGACTAAAATGATTAAGGATTATCTTCACATCTTCTCTTATTAAATACACACCACTTATTAAATAATTAAAAAATTTATTTTTAAAAAGACTAAATAATCCCTATTTAATTAAATACACACCACCACGTTTATCTTTTCCACCTTTGTGTTTCTCTTTTACATCTGCTACTCAAAAAGTCTTCAACAACCAACATTTTAATGAGGATTTCCTAACCTTAGTGAAACTATAACATGTGATAGTAATCTATATGATCATCAACAACTCACAATTTGAAACTAACAAGAAACTCAAAACTTCAATCAATCTTAACAGAGGAGTAAATCAGCCTTGTAAGAATGGAGAATGTATAAAAGTCGATGGTGCCGGTAATCAACATGTAGCCAAAATATAGAGCTTTGAAATCGGACTTGGTGATCTCTAGCTTCGTGAACAAGTAAAACGTCGCCTAGAGAAATAAGCACAGCACCGACCAGTCGGACAGTCGCAGGTGATGAGGACGATGATGAACATGATGAAGAGGAAGCTAAAGATGTGGCTAATTTCTCTGTTTTTTGAGAAGAAAAATGATTGTAAATTTGTAATCTACATTATCATATTTTGTTTAAGAAGGATTGATGCGGAGTTAAATATTTGTTTGGTCCCGTAACTTTTTTTCTTTTTAATTTTAGGCCCAAAAAAGATATTTGTTTATAATTAGTCCCATAACTTTAATTTTTCTTTAATTTTGGTCCAATTTTTATCGGATTTGCCACTTGTTGCCGGAAACCGACGAGCGATGCTGACGTGGCTAGTCCAATTATTTCTCAACCAACCAAAGATTGATGAAACTTAAGAAGAAGAATGAAGACAACACCAAAGATTGCAAAAACGTTTATAGTCACCCCATACATAAACATTTTGCAATTTTTGGTGTTATCCTTCTTCTTCTTCTTTAGCTTCATCAATATTTGGCTGGTTGGACTAGCCACGTCAGCATCGCTCGTCGGTTTCCGGCAACAAGTGGCAAATCCGATAAAAATTGGACCAAAATTAAAGAAAAATGAAAGTTATGGGACTAATTATAAACAAATATCTTTTTTGGGACTAAAATTAAAAAGAAAAAAAGTTACGGGACCAAACAAATATTTAACTCATTGATGCGTAACCTGTTCTTCTTATTTCTACTATAATAATTTTTGAGTCAGACTGTTGTGCACTTAGACGATCTTAACCGTTAGATTATATTTTAATTCTATCTTTACTATCAAATAAAATAAAATAACAAAATTTTTTTTTAAAAAAAAATCATCCACTCCTCCTACTTTTAACCCACTAACCACACGTGCACCGGGTACACCGCAGAATCACCCTAATTTTTTGCATCATAGTATATTTGGCAGCTGATTGAATTGTAGTAATGATGAGGAAACAAACATTTTTTCCAAATTTATGAGATTTTCGTATCAAGAACTAATTTTTAGTTTAAGTCTCAAAATAAGACCTAATTTTATATGTGTTTTAAATTAAGATTTAAATTTAATTTCTTTTCTCAGGCCTAGTTTTTTATATTTGTTATTTTTTTCTCATTTTAAGACTTATCATGGAATTTATATTTTTATTTCAAATCATACAAAATAATTTAAAAATATTATTATACACCTTAAAATCAAATCATAAAATTAAATATATGTTATTTTTATTAATATTTTATACTCTCTCCGTCCCATTTTAAATTTTAGGTTTGCTTTTTGCACGTAAATTAAGAAATGTAGTATTTTAATGTGTAGTGAGGTGAGAGAAATAATATTTTAATATAAAGTGGGTAGGTGTATTAGTGTAATGTTTGGGCCCATGGAGAGAGAAATAGTTAATTTTGTGGGTCCCATTTACTAAAAGAGAAAATGTAAAGATTGAAATGGGGCACCCAAATTGGAAATATGTAAAGATTGAAATGAGACGGAGGGAGTATTATTTTATAATATGTACTCTCTCCGTCCCATTTAAAGAGGGTCTTTTTTCTATTTTGGTCGTCCCACTCAAAGAGTCCCCTTTTATTTTTTACACACATGAGACTCACACACACTATAATACAATTAAAATATGGGACATACACTCCTACTAATACAACACCCACTACACATTAAATAATAATACTCTTTAATCCACGTGCCAAAAAGCAAAAGACCCTCTTAATGAGGGACAGATGGAGTATTGAATTTGAAAAAAAAATAAAATTACGACAGGCCTTAATTTGAGAAAAAAGGTAAAATTGAGCCTTCAAATGAGATATTTCTAAAATGAAGTCTAAAATTGAGACATAAATTAAAAATTGGATCCTTACATGAAAAATATCCTTTATATTAATGAATGAATTAACTTTGCTTTATTATGTTTAATGATGATATGTGTTGTGAAAAGCTAATCATATTTGATGACCTTAAATCCGCGGGTGTGTACATTTTAATTTTACAAAGGTATTTTGATAATTTTAGGGATGTTTATTTAATAAAATTAAAAAATAAAAATTTAAAGGGATATGTATTTAATAAAAAGAGGTTTATTAAATAAATAGAGGTGTGTAAATAACAATACTCAATAATTAAATCTATCAACTTTTTATATAAATGTACCATAACACCCCTCTGAAAATATCAGTCGGATTTTAGAAAATAAAAACATGATTTTTGTTTTACTCGGTCTTAAGAAATGACTGAGTAGAATTTATGCAAAAACAAAAAAAGAAATGACTGAGCAGATAAAACCATATTCTCAAAGTCAGAATAGATAGAACTGTTTAAGTATTGAAAGATCGAGTGGTATTTAAAAATTGAAAGACTGATTGATACGCGTGTTGAAAGACCGAGTGATATCTAAGAATGGAAAGATTGAGTGATACATGTGTTGAAAGATCGAGTGATTTTTAAGAATGGAAAGACCGAGTGATATCTAAGAACTGAAAGAGCGAATGATACATGTGTTGAAAGACCGAGTGATTTTTAAGAATGAAAAGACCGAGTGATATCTAAGAACTGAAAGATCGAGTGATACATACTCCCTCCGTCCCGGTGTAAGAGGGTCATTTGCTTTTTTGCACGTAGATTAAGGAGTATTATTATTTAATGTGTAGTGGGTAGTTGTATTAGTGAAAGTGTGGGTCCATATTTTAATTGTATTAGAAGGGGTGTGTGGGTCTCATGTGTGTAAAAAAGAAAATGAGACTATTTGGGTGGAACGATCAAAATGGAAAAATTGCCCTCTTAAGTTGGGACGGAGGGAGTATGTTAAAAAACCGAGTGATTTTTAAGAATGAAAAGATCGAGTAATACATGTGTTGAAAGATTGAGTGATTTTTTAGAATTGAAAGACCGAGTCATGCTTCTTTACATCAAATCAAAGGTATCAGAGTTTTTACTTTTAAAAGTGGGCATTTTTTATTTTTTCATACTGCACCGGATATTTTTTAATGTCATTTTTTTATAGTGGGCACTGTAGCCTGGGTTCAGTATCACTGTACGCACGGAGTTGAGGAAGATTTGTTATTTAATTAATATTTTTTTGCTTTTTAAGAGTAATATAATCTTTTAAAGTAATAAATAAAATTAACAAAATGTAAATGTCATTTTTAGAATTAAAATAGTATATGTATTATGACTAATGGATTGAGGGTGTTTTTAGTAAGTACACTATAACATTGTAGAACAGAGGGGGGAAAAAGTATGCACATTGTTGAAGATGAAGCTGGGAGTGTTATTATATGTATATTTCAAATTAATTTTAAGTAAACAAATAACATTTAAATCAAATCAATAACTTCAAAATATAACTTAAATTTTGAATTTTTTGTTTCCACTTCGTAATAATACATTTTATAATTTATTTAGCACATAAAAGCATAAAATAATACCAAAATACTAATAAAATTAATTAATAACATAATTTTTCTTATACAACATGAACAATAAACATAAGACATTCACTCTCATCACATATAGCGTTTCATGTATCACTTTCCAATGATTTACTGTATTTCTCAAAAGTATTAAAAGTTTTATTCAATTTAATTTGTTTAATGTGAAATTAAATTAAAATTTTCTGATAAACTATATATTATTCTTTTAATAACATCTAGTAATTTAATATTTTTGGAAATTCACAATACAACAATAGTAAATAAACAATGTTTATAGATGAATATTATATATCATGCAACGATTTAAATATTTTTTTGAAAATGGAAAACCGTTTGATATCATCATTTAGCAACTTATTATTATTCATATTATGTTTTACTTATATCAAAGTACTTATTATTACCCTTTTAGTGATTTTAACATTATAGTTGGATTTCTCTGCATATTATTGTCTTTTTCATCATTGCAAGCCCCATTATTATTAAATGGCAACAGTCTACATCAACAACCCAATGATGCACAATTATTTATATATATATATATATATATATATATATATATATATATATATATATATATATATATTATTTCTTCTGGATGATGCATATTTGGAAGAATGATAATGCTATTCAAAATAAGCTGTAAACTAGGTATACTGCACTACAACAATTGTAAACTATTAGGACTTATTTTGACAAATTCTTCAAATTATATTTTACTTAAATAGCTCTTGTATTATAAATTTATGGGTTCATTGGGAAGTAAGATTTACTTTTTTTTTTTTTTTAAATTAATTTTCACCATAATGCATTCAATTTGTTAGAAGAGAACCCACTTTTAATCCCGGCCATCTTTAAGAAATATATTATACATTGAGTGCGTTTTGCAACATATTTAAAAATGGGGTTCTTTTTAACAATTTATCAAATGTGAAAATTAATACTCCAATTTACAATAGAAGTAAAGTTTAGAGTTTTTCGTACCATTAACCTTAAATTTATTTTAAAAGCATAGTCGATTTTTTCTTTTTAAAAGAAAAATGCTCAGTCCTAATATGTTTTTCACAAGTAATATTGTTTCGTGACACTGTTTGTGAAAAGCAATTTTTTGTATAAATAAATAAATATATATATATATATATATCACCTTACTTCGTGAGGTGCGTACTCATCATTTATGTGGGTTGCTTACTCTATTTTACACACCAGCGTTGCTGCAATGAAAAATTACCTGAGTTACAAGTTAACACAACAAAATGAGGAACAAGTAAGTGTGAAAGCAGTATACAGAATTTAGCATGTGTTTATTGTTCACAAGAGCAAAAGCACAGAGATATTGCTTTAAAATTTGCCTACTTACAAATACAATGGCAACAAAAAGTATATCTTAATAGAGAAAATAATCCAACTACATCAAAGGAAGAAATTTTGCACAGTAACACTCAAAATGCAGCGCCATCATAGCAAATTTTTAATTTGTAATTAATAGAGGATTTGATTCTTTTAAATGTAAATATTGTTCTTCCATATATATCTAGATTCAATTATACAAAGCACAGTACAAAACCATTCTATTGTTATAATTCTTTATATTTGTGTCTACTACATGAATGAGAGTACCTAATAGTTACAAAATACAATACAAATAGATCTCAAATATATATTGGAAGTAATGTGCCACCTCCCTTCGTCGTGTTGTCGTCTCTACAATCACTATTAGTAATCATCAGATAAAAAGGAAATTTTGAATAGTCACAATTCCACATGTTTTGCTCAAGAGAACATAAATTTAACTGATAAGCAATTAAATATGTTAGGAACTCTGAAAAACAGAACAGAGCTTTGATATTTAGCAGAAAGAGAACGTAATAAATAAACAGAGAAGAAGTTTGATATTTCCTTAGTACTCAAGCATACAGTTGCAAAATGAAAAACCTGCGTCGGTTTTTTGCAGGGAAAAACAACAGACCAACAAGTCAAGTGCAGTTCTACGAATAAAAGTCGGGTAAATATCAAAATTAGTCCTGTAAGTATGGGTTTTTCAACTTTAGTCATTTTTCTTTTGCAATTCTCAATTTTGGTCATTTTTTGTCCGCTTTTAGTCATTTTGGTCCAATTTTGATCATTTTTTCAAAATTTGGTCCTTTTTTTGTTCATTTTTTGTCCTAAATGTATACACTTTCGGACCATTTTCGGACTTTTTTTAACATAAAGGACTAAATTTGGACAAAAATGACTAAATTTGGACTAAAAGAATTAAAAGTGGACAAAAAAGGATCAAAATTGAGAATTACAATAAAAAAAGACTAAAGTTGGAAAACATCATACTTACGGGACCAATTTTGATATTTACCCGTAAAAGTCCTATAATACAAATAAATCCTCTCATTCGTCAAAGATATCACATGACAAGCACTGAGAGAAGTCAGGATGAGGAAATTATGCTTGCAATGCTCCAATTGAACTGTGGGGATCAATCCAGAGTTCAATTTACGGGATGTTTTAATCTACTTTAGTTTCACATCAAGTAAATAATAGGTTGAAATATTAGCTTCTGGGTTGTCAGTTTGAGACAAGTGCCGACGAATTATGTCAACTTCTCAGGAGCATGATTTAAAAATTACCAAAAACAAACGGTTTATTGAAAAAAGTTGGTAACGTTATGATATGACTGAAATAAGTTTTTTTCACCAATAAAAAAAAAAAAAAAAGATAAGAGGAGGGTGGGGGGTTTGAAAAGACCTATGCTGTTGACATCCAATGCAAAAACAATAAGTGACCATAAGAGTCAACACTTCCGAAGATACAGCGATCCATGCCTGCAAAAGTGCTAATACTGTATCAGAAAAATCAATCTTTAATTTAATTATTTATGTAATTAGTACCTTTTATATGCTTCGAAGTTGCAACTATTAGGAAATAAAAGACGATAGTTTTGCTCAAATAAGTTGTTCTAAATTTTTAACAGCAGAACGAAGATGAATCCGAATAACATTTCACTTAACAAGGGAACTATAAAATGAGAAATAATGGCTCACTTTCAGTTTCAGCAAGCACAATGCTTTGAATGTCTCTTATAGTGATTAACTAGTGATGATTCCAAAACCTTCGTTAATACATCATTTAATCAATTAAAATATCAACTTTTAGATATGCAGTCATCATGGATCTGTCACTTGAGCTCTGAAGGCAAGTACTTGAGTTTGTTCAGGGATTAGAAGGCTCGTTTGGATGTAATTTATACACAATCCATTTATATCCCATACCCACTGGTGGGTGTGAGACTCGTTTGCTAGTGGGTGTGGAATATACATAGATTGTGTATAATGGAATTTATTTGAATTAATGATTAATTATATTGATGCTTGGTATTATGGAAAACTGAGATTGTTGATAAGCATGTATTAGATGCTTGGTATTATGGAAAAATGAGATTGTTGATAGGCATGTATTAGTTATTTTATATTTGTTATTGAGTATTAAAAAATAATGACATATTTACCTTCATTGTATTATTATTATTATTATTAATTGTTATTATTATTAATATTACTAAGTATTATCATTATTATTTATTATTATTATTATTATTATTGAGGATATAATGATAAAATTACATTTAATACCTAGATAGCATTGTGATACACAATACCAAGAAAATAGTATTATTAATATTGAGCTGAAATTAATACCTAGTTCAAGGTATTATTATGAATATATTAACACAAGCATGATATTACGAGGGATAGTGCATCAATCACCCCCTAATCCCTACGACCTCATAATATTTATATAAACTCTGAAAGATAGTAATCCCTACAAGCAAACAACCTCATAATATTTATATAAACTCTGAAAGAGTATGGATAACTGAATTTGATACTCACTATTTGCCATCCCTACCTTCTATCACACAGCCAAGCCACAATTCTTTTCTATCTAAAACGTATGATTCTCTAAATTACCACAGCATTTAAGCCGGAAACAAAACACATTTCGACTCGACATTTTTTTAAAACAACACCAGAACGCATGGCAAGTCCAGAAATATTTTTTTCCAATAGATGTTCAAAATGTGTATATCATTCACAACATGATTTAAATTACACCACCAACAAAACTGATTCTCCCAATCACTATGACTAGAAACAAAGCTAAACAAAATTTGCCATTGAAATGGTTGGGTATGCGCTGAAGCCACTGCATGCATTAAAAACAAAAAGTACCAAGATGGAAGATAAAAATGATCCTCCTGTCTTAAATATAGAGGCCTAAAACAGTTCTGGGGACAACACCAGGATTTTGGCCAGCAAAAGGTAAGAGATTATCAGAGTATACGAAATACGAGTCTTAAAAGAGAGACAGTCAAGGCTGAGAGATTGGCTCTAACTGGGCTGACTTTCAGGAACATATTCATTTTGAGCATCTTCATTTTGAGAGGCCTGGAGCTTGGCCTTCTTGAAGCGCTTAGAGCTTTTGAGGATCATATCCATCGTCAGTTCCGTAGAAGCAGATAGTCTGTGGCAGTAACCAATGCAAAATTGTAGATCATCAGTTAATGACAATGGCAATGGCCTAAAATTAAGAATGCACAATGGTAAGAGATCACAAGCAATATAAAGTGCATGATTATTTTATTTCTGGTGCCAGTGTGTTTGAAAGATTATATCTCCAACACAAAAATAACTATAAATCCAATGTGTCTGAATGTGCGCACGGAAAAAGGCAATTTTATCATAACTGGGAGCACATAGATAAATCTTACTCCCACCATCCTGCAACAATGAGCACGCTACATGTAATTTTTGACTGCACAAGTATCACCAAATAGCAAAAATAGATGCTTTTCGTCAGACAGATTCTCTGGGCTTCGACTCTTTCCATTTCTGTCTAGCCCACGATAATGTGCACCTCTCGAAGAGGGAAAAATACGTCCTCAATCCAATAACCCCAAAACATACTTTAATATAAAAAATGTCACCCATTTAACACAATATACTTTAACTCTTTTTTTATTACCTAATGCAACCACAAAGTTGATAAAGATAATTAAAAAGTAACTTTTCTTAAACTCCGCGCATACTGTAATGGTGCAAATCTTCATGTGACGGAAGGAGTATTAAAATCCCCTGCCAAGGCCCTAATATCCCCTTGTCTGCATCCCTTTTTCCTGAAACAGCCACTACCAGGCCCTATCTAGATACAAGGCCCCGAGCCCCTAATGGCATCTAGTGCTATACACTACATGGACAACACAACAGTGAGATAAAACTCAGAGATACCAGATATTTTATTCTGATAAATGCTACTCAAATGTCAACAATCAGAAACCAGAGTTGGTTAGTATCAATAGTGCCAAGAGAGCTAAAAGTTAAAGGCCGGAAATAGATAATGGACTTACTCCAACTTTGACATGTTTCTTCGTCCAGTAGATTTTCCTTCTGCAGCATTAGATCCATCATCAGTAAGAATACAGAAATTATTACAGGTTCCACACAAAATACCAAGATGGAAAAAAAAGTAAACGGCATAAACTAGTATTTTGTAAACAAAGTAGACAATCCCTAATATCCAGAATAGAAGTTTTCCCATAGACGTCAACAAAAGCTATTTTAAATCAGAAGTAAAATAAACTTGTCTCCAATCAACATTGCAACCTACTAAATCCTAGGGCAATAGTGCTCGACTCAAACCCTTTTTTTTTAGAAAATCATACGAACTTTAAAACTGATGGATAATTGTAGTGTGAACACTGCCTTCAAATTGCTTAAATCAAAATATGGAATAAAAGCAAAGTATCTACACTGAGCAAAATTCATGAGATTCAAGGGAACACAATTCCTAGTATCATCATAACAAACTTAGTCCAATACACAAAACATTTACCCACATATATAGAAGTAAACAAGACACATACAAAAGAGTTTATCCGAAAACAGAAAAAAGAAGAACTTGAGTGCATGTATCAAACAAACCATTTGCAGTTGAATCCTGGCTCAAGTCACTATCCCCAACCGAGTCACCTGACACAGAGGAACTATTTGATGGACAGACAGTGCTACCATCTGAATTCATGATTCCATTTTCATCACCAGAACTTTCACCACATCTGTCCTTAAAAATTGCTCCTGATTGGGCGAATAAGCTCTTCTTCTGCGGAGTCTTCATTACTACTGCATTTGTCACATTCAATCCCAGCTGCAATCCTTTGTTTCCCTGTTTTTTGGATAATATCTCGGACCTTACTAAGGTTGATTCATATAAAGTTTGGTTCTTTTTGTTTAGGCAAGAAGATGCAGCAAGACTATCATCAGGTTTTTGAAGAGTTATCTCACGCCTCGGATTAAAATCTTCCACCCCTTGATCTGAGCCTCCCTTACTCATTCTACGATCCTTCCTATTATCAAATTTAATATTTTCAAAGGACTTGATAGAGCTTGGTGGTTCAGGTGAATTGCAAACAGAAGGTAAATCATTGTCTTTCATTCTTTTCGAAGTTTCCATCTTTGACTTGATAGCTTTCTTTACTTTGCCACCAGAATCAACTTTATGCTGGTCATGGCCAGGCACAAAATACTCCTTAAAGTTAATCCCTTCCCTTTCAAGACCAACTAGTTGATCCTCAACTGGCAACCCTACTTGGACTTCTGATGAGGTAAGCTTTCGCTTCTTTCTTTTATTTGATGCTTTTCTATCCTTATTTCCTGTGTTCTCACTGCTCCAGCCCACTTGATTGCACTCGAGAATTGGACTAATTGTTCCCAGAGCAGGAGTATCTGCATGGAAATTAGCAGGACTTTGACTCTTTTTATCTGCCTTTTTCTCCCCATAGCCTAAATCTTCCAAAGCTTGCTTAGATTGAGTTAACATCACAGAATCTGCCTCACATATGTTAATAACAGTCTCCGGAGTGCATAGATGGGTGGTGCTGTCCAACAGCATCTGGACACCCTCCCCTTCATGATGTGTGATGCCTTCTTCTTTGCCAGTTTTCACTGAGACATCAGTTGATAGAGGAAGCGAACCTGAGCCACTGATGCAATTATCAATTTTATCAACGCCTGAAGTCTCTCGGTTAGTGTTGTCAGACTTCTTTTTCCGCATTTTCTTCTGTTTCTTCTTCACGCCAATAGAGATTTCAGCTTCCATTCCAGCATCTACATCTAGCATTAAGTTTGGATCAAGATGATCTGAAGCTATTCTTTTCGATGGCATTACAATTCCATCATCATGCTCAAAAGGCAAATTTTCATCCTTTTCCTTTAATTTAGATCTAGGAGTTTCAGCATATGCCTTCATGGTTTCACCATTTCCAGTTTGCTGCATGGCTGTTGTGTCCTGGACTCCAGATGTCCTCAGGACTTTCCTTTTCTTCCTCTTAATTACATCAGCATTGACGTCTCGCATTGCACCACCAGCATCCATCGCAGAATGATCTGGTACATTAACAGAAGTTCCATCCATATGTTTAGTTGGACCATCTTGGGTAAGTTCAGCATCCAATTTATACTCTAATAGATTGTCCTCTTTCTTCTTTACATGAGAAGCTGAAATGTTTTGGGAGGTCATAGGACTTCCTGAATTACTCTTTTCCGCAGTATTGCGTAAAGATTGCCCCTCACATACATCAAAATCCACCTCATTGTTAATGCCTCGTGCAGTTTCCCGAGCATCTAGACTGGAGCTATCCAACGGCATCTGAACATCCACTCCATGATTATGTAGGATGCCTTGTTCATTGCCAGTTTCCTCTGGGAAACGATCAGTTGATGAAAAAAGCAATCCAGAAGAGTCTCTCATGCGATTCTCAGTTTGTTCAACGCCTGAAGTCTCTGGGTTAGTGTCCAAAGACTTCTTTTTCCACATCATCTTTTTCTTCCTCTCTTTCTTGTTGATGCCACAAGAGATCTCAGGTTCTATTGTAGCATCTACATCCAGCATTAATTTTGGATCAAGATGGTCTGAAGCTATGCCTTTTAAAGCCATTATAACTACATCATCATGCACAAAAGAGCCATATTCTTCTTCCTTTTTTCCAGATTTAGAACTTTCAGAACATCTTTTCGTAGTTTCACCCTTTCTCCTTCTCTTTCTCTTACTTCCAAAAGTATCCACCTTTCTCACTCCGCTGCCAGTGTCCATCAATATAGTAGAGCGATCTACTACATCAATAGAAACACCATCCAAATATTTTGATGCAGAATCATGGGCAAGTTCATCGTCCACTTTGCTCTCTAATACATTGTCCTCATTCTTCTTCATTTCATTGGATACAAAAGGGTTTTGAGAGGCAATACCGCTTCCTAAACTATTTTGTGCTGAATTACTGAGATGTGTTCCCTCCAAATGATCATTTCTCACAATTGAGACTTCAACAATTGCATCAGATACTGAGCGCTCATTTTGCTCAAGTAGAATCCCACCTTCTAGATTTTCCTTTGTTGTATCAATCTTTAAATTTCCACAACTAACATTTTCGTGTTCTGATGTATCCTTATCAATTTTTTGCAACAAGGCATGAGCATTCTCAGAGTCAGAGGTAGAATTATGAGTTTTATCTTCCGTCTTCCTCAGTCTACGTTTCTTCCTCGGATGGTTGTTACTGGCGAAATGTTTTTCATTCAAACAATTTTTGCTCCGAAAATCAGCTGATGTCTCCTCCATGGTGTTCTCAAACCTATCCTCAGCTAACATTTCTGATTCTACATGCCTTTTAGCAACACCAATATCCAGGGGCATCGGGAGGACCTGAATCCCATTTACATCAGGTGATACAACTCTGCAGTTATCATCAAGATCAGAGGAGTTTTTGATAGAGTGGCATGAGTCAACCCGGCAAATGACGGCTGAGAGAAACCAATTCCCTGTAACCACCCCATGAAACACACTCCAAAGGGGCATAATGTCGGACAAATTATAAAAGTTTGATCTGCGTGCCACCTAACCAAGAACAACCAACATAATCAATGAAGCATGATTGAATAACTCAACTAATAGAGCTCTAAAACAACATATTTACCTTCACAGAAAGGATCTGTATCTCACCAAAGGTAGGAAAACACAGTTTATGCTCCATTGCCATATTCTCTGCGCGGACAGATGCACAGAAAACATAAATAAAAGATTGGCCGAATAAACACTTCATCAGAAAAAGAAAAACACAAAAAGACAAACAAAAACAAAACTATTAATGCCTGCAAAATTAATTACACCTTTAAAACATTGGCTTAATAAATCCAATTACAAAACCACTTTCGAGTAATCATGATTAGGAGTTCATCATCAACCCAATAAGATTCCATTCCAGATAAATATTTGCAAAACAACTTCAAAATAAGTTAAATCAATCAAATTTCAATGGATACATTATGCACTTTCATGCGCACATATAGTATTTTATCCGTATAGAAATAATACAAATAGAGTAAAAGCACACAAAAGTGTATGAGTCGAAATGGTAGACATACTTTTGAAATCTGATACTGTATCCGAGCTGGAGACAAGAATGACGAGGTGGGTGTCGAGGCTGGTGTCGACGAATACCGCATTGGACTCGGGAAATTCTGAAACTATTGCGTCTGAGTCGGGCTCACGACGTCGTTTCGCCATTGATGAACACAGAAGCAGCGGGCTCCTGTGAGGGTTCCACTCAAGGGTTATACTCTTTACTCTGGCTTGGCTGCGTAGATATAGAAATTCCAAAACAAAACAATATACGTAAATGAAAGGCGGGTCAAATAAACGGGCCATTAAGTTATTAATTAACTAGTTAGTGAATTAAAAATATATATATTAATACAATTTGAAATATAAATAAATAAACATTAAAAATACATCAAGTGTGTCCTAAAATGAACTATAAATTTATATGTTTAATTAAAAAAATCATCAAATAATTAAAAAAATATTTAAATTTAAGTAATTAGTTGTTTTGTCTTTCTTATATATTAATTAAGCCTTACACGTGATGAGAAGCTGTTAAGTGTTAATGTTTTTTTTAAAAAAATAAATTTAAAATAAAATAAAAATAAAAAAGGGGGAATCGGCGGTTTCCGGGTCACCCAGTCCATCCGGTTTTCTCGGTCCGAACCGATTCAACCCGATTTTTCCCGGTTTGATGCCCCATCCGATTTTATATGCCTCTCCGGACCGGTTTCTCGGCCGGTTCCCGGTTGGACCGATCGAACTGGCTGGTTCGGTCCGGTTTTCTAATCATTGATATGAAGTCTCAAAATATCCTCTTCAATAAGGAAATAAACATTCTGCAGAATAATAAATTCAAGTCTAGGACAATCAAATCACATAGTCAAATCTGTTTTAGCGCCCTAACATTACCAACAAATAAACATAGCCTATGGATTTACGAGGGCAAATCACAAAGATGCAATAAACCCTAACCATTGTTCTAAAATAACAAAGAAAAATAATTAAAGATAAAGAACCCTTTTTTGAGGACTCCGTCTCTTCAATTACGATCTCCGTCGGAATCTCCGTCTCCAATCCAAGTAGCAACTCCAATCGTCTCTCAGGTGGATGGATGGAAGGTGGTGAATAATGGAGGAATTAGGGCACTGTGTGCCGCTGATGGTGGCGTGAAGGGTCTGTTCTCCCTCGTGAATTCAGAACTGGAGTATTTATAGGGGAGGAATGGGCTTGGGCCAAAATAAATGACGTGACGAATAAGGATTGGGCCACACATCTCACACGACCCTCACATGGTTGACACACGCATCGAGCGAATCACGCACGGTGGCGTGCACTATCACACGGCATCGTATGTTGTCGTACGGCAGCAACCGTGCACGAATTCTCCTTGCACGGCTTCGTGTCTTGTCACACGGTAGCAACTGTGTGACAATATCCCACACACGGCTGGAAATATGCTTCACACTGTTGGAAAACGTGCAACATCTTGTTCACGCATGCCCACGCTCGCGCAGCCGCCGCGCGCGCTTCAGCAGCCTACGCGACTTCACAGTTTTTAGCATAACTTCTTTATTCGGTCTCCGATTTGAGTGATTCTTGCGCCCACGCGATCCTCTCTTCCTTGACTTTCTATCCATATATAGGACTCATAGAAAATCTAATATTTGAAAGTATAACAAGTCATGCAAAAATACATAGTCGTGCTGAGCAGGAATAGCTTGCGCGACGTTACCGTTTTAATCATAACTTTCTCGTTTCAAATCCGATCAAGGTGTTTCTTGAGCCAAAATAATCTTCTCTTCCGTAGCTTTCCAACCATATATCACATGACTAATTTGGATCTCTACACTAATACAGAAAAATTATGGAATTTGGACGTCTGTTTGATAGCAAGGAGCACGAATTCATCCTTCATTCCAACTTCGCGTTCTTGATCCTTTTTCCTATCAAAACATAACAAAATACCTCTCATGCACCTTTTATCGATAATAATTCAAAGTATAAAGATTTGTACAAATAATATCAATTAAACACTCAAAGAGATATCAAACTGAATCAGAAAATATATGAATTTCCACTCTCATCAGACCTAGTCGGTCCTGGACTCGTACTCTCGGCGCCTTATCTATACTAGGCTCTGGTAGACTTTGCCTAGCTCGAGATTCATTGATAATCCACCTTGCATCATTATGTGGAGGATCCGCTCGTCCTTGTTCGGAGATCTCCTTTCTTCGATTTAAATTCTCACGAAAGGTCTTCTGCCTGAGCAGGTGGCACAACCCCTTCGAAATTAAGCCTAATAAGCTGAACCTGTTGAGTGGCATATTCTTTGAATAGCGATTGAAGTTTCTCCTGTATCTTCTTCGTTTTCTCTGGATCCACCAGAATGGGTATCTTCAGCAACGTCTGCGGTGTGAACATCATGGGATCCATAGCAGCTTGCTCATTTGGGAGGTTTGGGATATGGACATGCATTCTTCCTTCACTTCTAACGACTCACCGGTGATGACGAGTGCCTCCCGGTGTGTAGAAAGATTCCTCTTCTTTCATGATTAGGAATTTTTTTGAATGTTTCCCACAAACGGCACAATATGTTGATGCTCTTTTTTGTCGTGAGGACTTAAACAAGATCAAACATGAGATAATCTATGGAAGGTGAAGAAGATAGAGATATTTTGCAGAATTGGCTCTTGGGCCTTTGTATTTTTCATTCATGTATTGAGTAAGTAAAACGTACATTTAGTTTATAATTTCTCCTATTTATATTTTCTTTTTCCTTCTCCTATGAGTGTAGATACTCTTTTGCCTTCTAGATTGTTCTTACCACTAAAAGATTATCATGTGTCTTATTGTAGAATCATCCTATAACATATTCGATGCTCTTATAACCTTTCCTTTCTGATTGGCTAAAAGGGAATCAAGTAAAACTGATTTGGAAGAGTATCCAAGTCACTGCTGGCATCTCTTATATGATCTGGAGTGTGTTCTCCAACACCTGGAATCTAGGCGTACTTCCTAGGGGTTATTCTTTCCGTCCATTCGAGATTTATCCCCTTGTTACGCGGGTATATCGTGGGCCTTTAGATTATTCATATGTCCTCTCCTTATTGGGCCCATTTTCTTAGGCTTTCCCTATAGCGATCTGGGCTGAGTACTTTACCCAATAACACTACACTATATTACATGAAAATGTAATACCAAAATTTGATCATTCAATAATTAATAGCATTCATACTTTTGCAGTTTAATAATCACATCATGAAAATGTAATACCACAGTTTGATCATTCAATTATTAATAGAACTAGTATCATATTTGTAATTTATTTTTTATTTTAAATTTATATCTTTTAATAAAAATTAATTATATTGATTTTGAATAAATATAATTATAATATTTTATTTGACCCGAAAAAAATCTAATGACTATAATTTTAGTTGAGGGAAAAATATGCATTCTTTATTTATTTTATATTAATACATTGCAAGTTATTTTAAATTTATGTAGATACATTTATTATTTTTTATAAATAATTTTCTTGTTGTCAAAAAAATAAAAAAATTACTCATATGTACACACTTTGTACCCGTAATTACTATGAGGTACATTGATTTAAAATATTAAAGTAAAATACCAAATATAACCCTAAACTCATACACTTTTAAACCACAAATCCTAAACACTCACCCACAGCAGGCCGGTCGCCGAGCAGCCTCCGCCGGCCGATCGCCGAAGCACTGCCCGACCGCCGACCGGCCGTCAGAAAGCCGTCGGACTGCTGTCGCCGGAGCACTGCCGAGCCGACGGCTGGCCGCTTGAAAGTCACTGGACCACCGTCGTCGGAGCTCTGCCGGACCACCATCGGACCACCAAACTTTTTTGCTGCACATACTTTTTTTTACTGCACACACTTTTTTTACTACACACACTTTTGCTGCACATGAACTTTTGTTGCACACAAATATTTATGTGCAGCACATTGTAGGGATAATATTGGAATATCATTATATATTTATGTAGTTAGTATTAATATTTTTGTATGTTTGTATTTCATACTCCCTCTGTCCCACATTTATCTTCACACTTTCTATTTTCGTCCGTCCCACATTTATCTTTACCACCCAAAAAAGAAAACTTCACATTAACCAACAACCTCAAAAGTTACCTTAATTTCAAAAATATCACTCTCACCTAACACACATAACATACTTTATAATTTATTTATTACTTAAAAATACCACAATACCCTTCAAAAGTCAATAAAGTTGGTCAAAAAGTAACTTTTCTTAAACTTCGTGTCTACAGTAACTATGAAGACAAATATGGGACGGAGGGAGTAGTAATTAATATTTTTTAGTGTACCTAGTAGTAATCCTCCCTTAAATAAATTTATTTATTCATTCTATGCACCTAATAAAATAATATTTTTAGGCAAAAATTCCTGTGCCCCTGGGGACACACCGTGTCCATGTGAACACAATAATTTTAATACTAAAACTCTTGTGTTTACATGGGGACACGGTGTATCCCCGGGAGCACAGGAGACTAACTCATATTTTTAATAGTTTGACGTATTAAATTCAAGTCTACATGTATTAATAAAGAAATACAAATCTACGAGCATACTGCTTTTTATTAAATAGAATTCAGTTAGATGTCCAACTTCATACAAACTTTTATTAAAGAATTAATCGTATATCTTAAAAAGTGAAATGGTACCCAATAAATTATAAAATATTATACTCTTCATCTTCAAGTGTAATAACAATCATCTCTGTTGGTTTGCCTTTCACATCAACATTTCTAGTCTTTCCGATGTGTGTGACATTTTCTATCACATCTAAATGCTATTTTTCAAAAAAGAAAAATATATTGAATTTTTAAATAATTTATTCAATAAATATATATTTAATTTGTTAATTTTAAAAAAATATATAGTAACATATATAATAAATATAGATAATAAACAAATTATAAAATTGTAATGTTGCAATATACAAAAATAAACTTATGTTACTTATTGAATTTTGTATGCACTTTAATGATTATATCCATTAAGATAACCACAAAAATTATATTTATAGTTTATAGTACCATCCATTCATAATTTAATCCAAAATTTAAATATTCATTATATTCTAAAATATAGAAAAGTAAAAGTAAAATATTGAAAAAATTATATATATATATATATATATATATATATATATATTCTAAATTTATGATATATGTGAGAAAAGAGATGAAAGAGGATGGAGAGAGAGAGAGGAGGAGGATTTATTAATTCTAAGCTTGAAATAATAAATCAAAATCAAACATTTTTGAGATGTTTTTTTGTTTGAAATTCATATGAGGTTTGAAAATCAAGGATAATTATAATTTATGTTCTTGTTAATTTTTTTATATCAAATCAATATATAAATTCTTTTTTATATTAAATCAATGTATAAAAATTAAATATCGATGTGTATAAAAGTATATTTATTTACGTGAGAAAAGAGATAAGTTAATTAAGTTAAGAATTGATAGTAAAGATGAGTGGATTAAAATCAAAATACTCCTTCCGTCTGATGTATTTTTCTCCACTTTTCATTTTGAAGTGTCCCAAGTATTTTTACTCATTCCATAAATGGTAAAAATACACTCTATATCTTACCTTCTTTTACATTTTATTCAAGCTAATTTAATTATCTATTGTTGTTTTGAATTCTATTTAACAAAATATAGTGATTGTAACAACAAATTTTATATTTATGATAAAATAAATACAAATTGGAGTACAAAGATAATTTCAGAAGGATTTAATTTGGAAGAGTATGCAAGGGGGATACAAATCTTCAATCAATCCTCTGATTCTTCTCTCGAACCAATTTGGCCTTGACTTTGACTTGTTAACTTGACTTTGACTGGAGTGTATGTTCACTGCATTGTCTGTGTTGACAGCGTATGTGTTGAGCCGGATCTTCGAATGAAGCTTGTTCGAGCTCGGATATGTAGTCTTGATGTTGATCCGGAGACGTCGAACCTTTGTTCGGATTGAACGTTGATTGGAGAACTTTCTGTAGAGAAAGTCGTTGACTGGAAGAACACCGGATCGGATGGGCTTGGCATCTTTATCTCTGATTGGAGGCGGTTTGCTGGAAGAACGCCGGATCGGAGGGGCTTGACACCTTGATCTCTAATCGGAGGCCGTTGGCTGGAAGAACGCCAGATCGGAGGGGCTTGACACCTTTATCTCGGATGTAGGAGGATGGATGGAAGAACACCAGATCAGAGGGGCTTAGCACCTTGATCTCGGATCGCAGGCCGTTCTTGGCTTGAAGATGCTTGAAGATCTCAAGGGAGCACTGCTCGTATTCTTGATCTCTTCAGAAGCGTCTGTGTCTTCAGATGTTTTAGTGTGTGTGGAATGAATGGAGGAGGGCTCCTTATATAGGTGAATGGTAAGGATGCCCCACAAATAACTCGCAATATGATTGATCCATAGTTGATTTGACCTGATTCTGCGGGCTTGGGCCTTTCCATCCTTACAATTTGATTGGTCAATATTGATTTGACCTAATACTGCAGGCTTGGACTTATTTGACTGGATTTGACCCAATTATCAATTATTCACTCATTTATTTTAAGAATTTATTTATTTAAATTTCTTAATAAATCAATAATTAATTGATAATTATTACATTAATTTTCTACATATTTTCCTTTAATAGACAATAAAATTCGAGTGCCTACAATGGCGCCTCTTCCTCAAATCACACACAAATTATACTTTTTCAAATTGGTTTTATATTTTTCATTTAAATATAACATTATATTTTCAAATTATATTTTTTATATATATTTGAATAATACTATATTAAGAGTTAATTATTAAAATAATTTACAAACTTACTTATATTACATTACATATTAATTCCAACTTTTGAAAAATTAAAAATAAATAAACTATCTCTTTAAATATTGTTGCAAAATGCATGCGAAATTAACCCTTGTATCAATGATATGCTACTAATTAAATTGGGCATGTAAAGACAAATCCATACACCCGGTGGACATAATAGACCACAAATGCACAAGATGTATAATAGTATAAGGATATAATATTTTATTTTAAAGTTAAAACTCACGTGTTTTCGGGTCACCGTGTCCCCAAAATTCTACATAATATTTTTAAGTTGCCCCCAATTTTTTTTAAGTTGCCCCCAAATCCATACACCCAGTGGGCATAATAGTCCACAAATGCACAAGATGTATAATATTATAAGGGTATAATATTTTATTTTAAAGCTAAAATTCGTGTGTTTCTGGGCCACCGTGTCCCCAAATTCTACATTTTTTTAAAGTTGCCCTCGAATTAATGCTTATAGTCTTGATTTTCTGAGAAAATAACTTAATTTTTATAATCAGATATTTATACTATTCATATTTCAGCTATATTTTTAATAAAAAAATTATACGTATTCTTATTATTTAAAGTTTATAAACTCTTTAAAATAAAATGTATACCCTTATATACCTTGTCCACTCAGGAACACAAGAGACCACCTCTTGTTTTAAAAAAATATTACACTTTAATTAATAAGGTTATAACTTTTTCATTGAAAAGTTTGACTGAAATATGAATTGCCTAAATATTTAATTTAAAAAAATTAAGTAGTTATGCCCTTAAATTTAAAAGTATAATATTTTCTCTGTCCCGCGTTTAGGTTTATATTTTTTATTTTGATTTGTCTCAAAGTTAATATTTACGTTTTCTTTTTTATCAAATTGGACCCATACAAAATAATTAATTATTTCATGTAGGTTCATACACAACACTAATACAATTATATAATCCGCATTAAATATTATTTATTTCACCTTACTATATATATATATATATATATCAATTTACGTGAAAAAAATAAACGTAAATGTTAATGCTAGACGGAGGGAGTATTTAGAATTGATATCATTCATACTTAAAAACACCATCCTTAATATAGTATTATTCAAATATATAAAAAATATAATTTGAAAATATAATTTTATTTTAAACGAAAAATATAAAACCAATTGTGGTGTCAAACATCGTGTGATTCAAGAAAGAGTGATGGCGACTCTGCTTATTCCATTAACGCTCCATGAAAATACTATATTTTGTTAAATAGAAATCCTAGTGGTCCGTTAGTAGCCAGTGAAACTAAAGAGCTCATTATCTCTATCTCCTTTGAGTGTTAACCGAAGCCCTTGCACCCACTGTATCTTCGGATGCCATTTCAAACGAGAACCCACGATTGATCATATAGGATCTGAAAAGCCCTTTCTGTCTCTTCAGAAGGAGAGGAGTCAAGGGAGTCGTGTGGAGTATGAACTTGTAGCACCTATTACGGCCGAGGAGATTAAGGGAGTCGTGTGGAGTATGAATGGCGACAAGGCTCCTGGACCGGATGGATACACGGCTTCCTTCTTCCGGGATGCGTGGGACGTAGTAGGAACAGATGTTGTGGCCACTGTCCAGGAATTCTTTCAATCCGGGCAGTTGCTGCGACAGATGAATGCTACGTTTATTACACTCATCCCGAAAGGGAAGCACGATCCCACAGTAAGAGACTTCCGCCCTATTTTGTGCTGCAATGTACTCTATAAGATTATTTCTAGAGTCATTGTGGGATGCCTGACGGATCTTATGGATGGGTTGGCCGTTGAAAATCACTTTGGATTCATAAAGAATCGAATGATGAGAGATTGCGTGATGCTTGCTCAGAAAATAGTGAAGAATTATGGTTGGGCAAAACATCGAATGTGTAGAAGAATGGCAATAAAAGTGGACATCAAGAAGGCCTATGATTCGGTAGACTGGGAATTTCTGCATGGAGTTCTTACAGGGTTGAAGTTTCCCCAGCGTATGATAGGATGGATCATGGAATGTGTCACCACGACCTCATTCTCCATCCTTGTCAACGGCACTCCAGAGGGTTACTTCGACGGTAAGAGGGGCTTGAGTCAAGGGGACACTCTGTCGTCCCTGCTGTTCGTTCTCTGCATGGATTATTTCTCCCGTCTCTTCAAGAGACTTACCATGAGAGAAAACTACAAGTATCATTCTCGGCATTGCGCTAAAGTAGGCATCACTCACCTGGCTTTCGCAGATGACTTGATCATCTTTGCCTATGGCAATCGCTCCTCTGCAGAAGTTATTGCTAAGGCTCTTGATCTCTTTGCTAGAATGTCAGGTTTGGAAGTAAGCACAGATAAATCTCACTTGTTCATGGTCGGTGTTCCGGAGGATGAGGAACAAGTGATCCGTGAGGTTTTGCCTTATCAGGAAGGCAATTTTCCCATGCGCTATTAGGGAGTACCGCTGCAGTGAAGCAAACTTCGTGAGTCTGCCTTCGAGCCGCTCATCACTCAGATATCCAATCTAATCAGGGGCTGGTCCACGCATTTGCTCTCCTATGCAGGCTAACTGGAGCTCATTCGGTCGGTAGTGTATGGGGTGATGAACTTCTGGATTTCTATGGTGAAGATCCCCAGGGAATCGTTGATAGGGTGGAGCGTATGATTCGGAAATTCCTTTGGGGAACCACGAGGGGTGCAGTTCATTGAGAGGAGGTGATCCTGCCTAAGGAACAGGGTGGCCTGGGACTTAGGGGTTTCAATCTCCTGAACGATGTAGCCCTATGCAGTGTGTTGTAGGATGTACACCTGGAGAAGAGGTCTCTGTGGATTAAGTGAATTAATACCATTTATCTTCAGCCTCTTCACGCTGGGATGTTGAGGTTAATTATAGCGCCTCAATAGTATAGAAGGATATCCTTCGTGCGAGGGATAGAGTTCGAGCACGGATCAGAGGCGACATCGTCACCTCATTTGCGTCGTGCTCGGAGATGGGAAAGCTCCTTGTGGGCAAACTGTACTGGCTTGCTGCCACCACCGCACCAGTACAGTTTATCTACAAGAAGTTGTGGAGTCCGTGGGTTCCTCAGAAATATTCGTTCAGGATGTGGCTCACCCTGAGGAATCGTCTGCTTACCATGGATAGATGGAGAAGTTATGAAGGTCCGGTAGAATGCGTTCTTTGTGTGGGTGCCCCCGAGACGAGAGACTATCTCTTCTTCGGCTGCCCATTCACGAAGTATGTTTAGAACCGGGTAAGAAATGAAGTAGAGTGGAGGAGACAGATTACCACGTTGAAGGCCGGCTTCAAGTGGCTCAGCAAGGACCGGCGTGTGTACGTTCGAGATAGGATGAGCTGGACGCTCGCCCTTTACGGCAGCGTTTTCCTCATTTGGAAGGTCCAAAACGAAGCGCTCTTTGAGGGTGTCCGACCTTCCTCGGATAGCTTGATTAATTCCATTGTTATGCATGTAATTAGATTTGAGCATTTGTTATCTAGATAGGAAGTATTTTCGCATTTTGGTTGCTCCGTTGGAGTTGTAATTAAAGTATTTGTGACTCTGGCTTTGGCCTCCTACTTTTGAATAATTAACATAACGTTCAGAAGGAGAGGAGTCAAGGGTCGCCCTGGTGTCGACTCTTTAGTCTTCACTAGGGGCCATATCAAACCTTCACCAAAGGAGTTTAAACGAAACCGGACCCAACTCACAATGGGCACCTAAAGTTTGATTCCCTATTTGCAATTATTTTCAACAATTTTATTTATTTTTCTTTCAAAATTACTAATTTATCCCTACTTTTTCTTACATTATATATTAAGAAAATAATACTTCTTAATTTTCGTGCCCATACAAATGGGTAAAAATACCCCGAACGAAGGGAGTAGAACTAATAGTTGTACATAGGGGTAATTTTTAAATTTAGGTGAAGTTTGGAAATCATAATTTTAATACTTGAAACAAATACTGTCGCCTTAGACTAAGGTTGTGTTGTGTTTATTAAAATTTAGTAGACAAATAAGTATATGTATATTAAAAATTTGAGTAGTTCTGTTAGGGTGTCTCACGTAAGTCCTTATTTAACACGGATAAAAAGTGATAATTTTGTTAACGAAAAGTGATAATCAATCGATGAAAAATGATAATGATGTAATAAACTATTTCATGAATAATTTATAGTATAAATAAAAAATGATAGTAATATTTTATAGTGAAAGTGATAATAATGTTATCATTTGTATCCATTTCACCTAAAAACATACGTGAGACGGTCTCACACAAGTCTTTTTGCCTAAAAATTTTGATTAGATGAATAGTGATGATTTTTTTAAATAATAGAGGATGGGCAAATTTTTAATATATATTGTAATGGGCTTATAAAATATATAATTTGAGAAAGTGTTTATTTTTTGGCTTTCTTTAGATGAGTTTAAAATATTTTTAGGGTGAACTAAATTTAAAAATCAAATTATTTATATAAAATATAATAAGCTCTAGCTGGGCATCCTAGCCCGGGGCAGCCCTATTGTAAATCCGCCTCTGATTACACACTGTGTATTTAAGAATATTCTTTTTAAAAGACAAAATGGAGTATTGATTTTTTTTATAAAAAAGCAAAACTTTAGAATTCAATGGAGTATTCAAAAACACGTAAGATATTTTTAAATATTAATTTAATTGTTTGAATATAGTAGGCGGGCCTGGCGTGGAGGTGAAGTGAATCTCAAGTTTGAATTATGTGTCATAGAAGAGAATAATTAATTTCATAAGCCCTCCTTAGCAAATATAAAGAACTAAAATAGGCAAAGTCCAATTCTCCCATGGAAAACTTGCAGACGTCAAGAACCCTCCAAATCTTCTCTTTCTGCTCTTCCCATTGGCTTTATTGATTCTAATATTAAAAAACTCAGCCATTTTCCAGATTCATTCCACTGTATCCAGATCGAATATTTCGATTTGTCCTGTAAGTTTCTCTGGTTTCAATTGTGTTGATATTTGTTTGTTGCCTTCGCATCTGTACATAGAGAAAGAGAGGAGTTTGATTGGGCATGTGTGTGTGTGAGAATAGTCCGATTTTATACTCGCCACACATTAAATATTATTTCTCTCTTTTGGGCCCATTGGGCCTATGTTGGCCCAAAGTGTTGGTCTTCATTTAACCCTAAAGCCCTTATCATCCCCAATGAGTGTGTGTGGGCAGGGACACAATTCTTGGTGAGTTGTTGAGAGGAAATCTGAGCACTCCCACCTTCCACCACCTCCGGCGACATCAACCGGCGCGACGACGAGGACGACCGCTTATACCCAACAGTGGTATCAGAGCTTGGTCGGCCGTCCTTCATCCGCCGTCCGTCCGCAACTGCCTGTTGTCCGCCGTCAGACGCAGACGTTGCTGCTGTTCCGCCGCTGGAGAGGAGCCCGCCGCGACGCCGCCGCCGCCGCCGCTGCAGGAATCGCGACCTGCAGAAACGAGCCGCCGCCGGGAGCTGGTCAAAGTGCCGCCGCGCCGCTAGGGTTCCTCCGCTGCGCGCCGCCGTCTGGAGCCGTCCATCGCGAAGCCGCGCCGCCACCGATCTGCTCCGCCTTTTCCAGATCGCGACGCCCGTCGCGCGCTAGGGTTTGACCGCCGCCCCGCGCCGACAGCCTTCAGTCGCCGTGGGATTGCCACCGGATCTGTTCGCGAGGGGAGCGCGCTCAGCCGGAATCGCGACAGCCACAGCTCGGATCTACCTTCACCTGCCGAAAACGCGACGGGGAGCCCCGCCACTGCCTGGAGCCGCCGCGACCGACACCGAGCGTCGCTAGGGTTTCCAGGCACCACCGCCAGTCCGCCGCCGGACCTACAGTCTCCGGGCGTCGCGAAGCTGCTGCAGGTGAGAGAATCCAGTTGGCCGCCGCTGCTGACCTCCGGCCACCGCCGCCGTTGACCGCCGGAGTTAGGGTTCCGGTCAGAATAGTTCTGACCCTCGGCGATAGGGGAGAATCTCTCTTTGTTCTTTTGCTTCCGAAAATAATTTTTCAGATTTGTTTTGTCAATTTTTTTCGGATGGGGGAGTGTCCCGTTTACTGATTTGTTCTTGTTATATCTATGTGATACCCTGAGGCTGTTGGTCCTCTTTTGTGCTTTGTGATGCTTAGAGGCGGCTGGTCCTCTTGTTTAATGATTTCTGTGCTGTAGAATTAGAGATTTTTTGATTTGTGGCTTTGTTGGTCAATTTCTGGGTATCTCTAAGTTCATGTTTGCTTGAAATCTATTGTGATTTTGTATCTTGGTATGCTTTCGCTGCTAATCTGATTTTCTGGAATTTATTGCTCTCTTTGCTATGTGTATGAATTGAGTTAGTTTCCAGGGCCTAAGATAGCATTTGCTTACCTATGTGTGTGATTGTGTTGACCTCTTGAATCTGTTTGAGTGGATTCACTCAACTTTAAGCACCTATGGCTTCTCCTAATGCATTTGGGCAAGGAGACTTCAATATCTGTTTGAAACAGAAGATAAAGTATAAGGGGGTGTTCAAAGCTGTGAATGACTCTTGTGATTAAGAGATAATTTTTTGCATGAATTATTCAGTGCCTTTTAAACCTTGTTTGTGTGTTAATTGGTTAGTTAATTCTGCATGTGTTTAGGAAATGTGTTTTCTTATTGTGTTTCTCTTTGAAACTATGTGTTTTCCTTGTGTGAGAAACTTGTTGAAATTTATTTTCTATTTTGTGCTTGTTTGTGTGTCAAACTTGCTAGGTTATAGGCTGCTCCTAGTGAGGTGGAGTATGTGCATATGTGTTAACTTTATGCTTTTGTGCCTTGTCTACTATGTGTTAGTATTTGTTATGGTTGTGTGTCATTTACATGCTTATTTGTTTCTCTAAGTGAGGTGGAGCATGTTGTGTGTGTTCGAATGTGGTGTAACATTCAATTGATGATTACTGTGTGTGCTTCTGTGTGAAGTGTCTATGTGACTTATATATGCTATAGCTTGTATGTCTATGTGACTAGACTATGTGTCTTTAGGATTTTGTATTCTATTCTATGTGATAAATGTTATGAATTGTGTATTCATGATCTTAGTGATCCTATGTTAGCTTTGTGCTTAGTTTATTGCTTTCTATGTGAATTGCTTGTGTGTCATGAGAACTGTGAGTTCTAATCTATGTGATTACATGACTACGTGAACTTTGTGTTTTCTTGTTAGCTTTGTGCTTTGTCCTCTTATCTTTGTAATAATGTGATATTTTGTGACTTTGTGTCAATTTCAATTTCATTTGACATACTTTGTGATTGTCAAATCATTTTCTGGATCTTGCATCTTACTTTGTGTTTCTGTTTTGCAGGTGTCCGGGAGAAGGGTGCGATGATGAATTCCTAAATATTTTTTGATCACGAAGGTGGATGATTTGGGCCAAAGTGGAGATTTGTTGGGCCCATTGGGCCTATGTTGGCCCAAAGTGTTGGTCTTCATTTAACCCTAAAGCCCTTATCATCCCCAATGAGTGTGTGTGGGCAGGGACACAATTCTTGGTGAGTTGTTGAGAGGAAATCTGAGCACTCCCACCTTCCACCACCTCCGGCGACATCAACCGGCGCGACGACGAGGACGACCGCTTATACCCAACACTCTCACTTCATTTTATATTAAATTATTATACTTCTTAATCTCCGTGCCCTAAAAAATGGAGTATGATATGATAACTTCTTAATACAAAGTTTCATTTTCAGACATATGAGACTCACACATATTACTAATACAACTAAAATATGAAAATCACACACCCTTTAATACAACTATTTACTACATAATAATTCCTTAATTAAATGCAAAAAGTAAATGATATTTTTGTGGGTGGACGAAATACTTTATAATATTATTTATTATAAAATAAATATCAAATCACTAATAAAAATTACTCCCTCGGTCCCACAATAACTTTAACAGTTGCTTTAATCTTGTCCGTCTCCTTTTCCGCAATAACCTTGACCACCGACAAAAGTATCATCAATTGCCTTTGCCCGGCTATTGGCCAAGAATGGCAACTTAAGCTCCTCAGTTTTCCCCACAGATGCCACCTCACCTTCTTTCCCAGCAATATATTCCACACATCCTCCTCAGCCTTAATAACATCACCAATTCCAATGGCGTCTTATTATCAGTTTCAACTCCTATCTTATCCAACTCAAGTCCCCCAGTAAATGGAACGAAACAAGAACCACATCTGCTCAAGGGTGGTCTGATCACCACCACCTGCTGGTAAATCAACCTCAACCTCAACCTTTACACCATAAGGGTGGTCTGGTAAATCAACCTCAACCTCAAACAAGAATCTTGGAGGATGATGAAAACAATCTTCTCCATCGCCATATTTCTTCACTGAACTCCAAATTCGGCAAACTGGTATTCAAAAACCGCTAATCTTTCCTTCTTTTTAATTAAGGTTACTCCACTACATTACATTAGGGCTGGAGAATCTATATCCATTTACGTGATCCGAATCATTTCCAAGGTCCGTCAATTTAATAAATTTCTTTAAAATTGAAAAAAAAAATTAGTTAAAAGGGCTCACCAATGTCCATCACATCTCTCTAAGCAAATGTTGCTATTTGCTTGGAACGGAAGGAGTATAAATTAACACTAAATCTTAAGAATAATCTTAAGAATAAATATTAAACGGGTAATAATACATTAAACTTTATGATAAAATATTACATATAATTATTAAAAATGTAATAAATAATAATTAATGAGAGAAAAGAAAAGGCAATGAATTAGAAGAGAAAAACTGTCAAAAGATGATGTGGCAAGAAATTGAAGAAATTCACCGAGAGGATCCAAATCCCCATTTCTGTTGATTACTTGAGATTAATTATGTATACATAAATAATTTACAATTACCAACTAAACAAAATAAATACTCCCTCCATCTTGTTTCAATGTTTACATTTATTTTTTGCATGTTGATTAAGGAGTATAATATTTTAATAGATAGTGGGTGAAAAAATATATTATTTAATGCAAAGTGAATAGGTGTATTAGTGTTGGATGACATATTAATTGTTTTAGGTGAGTCCCATATTCCAAAAAGGAAAACGTAAATATTGAATTGAGATGCGCAAAATAGAAACGTAAATATTGAAACGGGCTGCGTTTCCTAATGTAATCTACCTAATTATTAGAGAGAGAGAAACAACGATTTCCTAATAAAAATATTTACCTAAATTAAAATATTCTTTTAATTGATACGGATGCTTATTAAAACGATAATATACCCATAGGCCTCATTTGGTACCCATATTAGGGGTTAATATGACATGTTGTATAGCTTTTTACCATGTTTAGTAGGAAATATTTTTTTTGTGGGGACTCATTAATAAATCTCAAGAATTCATATAAAGGTCATTTGCTAGTAGGTATATGTTATATTGTGATTGTATATAATGAGATTTGTTTGACTTGTAATTAATTGTATTATTGTTTGGTATTATGAAAAGTGAGATAGTTGATAACTAGGTATTAGTTATTTTAGGTTTGTTATTGAGTATTAACAAATGAGATAATATATAAAATGATATATTTGCCCCTTATTATTATTAATATATTTTTATTTATTTATTTATTATTTTTATTATTAATATTAATAGTATTATTATTATTACTTATTAATTATTATTATTAAGTATTTATTATTATTAATATTATTTATTATTAATATTATTATTTATTATTATTATTATTACTTCCTCCGTCTCGCCCAAACATCAACGATTGCTTTTTGTACTTAGATTAAGGAGTATTATTATTTTATGTGTAGTGGGTAGTTTTTTTAATAGTGAGTGGTGGGCCACATGTGGTAACTTTTTACTAAAAGTGTGAGATGGGGACATTTGGATAAGACGCTCAATATAGTAAAATGGTGATCTTTCGGTGGGACGGATGGAGTATTATTTATTATTTATTATTATAAATATTATTTATTATTAATATTATTATTTACTACTCCCTCCGTCCCAAGAATATATTCACACTTTCCATTTCAATCCGTCCCAAGAATACTTTCACTCCCTAGCAATGGAAACAATACACAATATCAATAACCTTACAATACTACAATATTACAAAAATGCCAGTTACACACAATCTAGTCAAAGTCAATTATATCATACACTTTATTCTATTCAATTACCCGAAATACCCACTCTCTTTCTTACATCAATACAACAAAAAGTTATTTTTCTTAAACTACGTGCCACCAAATACGCGAATGTATTCTTGGGAAAGAGGACATAATAATTATTATTAATAATTATTATTAATGTTATTATTATTTATTTAATAATAATATTATTAATATTATTATTAATTATTAATTATTATTATTAATTATTATTTATTTTTAATTATTATGATTATTAATTATTATTATTAATTAATTATTATTATTGATATTATTATTAATTATTATTATTATTATTATTATTAATGACATTATTATTATTATTATTAATTATCATGATTATTAAATAATAATAATAATAATAATGGAAAAGGGGTATAATGGTAAAAGTAAGTATAATACCTAGGTATTAAATTGTGGTATTGTGTAACCCACCTCTTGTGGTGGTATACACAATGCCAATGAAAAGATATTATTAATTTCGAGCTGAAATAATACCGAGCTGAAAGTATTATGAATACATCAAGACAAACATGGTATACTGTATCAATACCTAGCTAATACTGCCAAGCAAACTACCCTTATAAAGAATTAAAATTACGTATATATCCCTATCTTCTTTAATTTTTCCCTTTTCAATTCCACATTCTATTGAGGTTCGTCGATGGTCACGGCGACAGATTCGATTTCCTTATCGTTGCTGAAGGTGGATTCAGCCATGAGTTCATCGGGAGAGAGAGACTAAACTTAATTAGATAGATAAGGCTGTCGACGATAAACTCCATCCGGTGGTTTCACTTGGAATCGGAGCCATAATTCTTGCGTCCATTTCTTCAATTGGGCATATCAGACAACGAAGACGTCAGTGTATACATCTATACACTACAAAAAACTGTCTGATTACCGATGAAAAAATCCGTCGGTAAAATATGAAAAATTCATCGGTAACCGACGGAAATTAATTTGTCGCGAAAACCTGCGTCGGTAACTTTTAGCGACGGAATTTTAAATTCGTCGGTAATTACCGACGAATTTTTTCATCGGTAAAGAAAGATATTCGTCAACAATCATACAATACAAATTCGTCGGAAGTGATAATATAGCGACGATTTTACCGACGGATTTTTTCGTCGGTAATTTTACCGACGAAAAAATCCGTCGGTAAATTCAAGATCAAATTTAAAATAAATAATAGATTTCCGATGGAAAAATCCGTCGGTAAAATGCAAAAGGAAAAATAAAAAAAATCAAATAAATAAATCTTCAATAAAATTATTCATTTAATATAATTTTTTTCATTTAACATAACATTAAAATTCTAAAAACTCTACATAATTTCAAACTAAGGTGTAATATTACAAGGATTAATATTACAAGGTAACATGAGTTCAAACATTAGTCATCCTTTTTCTTCATCTTTAGTTTTGCTTCGACATCCCCACTGTAACGTCCGAGTTGGAATGCATATTGCTGGAACACATGAGAAAATGACCATCTCAGTACAAACAAGAACATTCTAAAAATATTAACAATATAATGAATGAAATGCTATCATCTAGAGTGTTAGGGGCTAGTGTCAAAGTATCAAATATTCAAAAAGATTATGTTGAATGAAATGCTATCATCCAATATCATCCAATAAGAATACAACTGCAACAAGATTATTAGCCCATCTTCAAGAATATTAACCTTAATTGAACTCCACCAAGTAAGAAATGGAAACAACAGTGATCTGACATATAATTTCTTACCTGCCAAAAGCAGAAGAAAACAATCCTTTTGATGAAGTTAAACTTTGTGAGTGGCTTATGTGGTCCCAATATTTGTGAAGCTTCTACGTTCTTTGGTTGAAATGAGTCTTTTTATGCTGCATATTACAAGAAAGGAAAAATTCTTAAACACGGATTCAAAAAGAAGTAAAATAGAACTATTACATGTCATTTTGTTTGTACAAAAAGAAGTAGAGTTCAATTAATCTATATTTGAGTCCTTAAACAAAATTTTAAAAAATAAATAAAGATTCTATAACAAAATTCAGACTCGTGTTAGATTCCAGAAAGTCTCTAATTCAATCACAAGTCAATTAATGACAAAAAACAGTCAGAGCAACCATTATAAACTCACCAAACATTTAAACACAGTATTATATATAGTTGGCTCATTTCAACTAGTGCCCTTAATATAATTGAGATATGCTTCATTCTACATAATTAGAAAATATTTTACCACTTAAATATTTCAAGATCCAATGGACAATGCATGTATGATAAAAATCTAAAAAAGAAATCAGCAGTTTATGCAAAAAAACACAATAGCACAATCGAGTCAAGATAGACCAATTGTTGGTGCTATGTTATGAATTGCTATAATGTACCAAATGAAAGTAGGCTACCTTGAGAACTTTCAAAATTGGGCATAAATAGAAAAGTAAAGCATTATAGTATAACTAAAGTAATTATCCTGAAATTAAAAAAATCTAACTTTAATAACTATTTGTACCAATTGGAATACTATAACTACTATATTTTGTAATAGAGCCCTACCAAGAGGTGGGTAAAAAAGAAGTTGAAGTGTCGATTATGGCTCTCAGTTTCTTGTCTTTAAACAGTGAAAAAAAAATTCAAGTTGAAAAGATTCCTAAGTAGTTTCATGAAAATACAAAAAGTGCGCATCAGTTAAGAGGTAACGATGCGAGGTAGGCCCTGCAAACACACATAATCTCAATCAAAAGAAAGCAAAGAGGATTGAAAGGAAGGGAGTAAATAGTGCAAGAAATCTTACAGTATGAATCAAAATACCAATTAGCACTCTCGATATATATATAGCCCCACACAACGATGAATATAAAGATAATTCTTGCTGCGAGGCGTACTCCAGCAAAAAAGACAGCTGAATATTTCGTTCACAAACATAATTAGTCATTAATTAGAGAAATTACAAAATGCAGGAGATAGGGACATACAGGAAAGGCTTACCTAATAGTTATATTTTATTTACTTTTTTCTCCACTCAAAATTACAAGTTTATACATACTTTTTCTTATATTATTATATATTAAAATAAACACTTCTTACTCTACATACATGGATAAAAATATTCGGAATGGAAGAAGTATAAGCAATAAGACGAGAGAGTATGAAAAATTATAAATTTATCCATATTTTTTCTAATATATAAAAAAAACCTTAATCCATGTGTCTGAAAAATACTCGAGAAGGCAGGAATATAAGCAATAGTAATTAGTAAATAGACCGACTATTACTAAAATTTTAGTGCAAATGGAGTGTTTTAAAAAATAAATTGATGACACAATCCAAACACTGGATTATGTGCTATTGTGTTCATCTGCAAATATGGGCATCAGCACTGGATTATTATTTTCATGAAGCCAAGCAAACTCCATAATTAAGCAAATGAATCTCATTGGATGTGTAAGCAATAGCACATATGTATGAAACAAAAACAAGATCCAAATAAAGAAAAAGAATGAAATAAGAATCCCAAACTATTTCAACCTACCTTTTAATGGGCACGATAACAGACTCAATACAACTTTCCATTCATCTAATAAGGCTAATGCAATAACATATTGATCTCCACTTACAAATATGCATTCAAAAGAATAGGAAATTTATGAGAATAGGCAAAAAATCTGCATAGCCGATGCAACTTGCTGTCAAAAGAATTCAAGTGGCGACCAAAAAGACCAACTACACTATGGGAAACAGAGGCGACAACAACCATCATCAAACAACAAAACCTAAACAGGTGCATCATCATAACTAAAACAGAGTTAAGCAAACAAGTGCACCAATTCCCAGTAATTAAGTTCCGGCTGAAGTAGACAGAAGGATAATGAAGCGCAAACAGAGATGAAAAACCATACTCAAGAAGTGGGTCCGGTCAGGGAAGTCGCACTAGGCGAAATTGCCGTGTAGAGAGCGCGACGAAGGACAATGGCGGCGAATTGACTGTCCTAGGCAGCAAAATCCCTTTGGAGGGACGGCGACAGCTGGAAGCCCGTCGATGTATCTAAAAAAACAGATCAACTCTGGTGCTGATAAATCGCAAGAAGCACGGCGTCGCGGGCCGACAATGGGAAAAATTCTCCATCGCAAAAGCTGCTGGGGGATTCGTTGAGAACCGATTAATGAACCCTAGACGGCGTTAGATCAGGCGATTCAGGAGAAGTTCAGGCGAGTGGCGCAAGACGCCGGTGACCAGATGGGTGAGAGGGCCCTCACGCACAGTCGGCGGCAGAGGGCGGAGTGAAAGAGAGGGGTGTATTTATTTTGTAAGGCTGGTGGCTCGTAATGAAAGCAGTCGTAATACTTTTTCTAAGGCAACCCTAATACAAATAGTTTTTACATTAGCGACGGAATTAATTCGTCGGTAGAAAATTTATTATTTTTATAAAAAAATTTATATTTACCGACCAATGGAATTCGTCGGTAATTTAAAAACTACAATAATTTTTTTTTTAAAATTATATATTTACCGACAGATTGAATTTGTCGGTAACTTAAAAATTAATTTTTATATATTACCGACTGATTTAATCTGTCGGAAACTTAAAATCTATTTTTTTTTAAAAATAAATTTTATATATTTACCGACAAATAAAATCCGTCGGTAATTTAAAAACTCAAATTAATTTTTTATTAAAATTTACTATATTTATCGATGAAATATAGTCGTCGATAAATTTTTCGAATTTAATCCCTCCAAAATAATGACGGATTTACCGACGGAAAAAATCCGTAGCTAATTCTGTCGGTAATCCGTCGCAAAAATCGTCGGAAATTTCTTATGATATTTTTTTTTAAATAAACCATATTAAATTAAAAAAAGCATCGGTAATCCGTCGCTAATCCGTCGGCAATTACCGACGGATTCGTTCCATCAGTAAATCCTTCGGTAATCCGACAGTTTCTTGTAGTGATAGAAGTGGTTGACGTCCTTCTAAGATTTCTAAAAATAGCAGTGTGAATGAACGTATTTACAGAGAGGAGAGAGAAGAGGGGAAAGAAGGGGAGGAGAGAAAAGATTGAAGAGAGATGGTAAAACAAGAGGTTGATAAATGGCCGCCGACCAAGAAAGAAGATGAAGGTAAAGGAAAGAAATTATGTGAGAGAAGATGGGAAAGAGAGGGAGATGGAGGGGAGGAGAGAAGATGGGGAGAGACGAAAACAGCAGAATAAAGAAGAAGGAACAGATATCGGTGAGAGAAAATAATATGTTTTACAAATTAATTTTTTCAAAATATAAAGGTAATTTCATTACCTATTTTACTACTCCCTCCGTCCCGGAAAAGTTAGCACATTTTTTGGGGCACGGAGATTAATGAGTTTGATAATTTAATGTAAAGTGAAGTAAAGTGAGGTGAGAAAATAATATTTAATGTGTAGTGAGTAGTTGTATTAGAGGTGGTATGTGGGCTTCATGAGAATAAATTAATTGTTTTGGTGTGGGTCCCATGTATTAAAAAGGAAATGTGTCAACTTTAGTGGAACAAACCAAAAAGGGAAGTGTGTCAACTTCCGGAGGGAGTAATTTATATCACCTACCAAACAATTATTTTTTTTTAATCTCAATTATTATATATCCTATCAAACAATAATAACATCAATTCATATTACTATCTTATCTCCATATAAATAATACATACCTAATATATACCTCTTATCTCATGTTATCTATCAAACGAGCCAATAATACATTAAGAATACATTAAGGGCTTGTTTGATTAGGGATTAGGGAGTGATTGATGCACAGTACCTCATAGTACCACATTTGCCTTGAAGTATTTATAATACCTTTGACCAGGTATTAATTTCACCACATATTAATAATATCATTTCCTTTAGTATTGTGTATCACACCTCAATTGTAAATCCCAGCATTTAATACTTAGGTATTAAATATAATTTTATAATTATACTGTTATCCAATAATAAGGAGTAATAATAATTAATATTAATAATAATAACATTATTAATAATAATAACATTATTAATAATAATAAATAATATTAGTAGTAACAATAATTAATAATTAATAATAATATAATAAATAATAACAATAATAATAATAAGGGTAGGTCTTGCGTGAGACCGTCTCACGTGAGACCCATTTTCACTTTTTAAAATAATTATTACTTTCGCTATAAATCGTTATCACTTTTGCTATAAAATGTTATCACTTTTTATTTATATTAAAAATTGTATATGAAAGATCGTTATCACTTTTCATTAATTTATCACTTTTCTATATAAAAATTATCACTTTCTAGCCATCTCACGTAAGTACTTACGTGAGACGGTCTCACACAAGTCTTTGCCTAATAATAATAACTAATAATAATTAATATTAATATTAATAATAATTAATATTAATAATAAGATTATTACTGATAGATACACGTATATATAGTCTAATTACTAATAAATACATTGATCTAATAAAATTATTGATGAATACATAACATCATTTTCTTTTTCCATCTTTACCCTTATTTACAACGTTGAATATTCAACGTTTTTTCTTAACACTAGTTTAATTGAACACTAATATACACTAAATCAAATAAAAATAAACAATAGGTGAGAGATTTAAGGATAATTATAATCACATTTTCTTCAATTTAATTAATCTTGTATTTTTTGTTTCTCTCTCAAGGATGCATAATAATGTATATGTGTACTTTCTGTTTCTCTCTCAATGATAATGTATATTCGTATGATTCTTCAATTTACTTGCGTATTTTCTGTTTCTCTCTAGAAATGCACACTAATGTACTTAACAATAGTTTCAATCGTATATTTTTCGTTTCTCTCTCAAAGATGTACACTGATGTACATTCGCAGGGTTTTTCAATTTAATCACGTATTTTCTATTTCTCTCTAATGCACACTAATATACATTCGTATAAATTATTTATTTTTATTTTCATCTTAACAATGCATACTAATTTTGTATTTATGAGTAATTTTTTAAAGCGAATGTATCGTTTAATAATCCTTAAATACGTTTCGTACCTACTATTTATTGACCCATTAATAAATAATAATAAAAATAATACTTTATAATAATAAATAATAATAACAACAACAACAAGGGGGTAAATATGTCATTTTATTTATTATCTCATTTGTAAATACTAAATAACAAACATAAAATAACTAATAGTACCTAGTTATCAATAATCTCATTTTTCCATAATACCAAACAATAATACAATTAATCACAAGTCAAACAAATCTCATTATACTACAAAATCTCTTTATATTTCATACTCACTAACAAACAATCCCTAATAAGTTCATGAGAGGAGAATTACAGGATTGGAAGTGTCCTTACTCTATTCCTAAATAAGAAATAGAAGAACTTGATAACTACTTAATTGGTGATCACAATTCTATTCCATACTAAGTATAGAATAGTAGGAACTAAAGAGCTACATGAACTACAACTACTGGATTAGTAGAGTTCATATCCAATTCCTTTATTGGGAATTGGTGGACTCGAGAGAGACAGGAAAATAAAGATATCGTTCGGGCATCTCATCCGAGGAGAACTTCCTTCACTAAACTGAAAGATGAATTCTTATGATACCTGTTAAGATACTAAGAAAGCAACAATAGAACTACTATAGCAAGTATTAAGATCAGTAGCTACTGTGAGGACTATTATTTCGAAAATCTTTAGAGAGTTGTTAATTTTTGAATTATCTAACTGTATAACACTAATTAGTTCATCAACATGTTACATATATATGCTCATATATATATTGAGGAGAGCCACTTTTGCAAAATCGTAACCCTAATAAATTACTATGTATTCTATTTGTCTTCCCCTCAATTTTTTTTATTTATTTAAAAACCATTATTATACCTTAAACCTAAATTGAAATACTATAAATTAAAAGATAAAATTATAATTATACCATAAATCTAAATTTTATGGATGAAATATATCTAAAATCATGAGTGGAGGGGTGAAAGTGAGATTTTCCTTTAAATAATGTGTCATATGCTAAAATCAATAAGTTAATAATCCCATAGAAGAATATAAATGAAAGTCCAGTCCACCAATAGAATAACTTTGATTGATCGAAATGGGTCAACCAACCGACAATGAAATTAAAACTTCATATACAAAGTAAAATCAATAGAAGTTGATATGGGAATATGATGATATTGAAAAGTGAAAAAGTGATAACATTGAGAAGTATCAACTAATTAAGAAAAAAGAAAAATAGTCTTATGAGATAGTTTTTTGTGTTGTCCATATTAATGTTGTTGAAATCGAATCATCGGTTCAATCGAGAACCAATTCGATTAATCCCTAGAAACCATTTTATGAATAAAACCTGAAAATCGGTTCAGACCGATCAAAATCGATTTTTACCATTTAGAGCGGTTCGAATAAAAAATCGGTTTTGGTTATTTTTTTTTTTTTTAAAATCAGCGAATGATTTTGTTTATCAATTTGTTTCCTTAACTCCCTTTGATTACTCGACTCGATGAATTATATCAATTTAAGTTCTTACTTTAATTAGATAAATTGATATAATTAAACTGTTTCTTTAATTAATTATAAATTTTAAAATAGGTTGTTGATTACTATTATTAGTGAAAATTATTACACATTAGATAGTTGATATAATTAAATTATTACTTAATTAAATAAACAGTTTATATAATTATATTATTCTTTTAAGACAATTTCTTGTGAGATGCTAACTATGTGAGATGGATCAATTCGTTGTTAAAATAGGTAAGTTTTATATATTATATGTTAATTTTTAGTTAAAATATGTTTTTTAAAGTATAATGAATAATAAATTAAAGTATATTTTTTATAATGAAATAGTGATGATTTTTGAAAATAAAAAATGGAGTATTGACTCTCTTTTTTTAATTAAAAAAAGCAAAACTTTTAGAATTCAATTATTATTCAAAAACACGTAAAGATATTTTTAAATTTTATTGTTATTTATTTTAATTTCATTGTTTGAATAAGGTAGGCGGGCCTGGCGTGGATGTGAAGTGAAACTCCAGTTTGAATTATGTGTCGTAGAAGAGAATAATGAATTTCAAAAGTCCTTCTTAGCAAATATAAAGAATTAAAATAGGCAAAGTCCAATTCTTCCATGGAAAACTTGCAGACGTCAAGAAACCCCCAAATCTTCTCTTTCTGCTCTTCCCATTGGCTCTTTATTGATTCTAATATTAAAAAACTGAGCCATTCTCCAGATTCATTCCATTGTATCCAGATCGAATATTTCGATTTTTCCTGTAAGTTTCTCTGGTTTCAATTCTGGTTTTTCTGTTCATATTTGTTTGTTGCCTTCGCATCCGTACATAGAGAGAAAGAGGAGTTTGATTGAGCATATATGTGTGTGAGAATCAGAGATGGACAGCAATTACTCTAAATTAGGGGTGAAAGACGGAAACATTCAATTAAAGGGTCAATCTTTGAGATTGATCCCAGATCAAGGGCATGAGTATTTGAATCCGCGTAATGTGGATGATTTAGATGTTGAAGATGGTGTTGGCTTGGATGATTTGCCCCTTATTTTTGGTGAGAGGAAATCCGGGTCGGGTATTTCTGGTGCTGTTTTCAATCTCACCACATCCATTATTGGGGCTGGCCTTATGGCCTTACCTGCAACTATGAAAGTTTTGGGTTTAGTTTTGGGTATAATCTTGATAGTTTTTATGGGTATTATATCTGAGATTAGTATTGAATGGTTAGTTCGATTTTCTGCCCAATGTAAGGCTGGCTCATATGGGGACCTTGTTCAAGCTGCATTGGGTAGAACTGCTAGAACTTTGTCTGAAATTTGTATTATCATTAACAATGCTGGTATCTTGGTTGTGTACTTGATCATCATTGGGGATGTAATGTCGGGATCCCTTCATCACGTTGGCGTTTTCGATCAGTGGTTAGGCCATGGTTTTTGGGATCATAGGAAGATATTGATACTTATTGTTCTGGTGCTTTTTCTTGCACCTCTGTGTACTTTAGATAAGATTGATTCTTTGAGCTCGACTTCTGCAGCGTCTGTAGCGCTCGCGGTGTTGTTTGTCTTCATAGTGTTTGTCATAGCTTTTATCAAGCTCATTGAGGGGAAAATTGAACCTCCAAAGATGACACCTGATTTTGGATCCAAGAAAGCTATTATTGATTTGCTTGTGGTGATTCCCATCATGTCAAATGCTTACGTGTGTCACTTCAATGTGCAACCTATTTATAACGAGCTCGATGAGCCCTCACCACAGAAAATGTATCGAGTAGGAAGGATCACTACTTTCATATGTATCTTGGTGTATTCTTCGACTTCCATAGCTGGTTATTTACTCTTTGGCAGTGATACTGAATCTGATATTCTCACTAACTTTGATAATGATCTTGGGATTCGGTTTAGCGCAGCTTTGAACTACATTATTCGTATTGGTTATGTTCTTCATTTGGTTCTAGTGTTCCCTGTAGTTCATTTTTCCTTGAGGCAGTCGGTGGATGCTTTGATCTTCGAAGGATTAAATCCTCTATCAGAGAGCAGGAAGAGGTGTTTGGTCTTGACTTTTGTGCTCCTAGCGATTATATATATGGGCTCGACTATGATCCCAAATATCTGGACAGCTTTTAGGTTTACTGGGGCTACAACAGCAGTTTTGTTGGGGTTCACCTTTCCTTCTCTTGTCGCAATGAGGTTAAGCGACGAAGGGAACAACAAATTGAGCTCTACAGAGAGGTTTTTGGTTCGGTTTATGTTAGGATTGGCGATTGTAGTTGGTATTGTTGGATTGATTGGCAACATCTTCAGCATGAAAAGTGATTCTTGATGTCCCCTTTGTGCTTGAAAACGGGGCACATCTCGGTTGAACACACAGATATATATATATATATATATATATATATATATAGCTTATTAACTCTCATTCGTTGGGGATGGGTGTTGTAACTTTATACTTGCAACTAACCTGCTTCTTTTTTGGTATTTTTTCTTTGAAATTATGTTTTGTTTGGTTCACCTTCTGATTACCAGAGTTTGATGGTGATTATGGGATACTGCTATAGTGAATACAATCGGACAATACGTTTAATAAAAATTTAATATTGCAGATATACTTATTATACCTTCTACAACTCTCCCAAGAACAGAAAACATATCTTAATTCAAATGCTTCAGATAGTATTTGCTATTGTGTGCTACTCCACTATTACAGTATGTTCTATTGTTTGACTTTCTGCTTTCGTAGAAACTGAAACCTAGACCAGCCGTGTGGTGCTGATTCTGTCTGAAACAGTAATGATAGATTCATGGAGCTCTTTTATATCTTTTCGAGAGTTATTTTAGGGTTCTTGTTATGTCCGATATAATAAGGTTGTTGGTAGTATGAATCTTAAAACTTTTAGTCGTAGTTTAAATGCATTTAAATATTTCAACTTTAGTTCATCTCTATGACCAATTTGTTGTAGCACACTGAATGAAAGGTTTGTAAATCTATAAAGGAGAAATGTTTTTTTGGGGGTTATCAAGAAACTTTCTAATGGAGGTCACTCTCAACTCTTTGGGGGTGGTAATCTCATGATACTAAAAGATGGATATTCAGCTTAAATTTAATTGGGCAGTGGAACAAGTCATTTTTATATTTAAAAATAAAAATATGTTCTCTGTATGTAGACAAAAAATCATCATCCTTTATTCATAAGCTTATTTCCTTGAGAGCTCTTTGTGTGCAGTAAATAGTGTTCTACTCCCTATTGATCAAATGAATCATCATAATTTACCTCTCCATTACTCTGCCGGGTTGGGATGTGGAGGTGCTTGGGGAATTCGGATGTCCTGTCATATTTCGATGTTATATTTCATGTTATATGCGTGTTAGATGAGTGATACATTTGCGAGAGGAAGATTTTATTATATCTTACGTGTTAACCATCTAACAATTTGCAACAAAATATGTAACTTAACACCAAAATGTAACAGAAATTCTAACCACGATTGGAGTCAGGCTTATCCAACTTTTTGCCCAAAGATTTCATCCCAAACTTGTTTCCTGTTTAAGAATAACCTCTCTTTCTCTATTCAAAAACACTGTTTCAACCAAATCCAATCAGACAATGCAACCTAAAAGATGTCAAAGGACTCTACTTTCTACCTCCCTTCTTCTAGTTCATCTATTAAAGATTCACACTACACACTACAAATTACCTAAAACAATTCATAAAGTTGAGTTTTGTTTGGCCTCCCCAAGAAATGCAGGTATCCTGTCCACTTATCAAGATGACATTGCTACATATTCAATCACACATTTTATCATTAACCTTACCTATATGACAGACTTGTTTGAGATCATATTCATGGAATGATTTTCGTAAGTTGGATAAGAAGTGATAATCTTTTATAATAAAAAAAAAGTGATAATAGTATTGTGAATTATTTCATGAATAATTTATAGTATGAATGAAAAGTGATTATAATATTTAAAAAAAAAAGTGATAACATCTCTAATAAAAAATAATAAAATAATAACCAATTATAAAAACTTAAAATGATCTCATAACGAAATGGTCTCACACAAATCTATCCCTTCCTATATTCTCTCCCTATCCCACGTACTCAATGGGAAAAGAATACAAATAATTTCCGATTAAACCAACAAATAACCAACATCTGCAAGCTAATTAAACTATCCACCCCCATTAAAAAAAAAAAAAAAAACTTCCCATGTAACAAATCTTAAAATAAAGGAAGCTCCTGAAATGTTTGCTAATTAAGAGAGTTGACACAAAAGCGAGGGTATAGATAAGAGGAAGCTATCAGTGCAAGGGTATAAATTCACCAAGTCAAAATTCAGGATAAATACTTGTTTCGTTAATAAACCAAACTAAACTCAGCTCGATAAAGATTAATTATTTTATATTAATTATATTTACAAAATATTAGTTAATTATAATTTTATATAAGTAATATCATAATTATTAAATTAAATTTAAATATTTTATGTGAGGTGTTGCATACAAACCTTGATGATATATGCTGGTTGCACGAGTTAATTCTAATTAATGATATAATTGTAGTTTTGAACATATTTTATCTTAGTGTGTAAAGTTTAATTACGATTTTTGCTGTGAGCTAACGCAGAATTATTCTGAATTTATTGGATCCCTATGTACAAATAATTAGATTACGTTTAGGTGTTTGGATTGAGTCATTTTAAATCCAATGAATTTAAAAATGAGTGGATTTTAAATTCCTTGTATTTTAAATCAATTCATTTGAATTTCACTATTTGAATAAATTATGGATCTTTGAAAGGATTTTAAATCTATAATTTGAAAGGATTTTAAATCTATAATTCAAAAATTATTTTTAAAATAGAATTATATATATGATAAATAAAAATAATAAAATTTTATTATATTAAATATTAAAATAAAAAATTTTATTAAAAATAATTTTTTTGGGAGGGAACTCTATCACCCCAACCTACCCCCCTCCCACCACCCCACCCCACCCCATCCCATCCCAAAAAAAATTATTTTTTATAAAATTTTAGAAAGAACTCTCTTTAAACAGGACAAAAAGATTAATGAAAACTAGTATTACCTCTCCAAAATTTCGCCGTGAGTTTTCACAGAATTCTTTTGAATTAAATGGATACTCTATAAAATAATTACATTATTATTTAGAATAAATTGGATCAGCGTATACAAATAATTAGATTATTCTTAGAGGAGAGACCTGTCCCACCTAATATTGTGGAAGAGAGTTACTACATCTTCCCTATATATTAATTCAAAACCTAATACTATTGTGTAAGAAAGTTACTGCATCTTCTCTACTATATATTAATTCAAATACGTACTTTCTTTCACAAATTAACTTTTATTTCTCCACTTTCAATTTTTTCTGTCATGTTTTATTGCTCTCCTATCATTATCACAGTAAAATATTTAGTATTTACCATATCATTAGATCAGCATTTAAAGTTTTATTACCATAACAACATAAAACAAATCCTAAAAATTTTTTATTTGTAAATTACAAAATCAATGTTACAAGACAGTCAAACCAACCTTATGGGTCATTTAATCCGTAGGCTAATGAAATCTCTTCCTAATTTCGGTTGGGTAACAGTTGTAAATTTATTGCTGTATTTTGTAGGAAAATTTGAGTAAATTTTCAATAGATTAAATTAATTACACACATGACACCACGTGTCCTCCCAGTCCCACCCGTCTATACATACATGATACATTATCTTCATGTACATGCATCTCCGTTTGCCATTTTCTCATTGTATTTATTATTTTTAAATAGAAATTAATAATTTCGATTTAGGATAATTGAGTAAAAAAAATTACCGTAAACTATTGTTATTCATGAGTCAACCACCTCCTCAACATGTGACTGCTGAATTAATTTTTAAATCCCATGAAAATTCAAAACCATTTTTTTTTTCATGAGATCACACTTTTTGTCATTTTAATATGAAGTTCCTTTAAATCATATACACACCATGATTATTTTATTTTATTAATATTAAATGTGCATGTTAAAAGTATTTTATATTACTCCATATTTCTTTGATGATAGAATTTTATAATAATATCTTATAATTAAATAACACTTTTGAATATAATTTAAAAAATATATATCATGAGACAAAAATGATAGTATTTTTTTTTCTAAACAATAATTTTATACTCAAGCTCTCCGGGTTTAACAATACATCCTCACTTAAGCAGACTAATACACTTCAATCATGAGGGGAGACACAAACTCCCACAAATGGAGACTAAAGTATAGGAAGAAAAAAAAAAGAATAACTAAAAAGATTTGATTAATTCAAACTTTTGCAGAGTAACCAAGTAAAAATCAAATTTAAAAGAATCCAACAACAAAAAATTTACAAAGATAAACAAAATTTAGAGTTACACTGTGGTTGCACTTAATAATTTAAATTATTAAATTAATTTTTTATTTAATTTTCACTATTCAATAAAATAATTAAAAATAAAATTAATAATAACTCGCAGCACCTTAAATTTATCCTATAAATTCAGGTGTATTCCAAATAACCTCAAAATTGATAGTGTATTCCAAATAACTCCAAAATTGATAGTATGACCCGAAAGTTTCTCATTTCTGGAAAAGGAAAAGTGAAAACCCCTCAAAATAATACTCCCTCCGTCCCCCAAAGTATTTCACACTTTCCTTTTTCATCCGTCCCTCAAAGTATTTCACACTTCACTTTTACTAAAAATGGTAATGAATACACTATAATAATACTTACTTTTTACACATATCCCAACAAAATACTCACTTTTTCACCCATTTCAATAACTTTACACACCTTTTTCATTAAATTAACTAAAATATTTCTTCTCTTTCTTACTTTATACTTAAAAAGTCAAAATTTTCTTAAACTCCGCGCACACAAATACGTGAAATACATCGGGGGACGGAGGGAGTATTTTATTACTTTAACACCTATTAAAATAAAAAATAATATTTGAGGGACTTTAAATTGTTATGCTTTCTTGATATTAATATTGTTGGGTGCCAAAGAATTAACAGTTAAAGCCATTTATTATTTACTTGAAAAGCGATCCTCAGTTTTTCATTTATTTATTTATGTTCGTAATATCAATTTAAATAATTAATTATTAGAAAAATATATATCATCTATAACAAATTCTTTTATGAGACATTAGTGAGGTCTCTTGTGAGAAGTCTTAAAGTATAGATTATGAGTATAATTAAAGTGTTTAGGATAGTCAAAGTATTTTTTTTAAACTATAATTAATAATAAATTAATACTATATAATTGTAAAATATAATAATAATAATAATTTATTACAAACATATTATAACCATCAATAAATATGTATCCATTTTTAGATGGGATAGTAAATTCAGATTAATTATATATTTCAAAAATTGGAATTTAAAATCGAAATTAATTCTAGAACTGTGTATGGAGTACAGCATACTTTATTAATTACTACAAAAATTATGATGTCTCAGCAACAAACATCATAAATGAGATGATCCGGCAACTGAATGCGCTCATAAACTCCATTTAATTCACTCTCATTTATACTTTTAGCATAATTTTTAAATTTTATTGCCTTGTTTAATAATCAATCAAAATCCACTTTTAATGGAACCCGTGATAGTTCATTTCAAATTAAAACGATATTTTGAATGGAGTAGTATTTTTTTTTTTTATGATAACCCACATCCAATTGTATGGAAATATGCCTAATTTCAAATAATCCAAATTATATTAGCACAAAATTTCCTTATAATATATCAACCAACTGAAAAAATAATATATGAATGAAAATGAAAATAAACCCAACCTCTTTTTACACTTTCTTCATTTACTCTCGTGTTCATCAAACTAAGCTTTAAATGATTTAATAATTTAATTTGATTTTAGACCCTATAAACACTTCATATCATGAGAACCTACCTAGAAATTTGGTAGGTGAATCATGTGACCCTTTTGCCACCGTAAAAGTAGTCATCAAATTAGGCCAACCATCCAAATTGAAAATCTTTAATTTTTCTTAAAAAAGTCAGTTGAAACGAACCTAGTTCATTGGCTCTGATACCACGATGTAATGTCCCATTTCGTTCTGATACCACGCTGTAACATCCCAGTACGAACGTGAAAAACGGACCCACATAGTAAATTTCTTTCCACAGAATGCCTTAGGGTTCACTCCATTGAAAAAAAAAAAAAAGTGTGACTCGCTCTGTTACTCAAAGATAACATGGCCTTAAATAGGCAAGGACGCTTTTAGCCTTTTGTCACTCTCAAGTTCAACTACCACCCATTAATATAGTTTGGGATCAATCACTCTACAATGACCTAATATATATCACCATTTTCTTGCCACTTCTTCTTCTTCTTCTTCCACTTTATCACATAATACATCTTTCTTTTCAAGAATTGGAGATAACAAAGCTATGGACTGGTTCAGTTGGCTATCGAAAACCGATCTTGATCCGTCCGTCGTCTACGAATACGCCCTTACCTTCACTCACAACGAGCTGGTCGAAGAAGACGTCGTGTACTTCAGCCACGAGTTTCTTCAGAGCATGGGCGTCGATATAGCGAAACACCGGTTGGAGATTCTGAAGTTAGCCAGGAAACACAAGGGGAGTCGAATACATCCTGTTTTATGGCTCATGTTTGTATTGAAGCAAACCAAGAATTATGTGATCAAGCATGTTCAGACACTGGTGCATCGTGACAGTACGCAGCTTTCTCTCGTCCCGAAGAGAAACCATAGCTTGAGATGGAAGGTGTCGATGCTGCAAAGGAACAAGCGGCTGAGGGAGCCCTCGGCCAAAACGGAGTTATGGCCGAGGGCAGGATATGACAGTCCCATGTTTGTGTCTGATGATGGAGTTCTGATGCTGACAAACGGGAGCCCCATTGTAGATTCTAGAAGCTCAGGATCGACTAGGACATCAGGTTGGGTTGAATCCGAAGACAATTGTGATGAGTCTGGCCACTTTGCAAGGGATCCAACGACTACACCCTGCAATGGCAACTTTTCAAGAACCCCAACTCATTCCCCGGAGGAGGAGTACCGGTCGAGCAACAACGAAGAAATCAAGTGGGATTCGATGTTCAAGAACTTGAATCCAACATAGATATAAGGTCTTACCTTTGTATGGAAGTGCTCTACTTTAGGAATTAGGATGTAGCTTCATGACTCTAGAAGTCTAGATTGATCTCCATCTTCTCTTACATTCTTACATGTTTTTCCTGTAATAAAAGAATCCATGTTTCTAGAAAAGGCATGTAGTGTTTATAAATCAATCCATCACACATCAAATATCTCTTCTTGCTTCTGTAAACTCTAATCTTGCACATGATAGGATAATAAATCTAAAGAAAGCAATAAAATTAATACTCATCACTCAAGAATTATAATTAATCTTCTCATAAACTATTAAGCAATCAGTCTTTTCAGCCAAATAAACAAGATTGGACCTGAAAAACATACTCCAAGCATCACAAGCTATTATGCCTTTTGGCAGGATTCAATTGCTTCAACATGTCTAGTATAGGTGTAAAATTGGGCTACCACCAGAGCTGTAAAAAGTCTGATGCCTAAACTACAATATGTTATCCAAAAACGACGACGACTACAGTCAGTCACCGGAGCTTTGAGGCAAACGAAACGAGCCTCCAGCATAAAGCATTTGGTAAACTGGTCTTATTCTTATAGTTAGAACTATGCTCAAGAGAGTTCCTAAACCACAAACTCCGGCTAAGACAAGGAACGTGATCCTAAAGCAGCTCGGGCCCACACAAGACGATCCGAGCTGCTTTGCTGCCTCAGAGTCGTACACTTTACTAGCAAGCCAACCTGAGAAGAGAAGCGCACCAGCAGGATTTCCCAGCTGCATAAAATTGGCAATTATACCAAAGTGTTTCAGGCCAAAAAGTTCAGATGCAGTCGGAATCATTACACCGAACTGGACACCATAGCAGATACCGAGCAATGCTGTGGCTACATGAAGAGTGCCACTTAATGCTGAGGCGTATAGAAGGAATGTAATGATCATGATTGATTGAGTGATTGCCATCCAAAATGTCCGAGGAATTGTCTTCGACCTGCAAAAGAAGCCTTCATCTTCGTCAACTAAACTACATAGAATGATCAAAGTAGAAAATATCTAATGAGCATTTCTAGTACCTAACAAAGTGTTCAGAAACAGCTCCTGCCCCGAGACGACCCAAAAAATTACAAAAGCTGAACAAGCTTAATAATACTGTTGCATCACTCACACCAAGTGAGACTCCAACCTGTGCTAAATTATTAAGAACAGTAACACCTGATCCAACTCCAACAAAGTACACAACCCATAGAAGCCAAAAATCTGCCTTAACTACAGCTTCGCGGAACTTGAAATCTTCCCCTCTCCTCGGCTTACGTTTCTTCTTAACTGCTCCCTCACCCACAGCTAGAAGTAAATCCACTTCAGATATGTCTTCAGGCTCATAAAAACTTCCAAGATACGTTGTTGATGCAGAAGGAGCCAACAAAGGATCCGCTTGATCTGCATCTCCTTCTCCGCTGACAAGATCTGCTGGTAGGCCAGGTTTCTTTCGATTTGCAGGGAATAATGTCATTTTCAATGGAATGGCAAGTGGAGCCATTAAAAGAACAACCATTATAGCAACAAGTATATAGGATATGGTGTTGCTAAAAGAAAAAATGTCCTTCAAAAGTGTTGTTGTAAGAAGATAAACTGCGAGAATGAGACTAGCCCCTTGTGTGAAAAGAAAATGAGAATGCTCGGCTGAATCTTCTCCAGAAGCTGGAGTGCAGGGACGGATAAAATACATCATCACCAAACCTATGGTGGGGATACCCAAGGCTAGTAGAAGCAATAAATTCGAAGCTGATCCACCAAGTACCATAGTGTAAACCTCTGTGAAAACTGCAGCGCTCAAACCGACATAGCCTTTGAGTATTCCAGCTACAGTGCCCCTACTGAGAGGAAAGTTCTTCATGTTGGTAACAAGAACTGCTGTGCCAAGCCATGCATTTCCGTGTGTGCCAATGCATAGCGCGAGCCATAGCTGTCAGTGCTCTCAAATAATTAGGCCAGCAGTTCATAATCACTCATATGAAATTATGCTCATATGTAGAAAAAATTGAATCATATTAGACGCAAAAAGGACATCACAGGCATAAAGTGAAGATAACACTAAGTATAACATGTCCTTTTCTGATCATGAATAATACTCCCTCCGTCCCACACTTAAATGCAAAGGAATGGTGCAGATAAGTTTGGGACGGAGGGAGTACTAGCTTTTATGAAGGATCTGTATGATAATCCTCTTCTCATATTCAAAGAGCACCAAGCTTAACCATTAGGAACTGATCAACATTGTTGAAAAGGTATAATTCAGATGCCCTTATGGCACAGGTGTAGCTTTGTATCTATTAAAATTCCTACCAGCTAAAGAGATACATTCCATAAACAAGAATCAGAAGAAAATGTATACACACTGTGGTCAAATCATCATTCAACAACATATACTGTATTTACTTTCAGTTCATCTTAAACATGAAAAACTGAACAGTGGACTGGCCCCTTCGACAAGAGTAGAAGGCATACTTTCCAAAGTTGAACATCATTCTTTCCGTTTCATACTCCACTCATGTTCTATAGTGATTTAAAACAACAAATTAACCCCTTTTGCACACAGTATTTAGTGGATGATTTCGTTTTAGTTTTAAATTTTCATCTGCAAATGTAAGATATTTGCAACTAATTCAACTCAAACACAGATATCCCAACATCACAACAATCATTCCAAACACTTTCAACAACTGAAATCAACCCAAAAAACACAAGATAACACAAGCCCACACCACAATTTTTCAAAGCAACATAAACAAGATCGCCCCACATGACATATAAGTAGAAATCAGTTTTCAATATAAAAAACCTAAAAGAAAAAAAGCAATCTTTGAGAAGCTACTTACAACCCAATAAGGAAGAGACTGAACAGTTCCACTGACGGCAAGCCATAGAACACCATAACCCAAGAAGGAAGTACAAACACCGACAAGAAGAACAGCCCATGGTGGGTGTTTGTTGCAAGCTATCCCTGGAAGAATTCCCACATTCTCTCCAATATCATTGGCCACTCCAAGAATCGTTAGCTGTTGCTGATTGAAGCCCAGAACTGATTTTAGAGAGGGAGAGTAGAGAGGGAAAGTGTAAGCATTTCCAGCGGCTATTTGCACCCAAACTGCAGCTCCTAAGCCCACCCATGGCGGTCTACTGCCTTCTTTTAGCACTACCATTTTCGTTATGCTCCCGTTATCTGGGCAGAATCTTGCAGTGGGTTCTTTGATTTTTAGTATGATTTAGAGAGAGAGAGAAGGGAGAGTGGAGCACTAAGAGAAACGTGAAGCAATTGGGATATGACAATTTGGTTGTAGGATGCTGTCATTTTAAGATGGAATCTCATTGCAACTTGCTAGGATCTAGAGAGAGAGAGAGGAGGGAGAGAGAGACGTATATAAATTAATTTCTATAAAACAATTTATTTTTCCCAATCCAGTTTATTTTAATTTTCAAATTTAATTACACTCCATTCCCATATATTGTGTATGTTAACGTAGAAATGGAGTTTAATTAAAATTACACAAATTATATTGTGAGAAGGTTATTACGTGAGACCGGTGTTAAAGTATTATTGTTATATAGTTAAAGTATACCTATTGTTAGTTAAAGTATGTTTTTTTAAGGTATGATGAATAATTTTAAAGTGGTAAGCGCACGTTTCAATTGGACGAGAGTATGATTTACTATAAACAGAAATCCTCCAACATATTCACATCCAACTCTAGTTATCATCTCGATCAACACTTACAATTTACAAATATGATAAATCATGAAATAATTCGACAAGTGTACAATCTCTTATTGGAATAGAAAACCACCTTCCAAGCGTAAGGCGTGCGCTGAAAATCTCGAAGCCATCGATCTGCTTACGGCATCATTAGGGTGATGGTAGAGCGCATTTAGGCTTCTTTCATAGTATTCTACAGCTCCATCGTTCCTACTCATCTCCTCTGGAACCTATTGAGTAATTTTTTAACCCACCAACCTCGAATTAGCTTATATGTAGAAACTTAAAAGTTGTATGTAAGTTAAAGAGATGGATTCTGTAGAAGCTTAAGAGTCGGAAGAAGGTGAAGAGTAAGAAATGAATTGCATTTGGTATATATTTAGTAAAAATCATATTAATTATTAATTATTAAGTAAAAGTGTAAAACAAAATATATGGAAAATGAAAAGGCAGTTAATTAATACAATTAATTATGAAAATTATTAATAAATTGTAAATATGTAAATAATGAGATTAAGTAGGGACATAATGGTCTAAAAAAGTGTCTCAATCTCTTGTTACTTTAAATATACTATATAGTTTAAAGACGTACACGTCATACTTTGTAATTAGACTTTTTGTGATTTTTTTCTTACATTCCAATCTTAATTTTTAATAGAATCTTCTGTACTATTAAATTTAAATACATTTCTTTAAATAGAATTCTAAAATGTGGGTGTCTAACATTTGGTTAGTTTGGCATTTTTAAGGGGAAAAAAAAGAAAAGAAAAGAAAATGTGAAGTGTCAATATTTAGTTAATTTGAGATTTATTAGTGATTAAAAATGTGAGGTAGTATGATTTATCTTTTCGTAGAAGGTTTCATTTTCGAATATCTATCAGCGTTCATTTAGAGTTTAGAAACTATTGCATATATATAATTGATTAATACAAATACATGAAAATAGAAATCACCTCCCATGAATACTTCGAAGTTCCATGATCACCATATTTTGGAGTTCCATGATCATCATCATCAAAGCGAGGTGATCCCGAAAAATAAATGTCATATGACAAATTAACTGAACTACTTCAAGTAAATTAGTGATAAAATAAATAAAGCAAAATAAAAAGGTCTTGAAATAGATAATCACTCTCAGCTTCTTCTGCAATAATAGATGATGAGAAGTTTTAGGTTTTATGAATATGAATTGCAAGCCGTTCAAACTAAATCGTTGAGGAAAATGAATATTATGTAAATATATTAATTATTTAAGATTAAAGATATATACGGTTCAATTAATTGCAAAAGCCTTTCAAAGTCCATATAATATGAATGTAAAGTAAACAATGCAATGTATTATTAATTAATTAATAAGGTTAAATGATGTAAAAAGATTAATAATTTTTTTATGGCACGATATAATTATTTAATATTATTATAATTTTATATTGGTATAGTTACTAAGATTTTGGTGTGACCTCTACTGCGATTTGTTTATTTCACAAATCATAACATATAATTACAATACATGAATCGTAATATGCAATATGCCCACAGTTCCAACATGCATTTTTTTATGATGTACGGAAAAATAAAAACGCTAAGCTAGATCTATGAAAAAAGGAAGAAAACGTATTCAAAAAAGGAAATGATCTTCTCTTGAATAAACGGAACAGTTTGAGGGGACCTTTGAAATCTTTAAAAATGCACTCAAAAGAAGACTCTATTACATCCAAAAAATTGAAAATGCAAAAATATTTTATTATTTGATCACAAGAGAACACCCCACAATTTATAATATATGATTAGTCTCCTCAACTTATTCATCTATTGAATGTTTAATGAATGAATGCATTAATGACATGAAGTTAAAAGGTTGTATGTATAATTGTATTTTATAATTAAATATAATTTATTAATTAAATCATAAATTAAAATAAGAAAACCATAAACATAAATAAAAATCATAAACATAAGTAATATCTCTTGTTTTCTAATTAATATAAATAAATAAACAAAATATTATAGGATAGATTGTAAATATTAAAATATATATGAAAAAGGAAAAGACATTATATTTATATTTTGTTATAATTAATAATGAATAATGGAGAGACATTTAATTTATATATACATTGAATGTTTCATGTTATTTATTCTATATTATCTTAAGAGTTAATTTATAATAATAATAATTAAGTAGATGGCAAATAGGTATATAATAAAATATAGTAGGGATATAATTGTCTAAAAAAGTTTCTCAACTCCTTCACACTTTTAATATATTAAGATTACATTTGTGAAAAAAACAGAACTGCATATTTGGAAATTATATTTTAGGGAAAATAGATTTTTTTGTCCGCTAACTTTGCGCAATTTTGAATTTAATCCATAAGTTTTTCACTTTTTGAAAATCATCCATTATATTTGCAGAATTTTGAAAATCGTCCATTATATTTGAAAATTTTGAAAATCGTCCATCATGTTGACCAAGTTCAACAAAATCATCCGTTTCAACAGGTCATTAGCAGGTTATTCTAAAAAAAAAATAAATATGTAATATATATATATATATATACTATTTTTAAAAAAATAACCTCCACTAAGAATTTATATTATACTCTCTCCGTCCGCCCGAAAGAGGGCATTTTGCTTTTGTGCACGTTGATTAAGAAGTATTATTATTTAATGTGTAGTGGGTAGTTGTATTAGTGGGAATGTGGATTCCATTTTTTTTTTTTTTTTTTTTTTTTTTTGATACCGAGGTTCCGGGCTTACGCCCGACTAGTCCTCGAGGAAACAGTCCCGGCCCCTCAGAACTGCCTCCAAGTAAATCGCGGTAACCACACAATGGATCACAGGTTCCTAATATCTTTAACTACTGCGCACAAGGAGTCGATCCCCAAGTGATTGCTCCATGCTGGTGATTGCTCCATGCTGACCCTCCCCCTAGCTCAGCCGCAGGTTCCCACCGAGCCGCAGGTTCCCACTGAGTTTCAGCCTCCCACACTGCCGCTTGTAGCCCTCAATATTAATTGTTCCACCATTGCGCTCCGGGGGGCTTGAACCCCTGACCTTTCAATCAGGGGCACCTCAATGTTGACCCCTCAACCACTGGGCCAACATATCATTGGTTCCATATTTTAATTGTATTAGTGGGTGTGGGTGTGGATCTCATGTGTGTAAAAAAGGAAGTGACCATCTTTGGAACGGACGACCAAAATGGAAAAAAGACCCTCTTTCGAGCGGACGGAGGAAGTATCAATATTTAGTCAAATTTGCTTCACTTTAGTAATGAGATTAATATTGTCTGTTTGGTATACGGAAGTGAAAAATGAAAAGTGAGATAAAATTGGTTAAATAAAAATATGATATAGATTAATTGGGGTGAAATATTCAAATGACCTGCCATAGAAGGTCAAAGGACCAAAATGTTGAATTTTATGAAATTAATGGACTAATTTCAAAATTAAAAAAGTTAATGGACGAATTTCAAAATGAATGAAAGTTAGCGGACGAAAAAATCTATTTTCCCTATATTTTAAATAAATAAATGAGAGACCCTCTTATGAGATGGGTCGACCCGTCACTATAGTATGTTCATTATATAGTTACTTTAATTTGTAATTAAAGTATGTTAATAATAAATCATATTATAACACACTAAAATCATACTTTAATTCATAATCCAGCATACTTTAGAAAACATACTTTAACAACCATTAAACATACTTTATCTATACAATAAACATACTTTAGTGATGGGTCGACCTGTCTCACAAATAACCCGTCTCACAAGAGACTTTGTCTAAATAATTTAGTTTATAAATTTGATCGAAATAAAATTTGAGTGGCCGATCAATACATATATATTTTTTCTATTTGTTAAGTTTTAACTAGGTTATAAGAAAATAAAATGAATGAGGAGTGAAAAGTAAAAAAAAAAAAAAAAATTGTCCAAATAAAATAATTGTGCCGGTCAATTAAATAAAAAAAGAAAAATAATCATGGTATTTTTTAATTAATTGACTTTACAATTTGATTACCCTTGAATTGTTTTTAAATACTACTATCCCTTTTATACCCGTAAATCATTCATTAGGGGTGTGCTATTGGTTTAAAATTATTCATAAGAACAAATAAAATTCAGACAAATAAATAAATTTAAATATAATTATTTCAAATTCCATGCATATCAAATCATTCCATCTTCTAGTACTTATAAAATTGCTGGAAACATTCAAATTTCTTATTATATTTTAATGTTAATCTTCTTTTTTAAATTATTGGATGAATAATAAGTATGTATAAGAAAGATAAGTCCTAAATTTTGAAAGAAAATAATATTTTACTGAACTCATTACTGACACCAAAACCCACCCAATAGTGAAAAGAAAGCATAGGCCAAGTGAAGATATAGCTTCCAAATGAAAGCCCAAAACGAATGGTTAATCAATCAATGACAAATGTATTGCTTCTAACATTTGCTCCCAAGTTAATTAGAGTACAGAGTAAAGGATATATTGGAATCTAATAACAATAGATGCATGCATGAGGGTTAATGACATGTGGATTATGATCATTAGAGGCTTGAGAGTGATCATAATATGCTGCATGTGAGCTAGAAGCAAGAAAGATCAGTTGAAATGAACCAAACAACTCAACTGTCAAAAACTGCCAATTTGGTGCAGTGTTGAGCAGCCGATTTTGGAGCAGTTTTTGGGCAGTTTGTCGAGCTACCTAGAACCGGCTAGATGACTGCATCTAAACTACCAAGTGAGGGCTATCTAGTGGAGGTTCAACCGGATCAATATGTTGAGGGGTTAGCTAGATATAAGGGCTCAAAGTTGCTTGATCACATCAGTTTTTTCACTTTGAGTTTGACAGTTTGCTAGCTTCGGGTTTCTTCTTCTTGTTGCAGATTGGGATCAATCCAATCTGAGTTGTAAGCATTGAGTGATAATAAAGTTTCTTCTCCCCAAAGTGGATGTAGGTTATTCATAACCGAACCACTATACATCTTTGTGCAAGCTTTACATTTCATTTCAAGTTCAATCATTTTATGTGTTTATACTCTTGAGTGTTTGTGAGATTCTTGTGTGTTTATCACGTCAATTGGCGTCGTCTGTGGGAAACAGACACATAGCAAGCATTCAAGATGAACACCACAAGATTTGATGTTGAAAAGCTATCAGAAAAGTCAGATTACAACCTATGGAAGCTCAAGATGAAGGCAGTTCTAATGCAGCAAGGTCTGATGGATGCTCTGAAACCTACTCCACCATTGAAGATTGAAATACTTAGAGATCCTCAGGCTGCAGCTGGTGGTGTAAGAGCTCCGGTGGATGATCAGGTACTTCAAAAAGCATATTCTACAATAATCCTATGTCTAAGTGATAAAATACTTAGAGAAGTATCAAAGGAGACAACAACTGTTGGTGTATGGAATAAACTGAAAGCTTTGTTTATGGTTAAATCATCTGCAAATAAAATGCATTTGAGGCAGAGGCTTCATGCCTTCAAGATGACTGATGAAAGGTCTCTGATGGATCAAGCTGATGAGTTCTGCAAGATTACAGATGATCTTGAAAGTGTTGATTTCAAGCTCACAAGTGAAGATAAGGCCATCATGTTGTTGTCTGCATTGTCAAGATCACAGAGGCACTTTAAAGATGTTGTTCTCTATGAAGGAAAGGATGTTGTGATGCTTGAAGATGTACTGAAAGCACTCAGATCAAAAGATCTAGAAGAGGGGCTGACAGCAAAGAAAAGTCAGGAGCAGAAGGACTCTTTGCCAAGAAAGGAAATCAAAGCAAGAAATGGAACAAGGGGGGAAATTTTGATCAAAAGAAGAATGCAACAGGACAGTCAACTGGAAAGAAGTGCTACTACTTCTATGAACCAGGGCACTTCAAGAAACAATGTGCAAAATAGAAGGCAAGCAAGTCCAAGAAACCAGAAACACCTGCTGGAAATCAGAAGAACCAAGTTAATCAGGTTGGTGAATTACAAAATAATGCTGGTATGGAAGGTATTTAAGCTCTGGCCATCACATCATCAGATGTGTCTGTTGAGTGGGTATTGGATTCAGGATGTACATTCCATATGACACCTATGAAGCATTGGTTTGAAGAATTCAAGCATCAGGAAGAAGGATCAGTTCTGTTAGGTGATGATCATTCTTGTGAGATAAAGGGAGTGGGATCCATCAGATACTCATGTTTGATGGAGTTCAGAGGCTTCTTAGGAATGTAAGATATGTTCCTGGATTAAAAAGAAACATCATCTCCCTTGGGATGCTTGATTCTCAAGGGTGTGATTCAAATCTGAGGAGGGGAGTTCTCACAATGACTAAGGATAATAAGATAGTCATGAAGGGAACTAGGAGATCTGATTTGTATTTCTTGGATGGGAGTGTTGTTGTAGGACAGATAAACAACACTGATCAGCAGGATGATGCCAAGCTATGGCATGGCAGGTTGGGACATGTTAGTGAAAGGGGAATGCAAGAATTGGCTAAACAACAGCTGATCAAGTTCAGTGTAGATGATCAGATCAAACAGTGTGAGCATTGTATTCTTGGTAAATCCAAGAGACTCAAGTTTGGTGAATCAGAACATATAACCAAAGCAAGAATGGATTATGTTCATTCTGATCTCTGGGGGCCTTCAAAGACAATAACCAGAGGTGGAGGAAGATACATAATGACCATAATTGATGATTATTCAAGGAAGCTATGGATTTATGTTCTGAAAACTAAGGATGAAGCATTCTCTACATTCAAGATTTAGCTGACAGAAACTCAGAATAACACAGAAAGTAGTTTGAAGTACTTGAGGACAGACAATAGACTGGAATTTGTATCTGAAGAATTTAATTCATACTGCAAGGAAAGGGGAATAAAGAGACACAAAACTGTCCCTGGAACTCCTCAACAAAATGGCATTGCAGAGAGGATGAATCAGACATTACTTCAAAGGATCAGATGCATGTTGAGCAGTACAGGCTTAAGCAAGATGTTTTGGGGAGAATTAGCTGCAACTGCAGATTTTTTGATCAACTTATGTCCTGCTACAGCTTTGAATTTCAAAACTCCAGAGGAAGTCTGGTCAGGTAAGGTCCCTAGTTACTCACACCTTAGAGTTATAGGCTGTTAGGCTTATGCTCATGTGAAACAGGATAAGTTGAAACCTAGAACACTCAAATGTTTTATGATTGGTTATCCTAAGGGAGTAAAGGGATATAAACTATGGTGTTATGATGAGAACAGACTCATGATCAGTAGAGATGTTGTTTTTATTGAAAACAAGATGCCACTGATCAAGGATGATCAGAGAAGAGATTCTGAGCTTGAGGTGGAGCCTCAAAATATGAACAGATCAGGTGAAAGTGAAGAAAACTCCACTGACAGAGGTGCAGATGAAGTATCAAGGGTTAAAGAATAACCTAATACTTATCAACTTGCAAGAGATAGGCAGAAAAGGACTATAGTGCCACCTGCAAGGTATGTACAAGCTGATATAGTGTCATTTGTACTATATACAACAATTGAAGTTGAATCCTATGAACCAAAGAACTACACTGAAGCATTGGCAAGTCAAGACAGTAATAAGTGGCTCATAGCCATGGAAGAAGAATTATTGTCTCTGAACAAGAATGGAACATGGAGAATAGTTGACAAGCCAAAGTCTCAGAAGTTAGTTGGATGTAAGTGGATTTTCAAGAGAAAACCAGCACCTGCAGCTGAAGGTGGAGTCAGATATAAGGCTAGGCTAGTAGCTAGGGTTTTTCACAGAATGAAGGAGTGGATTACAATGAGATCTTCACACCTGTGGTCAAACACTGTTCAATCATAGTATTACTAGCAATAGTGACTCAATATGATCTTGAGCTTCATCAGATGGATGTAACTACTGCATTTCTACATAGGAAGTTGGAAGAAAGTATCTACATGAAGATACCAGAGGGTGTTACAGTTGAGAGGGCTGATACAAAGGCTTGTTTATTACTCAAGTCTCTGTATGGACTTAAACAAAGTCCAAGACAGTGGTACTTGAGATTTGATAAATATATAGTTGCTAATGGATTTCAGAGAAGTCTTTATGACAACTGTGTATACATTAAGGAAGAAAACAGCTGTTACACATACTTACTACTCTATGTAGATGATATCTTGATTGCTTGCAAGAGCATTCAAGGCATTGATGCAGTGAAGGGGGTACTCAAATCAGAATTTGAAATGAAGGATCTTGGTGAAGCTAAGATGATCTTGGGGATAGAAATAAGCAGAGACAGATCAGCTGGGATACTTGTGTTGAAACAGCAATCTTATCTTGTTAAAGTACTCAAAAGGTACAATATGGATCAGTGCAAATCTATTACAACACCTGTCAAGCAAAGATTGGGTCTGTCACTACTTAATGGAGCTAAATCAGACAAGAAAGTGGCTGAAATGTGCAGGATTCCATATGCAACTTCAGTGGGCAATCTTATGTATGCTATGGTTTGTAGTAGGCCTGATCTTGCTTATGCAATGAGCTTGATCAGTAGATTCTTAAGTTGTCCAGGGAAGTAGCATTGGGAAGCAGTCAAATGGGCATTGAGATATGTCAAAGGAACTGAACAAACTGGTTTGAAATTTCAGAAAAGAGAAGCAAAATCAGGAGCTATCATTGGATATGTTGATGCTGATTTTGCAACAAATTTGGATTCTAGAAAGTCTCTTACAAGATATGTGTTTAATTTGTATGGTATTTCAATGAGCTGGAAGGCAAGCCATCAATCTGTAGTGGCTTTATTAACTACAGAAGCTGAGTTCATTGTCTTAACAAAAGCAATTAAAGAAGGTATATAGCTTGTTGGTTTGCTGAAGGAGTTGAGGGAATATCAGGATACAGTTGTGGTGTATTGTCACAATCAAAATGCAATACACTTAGCTAAGCATCAGGGATATCATGAAAGGACCAAACATATTGATGTTAAGCTATACTTTGTAAGAGATATGGTGGAAAATGGTTTTGTTGAAGTAAGGAAGATTGATACAGCTGTGAATCCAGCTGATGGTCTTACTAAAGCATTACCAACAGCTAAATTTGAGTTGTGCAAGACTTTAGTTGGCATGTATGAAGACTTAGAGGTTGCTGCTCCTTAAAAGCAGCAAAATGGGGAGAATGGATCATCTTGTGCATGCATACATCTAAGGTAGAGATTGATAACAATAGATGCATGCATGAGGGTTAATGACATGTGGATTATGATCATTAGAGACTTGAGAGTGATCATAACGTACTGCATGTGAGCTGGAAGCAAGAAAGACCAGTTGAAATGAACCAAACAACTCAACTGTCAAAAACTGCCAATTTGGTGCAATGTTGAGCAGCCGACTTTGGAGCAGTTTTTGGACGGTTTGTCTAGCTATCTGGAACCGGCTAGATGGCTGCATCTAAACTACCAAGTGAGGGCTATCTAGTGGAGGTTCAACCGGATCAATAGGTTGAGGGGTTAGCTAGATATAAGGGCTCAAAATTGCTTGATCACATCAGTTTTTTCACTTTGAGTTTGACAGTTTGCTAGCTTCGGTTTTCTTCTTCTTGTTGCATATTGAGATCAATTCAATCTGAGTTGTAAGCATTGAGTGATAATAAAGTTTCTTCTCCCCAAAGTGGATGTAGGTTATTCATAACCGAACCACTATACATCTTTGTGCAAGCTTTACATTTCATTTCAAGTTCTATCATTTTATGTGTTTATATTCTTGAGTGTTTGTGAGATTCTTGTGTGTTTATCACGTCAGAATCTGTGGACATAACCTCTCAATGGAAACACCAAAATGATAAGAATAGAGAAAATACACTCTTCGAGTAAGTGTCAGTTTCAATACAACTTGTTAGAAATCGATAAAGAATATTGATCAAGAGAGGAGAAACTTACATAAAGAAAGAAGGGGAGAAACAAGAGAATTGAATTGCTCTAACAAAATTGATGTAGCCTTGACTCTCTCTACAAGCACTCAAAATATATTCTTTGCTCTGCAATCTAACTAACTTGGGAGCAAATGTCAACAATAATACATTTCTCATTCTCATGCGATCGTAATCCTTCATCCAAGTTGGTTGTTTAACCATTCGTTTTGGGCGTTCATTTGAAAGCTCTTCGATTTGGGACTTGTGCTTTCGTTTTATTATTGAGCTTTGGTGTCATCTCTTCCAAACTATATTATACATGTTGATTAATTGGCCTACCTTCTATTATTAACACAACCAAAAAGTGAGCAAAATGTTTGGAAGCTCATAGAAAACAACAACAAAATGGCAACAAAAAATGTCATAGATTGCCATGATCCAAAAACATGTCTTTTCAAGAACATCCCAATTCTGACCCTCCAACTCCCACTGTAATAACTGTTCACATCTTCAATGACTTTATCCAACAGGGGCACTTTCGTCAATCTAATTGACTTGCTCATACCATTCCACAAATCAGCCACATCTTGATCACTCTTCAAATGGTTCAAAACAATCTTTTTTCCCCTCAAAATCTTTGCATCTTCTTCACTGACAATGATCCCGTTCATCAACTCAGTGTATCGCGTAAAAATCAACGGCCCCGATTCGCTGCACGCCTCGTAGGCGACGAGGTTTCTCATGATCACTTCTGTGTTTAAATCTAGAACAACTGGTGGTAGATGGAGTACAACATTTTTTGAATCGAAATTTATGCTCGAAATTCCTGACTTCGTCACTGAAAACTTCACACCTGCATTTGAGAGCTCTGTTACTGATGGAATTGCTATTTCCTCCATTAATGGATGCTTGTTTATCTCACTGGTTTCGTTTTCTTGCTTTTTTTCACCAGAAAAACATAAGTATTCAACCTGTTTGATTAATATCACTCCTGGAAGACTGGAAATGATTTTCCAGGGGAATGTTAGCATGAATTTGACAGGTTTTGAAATCACTAATCTTTTCATCGAGCTATACAGGCCTGTTTTTATCCTGGAGATGAGGCTTTCGCTGTTAACTTATCAGAGTAAAAACATTGAAAGGAAAACTACATACCTTTTATTATGAAACATCATGGCCTTAAATAGGCAATTACATCAACGTAAATAACATGAAATTAGCAACTAACTAACCACTAACTAGACTCAGCAACTTATCTGCAACTTAAACTAATTTCCTATAAACTAGGACATGACTCTAACCAAACTTGATAAGAAAGTAAAATAAACAACTACTAGGTCAAATATACTCAACAATCCCTCCCTTAAACTGAAAATATTCAGTTTATTGAGTTTGAAGCACACCAACGCCTAGCAGCTCCCTTAGTTTTCGAAATGCAGCAACCTTTAGGGACTTCGTAAATATATCAGCTATTTGATCTTCGCTTTTGCAGTAAATGAGATCAATAACTCCTTCCTTCGTAAGATCCCTTATGAAATGGTACTTCACATGTATATGCTTACTCCTTCCATGTAAAACTGGATTTTTCGAGAGCTTTATTGTTGACGTGTTGTCACAATAAATTGTGGTAGCTCTATCTTGCTTAAAACACAACTCCTCAAGTATATTCCGCAACCAAATTGCTTGGCTAGCACACGTTGTTGCAGCAACAAATTCAGCCTCCGTGGTTGATAGCGTAACAATATCTTGCTTCTTGGAAGACCAAGAAATAGCAGCAGATCCTAACTTGAAGACATAGCCGGAAGTGCTTTTTCTATCCTCCAAATCTCCAGCATAATCACTATCGGTGTAACCGACTAATTCTGTCTTTTCTCCATTCTTATAGATCAAACCAAATTCCATTGTACCCTTCAAGTATCGTAGAATTCTTTTAGCTGCTAGAAGATGAACTTCTTTTGGACTTTCCATGTACCTACTGATGAGACTCACAGCATGCATTATGTCAGGCCTTGTAGCAGTTAAGTACATCAAACTCCCCACGATTTGCTTGTACAACGTGCTATCAACATAATTTCCGTCGGGATTCCGAACAAGCTTCAAACCCATTTCAACAGGTGTATCAACGGAGTTGCAATTCGTCATTTGAAACCTGTCCAGAATATCTTGCACATATTTCTTTTGAGAAAGAAAAATCCCAACATCAGATTGCATCACTTCAATTCCCAAAAAATAATGCAGCTCACCAAGATCAGACATTTCAAATTCAACCATCATGGAATTCTTAAACTGATCAAACATCAATTGATCATTTCCAGTAAATATTAGATCATCAATGTACAAGCAAACAATGAGCAATTTACCTCCATCTTCAATCTTTGTGAAAAGTGTATGCTCATACGGACATTGCTTGAATCCCGCTTTAAAGAAAAAAACATTTATACGACTGTTCCATGCGCGTGAAGCTTGTTTCAGACCGTATAAAGCCTTTTTAAGTTTGTAAACTTTTCTTTCCTGTCCAAACTTCACATAACCTGGGGGTTGATCTACGTATACATGTTCTTGGAGGTCACCATGTAGAAATGCAGATTTAACATCTAACTGGAAAATAGGCCATGACATTTGAGCAGCCATTGCAATCACCAATCTGATAGTATCATGTCTAGCAACTGGAGAAAAAACTTCCTTGTAGTCAATGCCAAACTCTTGCTTGTAGCCTTTAGCTACTAAGCGTGCCTTGTACTTGTCGACTTCGCCGTTCTTTTTCAGCTTTGTCTTGTAGACCCACTTCACACCAATTGTTTTGTGCCCTTTCGGAAGATCAGTTAACTCCCATGTCATATTTCGTTCTATGGCTGCAATTTCTTCATCCATTGCCTTTCGCCATTTTAATTCTTTCACAGCCACGTCATAGGTGGTCGGATCACAATCTGAAAATAGAGCAAAGTGAATGAGGGGATCATCAGATTGGTCAATACCCGTTACCTTATAGTCAGCCATCCAATCAGGTCTTCTTCTAACACGATGAGGCCGCTCATCACTTTCGTCATCAAGTGAAGGATGCTGATCATGTTCTGGTAATTGTTGTTGACTCTGCTTTTCGTCAGCTTCATCGAAACTAACTGGAATTCGTTGCTCAAATGACATATTACTCCCTTTCCAGAAATTATTCTCATCAAAAACAACATCACGACTAATGACTATTTTCTTAGTGATAGGATTATAGAGCTTATAAGCTTTTGAATAATCACTAACACCAAGAAAAATGCATTTCTCACCCTTGTCTTCTAGCTTTGTCCTTTTCTGGTCCGGAACATGAGCATAAGCAACACACCCGAAAATTCTGAAATAATCTACGGCGGGTTTTCGTCCAGTCCACACCTCCTCGGGGGTCATGTTTTGAACAGCAAAAGTGGGGCTTCTGTTCAAAACATGAATGCTCCAATTGACTGCCTCAGGCCAAAAATACTTTGGAACACCACTCCGAATCAAAAGACATCGCACCATATTCAAAATAGTGCGATTTTTTCTCTCGCAAACTCCATTTTGTTGAGGTGTGTATGCTGCTGTAAGTTGCCTCTTAATTCCATGGGACTCACAAAAATTAGCAAATTCTAGTGAGTTGTATTCTCCACCACGGTCCGTGCGAAGAACTTTAATTTTGCTTCCAACTTGATTTTCAACGAGAACTTTGAAGTTTTTAAAAGAATCAAAAGCTTCAGATTTGTCCTGCAAGAAATAAACCCATGTTTTCCGACTAAAATCATCAATGAAGGTCATTAGATATCTTTTACCTCCATTTGATGATGGATTTATTGGCCCACAAAGATCAGAATGGATCAACTCCAAAAGCTTCTTTGCTCTGCAGGTTTTTCCTTGTGGAAACTGATCACGGTGTTGTTTGCTAACAACACACTCTTCACAAACTTGGGAAGGACTTTGAATTATGGGGAGACCTCTCACCATATTTTTCTGTTGCAGCGTTCTTAGACCATCAAAATTCAGATGCCCATAGCGATAATGCCATAGCCATGCCTTGTCCTTCACATTAGCAGAAAAACAAGATTGAGTAGTGTGATCAAGATACAGCGGAAACATCCTATTTGTAGTCATGTTGACTTGCGCAATCAAGCCCAATTTCTCATCTCGAATACAGCAAACACCATCCTTGATGGAAATCTCATATCCCTTCTCTTGAAGTTGTCCAACACTCAACAAATTCGTTTTCAAATCTGGAACAAAGAAAACGTTAGATATAATTTGAGTTTCATTCTCCTTAGTGCGAATCTTCACGTTGCCTTTGCCCAAGACAGAAACTTTAGAGTTATCCCCAAACGACACAATGCTTTGAAATGCTTCATCTAATTCATGAAACATTGTCTTGTCTCCACACATATGATTGCTGCAGCCCGTGTCTAAGTACCAAATATTTTGATGAATTTGGTCTTTTTCATGATATGCCATCAACAGAGTAGCTTCCTCCTCCTTTTCTTTTTCTGCAAAATTCAATCTCGCAGCACGATTTTTGTTAAGATTTGCTGTGCATTCAGACTTGTAATGGCCATACCTGTGACATCTATAACATTCAATCTCTGACTTGTCTATGAACCTCTTGTGATAATTTGAATTGTTATTGTCACGGACTTTTGCTTTCCCTTTAGAATCAGCAGGTTGATGCTCATCTGATTTTTGCTGATTTTTGTTTTTCCATCTCCCTTTTCCACCACCTGGACCTTTTAGATTGAATGAAGCCTTCAATGCTTGTTCTTCTTTGTCCTGCTGAACAACTTTGTTTTCATGAACTAGCAAAGAGTTTTGCAATTCATCGATCGAAAGTGAATCGATATCTCTCGATTCTTCAATGGAACATACAACAAAATTAAATTTTGGTGTCATCGATCGAAGAATCTTCTCGACAATAGTAACATCTTCCATTTTCTCTCCATGGATCCGCATCTTATTTGCGATTGCCATTGTTCTTGCAAAGAATTCTGAAACCGACTCGCCTGACTTCATGCGTAAAGTCTCAAATTCAATCCGAAGGCTTTGAAGCAACACCCGCTTTGCCCTCGCATTCCCCTGATATTTCTTCTGCATTGCATCCCAAATTTGTTTGGAGGTTTCTTTGCAAAGAATTGTCTCCAGTATTGACCGATCAATGGCTTGAAATAGATAATTTTTTGCTTTAAGATCTTTCAACTTTAAAGCATCTGTTTCAGCCTTTTGAACTGCTGTTGGCGTCGTTCCAGCCTCTGGTACCGGTACTCCGGATTCAACGACATTCCAATATTCCTTTGACCTTAGGAAATTTTCCATCAGCATACTCCAATGATCATAGTGACCATCAAATCGTGGAATGGCTGGCTGCACAAATGTTTCAGAAGTCATTGCTTGTTACTGCTGCTGCAAAAAAGAGAAAATAACAATATTAGTCACTCAACCTCACACCCCAGTGTTTCCCCTAACCTTCTGGTTTTCACTCTCACACTATCCCTTGTTTGCACTCAAAAAAAATAGTTGGCAACCTGGCTCTGATACCACTGTTAACTTATCAGAGTAAAAACATTGAAAGGAAAACTACATACCTTTTATTATGAAACATCATGGCCTTAAATAGGCAATTACATCAATGTAAATAACATGAAATTAGCAACTAACTAACCACTAACTAGACTCAGCAACTTATCCGCAACTTAAACTAATTTCCTATAAACTAGGACATGACTCTAACCAAACTTGATAAGAAAGTAAAATAAACAACTACTAGGTCAAATATACTCAACATTCGCCTTCGTTTGCTTCGTCTCCCTCGTCTGACAATCGAACATCTTGAACAGTTGAACGGTATAGAAATTCCAGGAGATGAGCTGATTCAGTGATCTGATTAACATCCTGCAATTGTTGGATCCTCTTAAAAGGCGAAACTTCTTCGAAAAAGGCGATCGTTGCATCATGAATCAGCTCGTCTGATTCATCATCCAACGATCCGGATAAGAGTTCCAGTGTTTTCCTCAGTGAAAACAATGGAACCTGATTTTCAAGCATCAGAATGTCTCTGATAACAGCATCCCGACGGCCCGATTTCTGATCAGCCCGATTCAATCCTCCATCTCCTTTAAAACTCCGGAGAAACTCAATCAAGAAACACGAGTCCACTGCCAACATCCAGATCAGTGTTTCGCCATTGAAATTCAGGTACTTCTGGTAACAGGCCCGAAATCGTGGCTCGAATTGGTTCAACTGATCTACAAGATTGTGAAACTTAGGTCCCTGGAAGTGTTTCTGGAGCCTCTTAGCTGCAAAAAGCTTGCAGTTTTCCATGTCGTGGAGTTCGGGCCGAGAATGGTGATTCGGGCCTAATGCTACAACCTGCGGCACGTAGGATTCGGGGCTGGTGAGCACAAGGGATTTGGGAACATTGAATATTGAGACATGAATTTCAGATTCTTGATGAAGATCTTCATCGTCTAGCAATCGACGAATGTGGATGATCCAATGGTGTTCATCGAATATGGAGTTGTGATGCGAATATGATAATGACATCACTATTATTTTTGTTCAGTTTCCCAAAATGCTTTACAGATTTGGGTAAATCGAAGAAGGATTTATTACGATCATAATTTAATGAATAAATGCGTTTCTCCATAGAACAAAGCGGTTTCGTATATTTTGGGTAATTTAATTATTTGAATTTTGATAATAATAAATAATTAAGCGGTGGCAAATATAAATAAATTAATAATTATTTATTTATTTTCCGTTAAAAGAAACTTTTTGCGAATATAACTGTAGGCGATTCAGCCACTCCCGCGGAACTTACACAAACGATGGAAGAGACTTCTAGTTCAAGCGCCGACGCCGGAGCTCTACCGGAGGATATGTTCCGGTCTGCTTCCGCCGTTGATTCAATTGGAGATTCCTCCACTGCACAGTTGTTACATTTCTCTTCCGGTAACCCTAGAATCGAAGAGATCAGAGGCGTCATGCATCTCTTCCGGAACGATGTCGCTTCGTCCTCCAAAAAACTTCCGGTAAATCGGCTCGACTATTAATTTTTAATCCGGAATAATTTTAAGGATGATATAGAGTTCATTGAATTCAATTGTTAACGCCTTGTGTAAATTGGAAGACTGCGAATAGTTGATTTCTTCGAGTTTAATCAGCGATGCCTCTTCTACTGCTTTTAACTTTTCTACTTAAAGAAAATTTAATAGCTACTGAAGTTTGAAAGAAGGATGTTGGAACTAAAGCGTTGTGGACGTGTGTGTGCTTGAGAACTTGATATTGGGACTGCAAAATTTACTAGAAAGAATTTCTAGCCAGGGATTTTTAAATTGCTAAAAATGTTCATTATGAGATTATCATTCTTTCATTACTGGAGAGTTCTGTTCATCTATCAATATAACTTTCATTTGTGATTGTCAGTCTATTATACTCTGTATGGTAGCATGTAACTGTCATTTGTGAGTATTAATCAACTTAATTTCTTCATCGCAGTTACACTTTGCTTTTACAAATTGGTTACTAAAATCAGTAGAAGTTCCTTTCAATGCCTAATTGGGCTAAAGTGTGAGGGAGTGATATACTGTCTTGCTTGTTTTCTTGTCCGTGACAGTCTATCTCTCTCTTATTCTCAACAATGGAATTTTTAATATAACTTTTCAATGCCTTTTAGGTTGAGAGAAAGCCTCTTATATGTGTGCTCGGGGTCCCAAATCACATGACTTACGCAGATTTTTGTCAATTCTGTGGTTCTTTTATAGAGCACATTATGGAAATGCGAATTGTCAGGTTGGTCATCAATGCTAAGGCAAAGAGGTATCAGTTGAATATGTCATCATAAGTGTGGTAATGCAGGACTGATGGGTTGGATGATCGCTATAGTGTATTAATCAGGCTTGATAATCAAGAATCAGCAGATTCTTTTTACAAGCATCACAATGGAAAACATTTTTCATCTCTCGAGGTACTATGTGTTTTGGTGCTGTATGTATTATCTGAGATTCACCTTATAAGTATAAGTGCGCTCCTTATTCTTGACTGTTTCTCTTTTTCTATACAGGAGGAGACCTGTCGCATGTTTTTCACTGTATATATACAATATACTGGTTCGATCGAGCACTCTCAGCCTTCCGCTGCTAGCTCTATAGAGCAGCCCTCTTGTGCAGTTTGTCTTGGTAACATTTTGAAATTCATTTGCACATTTTGATAGCATACGTGCACATAGTTGTTAAAAGTGCGCCTAAGGCGCTCAGGCACTCAAGCTCAGGGGTCTGCACCTAGATTGTTGATTTTTTGCTATTCCAGGCTCATGTATCAAAGGCGCGCGCCTAGGTGCGCCTTGGTGCGCCTTTTAGTTGCGCCTAGGGCGCGCCTCTTCAACATCTTTTTTTTTCTTTTTTTTTTTTTAAGTTTTTTGAAATTGCTACTCAATTATTAAAGGGTTTACACATTTTTAAGATAAAAATGGACAGCCCACTTATAAAATGATATAAATAGAGAATTAGGGTTAGGGTTTTAGTACTTGAACTTTCAAAACAAAGACAAAAAGGTGGGCTGCCTTCACCTCCACCGCCTACCTCCACCATCTGCCGCCTACTTGAACTTTATTTGTGTGTATGTTTTATGTGTTATAATGCTATTATGAGTTATTATGTATCATTATGTGATGTTATGTGATTTTTATCTTAGTTTAGATAGGTAATATGATTGTAAGTAGGATATATTTGTGTATATACATTGTAAATTCAGTTTTGGGCAAAATGTAGCTCAGGCTTGCGCCTTAGGCGCGCCTAGGGGTCCGTGCGCCTAGGTGCGCCTCTCGCTTTTAACAACTATGTACGTGCAACATTAATTGAAATATTGTATTAATGTTTCCAACCATAGATGTTTCTTATAATCAATAGAAATACCCAAGGATGCCATATTCTAGGAGCACAAACTATGTAATTAATCCTCCTTTATCTATTTTGGGGAGGGCTCATGCCCCCTTCCCTTCTTCAAACTCCCATTTTTTTTTTTATGGAGAAATTTCTATTCAAAGATAGAACAATATACATTTTGGATCGTATCTTATGGATATCCTGCTCCAGGCCAAAGAAGCAATGTAAGTCGATCATTATCAAGTGACTGCAATATCTTTAGTTGACTAACTCCTAGATGTAAATAGTGCATGATTCTGTACTTTTATAGGCCATAGGTTTTGGGGGATTGTTAATTTTTTGACCAATTTCTAAATAATTGTCAACATTGCCTGAGCTACATTTTTGACGGTTATATGGGTAGCATTTGCTATGTGATTATCTGTAAGATGACTTAGAATGAAATTATATTGCATGTATTAGGTGTGCACAAAATTTTAAAATCTCAACTATGTGCCCCTTATTCATAAGTGAGAGTTTAGTTTTTGGTTTTCATTTAATATGCTTCCCTATAGAGCATAGTTCTCAAAGCTCTCTTTTAAGTTGCTGTATCAATACTAATATTTTTTTATGGATTTCATTTACGGTACTAAATATTCATTCCTCAATACATGAAAGGTCTCCTTTAAGTCTAAACGTGTTTACATCTTCGCGTACTATATGGTTGATGCATATAAAGCATTGAAACTAATTAAGTTTCCTGTCAACTGGATTGAGGTCACCTTTTCTAATTAATGTCAATTGCAGAGAGACTAGACCAAGATACAGCTGGAATTCTTACTACAATCTGCAATCACTCCTTTCACTGCTCTTGTATATCTAATTGGGGTGATTCTTCTTGCCCGGTGGGTGCTAATGTTTCTATAGTGAAAAATTATCTTTTAGGGATATTGTGATTGTTTTTACATGAATGGGCAAAAAATTCAAATTTTGATTCTTCTTTTGAAGTGATCTACTTGAATTTACAGCTGCTCTAGGGAATGACTTGTGTAAGTCAAGTTTAAGTCAAAACTTGTGTTTGTGATTGAATTCGAAGTTTTTCAAGCGATTTGGAGTAGTTTGGTTTCTTGATTAACCTTGAATTTATTTATCATCACTATGCAGTTAGAACTATGGGGGATGCAGTGCAAAGTGTTTTTTCTTTAATTGACAATGCCTTTTATAAATTCTGTGTAGATTAATTCTCCGACTGCATCTTGTTCAGGTGTGCCGATACTGCCAGCAACAGCCTGAGAAGTCAACATGCTATATTTGTCAAACATCAGAAAATCTTTGGATGTGTATCATGTGTGGCTTTGTTGGCTGTGGAAGGTATATTGTCTGTCTTCATTAAAGGAATTTATGTCCTATGATACTAAAGAAATTAGTAATGACTGTTAAGAAAGAAAAGTAATATTTTTATGTTGCTTTTAATAGGTACAGGGAAGGGCATGCCATCAGTCATTGGGAAGAAACAGAACATTGCTATTCAATTGAACTGGAAACACAACGTGTGTGGGATTATGCTGGTGACAACTATGTTCATCGCTTGATCCAATCTAAAACTGATGGAAAATTGGTTGAGTTAAACCACCATTGCTTACATAACAGTGATGGTTACAGTGATTGTATGGAAAACAGTGACACTTTGGATAACCAAGTTGAATATGTAATATTTGAATTCTTTTGTCATCTACCTTGCTTTGAGGTTTATTTGATTCCCTTGCCATTTTGTTGTTGTTCCTTCATGTTTATAATATTCCTGTTACAGATAAAGAATGAATACAATGAGCTTCTTATTTCCCAACTTGAAAGCCAGAAAAATGTAAGTTCCTCTTTTTATTAATCAGTCACAGCATTACATCTTCAAGGCACATTTATTTTTATCTAGCTTTTGACATTATTTGTTGAAATATCAGAGTTTCTTCGGGTGACAGTATGTTCTGTTTATCATATTTTGAGGACAACACTGTGTTTACTTACTCTTCAAGCTCTCTGCGTTTTGGTGACAGTATTATGAGTCTAAGCTGCAACAATTTGAAGAAGATGCTGAAAGAGAATCTTCTACAGCTGTTAAGAAGGCTTTGAGTCAAAACCCAAAATTGCTAAAATTGCAGGCGAAGCTGGATAAATACATTGAAGAAAAGAAATTTCTTGATGAGGTTTGTCCATTTTTTAATATATCAATGTTTATTGCCAATTTTTGATTTTGATGACATATTCCAACAATGAAATAATAATTAGAAAAGAGAAAAAGGAAGACATGGGCTATTTATTTATCTTACTTGTGGTGCTTTTGTTTATTTAGATAAATGACAATCTTTCAAGGAACCAAGGCATATGGGAATCACATATTATGGAGATTGAGAAAAGGTAATATACTCCATCCAGGATTAGATGTACAACATTAAAGATTTCACACATCTTAGGTTCACTTACGAGTTCAGAGGTTCGGCTTCAGAATGCATGCATATACGTAGATCTATAACTAAACATAAATCTACTTGCCCCAAACTTGCTCTTAATTGATTCAAATTTTTGGAGGTCGTTGACATTTTGTGGTTTTATTTTATCTTGTTTGAAGACTACTTCTCCTACTAGGCATGAATGTGAACAAGTACTTTTTAAGTTGCATTAATATTGTGGGCATTTATTAAGTGAAACCTGACTGGTTTTTGTATGTTTCCATTAATCTAGAGATACTACTATCTGTCAACGGAAATTTAGTAGATGTATATCATTCATAAAAAAAAGTCACTTTCCTGCACCTCTGTTCAACTTTGTTAGCTGTACAAAATCACTGTTAATTGTGAAAGTGTTGTGAAACCATATACGCGTCTACAATATGGAGAATTACTCAGCAAAATTTCATATTCACTATCAAACTTTTGACTATAAAGATTAGACCTTTGTGTACATGTTTACTATGCCTCGGATCTTTTCTGCTTTAGATGGCGCTGTAGCTTGGGACTTTTATTTCCCCTCCAGGAGATGTTAAGGGTCTAATTTTTTTTTTTTAATTAATATTAGTGAGAAGAAGCTTATGAGAGTAAAGGACAAAAAGATTGAAGAATTGGAGGAGCAGGTATAATACCTTTGCTCATCTTGGCTCTTTACTGTCTCCAGTCTCTCACCCTATTTTTATCCACATCTGCCTCAGCGGGTGCGGGTGTCTGTCGCCTTATGTAACATTGCTTTGCAGTCAGCACAAAAATGTTATTTGATCAAAAGGTTCTCGATCCCTGATGAATATTTGACTTTCTGAATACTTGCATGCAGCTAAGAAGTATGATGGCATCGCTGGAAACTCAGAGCGCAGAGCAACATCAATCCACCCCGAACGAGCTCAAGGATAGCAACTCCAATTCTGTAGTTGCAGAATCATCCTCTTCTAAAAGTGGCAACGGCACAAAGTCAGCCAATCGAAGAAGAAACAAGAAGTGAAGTGGCGGCTGCTAGTTAGCATCCCTACTTCCGCATTACCAGGCTGCTCTAAACGAAGCCCTGCTCATTACATATTTGAATTCATAATTGTTTGGCGAAATGATGTTAGGGAGATTGTGAAGAAGATGGAGATCGGTTGTGTCGTGTGTTCTGTTGATTCTCAATGATGGTGTATATACGTCCTAGGAGATACTTTTGGAGGGTCATCAGTTATTACATCCTGAATTTTACCCAAGTTATAAATGAAATGAAAATATATTGATGATGACAAGATCTCAAGTTGTGCATTAAGTATTTTTCCCCTAAAGAAAGCTTTGCATAATTTTACAATAATGATAACATGTCTAGATTTCAAAAAGAATTGATGTACTAAAGATGCAGGAAATTTTTTGGTGACATGGATATACATGAGTCGAGAGAAATTTATCTATTATTAAAGTATTTATATTGGTACTTAAAACTATATATTAATATTAATAGTGAATACCGATGAAGACGTGTGACTTATGCAAACAAAATAAGAAGAATATTAATATGATATTGATAAACTATATGCGAAAACTATGGTCAAAATTGTACGATTACAATTGACCGTTACTTGTACTACTCTACCGCCCACCACCACGCAACCCGGCGGCGCAACCCCTAACCAGTATCGGAGAAGGGCGCAACCCCTAACCAGTATTGGAGAAGAGAAGAAGAAGCGGTAATTGGCTTCGCATCAAAATATGAGCTGCTCCCCTCTCAACAATTCTCTGTCTTCCTCCCTCCACCTCCACCTCCACCTCCACCGCTCCCTAACCCTCAACTCCACCAATTACTCCAAGGCATGCCTCAGTGTGGACGTGCGCCCACCCGATTCCAACCTAAATCCGTCCAAGAGGACCTCCGAAATTATCGCCGACGAAAAGAAATTTATCGTCGGGACTTACGCTAGGGCGCCGGTGGTGTTGTCAAGTGGCAAAGGATGTAAATTGTTCGATGTCGAAGGGCGAGAGTATCTGGATTTGACTTCAGGTATTGCCGTTAACGCTCTCGGCCATGGGGATCCCGATTGGGTGCGCTCTGTCACGCACCAAGCTGCTGTGCTCGCGCACGTTAGCAATATCTACTACTCTATTCCCCAGGTACATTTTCTTTTCTTTTTTCTAATTATTACAATTTACATGCATCTTTGAATTATGGAAGTGCATCATTCGATTTTTATTATCTTGTCAATTTTCAGGAAGAACAATAGTGTATTACCCTGTTTGTATTGGATGTTTCTGTTCTATCATGTTACTGATTATGGAAAACTTATGGTAGTTTAATAATAAGGTAATTGGTATGATCTATGCATTGTATTTTGGACCTTAATCCTCCTGGATCAAGAACATTGCGAGATTTAAGTGTTCTTTGAATCTTGTCTTTGAATCTTGTCAGGACTAAGTAATTAATTCAATTCTTGTGCTGTTTATTGATCTTGGTTTGATGTCATATGGGAGTTGGTTTTCTGGACTTTCGATTTTACGTTTGATGTGATAAACCATGTAGTTTAAGTGTTGCTTCTTCTGCAGGTAGAGCTTGCAAAACGTCTGGTTACTGGTTCGTTTGCTGATCGTATATTCTTTTGCAATTCGGGAACTGAGGCCAACGAGGCTGCAATTAAGTTTTCAAGAAAGTTTCAAAGATATTCACGTCCCAACGAAAAGGATCCGCCCATGGAGTTTATTGCCTTCTCCAATTGCTTTCATGGTAGAACAATGGGTGCTCTCGCGCTAACGAGCAAAGAGCATTACAGAACGCCGTTTGAACCTGTCATGCCAGGGGTAACTTTCTTAGAATATGGTGATACTCAAGCAACAGTAGAGCTGATTAAGAGTGGAAAAATTGCTGCTGTGTTTGTCGAACCGATTCAAGGGGAGGGTGGTATATACAGCACAACCAAGGAATTCTTGCAATCTTTGCGTACTGCTTGTGATGATGCTGGATGTCTTCTTGTATTCGATGAGGTAATCATTTTACTGAATGATGCTTTGAATTTTTGGTGGTGATTACATTAATGGAGAAATGCTAATTTGAATTATCAAGATAGTGGAGAAGATTATGGTTCATGATACAAGATCTATATGTTGAGGGAGTGTTTGGTTCACGGTTTATTTGCTTACGTTTGTATTTGATGTTCATAATAGTTGGACTTCTTGGTGCACCATAGGTACAATGTGGCTTAGGGCGAACAGGCTATCTTTGGGCTCACGAAGCATATGGTGTGTACCCGGATCTAATGACGCTTGCCAAGCCTCTAGCTGGAGGTCTTCCCATCGGAGCTGTGCTGGTCACGGAAAGGGTTGCTTCCGCCATTAATTACGGAGATCATGGTAGCACATTCGCAGGTAACCCTCTCGTATGCAATGCCGGAATTACAGTGCTAGATAAAATATCAGATCCAAGCTTTTTAGCCAGTGTTAGGGAAAAAGGTCAGTATTTCAAAGAGTTGCTATTTGAAAAGCTAGGAACAAACTCTCATGTTAAAGAAATACGAGGGTTTGGACTCATCATCGGTGTAGAGCTGGATGTGGCCGCCTCCCCGTTGGTGGAGGCATGCCAACAAGCCGGCCTACTCGTTTTAACAGCCGGGAAAGGGAACGTGGTTCGGATCGTTCCACCGTTGATCATCTCCAAACAGGAAATGGATCAAGCAGCTGAGATATTGAACAAATGTATAACTGTACTTGATCATGTTAGTTCTTGAACTTCCAAAATGACATTCTGAGCTTTTAAACTTAGGGGTGTAATATATTCATGTTATTTTTCTAAAACATAACATAACTACTTTAAGTGTGTGCAGTTTTATGAATAGAGTTTGTATGTTGTGATTTTTGTTTGATATAATATTAGATATACTTTTAAAAAAAATTCTTCAATTTTAATCCCTTTCACGTCAATTTTAATGAGGTTACTATTTAAATTTTCAATTTTTGCATTTTTAAAAAAAAGTTACATAATTGATATTGGATTATAAAGGAATAATCACACTTAGTATATGAGATACATCAATTTAAAATAATTACTTCTAGATACAAAATATTAAAATCAATTATCCAATATACTCCCAACTTAATATGACCTAACAATTTTTTTGCTGCACATACATATTTTTGCTGCACATAAAATTTACGATTTTTTTTGCTGCACATAACACTTACGATTTTTTTTTACTGCACATAATTTTTTTTACTGCACATAATTTTTTTATAACATTTGCTGCATATAACGTAAATGATTGTGTGCAGCGTAACTGTTTGTGTGCAACATATTGTAAGGGCAAAATTAGAATATTACTACATATTTATGTAGTTAGTAGTAATATTTTTTTAAGTTTGCATCTTACAGTAGTTAAGGAGATTTCCATATATCTAACAATAATTACCCGATTATAAAATAATGAAAAGTTGGAAATTTAAAAATTGGCATAAAAAAATAAAATGATTATAGAACTAAAATTGATTCAATTAAAATTATTAAACTAAATTGATATTAAGTGAACTTTAATGGTTTTAAAACACTCCTAAAATACGTACAAATAAATAAATTAAGAGCATCGAACAAACTTTTAAATCTTTTTTTTAGGCTTCAAAAATAATTTGAACACATTCACTGCATTCTTGGTCCAGAAGCGATATATAAATAAAATTAAAAAAAAAGTTTTTAAGTAAAAAAAAGTTTGTAAGAGTACAATATTTTGTTCCAAAGGATATACACTTTAATTAATAAGGGTACAACATTTTGTTCTAAAATGTATACATTTTCTTTTTCTTTTTTTCAGGTACACGCCCTTATACTAAAGGATATATTATTTAATAATAAAAAGTATTTAAGCCTACGATGCCCAGGGCATACAAGATTTAGCCTATAACAAATTTAAAGTTAGGGTAACTAATACGTCCTATACTACTCACGGGCTGCAAAATACACACAATTTTATTATGGCCCGGTTCTATAGTGCTCATTTTGAATATAATTTGAGCAAAAGTGCCCGATCCAACTCAAAATATGCAGAGATGCTCACTTTTGAGGTAATTTTAAGAATACCTTTTGATTGACATGGAGTTAGTTTGACTCCTATTTATTCGGTCACTCGATTACTTGGTCTTTGCGTTATGTGGAATACAATTCTATTTTTTTACAGTTCGATCACTCTGTCACTTGGTCTTTGCATTATGTGGAATACAATTCTATTTTTTTACAGCTCAGTCACTCGGTCACTCGATCTTTGCATTATGTGGAATACAATTCTATTTTTTACAACTCGGTCACTTGGTCAATCGATCTTTGCACTTGGTCACTCGATCTTTGCATTATATGAAATAGAATTTTATTTTTTACAACTCGGTCACTTGGTCAATTGATCTTTGCACTTGGTCACTCGGTCTTTGCATTATATGGAATACAATTCTATTTTTTACAGTTCGGTCACTCGATTTTTGTATTTGAATTCTTTTTTTTTTCACTCAGTCTCTCAGTCTTTGACTGGGATCATAATTGTTTATTAATTATAAAAATTATTAATCTTAATAAACTCCCACTCGATCACTCGGTCTTTGAGTGGGAGTTTAATTGTTTATTAATTATAAAAGTCTCACTTTTAATAATAACTCCAACTCACTCGGTCTTTGTCTTCATATTAGGTCTGAAAAGGCCGACACATACAGAGTAGGGGTAAATCAGTAAACTTATATCTAAAGTGGGCATTTTTGCTTATTTATAGTCAAAGTAGACATTTTTGCATTTTTCAAAATGTGTTTGGGCATCAGATTGCATTTCTCATTTTATTAACACAGAACATGCACACTAAATTTTTCAATATTTATATTATACTCCCTCCGTCCTGTGTTAACATTTACACTTATTTTTTGCACGTAAATTAAGAGATATAATATTTTAATGTCTAGTGAGGTGAGAAAAATAATATTTAATGTGAAGTGTGTAGTTGTATTAGTGTTGTGTGTGAGTTCTATATGGAATAATTAATTGTTTTGTGTGGGTCCAACTTGATAAAAAAAACGTAAACCTTAACTTGGAACAACCCAAAATGGAAAACGTGAACATTAACGCGGGATGGAGAGAGTATTATATATCTAAGTATATGATTTATTGTGTTGTCTAAGTGATTTTATCATCAAATATTTCAAATTAAATTCATCACTTTACATGTATGGGCTGAGTTATGCGATACCGTTTCACCGTTAGATTATCTTATGCTTTTGTAATTAATTATCAATTTTTATTAAAAATATTATTATTATTCTTTCAAAATATTATTCCCTCCGTCTCATAAATATATAAATGTATTTGATAGCACATAATTTAAGAAAAATAACTTTGTGTTATAATGATGTAAGAAAAAGAATGAGTATTTTGGATAATTTAATAAAATAAAGTATATGATAGTAGTTTATTTTGACTAAATTGTGTGTAAAAATAAAGTGACATTTTTGTAATATTATAGTATTATAAGATTATTGATATTATATATTGTTTTCATTTTTAGGATGTCCAAATATTCTTTGAAGATACCAAATAGAAAGTGTGCAAGTATTCTTGGGACGGATGGAGCATCACTTTTATTTATACTACTATAAATTGTTCATGAAATATTGCACAACAACATTATCATTTTTCATCAATTGAATATCACTTTTAATTATAAAGGTTATCAGTATTTATCCTTCTCACAGATTCTGTGAAACAATCTAACACAAGTCTTTGCCTAATTGTAATTACAGGATTACTTCCGTGAGATGAATAAAAAGATAATTCTATAATAAAAAGTAATACCCGATTGATGAAAAATGATAAATGTGATGTGAACAATTTCATAAATAATTTATAATATAAATAAATTAAAAATAAGAGACATTCTCTTGTGAGACGGGTTATTTGTAAGACCGGCATGACACGGGTCGACCCATCACTAAAGTATGTTTATTATATAGATAAAATATACTTATTTGTAGTTAAATTATGTCAATAATAAATAAATCATATTATAACACACTAAAATAATATTTTAATGCATAATCCAACATATTTTAAAAAATACACTTTAACAACCATTAAACATATTTTATCTAAATAATGGACATACTTTAGTAATGGGTTGACCCGTCTCACGCTCGCCTCACAAATAACCCGTCTCATAACAGACTTTGTAAAAAAAAATAATATTTTAAAAGAAAAGTGACAATAATATTTTTTTAAATGATAATAATTACGAAAATATAAAATTATTTGAGACTATATAATTCCTACCTACTATTTTTTAATCATAGAATACAACCCAATTTTTATCACTTCTCTATAACTTTCCTAATCACCTGAATTTAAAGAGAATAATACTTACTCTTACCATTATAAAGTTAATACTCTTATTTAATTAGGGTTTAACCTTGCTTGCTTCTTCATATCACCCTTAACACTCTCCCCTTCCCTATACTTACTTCTTCATATATTTTTTTTATTCATTCCAATATTATTTTCATATTTAAAAAGGAAATGTCACGAAATAAAATAAGACGAAACATGGGTAGAATTCATAGCCCCTAGGGTTTTTGGCAATCCCTTTCTTTCTCAGTTCCTACGCACGGTGCATCATTTCTCCTGAGAAGCTACAATCGCTTTCATTCAGTCACACTACATTTGATTGTCAAAATAGTTTGGTATTATAACTTCATTCAGTCACACTACATTTGATTGTCAAAATAGTTCATATACCAAACACACATAATATATTTTATACCCAAAATGAAAATATATACTTATATATATTAGGCATAATCATCTACTATTGGATGTAGTATAGTGGTAAGATGTTTTTTTCTTAACAAGAGGTCATGAGTTCAAACCATACTAAGCTCATTTTACTTTGATTTTCCCTTTTTTATTTATATTCCAAACACTTATTATTATTTCTTTGTTTTTCTTGTTCTCTTAATATTATATATAACACTTTGATTTTATAGTTTATTTATTTATTTATTTATTTTAAATCTTGCATTAATATGCTTCTTTATTGCTTTACTTATGCATATATACACACACATCATATTAATATTTATGTTTTATGAAATTATTCACATTTACTTATTAGTTTGTACCCTTAAACTATTAATACAAATTTACACTCAATTCACTATTATATTTTTTAAATTTATAATAATAATGTCTTAAATTATTATTGTTGATATTTTTAAAATCGACGGTGTCAACAAAATTATGATTTTTAAACTTTGATTTATTTATTGTAAAATTTTGAATATTAAATAATATTTTTAAAATTATACTCCCTCCATTCACTCATTTTGCCATTTTGGTCTTCCACTCTTAAGGTATACATTTTCCCTTTTTAGTAAAAGGACCGCTCACATACCAACCACTCACTATTAATACAATTACCCACTTTATATAAAATAATAATACTCTTTAATTCACCTGAAAAAAGTAAATGGATACCTTACGGACGGACGGAGTATGTCGTACCCCCAAATATAATTTTTTGGATCTGCCCCTGGTGATAACCCTAAATTTATATGTGAACTTATTAAGATTTCGAGCATTCCCTCCACTCCAGTCATATCACGTCAGCTCTCCAAGAGGTAAAATCTTATTTACAAATTCATATTTATACTTTTATGAGACATATTCATTGCATATTTATATTTTATCATGCAAGACAATATTCACTTGAACATTTATCAATATATATTCATAGAAGACTTTTTACAGATAATTATTGACATGTATTTACCGGAGACTTTTAAGAAATTTATCATTCATAAAAAAACATGACACTGCATATCCATATTTTTATTGTCAAACACATATTCACTTAAGCATTTATCATTTATAAAATCATGAAATGTATGCATTTCATAGTCTTTTGAATACGAGATTTTTCCAATAATATTATTATGGTAAAATTGAATTTCTCAAGTTATACCCAATTTATAATTTCGGGGACGAAATTTTTTTTAAAAGAGGAGAAATGTGATAACCCAAAATTTTGCATTTTTGTTAATTCATTATTTATTTATTAATAAATTATAAATTATGAATGTTTCATTTTTGTTTATTGTTATGATAAATCATTTCATATTATCCATTTAAATTTTAAATTTTGATTTTATGTTATCCCTCATCTTTAGCCTTTTTCAAACATCCCAGTCCACGATTTTCTCTAAATCTGATCCCTACAACTATATATATCTTTATTTTGTTAAGCACTTCTGCATCTAGATTAAATCTTTCATATTTATCATATATATATATCATCAATTCATCAGTTTCAAAGTCCTCCTGCATCTCATCAGTTTTCAACTATTTTGCATCAGGTGGGGAATCTTAACTTATCTGTTATTATAAATGTCGTGTGTCTGTTGATGAGTCATTACATAGTCCCACTGTTATTTGTAATTTGCCGAGTACTGTCACTTATCTCATTTGTACTTTGCCATATGGATTCTGTCATTTATCTCATGGGAAGAATTCATATTTATGTGTGTTGATTTATTGACATTGATGCATTGATATTTATTTTAGACAGATTTGTTCTCCACTGCTCACCCTTTTTCTTCAGTTTATTCTTTTCGGATTAGAGAAATTGACGGGGCGTGACTAGTGGATCCGAGTGCTCCCTCCTCATTTGTCATGAGTTTTTATTTAAACGTATCTTTGATGTTCAGCCTATTTAAATTCCTAGATTCTTATGCCTATTTTGATATTCACGTTGATGGGTTCAAGTTACTTTTATTGAAACAGTAAAATGTTTGTGTAATATTATTAAAATATTATAATCCTATTTTTTATTACCGTCATCTATATTATTTATATGCATTAAAGTTAGTATTATAATTGTTAATATTATATTATAATACCATGATTTATTTTCATAAAATTTATCAATATTAACTATTTTAGGATTTTGATATATTCAAATAAATGGCTTATTATTTAGGTCTTAATTTTTTTTATTTATTTATAGATATTTATAGGGTTAGGTTAATATAGCTTATTTTTATAAAGATTTTCTCAAATATTAGATATATTGATTATGAAGGGACAAGTAATATGTTATTGGAGATTTTTTAAATACTCACCCATATTAATAATTTATGCATATTTCTTTTGGATAAGGAAATGTGCATAAATTAGTGAGATGGAGATGGTACATGAATACAACATTTTCTCTAACTCCTGTAAATCAGAAAGATTAATGAAGAAATAATGGCAAAAGCTCCTGCACCCCGGGGATACGGTCTGTATCCCATGTGAACACAATCATGCTCCTCTATATTCTATTTAAATCTATATATTGCTAGAGAGTTTAAATTATAAAGGAACACGGAATTTGCAAAGGGGAATGAATCTAAATCCGTGTGCCCGAGCGCACAAGAAACTCACTAAAAAATAATTAAGTAGATGTAGGTAGTTTTTTTAATCAACTAAATGGAGTAATATTATAACCAAAAGAAATGATGATAAAAGAAGAAAGGTAAAAATTAGGTTAAGGTGGATTGAGGGAAAATGAAGTTGTACAAGCAAATAGTCCCTTTCACTGCACTCAAAAGATTTTCAGTACTCATAATCAACTGTCAATTTTACTCTCTAAATTCTACACTCCCATCAAAACCCCCTCTTTTCACATTTATTATCTTAATTAATTACTCTACCAAAATCATCATCACAATTATTGTGCCAACATTTCATATTTTAATAATATAACTCAATCATTAAACATGTAGTATTGATTTGTGTAATATTAAGTCAAGTTACTTTAATGGAGTTGGTTACTTTCAGTAATGAAATTTTTTTTCTTTAAGATCGGCAAATTGTTGAAAGAACTTAAACCACGTCTTTAGGGTTGGGTTTTTGGAGACGTTCACTGATATTATCAACTATTCTGGAAAATGAAGACGATCTTTGATATCCATTCTATAAATATTGTGCAGAAGGCATCTCGTAAAACGGTTTCACACATTTTTTTTTTGTGATTTTGAGACCTTAAATTGATAATTTTATACATTCTAAAATTCTATTTGATAGTAAAAAATAGACTGTAAATTGATAGTTAATTGAATTTCAAAATTTTAATTGAAAATATTCCAAATAAATACTTCCTCCGTCCCGGGAAAAGAGGTGTATTTGTTTTTTCACATAAATTAAGAAATATTATTATTTTATATATGTAAAGTAGGTATGTATATTAGAGAGATGTGATGGGTAGTGGTGGACCATTGGTGGTCCCTTTTTACTAAAAGAGAAAAATTGTGCAATTTGGATGAGACGCCCAATATAATAAAATGATGTTATTTGGGTGGGATGGAGGGAGTAAGTATTATACTCCCCCGTACATCCTCAATGTATCCATTTGTTTTTTGCACGTGGATTAAGGAGTATTATTATTTTATGTATAGTAGGTAGTTGTATTAGTGGAGGGTGTGAGTCTCATATTTTATTTATATTAGTGGAGGGTGTGGGTCCCATAGTTCAAAAATAGAAATGAATAGATTAAGGATGTACGACCCAAAATGATAAAATAGATAGATTGACAGTGAACGGAGGGAGTACATCTTAGATAAACTTTGGCTTTACAGATAAAATAAATCATGAATATTATCAATGCATAATATTATATGAATCACAATAGTAAAAGTATTACTACACCCTTAAAATTAAAATTAAATTCTAAAAATAAAAATTAACACTTATATAAATAACACTTGAACCTTAAAATTACATGTATTAAAAAATAAAATAAATTAAGAACTACAAAATTATACTTAACTAATTATGCACAGTGCATTTGCCTTATAAGAGAAAGTTAAAAAAATAAAAAAAAAAAGCTAAATTATCAATATATTTTGAGCTGTCAACATTAATTGAAAATGTAAACTTAATTTATACTGATAATATTTTATTTATCATAATAATATTAAAAAATTGGTCTCTTGTGTCCTAGAGTGCGCACAAGATGGTTAAAGGTATAATATTTTATTCTAAAATATATATACTTTAATTAATAAGAATATTATTTTTTCATTGAAAAGATTGACTGAAATATGAATAGTATAAATATTTGATTATAAAAATTAATTTTTTTTAAGAAATAAATAGCACACGTTCTTTTTCTAAAGGGTATATCATTTAATACTAAAAGGTATAACTTTAAAAAAATACGGGATTTGGGGGCACGGTATCCCCGGGCAAACAAGTTTTAACCAATACTCCCTCCGTTCCATGTTAAGATTTACATTTTCCATTTTGATTTGTCCCAAGTTAAGATTTACATTTCTTTTTTTGTCAAGTTAAAAGCCTACACAAAATAATTAATTAATACATATAGGGCCTACACACAATATTAATACAACTACTCACTTCATATTAAATATTATTTCTCCCACCTCACTACATACTATTAAAATAGTACTCCCCCCCCCGTCCCATAAAACCTTTCACAATTTTCTCATTTGTTTGTCCCACAAAACCTTTCATGCCCAAAAAAAAAGAAACATCACTCTTTTTTCCCACATATCTCATTACTTTACACTTTCATTACCTAAATATACTACAATATAATACCCTTTAAAGTCAATAAAGTTGGTCAAAGAGTGCAACTTTTCTTAAACAACATGGAACAGTAAACGTAAAAAGTATTATGGGACGGAGGGAGTAGTATATATCTTTTAATCTACATGCAAAAATAAAAAAATAAATATTAACAGGGACGGATGAAGTATTAAATATGAGGGTAACATAGGAATATTAAACACGTTTCTCTGTGTTTTTCTAATATAAAATAATTTATACTCTCTCCATCCCAAACTTATGTTCGCCGATACTGTAGATACGGAGTTTAAGAAAAATTATTTTTTGACCAACTTTATTGACTTTTTACGGGTATTGTGGTATTTTTAGGTAATAAATAAATTATAAAGTATGTTATGTGTATTAGAAGAGGATGATATTTTTGAAATTAAGATAACTTTTGAGGTTGTTGGTTAATGTGAAATTTCTTTTTGGGTGGTGAAGATAAGTGTGGTACTGACAAAAAATGGAAAGTGTGAACATAAGCGTAGGACGGAGGGAGTATATTTTAAAATCTTAAACAACATTTTTTTTTTGGAAAAAAGAAAAGAAAGTTGTAGTGATTTGTGATGCTATAATTTAATAATAATTGGTACAAATAAAAACAACATTTGATTGGTTTATTCAAAAGCAAAGCCCTCTTAATCCCATATATCGAGTAAGCCCAATTTAGATAAACCAATCCCAGAATTTAGTTGAAGTTGATCACGAAACCCAAATATGCATTGTGGCAGCGCATATTTTAACTCATTTACTCATATACTCCCTCCGTCCCGGGAAGTATTTCGCGTATTGGTGTGCGCGGAGTTTAAGAAATTTTTGTATTTTTATGTATAAAGTAAGAAAGAGAATATATATTTTAGTTGATGTAATGAAAAATATGTGTAAAGTTATTGAGAGATGTGGAAAAGTGTGTAAAGTTTTTGGAAGATGTGAAAAAGTAAGTATTATATTGGGATATGTGTAAAAAGTGAGTATTAGTATAATGTATTTTTTACCAAATTTAGTAAAAGTAAAGTGTGAAATACTTTGAGGGACGGATGAAAAATGAAAGTGTGAAATACTTTGGGGGACGGAGGGAGTATGGAGTATTATTAAATATTAATACCTACACACAGGATCTCCATGATTTTTCAATAAATGTGGTCCAATCAGTTAAGTTAAAATGAAACAAATAGTTTTAGTAATATATATTATTGGGTGATGTGATTGTGACCGCGACTTAATCAAGTGTAGTATGGGGGTTCGAAAATTTCGAAAATTTTGATTTAAAATACATTACTCGAACCGATATTTTATAAACCCGAGATTTTAGGTATTAAAAAAATTGGGTCGGGTACATTTTTAATACCTATTTTTTTAATTAAAAATAATAATTTATTACCCGACACTTTGGGTATTAAAAAAAATGGGTCGGGTACATTTTAATTACCTGCTTTGATAGGATCGAATAATTTTGATAGGGTCGGATCAAATATCCAAAATCCAAAAATAAATGTCCACCTACTACATCAATATTTTGCAGATTCATATTCTGTTTATGTAAATCTTACTATTAAAAAAATTTAAAGAAAATTTTATTAAATATATTAAGCCCTTAGAATAAATAATTGAAACCTAAAGAGTGTTATAGAATAAAAAATAAAAAAGAGAGAGTTGAAAAAATACCCAAAATTTACACTTTAATATATTTACCAACAATAAATAACTTTTATATTAATTTTAACTAAATGTCACTTTTTGAACTTTAATACTTCCACTATTCAATTTATAATATCTATTGTGTTACTGAGGTGAATATGTATATATGTGTGGTATGGATATTGGTTTCTATGTCGGTACGAATGTCGGTTTCATGTCAGTACGGATTTCCTGTTAGTTCCGATGTAGGTACAAATGTCGTTTAATATCGTTACGAGTGATGTCGGTTATAGTGTAACTAATTATATGTATTCGGTTCGCACAACTATTTGGCTCTATGAAAATTGAGACTTAAATCTACTTAAAAATGCAAGAGTGTAAGAGTCACTACAAAAAAAATGCTCCGTTAGTGATGGAATTTTGTGACGGAAATATTTTCATCACTATTGTGACGGAAATTCAAATTTGTGACGGAAATAGTGACGGATTTAGTGATGAAAATAGTGACGGATATTTTTGTGACGGAGCTTTCCCTCACTATAGTGACAAAATATTTTGTGATGGAAATAGTGACGGATATTTTTGTGACGGAGCTTTTCCCTCACTATAGTGACGAAAATAGTGATGGATTTAGTGACGAAAATAGTGACGGATATTTTTGTGATGGAACTTTTCCCTCACTATAGTGACAGAATTTTTTGTGATGGATTTAGTGACGGAAATAGTGACGGATATTTTTGTGACGGAGCTTTTCCCTTACTATAGTGATGGAAATAGTGACGGAATTTTTTCTGATGGATTTAGTGACGGAAATAGTGACGGATATTTTTGTGAAAGATAATTAAATTAATAAGAAACTTTAATATAAATAAATTATTTGATAAGTTATTATCAAGTAACACTATAGGTCACATGGTCACCTAATTAGTCATAAGGCCATCTCCAATCCATTACCCTTTTACCCAAATTTTTGGGTAAAAGGTGCCAAAGTTCCTCCAATGGATTTTTTGGGTAAAAGGAAAACATTACCCAAATTTGGGTAAATTTGGGTCTTACCCAAATTTGTTACCCAAAATTTTTAATTTCTTTTACAATTATTTTTAATACTCAATTTAAATATAATTATATTTATATATATTTTTAATCACTCTTAATAATTATTTTTAATTGTTAAATATATATTTATGTTTTTTATATTTCATATAATTAATATATAATAAATTATGTGTCATTAAAATAATTTAAAAAATTACTTCTTGCACAATTAAAATTACATATTACATTAAAAAAAATTACATTGAACATTAAAAAAGATAGACATACAAATACATTAGACACTAGACATATAAATAAAGATCTTAAAACTTAAACACTATTACGATAAATAAAAATACAAATACAAATACAAACACAAACACAAATACTTAAAAAATAAAATAACATAATTTTTATTCTCACAATTAAAATGGTGGTAAATCACTCCCCGAACCTCCAAGATCAGTTGGAAAGTAATCCCCATAAATGTTGTCTTGATTCATTGACTGGTTTAAACTCATTCTTTGCACAATAATATTTTGTTGAAGTCGAAAATATTCACGCCGAACAGGATCGGATACTTATTTGATTCATTTATTAGATCTTGAAATTGTTTGTTTGCTTCCTGAAAATTTTTTTGATTTTGAGCTTCATTTTCTTCAGTTTTTCTTTTGAGTTTAGATTTTTTTACTCCATGTGGTCGGCTCGAGGAAGAACCACCACCTTGATCATTTCCATCACTAGACAAGTTAAGATTAAACGAAGAAATACCATGAGAATCATAAGTATGGGTTTCTGGAGATGAGAGATTAATGGAAGCATCATTCTGGAAGGAAGTTTCTATCTTTGCATAATCTTTCATCTTCTCCCAAACATGATCGAACTTAAACCCACTTTTGTAGTTCACTTCTTCTTTGAATAATTCTTTTGCCCGCATCATCTACAAAGTTTGAGTTTATACAATGATTAAAACAATGACGTTACAAAATAAAAATATATTATTTAATTAGTAATTTAAAATTAGAGGGATAAATAATTAATTTAGAATATTATAATTATTTAAATTTAATAAAATAAAATTTTAATAAGATTTTATAGAATATTTTCTTTTGCACTAAATTTTAGGTAAAAACCATTGGAAGATATATGACCCAAATCACAAAAAATTTGGTGATTTGGTGATTTGGGTCAAAATGGCCATTGGGGTTGCCCTAAGGCTCTCACATTATAAAAGGTTTGGTGTTCAATTATGGCTCGGTGCGAATAAATAGAAATTAAGGAGAGGTGCCAAATTTTCTTTTTTTTAAAAAAAAATTCTGACGAATTTAGTGAGGGAAATTTTCGTCACTATTTTATCCATCATAAATTCCGTCACTGTTTCCGTCACAAAGTATTTCCGTCACTAAAACCGTTACTATTGTGACGGATCCGTCATAATAATTTACTAACGAGTGTAACAGTGACGGAGCCATTCCCGTCACTAAATCTGTCACTATCCGTCACTAAATCCGTCACTAACAGGTAATTTTTTTGTAGTAGTGATGATCAAGAGTGAGCTAATAAAAAATTAACCCTAATATTCAAAATTCAAAACAAATAGTCAAAGAATGTAAAACTCCAGGATTGGTCTACGGGTGAGGGCTTAGGTGTTTTAAGGTAAAATTTCTTAATGTCTCAATTTATACATAACGCAAAATTCTGATTTAAAAATGAGGATCTGTGCTAATGAACGGTGGGTTCTGACCTCCCCAAATTAATCGGTTTACGATTAGGAAATTTAAAAAAATATATAAGAATTTATATTTTATAAACTCTAATTTTCATGTAGAATCGAATTAAAAAATATCATTACCTTTGCAAGGTAAATATTTAGGAGAGGAGGATAATGAAAATTAAATGTTTGTTAATTCTCATTCCTCATATTTAATACTACGAAATAATGAGAATTCAAATTTCTTAATTATTTACATTAATTCATCCCACTCTTTAATCAACTTCATTCATATTCTTATTATCTCGTCAATAATCCTCATTCTTATTATCACTAAAAAAATTGAATCAAATGGCTCTTTACTTTATAATTCTAAATAATACATTATTGTCTTCCATGGAATCAAGATATATAACATAAAATTAACATGGAAAAAAAAAATATACAGTATTATTTCTTTTAAATCAAGAAAAATTACAGTCAATTGCATCATAAAATTAACCTATATTATTCAGAATGTAACACTACTTCGTTCTGCTCAATTCAATTCCCCTGTTACACAAGGTGTTACATCTTGTGTTACAGGGGTGTGTGTGTGTGACAAGTGTCCCATTTCACACACAATTGTGTGTGAAATGGGACACTTGTCACACACACACACCCCTGTAACACAAGATGTAACACCTTGTGTAACAGGGGATCCCACTTGCGTTCTGCTTGGTTGGGGGTATTGAGTGGGGTTAATGGGAATGGAGGTGTATTGGATCTCATTGTTGATGCTTATTTGAACTAATGGGAATAAAAAATTATCAATCACTCTCATTGATTCAATAACAACTCCCCACCTTTTAATCAATTTTCATTTCATTGTGATTGAGCTTCTTCATAATATCCATTATCATTTCAATTGAAGAATTCTAATCGAGCCGCCCTTAAGAGTAGTTCTCAAATCTTTACATAGTACAATTTATTTATTTATTTATTTATTACTGTATACTAAATTGATGCCTTCTTTTCAGCGGAACTGCGGAAGGGACATAAAAAATTTCTACAACTTTCTAATGGAGAAATCGTAATTGAGCCAAACAAAGGTTAAAGCGAATGCAGATCGTTTGAAAAGAAAGAAAAAAAAATAAATATAAAAAATATTTATATATACTCCCAAGTCCCATGCCCCTTATATTTGTATATTTTTCATTTACATCCTTGTTTTTTACATTTTCAATAATAGTACTCCGTATGTCTCCTTATACGTACTTATTTTCTCATTTTAATCAATTTTAAATTCAAGGTATATATATTGGTTCAAAAAAATACTCCCTCCGTCCGCCCTAAAGGTCCACATTTTGCCATTTTGGGCATCCGCATCAAAGATCCACATTTCCCCTTTTAAATACATGAGACATACACACATCACTAATACAATAAATTTATGGGACCCATACACCCCATTAATACAACTACCAACTATACATTAAATAATAATACTCCTTAATCCACGTGTAAAAAGCAAATGTCCACCTTTGTGGCGGACAGAGGGAATACAAGGTATATATATATTTTTTAGATTGATGTGATATACAAAATAATACTATTATTATACTCAATCGAGACCTATAAAATAATGGCAAAAACTTGTGTGCACCCGGGCGTACGGAGCACACTCAGTACGCCTTTAGAATTTTGTGTTAAATTGTATACTCTTTAGTATAAAGATGTGTACCTTTTATTTTATAAAGAAAAATAAAAAATATTAATGAAAAGTGTGTTCCCTTTACAATAAAATGGTGTACCCTTATTAATTAAAGTATATACCCTTTAGAGCAAAACAATGTACCCTTACCCATAATATTAAATTCCTAAAGGCGCACGGTGTGGCCCGGGCGGACGCAAGCCTCACTCTAAAATAATATTATTATACTCAACTTACTACACATAGGTCTCATACCCAATACTAATACAATTACTGCACATATTACTATATCTTTTAATCCATTACATATTTAATTATAGCAAAAACTCATGTGCCCTCGGGGACATAGGAGACCAACTCTTTAATTATTATACTCCTTGATTCATATGCAAAAAGTGTCCCCCATGTGAACACAAGAATTTTAGTTCACATAGAGACACGGTGTGTCCCCGGAAACATAAGAGACCAACTCTTTAATTATTATACTCCTTGATTCATATGCAAAAAGCAAATGGATGTTGATCAACTAGGGATTCCAACATTGGACCAAGGTGGTTTCTTTGAATCAAATCCACCACTTGAACGAAAGACCAATGTTATAAAATTCTCTACTTACATCGTATATACTCCCTCCGTCCCACAATAATTTTCACATTTCGTAAAAGGTATTGTGGGACGGAGGGAGTACTTATGACAAAGAAAATATGAACCCCTAATTTTCATTAAAATTTATAGGCCAGAGTTGATCGATTCGATCGAGTTAAGCAAGTACCGGCCTTGCATGGAAGGAATATCTGCACAATATTATTACTCCCTCCACCCCGAGTATATTTATCCATTTGTACGGGCACAGAGATTAAGATGTGTTATTTTTTTAATATATAATGTAAGAAAAAGTAGGGATATATTAGTAATTTAAAAAGAAAAAGTAAATAAAGTTGTTGGGAATGATGAATAAATTGTAAAAAAGTAATTAAAATTGTTGAGATTATAAAAAGTTGATAATAAAATATTATATATTTTTACCATTAATAAAATGGGTAAAAATACGTGGGACAGTCCAAAATGAAAAGTGAATAAAAATACGTGCGACGGAAGTAATAATATTTTTACAACATCCAAGCGAGTACCGGCCTTGCATGGAAGGAATATCTACACAATATTATTACTAATATTTTTACATCCAAATATCACAAGAATGGTACTTATTTTTTATACTCAATTCACCAAATCCAATGACTTTATTATTTTTTATTATTTTTAATTTCTCAAATAACTCACACTATACGTCTAAAAGATTTTTTTTTTAATCCACACATCCATTTAGCACAAACTACAGCTTACTTTTTATTTTAATATAGATATGAAGTTTAAAATTTTTTTTTCTTTACCAAATTATTGAATGAATCTAATATTTTTAGATAATAAATAAATGGTAAAATAAATTATTTGAATTAGAAAATAGTGGTAATATTTAAAATATAATGTATTAAAAAATTATTTATTTTTAAAATTTGACTAATTTTAGGTGGTGAATATTGAAATTGATTAATTGAATAAGAGAAAGCTAAGTCCAATATTCTCAATGTCCCACAAAGACTCTTTATACTTTTCTTATTTGCTTATCCTATAAAATTCTTCACACCCCAAAAAAGAAAACATTATTTTTATCTAACAACCTCAAAAGTTACTTTAACTTCAAATTTGTTCCTCATTTTTCACACACATATCATTACTTTAGAATTTTTTATTACCTAAAAATACTACAAAACCCTCTAAAATTAACAAAGTGAATAAAAAAATACAATTTTTCTTAAACAACGTAGAACAATAGATGTGAATTGTTTTATCAGATGGAGGGAGTACTGTTGTGTAAATAATTGGAGTAATACGTAATTGAAGGAGGGAGGTAGCAGTGCGCGCGTGCGTGTATATATATATATATATATATATATATACTCTGTGTGATTGAAAGAGAGTGAAAAAAGTTGTCATAAAAAAGTGGAGTATATCCCGTCTGCCAAGCAAAAAACCTGCACCTGTTATCTCCTACATTAAATGATCTCTCCCATAACGACGTCGGATTGATTTTATGCATGTCTTTTCCAATATCCCTATTTACTACCATTTCCAGCCCTTTTATTTAAATCATCATTTTATTTTTTTCAAATACTATCTTCTCAGATTAGATATAGTGTATCAATATTTTATCAAACATGCATCCATAAATCAGAGAAATGCGAAATTCAGTACTCCTACTCCTTAATTTCAATTTTACAGAATACAGCACAGGTTTCACATTCGCTATAATAAAAGAAATTTATTTATTTATTTTACTTAAAAGTCACATAATAATGTCATCCTTTAAACTTAAATGAGATTATGAGAGAGACGAGATGGTATAAGGAAATGAGTAGTTCTTGCGTGAAACAGTCTCACGTGAGATTATTTTATACTCTCTCCTTTCGTCCGAACGTATACATTTGTTTTTTGCACGTGAATTAAGGAGTATGAAGTATTAGTTAATGGGTAGTAGGTAGTTGTATTAGTGAGGTTTATGGAATTCATATATTAAATTTATTAGTAATGTGTATGAGTCTCATATGTTTAAAAAGAGAAATATATATATTTGGTGTTGACGCTCAAAATAACAAAATGTATACCTTTCCGGAGAACGGAGGGAGTACTTTTTTTAAAAAGTTGTCATTTTCACTATAAAACGTTATCACTTTTTTATTTATACTCCACTATAAATAATTCATGAAATAACAATATCACTTTAGTATATGCAATTTCATACAAGTATTTTACTTTAAAATAATCGTATTAATTTATCTAGCTTAAAAAGATGACTTGAGGAGATTATCATTTTATTTTCAAATACTACTTATACGTTCTTTTTAAAGTTTTTCTCCTCTCACACTCTCATTCTCGTCCCGTACTATAAATTTTCTACTTTAAATATATATTTTAATTAAAACTTTATTACTTCCATAATTTATTTATAATTTAAAAATAATATACTCTATTTATTAAAAATTAATAAAATTAATTAAAAATAATTTTTTTAAAACTTGGTATCTCCATAAATAAGGACCATAAGGATGCAATTTAAGTTATTACGATGGAGTATAGTATATTAGTATGGAATATTTAAAATCATAAATTCTTCAAACACTCTCTCACACTTCCCGATCCCCTGTTACACAAGATGTTACATCTTGTGTTACAGGGGGTTGTATGGGTGACAAGTGTCCCATTTTACACACAATTGTGTGTAAAATGGGACACTTGTCACCCATACAACCCACTGTAACACAAGATGTAACATCTTGTGTAACAGGGAAATTGAATTGCACTTCCCTACTTATATAGTAGCAATTGTGTGTAAAATGGGACACTTGTCACCCATACAACCCACTGTAACACAAGATGTAACATCTTGTGTAACAGGGAAATTGAATTGCACTTCCCTACTTATATAGTAGCCTTTTGTCTGCAAAACCACTCAGAAACTCCCACATAACAAAACTCCAAGAATCAAGAAAATGAAAAGAACAAACGTCCCTTTCTTTCCTAATCTGGAATCCACACCACCCACCCCCACCCCCACCCCACACAATTATTACAACCCACCTCGTGTCCTCGAAGGAATCGCCGCCGTGGTCGGAGAATCCATCCTCTTCGGACCCACCAAAGAACCCACCCCCACCCCCACCTCCTCCAAGTTGAAGAGCTACAGAGGCGTGCGAAAGAGGCCGTGGGGGCGGTGGTCCGCCGAGATACGCGACCGCGTGGGCCGGTGCCGACACTGGCTCGGCACTTTCGACACCGCCGAGGAGGCGGCGCGTGCCTACGACGCGGCGGCGAGGCGGATGAGGGGCTCCAAAGCCAGGACCAACTTCCCCATCGCCACCGTTGTTCCACAACCGGTGATGATCGGACCACCTAGGGTTTGTAAGGGTAAAGGGAAATCATCGGTTGTAACTTCCACTGCACATCTCTTCAGCCCTAATTCCTTGATCCAAACTAAAAAGGGTTTCGATTTGGATCTTCATTTGAATTTGGGGAATTAGGGTTTCTTGGATGCAACCATAACTACTTAATTATGATAGCAATAGCAACTATATGAACTTATTTAGGTGTAATCACTTTTTTTATTTAAATTTGGTTGTACGTTACTACATGTATAATTTATGTGCAAAATTAGGCGTGCTTCCTTTTTCTGGCATTGCATGTGTGGCTTATTAGGGACTCCATTATCTACAAAATGTTATTACATTAAAGGCAAACAATTAGGTTCATATACTTGGAATTATTTTGAGCCATACTCTCGTTTATGTTATGGCAATATTACGTGCATAAAAATTGATATTATCATTAACAAAAAAGTAATACTAAATTGATAAAAGTAATATTAATAGTGAAGAGAATTGAACAATTATAGTACGAGTTAAATTCATTTTGTGCCTTATAACTAAGTAAAATTTTCTTTTTTGAACTAAAAAAGATAAGTGGTTTAATTTTGCCCTATAATTAACGAATTTTTTCAATTTTTGCCCATTTTTGCCGAAAAATGCAAAATTCGCCGGAATCTGCCACGTCACGCTTCAACTCCGGTTGATCAACGTGGCAATTTTGATCTTTTTTTTAGCCAATGAATCCGCCACGTTATATCCACCCATTTATTTATTTATTTTTTTCATTTCCAAATCCGCTTGAAACTGAAGCTCACCAAAAGGCATTTCCTCCTCTTTTAGCCTTTTAATGGCAACCAGTGTACCGTCTATTAGACGTCCTTTATATACCTTCTCATAGCCACCGTCCCCAATGATATTTTTATTATGGAAATTATCAGTTGCAATTTGCAGATCTCGGAAAGGGAATCTTATAAGCCGGCTTTCATATATTTCTGCGGCTGCAAAGTAAAGTTTATCATTCAAGAACAGTTAAAAGTCAAGTGGTTAATTGAAATCAAAGTAAATAGTATAAAATATTGATGCCACATTCCGCCTTACCAGAAATGTCGTCGTCTTTGGATTTCCTTCTAGAATACCAACCCGAAAACAGCTTCCACGAAATTGGCCGAGGAGAAGCATCCTTGCCAACTGCGGTGATTCGTTAATTATTAGAAGGAAATTCTTTGAAAATAGTACAAAAACATAAAAAAGTTACTGGTTAGAAGTACCAACAGAAAAACCCAAAAAACCCCTAAATCTATCTCATGCTTAATTTTCCCCAATTCGAGTCGACTAAATAGAAATCAAAATCGTGAAATCTAGATTCAAAAGATGTTTATATTTATCTAATTAAACGTCCAAAAAGAAATTAAATTACTAATTGTTTGATATTGAGAAGCGACGTACCTAGAGGAACCGACGGATATTTGGGTGGAAGTGGAGGAGATAGAGAAATTGCATTTTTGGGTGGAAGTGGAGGAGATGGAGAAACTGGAAAAGGTTCCACATCGGATATGACGTGGCGATTCATTGGCTAAAAAAAGTCAAAATTGTCACGCCGGATTGACCAATCGGAATTGAAGCCTGACGTGGCAGATTCCGGCGAATTTTGCATTTTTCGGCAAAAATGAGCAAAAATTGAAAAAATTCGTTAGTTATATGGCAAAATTGAACCACTTATCTTTTTTAGGGCAAAAAAAATGAAGTTTTGCTTAGTTATAGGACAAAAATGAATTTAACTCGTACTAGTACAATAAAAGTGATGGCATTTTATAGTGAAAGTTATAATGATGTTATTACTTTTTATTTATCAATTTTATGTAAAGGCTTACGTAAAATGTACTAACACATGTCTTTGACTTTTTTCATGGAATTATTATTTAAAGATATAATTATATTTATAATTTTTAATTAAAGAGGTTCCAATTTATTTTTTGTCAAATTTTAGAATATTTAAAGTATATTCTACTTACACTTAAAAATAATGAGGTTTTACATTACAATTTTTTTTTTTGATAAATTTTAAAAACAAAAAAATTATAGATCAAAATAAAGTAATTTTTTGGGTCAAATATATAAATATAAGTGGAATAGAGAAAAAGGAAGAAGGATTGAATAGAGATCCGTAGTACTTTCATTAAAAAATATTAAAAATTTAAAAAATATTGACCAAATAGAGTAAAAATTTTTTAGACGAATAAGAAAAAAATAGACAAAAAAAATGATCGAATATATGTTCATAATTCTCTCACTGATTGAAAAAAAAATCGAATAGAAATTTATAATTTTCTTACCGGTAAAATTTAAAATAAAAAATATATGAGTTAAATAAAAAAAATTGAATCTAGTAAATCAAATTTTAGTCACCAACAACAAATAAATGTATTCTTGAGATGTACATTAAAAATTATTTTACTTTGAGCGAGTAAAAAAATATTTTCCATTTGAAAGTGAGTATTGCCACACATTTTTTATTTGTTATTATTATATAATAATAAAAAGAGGTCATCCTCTTATGAGATGAGTTTTAATGAGACGAGTCGATCCACTACTAAAGTATGTTTATTGTATAGATAAAAATATTTATTTATAATTAAAGTATATCAATAATAAATCATGTTATAACACTCTAGTATTTTAATGCATCATTCATCATATTTTAACGTACTCAAGTATGTACCACTCGAACTCAATCTACTCTTCCTAACATCTCTAGCAAACCAAAATGTAATGGAAATTATGGGAAAAAAAAAAACTGGCAGGAACATGGAGCAAATACAGAATCATTCCTTATCATGTCTTAGTTCTTACAAGCTCTTCATGATCCTTGGGTGAGATCACTTTCCTTCTAGTAGAACCAACCTTAAACTCAAACATCCTCACTACCATCGCTTCATGGAATCAAATTGGGGATTTAAGGTTTTTCTGTTAAATTATACTCCCTCCATTCGCTCGAAAGAGGGGTCTTTTTTCCATTCTGGTCGTCCGCTCCAAAGAGGGTCACTTCCTGTTTTACACACATGGGACCACACGCACCCACTAATATAACTAAAATATGATATCCACACTCCAACTAATATAATTATTAATTATACATTAAATAATAATATTTCTTAATCAACGTATACAAAAGTAAAAGACTTTTTTTCGGGCGGACGGATGTAGTAGAATCTTGCAAGCCTGTTATCAAAGAAATAATAATAATATTAATTAAAATGCAAGCATATAGTATTAACCATGCCAACAGAGCCATAATTAGCGTTGACTTTGAGAAAGCATTTTTCTAACACCGTTAGTTAATTTATTAAGAAAAAAATACACCAGGTTTATATAGTGTTTAGGGCGTGATTGGTATAATTGAATGAAATTATGTTGGGATGGAATGAATTCTGGAATAGAGATGGGAAATGAATGATTAAAAATAATTATTACCATAATTGGTATTGATTAGGAATAGATGAAGAAATAGAAATAGATTTTTTAATTTGATTCAAATCTCATTATTAATTTTTTTTATATTTTAAATTAATTAAAGTTTCAATAATTTAATATATTTTAATAATTATACAATAAAAAATTATAAGGTTAAAGTCTAAATAAATATTTATATAATTTAAAATTTAAATTGAAAATTATATGTAATTTATTTAATAATTATTAAGTGATTAATAAAAATAAAAATAAAATTTATATTTAGTATTACAAACATGTGTATTTAATTTAAAAATAATATTAATTTATATATATTGTATAATTTTTATAATAAATATTTATTGAATATATAACTTTTTATTTTTTAAATAATTTAAATTTTATTATTTTTATTATAATATGAATTGAAATATGATTTCTTTTATTTATATTTTAAATAATTTAATATATTAAAAATTTTAATATGAAAATTATATGTTAATTTTAAAAAAATATTAACTTATTTTTAATTTTCGTAATTATATGAAATGAAATGTGATATAAAAATATTTATTTATAATTCTAATATATATTACACAAATAGATAAAATAAATAAATAAATAAAAATAATTGATGGGAGGATTACTACTAGGTACACAAAAAAATCCTTAATTACTATGAGATACAAACATACAAAAGTATTACTACTAACTACAAAAATAAATAGTGATATTCCAATATTACCCCTATAAATGTGATACACATAAATGTTATGTGCAGCAAATGTTCGTGTGCAGCAAGGTGTGTGTAGTAGAATAAAAGTGTGTGCAGCAAAAAAATGTGGTGATCCGCCGGTGGCAGGCAACTGCCGGTCAACGGTTGGTCAATGCTGTCAATGCCGGTCAACGCCGGTCAACGGTAGTCAACGGCCGGTCAACGCAGGTCAACGGTGATCCGGCGGGTGGGTGGGTGAGGGGTAGGGTTGGTTGTTTAAAAGTGTATGAGTTTAGGTGTATATTTGGTATTTTACTTTAATATTTTATATATAATAATTATTATTTTAAATCAATGTATCTAGTAATAATTAGGGGTATAAAGTGTGTACTTAATAGTAATTAATCCATAATGAGTGGATTCTCATGGGTATGTAATATCATGGGGTATGGAAGGAATGATGATTCCCACATGTTTAAGGAAATATACATTCCTTATGGAATGAGCATATATTTCCTTATGAAATGGGCATTCCTATTAATAAATTATACCAAACATGGAATGAAAATAAAATTGAAAATGTTGATTCCATTCTCAAACTATTTCACCATACCAATAATACCGTTAGTATTTGATTGTATTTACAAATAACTCAAATCTACAATCATTCATTTCAATTGAAAGGGCTTTCCTTCCGTCTTTTCATCAGTTCTATGGGCATTCATTTTGGTGTATGAATTACTCTATGATGTATATAGAAAGTTTATTTTACACATGTTTGTTTCCGATTTATCTGAATTTTTAAGATCAATGAATAATACTCCTCCATTCCAACTGAATATTTTATTCATTATGTCATTTTGATTCATTTCGTTACAAAGTACTCCCTCCATCCCACAAAATATTGCACCCCCAATTTCGGTACGGATATTAAGGAAGTGATAATTTTTAGAGGTATAATGGTATTTTTAAGTATAATAAATACTGTAAATGATAAAATATGTTAGGTAGAGATGGTTTTTTTTTTAAATAAAGTGTATGGGGAAGGGTGATTGTTTTTTACTTTTTACTTTTTATGAAAATGTGCAAACTTTTGTGGACATTCCAAGATGGAAAGTGTGTTATCCAAAATGAGACAGAGGGAGTATCAATTTATTTTTCTTGGTAAATGAGACCCACAAAATATAATTATTATACACAATCCACTATACATGGGGCTCACACACAACACTAATATGACTATCTACTACACATTAAAATATTATATCATTTAATATACACTACAAAAAACTACTCACTAACGGAATATTCCATTGGTAAAAGCCTCAATTCCCTTGTTAAATTGGTTTACAACGGATTAGCAACTGAATTCTTTGATAAATTTTCGTTGGTAAAGTGGTGGTTAGTAAATTTTTAGTAATGAAAATTCAATTTCATTGGTAAATAATTTCGTTGGTAATCCGTTGGTAATTTATATAATGATTCATTGCTAATCCGTTGGTAATTCCGTTGGTAAAATAGAGAATAAATTCGTTGTCATTCCGTTGCTAAAATTAAATTGTCATTTTTGTTGCTAATCCATTAGTAACTGTCAACGGATTGAATTTCGTTGGTAATGTTGCTAAAAAATAATTTTCATTTAATGATATTACATATTAAATTAGACAAATTCTCCCGTGAGACATCCGTTTTGGTGAGACGGGTCTAAGACGGGTACCCAACTATAATTTAAATCATTTTTATTAATTAATAAATTAGTTGGTATAATCCTTTAAATGTGTAATTCCTTAAATGTTGCTGGATCAATTAGATTTGATAGAGAGAGAGTGTGTTTCTAAATTCAATTCATTCCATCGAGGAAAGAGAAAATATTTATCAAATTCATTCTATTCCTCAGTCCATCTTCCTGGAAGAAGAGAAAAAGAAATACAAGTCTTCCCCAATTCTAATCTGGAAGAAGAGAAAGAAAAGTGTAAGTCCGATTTTCTTCGCTGTTTCCATTCTCTTATTTATAGTTTCGGAACGAATCTCAAAGTCTGTGGGTCGGTGGATATGATCTCGCGTCGGATCTCGTCGAGTGATTTGGCTATGTAGGTGGACTCGGTGCCGGGTAGGGTGAGGGGGAGGCCTTTGATTAAGTCGTCGGTTGAGTGCTGGAAAAGGGAGTCCATTAACAAAGGGCCTGCCATGGATTGGATTCTGCAAGGGGGAATCGGCGATTGTGAATTGGAAGGAGAGAGAGGAGGAATGGGGGAGCAAGGGAGCTGCCGGTTGAACGTGCAGATCACGTGATCATCTAATCATGGGCAAATTTTTCGTCCAATCGGAACCGGGTGTAGAAATTAGCATGCCCTGTGCGGATTTGTCTCTTGTTGGAGTTCCACACAGCAGATCTGAAGCCCGATTGTGCACAAGGTGCCGCCCACCGCCGATTGGAAAGCTTCACCGCGATAAGTTCATTTATGAGTTGAATTATGTAGTATGTTAGTTTTATATTATAATATGTCATTTGATCGCTGTAGTATATGCTCTAGTTTGTTAGAGAAACATGAGTATGATTTTACTATGTGAATGATATAGTATGTTACTTTTATGTCAAAGTATGTCATTTGTTCGCTCTAGTATTTTATAGTTTATTAGACAGAAATAAATATGATTTAACCATGTGAATGTTATAATATGTTATTTTTATGTTATAGTACTATGTAAATATGATTTAACCATGTGAATGTTATAACATGTTATTTTTATGTTATAGTACTATAAGACACATGTAATACACTTTAAAATTATAACATACTATAATACGAAAACGACGTACTATGAGACATATAAAATACACTTTTAGATAAGATATTACAACACAAATATAAAATATTATTTCACGTCATATACAATAGCACAATATTTACATACTCTAATGCGTGTTTGACATACTATAAAAAATATAATACAATTTTGGCAACATACTATAGCACTTACATTGCACACGGAAACGACATATTATAACACGATCGAAATTTCTTCCAGGTAAAACATAATAAAACAAAAATTACATACTATAATGCATACACGACATACTATAATACATGTAATATTATATGTACAAGATCGTCCACGAAAAAAATAAAAAATTAATGATTTGAATTTATCCCATAAATTTAGGAATTATTAAAATTAAATAGACATTAATTAGTCATCCCATAAATTTAGGAACTACTAAAAATGAGGGGTTGACTAATCATAATTAAATTATATTATATTAATTAATTATGGATAATATACTGAACTGACCCGTCTCACAACCCGTCTTTCTTATAACCCGTCTCACAAGAGACTAGCTCATTAAATTATTGTAATTCTTATAAAGTAAGCGTTCACCATCTTAATTACACCCTTTCGTGCGGGGAGATACCTATCAGCCCAAAACTTTTTTTCATTGGGCCATAAATAATCTAATGAAAATCAATAAAAGTTTGCCAAATTCTCAATGGGTATATCATATTAATATCAAGACACCCCTTATTAATTGCTACCAAAAGCCCATAGAATATGGAGTAATTTTTATCCTTAATATTTAAGGATAGTTTGAGTGTATGCGTATAATTTCACTCTCATGTCTTGTAGTCTATTTTAATTTTAAAATTTGGAAATAGAGTAATTTATATGTAGTTTAAGATATTTACAATATAATTTTTTCTTTAAAATAAAAAAGACAATAAAATAATTCAGTGAAAATAATGCAAGAACAATGATCGTTTTTCTACTCTTTCCAAATCCTTTCCTGTCTTCACTATCGAAAATAAAAATGTAACTCATTTGAGACGGTGGAAAAATAAAATTTAAAAAAAAAATTAAGTAGTGCAACACATAATGATGAAGTATTTTATTTTCTTGTATTACTACTAATCTCGCAATGTTATTTCCCAAGAATCAATTGTGCCACCAACCCACTTGAGAAAAAGTTAATGTGTAATTAGTTTTTGCCATTATTTAATTTTCAATGTCTCTTTAATTAAAGTATTCAAGTAATAAATAAAATATATTATATTATACATTAGATTAGTGTGGTGTTTTTAAAATTAAAATACTTTTGATATTATGAATTGATGTGATGTTTCATATTTTAAGTGATGAAGATAAATATAAAACGAATGAAAATAAAAGGTATAAAGATAAATGTAAAACAGACATAGTATATAAGTATTGATAATTAAAATATACTAAGTATTCTATAATGAATAATATATTAAAATATATTTATATGATATTATTATAATAATATGATTTATTACCAACATATTTTTTCCATATTGCAAATATTATTAAAAATATTCTTAATAATAGATGATTCATTTCATGTAACATGCTTTATCCATATGGTAAATATCCTTTGATAATGGTGAAACCTCAATAAAATATAACCCCCCAAAACACAATCTTTCACACATCAAAAATTAAAATGTCTCGACATCAATTAGAGAAAGATAAAATAATCTATCATACTTGCATAAAAGGGCTACAATTCAAACATGTTCATGTTACAACTATCAATTCATGTAAGTTGTGAGATTATCCATCAACAAGGTTACAACACTATCATGTAAAAACAACAGAAGTGTTTAATCTGCATGCCCCAATGTCTTTCCTTAACATATGTATATCTATACTATTACACAATACATCATATCCCTGAATGTTCCCGAAGGGACGAGTCCGAGAAGAGACGAGACGGGACCCTCGAAGAACTACATATTGGGAAAGAAAATACAAGAAACAAAGAATATGGGTGCATATGAGATGAGCAGGGGTCTCTCTAAACTAGCCCTCAGCAATTTCTTCATTCATAAGTAAAACAAAAAGAATAGATCCTACCTAACATTCTTCCATTTCTACCTTCACTACTACAACACACGTCATCGTTCTTAGAAGATGAGTTAGGTAACTGGTACTATCTTATAGTTATAGTACACTTTGTCCTAAAGCAAGGTTAGCCCTTATTTAGTATAGAAGTTGTTGCTTGTTATATTTTATCAGGGTGGAAGATTCTAACCGGATGGTTTGTTCAGCTGACACCACATATGACATCTGGATAGCGATCATCATCGAAAGGGATGTTTAGATCAGGAAGCATGAACGATTGGTCGGATGTATTAGCTTCGGAGCAGCCATTTGATGAAGACAAATGAGGCATTGTCTTTGGCTGAACTTGGTCTGAAACTGAACCTTGAGTTACCGGTGCTTTGCCTCTATCCGGAAGAGGTTGTAATTCAATCTGTGTAGAGATGAGAGGCTCAGACAACACAAGATTACCATAAAACATATACACGCAGCTAAACATGTTTCTCATGTTATAAATACACACTGGAACGTATATAGAGCACAAAAGAAGATAATGGGTAAAACTCACCTTCATTCTCTTCAAGTTTTCGTTTATAGCTCGTTGTTTCTCCAAAGTCATTTGAAAGGAAGCTATTCTCTGAGAAGCACAATTACAATGATAATAGTCAATATTAGCAACAAATACCAGCTAGATTTATACCTACTATTGTTTAGTGTATTATATAATGTACCCTTTTCAGCTCCCTTCTTTCTTTTAGCAGCAAGATTTCTTCATCTTTGAGTTCTGCCAAGGTCTGTGAATAGCAAGAAAGAAAACAAAAATCAGTCGAGATTCGTGGATATCAGCTAAAGCCATGTTCTTGATTCACACCATTTTTCACGCTATGTCTAAAAGTGAAACATGAGCATGAAAGATCCCATAATCAATTTGTTACCACATCATACAAAAATGTAATCTACAACAAGGTTACTATGATAGTACTCAGGAAACAATTGATGTTCGACACTGAATGATTTGTCCGTTTCTCAAACTTACCTAGCAATTACAGAATCTAAGATCATTAAAGATAAACAACATTATTAATGAGATAGATATAGTTCCATTATGCATAAAATCATACTAGACTGGTGACATAAAAGAGTGATAAAGAGCATAAGTCAAGGTTATATCATTTGTCAAAGAGTCGAACATTTACAACAATATTTTAGATTTGCGATCAAATGATTGTGCAGACAGAAAAAAAGACCAAATGCGTTAGCTTTGCACATTCCCATCTAAAGCTAAATAAATCTAATTTTTTCACCTTCTTCTTTCTTGACCTCTTCGAAGGGTTCTTCTCACCATCTCCGATAACCTGCAGCAGAAAATTAAAAAAAGCACAGGATCAGTGAAACCTGAAATGTGTAAGTCCCTAATCACAAGTATTTGTATATATCAGCTTATTATCTCATTTAGGTTTGGCATACATACATAAGGCAAACAACCGGCCACCTCAAAACTAATCGTGGCGCGATTGCAACTCGACTTCTGCTTTTAACACACATGAGAATCATTTATTTCAATCATACCCATATATACACACAAAAATGTAATCTTTAGCATCTCAAAGATCTCTGCTAACTTTTTACCGTGTCCATGCACGAGCACAAGTTTGTCTTAAACTTAAGAAATACAATTGTCAACAACAATTACACGGACGAAAGATGATCGGCTAAGTTTTCGTTCAGCGGGAACCGAGCTCTTTTTAGTTCACTTAAGAGCAAGTGAGCCAAGTCATTTGAAAAAAAACTATGGGACAAAGGGAAGTGGGAACAAAGTACATGGAAAAGCAAAAAAGGAAAAGTTGGAGGGGTGAACTTGAAGGAACAAAAGAAGTCAGTTCAAGATTATGATTTGGCATTACATAGTAAATAGACAACAAATTTAGTTGTTGACAAAAAAACATGGTCCCCCACCCCCAACCACAAACCTAAATCCACCAAAACCACATAGCTTCTTTCATATTTTTACACCAAATTACACTTCTTGAGAAAAGATTATACACATGTTCATGTACAAAATTTACATTGAATTTGACGAAGAACACACCTTTCTTGGACCCACAAAAAGGAGGAATATATGAAATTCAAAAAGAAAAGAAAAATAGGCCACGTTCACACTCTGTCATGCATGGAAGTTACAGCCGAAGCCACATTCTTTTAACCCTTTAACCATGATTAAAAAATTAAAAAGTTCCCTACAATTTTTGACTGCGGAATTCTTACAACAAACCTATTACCAATGTGAATACCTAGTATTGCACATTTACCTTTGTAAAAACAAAATGAAAGGTTGTAAATAAGGCTATCATCACATTCTCATGCCCCCCCAACTGATTTCTTGTCCTACTAGCAACAATAAAGCATTCAATGAAAAATATAAATATATATATATATAGTAATCGATATATATAGAATGAGAATTAAATAGTATGACTAATGAATAGATCCGACTCGACGAGATTAGAAAAAAAAAATTTAAAAAAAAAATTACTCTGATGTCTGCGTAGTTTTTACCCCCAATAAAAAGTCGATTATAAAATCAAGAATAAATAAAATTTTCAGAATAAATTTGAGGAAACAAATAAAATAGACAATTAAATTGTGCGGAAATGCGAGGCGCCTCGAAATGCTCGCTTTGAGTGTACAGATGGCAACAGACGGTTGGACGATTATGGGTACAGGACACACACATGTTACATAACTGGATAAACCGCGGGTGCACCGTAGACTAAATTTACACCAGTCGCACCAGATCGGTCCCCCGTATAATTATACATGCATAAAAAAGAGCTTTTATGTAAAGTGCACCACCACTAAAAACGCTCCCACCAAACTAAACGCAGACCTATTTGCCACGAAAACACGCCACCGCTTCACCTGGGGGCAACCCCACCCCACCCCACCCTCACCACGTGAAAATTGAAATGACCGGAATAGCCCCCTCATAACCTTAGAATTATTAATTTGAGAACGCCTAATTAAATTATTTCATGCAGTTGCGTGACCCTTGGGATGGAGTTTTGACTAAAGAAAATTGGAATACTTATTTGGCATTTGAGACCTGGGTTGACGAAACTGCCCTCGAGAAGAAGAGCAACTTTTGGCTTAGTTGACTTGCTTAAAATAAAACCGACGTGTACTCAAAACAGCAAACAGTTGGTGGAGGGGAGGGTATTCTGGTCAATTCAACTCTCGACCAAGACGACGCATAATAATGGGTTTGGTGTTTGGATGAAATTCATTCAATCTTGTGTGGGCGTTGAAATTGAATTTTAACATACCATTTTCGTTAATATTTTTTTCCAAAAAGAAAAAGGGAACATTATACTATATAATAAAAATATAATTATAATTATCCTACATCTTATGAATGAATGACCTAAATAAAAATATGCGCGACTCAAAGATGGAAAATGGGAAGGGCAGTTCGGTCAACACACCGAACCAGATCGGTGGCGCGACGGGAGGTGTGGGGGGTATTCTGGTCATTCCGGTGAAACTGAAAAAACGGTGACAGGTGAGGAGGGGGAAGAACCGAACAAAAGGGTGATGAAAGTTTATGATCTACTTATCTGACTTCTTCCTTCCAGAAGCGTGGCAGTAAATATCCGAATTCCGCAGGGGTAAATTGGTCAATTCACGAGGCACACCGAATGACAACTGACACGACCACACTCCTAGGATTATTCAGTTAAGCGCAGCACCGCCCCGCCGACGGCCGCCGGACACACACACACAACCACCCTCAAATATGTGTATTGCTGTTACGGGTATATATACGGGTGTTATATACGTATACACAAACCTTAGATCTAGTTAGTTTCTGGACATGTGGTCGGCTGGATTCTTCAGAGCCGCCGCCAGCGCCGGCGCCACCAGATCCACCGCTGAGGGAGGTGGCGCCGCTCCACGACAGCGGCGTGGTCGGACTCGCTCTCTGGCTCTGCGCCTGCTTTTTCGGGTTGGTGTTGGCAAACACCGGTTTCGACCGGCGCTGGCGGACGCTCCACTCCAGTGGCAAACTAGGGCGGCGCTTGAGCGGCGGCGGCGGCGGCGCATCGCCGTGGAGACTCACCAGGAGCTCCACCACCATGGTGTCGTCTGACATGGCAGCCTTCACCCACTCCTCCTCAACGCCACTCATGCCTATTCCGTTATAAGATTCTTTCTTTTAGAGAGAGAATGAGAGGAAGGTAGGAGAGAGAAAGGGAGAGAGAGGGGGGGTTATATGAAAAGTGAGAATGGAAAAAAATGGAATGGTGGTGGCAAAGAAAATCTGGAGGAGAGTTAGATATTACTTTGAAATAAATAAATTATATATACAAAGTATATATATTTATATAGATGAGGACCAGAAGTGTGACATGAGCGTGTGTGCATATAATTATATACACACACAGTAACACGCATATGTGTGTGTGTGTGGTGTAGATGCTTGTTGACAAGTGTGTGAGTATGTGTTTTGAGGGGGTGGGTGGGTGGGGTGGGTAGTAAACATATATGGGTGAACAGGACTCATGATTTTCCAATTTTATTTTGTTTTAATTTTTATACTAGTTAGTTTATTTTATTATTATGTGATGGGCCCACAGAAAGATGTGGCATGAGGGGCTGCATGAATGACTTGTACCTTTTTTATCATCCTATTCTGTACTGCCTACTGGTGCCACTACACCCAAACACAGGCACAAAGCAAATTGGGTTTCCATTTGCGGTTATTCTTGGAAATTTGACATTTAAGTTTAGCCTTTATTTTGATCAAGGTATAATTAGTGTTCATTTTCATCTTCGTATGCCACCAGTTAATATTTATATTTGTTCTTTATATACGTAAATTAAAAGATATACTTCTTCCGTTTTATCATAGTTTTCACACCTCATGTGTAAATTACAAAGGAGGTGTAAAACTGTGGTGGGACAGAGGGAGTAATATTTTAATGTGTAGTGAGGTGAGAGAAATAATATTTAATGTGAAGTGGATAGTTGTATTAGTGTTGTGTGTGAACCCTACATGAAATAATTAATTATTTTGTGTGAGCTCAATTTGGCAACAAAGGAAATTTAAATCTTAACTTAGAAGAAATCAAAATATAAAACGTAGACCTTAAGCAAAAACAGATGAGTATTTATTACACAATTTATGAAAATTCATTTTTTAAGGATAATATTTTTTTATGGATTATAACTATAGGTACAAAATATAAGCTGCTATTATTATTAGATACATACTATAAATGGAGTATATTAGTACCAGGTACTAAAGTATGTAACGTAAAGTGTTAATTACCCTTTCATATATAATTAGTTGAATACATAATTCATAATTAGTTAGATAAAAATTGATGTTTACATGATTATTTAATTTCCTAGTCCCTCCGTCCCATGTTAACGTTAACGTTTGTTTTTTGCACGAAGATTAAGAGATATAATATTTTAATATGTAGTGAGGTGAGAGAAATAATATTTAATGTAAAGTGGGTAGTTGTATTAGTATTATGTGTGGTCCTACATGGAATACTTAATTGTTTTGTGTGGGTCCAAATTGACAAAAAAGGAAATATAAACCTTAACGTGAGACAACCCAAAATAAAAAACGTAAACCTTAACATGGGACGGAGGGAGTATATTCTATTTCTCTCTCTACATAATCAATCTATTTCAGAAATTTTCTCTCCAAAGTAAATACACATCAGAGTCAGCGTGTAGGAAATCATTGTCGATTGTAACCATCTCAATTCGAAATCACGACCTATAAATATTTGTTTCATTTTGAAACTTCCGGCGACTTGGGGGACTCCGCCACAGGGTGAACCCATACAATTTTCAACTATGCAACTACACCCGTGGCTCCATATACAATTTTCTGTGGTTATACTTGTGATCCCATATACAATTTTTTAATGTTACGTCCCTTGTGATTATATCTATAACATCATACATAATTTTTTTCCATGTGATGCTATGTGCAACTATATGTACGATCTTACATATGCAATGAGCTACTCCAAGAAATCTTCCACCGCCTTCCGCCATCGTCTCACTCGTTTCCAAGAGGTGGTGCCGCCTCCTCCGATCTTCCACCACATCTCTGTCTCTGCAATTCTCCTGCCCTGCAACCACACCACCATCACCTCCTTCTCCACCTTTCTTTCCCACCACCCTTTTCTCTCCTCCATTTCTCTCGCCGGCGGAGGCTTTGAAGGAGCTGAATCTCTCCTCCTCGCCGTCGCCTCCTCTTGCTCCAACCTTCGCCATCTCCGCTACTTGACTTACCCTGTTCCTTCATTCTTCCTCCACACACTCTCTGCTTCCTGTATTCATCTCTCCTCTTTTGCTGTCTCTATTTCTAGGCCTCTCTATCTCGATTGGCTGTGTTACTTCACTTCATTGAAATGCCTCTCTCTCTTATTCTGTTGGTAACTTCTTCTAATGTAATTTATGGAGTATATATATGTATAAAAATTAATATGAGTAATATTTACTATTAAAAAAATTTAATATCAGTCCTCTTCCATACAGAAAAACTTATAGTAATCCCAAATTAACATTACGAAACCCCTATTCTAGCCTCGGATCATAATTAGGAACTTGCTAAAATTAGAATTAGAATCAGAGGGTTTAAAAAAAATTATGTATTTACTCGATGGAGTTGTTCACATACGTATGCTTCATTAAATTATGAATTACATACAAGTGGTAGTTATAAAATGAAATATTTACATGCATGATACATGGTAGATAGCAGATTATGTGAGAAAGTAGCACACAAGCAGTGTCATATATATATATATATGTGTGTGTGTGTGTGATAATGCCAAAAAGTAGTCACTTCTACTTAAAAGTAATTTTAAGTGGCCACATATCTTAAAAATAATTTATCTAGCCACTTTTATTGGAAGTGTCCAAAATGCCCTTGAAAGGGACCCACTGATCACATGTTTGAGGAATCAGATTCCTCCCTTTTTGAACCAAAAGTACCAAAAGTACATCTGAGGAATTCGACTCCTCTCTTTTTCTTTAAAAAGTACCAAAATACAACTTAGTACTATGTAGGCATGTGCTCCCTCATATGCTTACAAAAAAATGAGGTAATATATAATGCTGGTCCAACCAATGTGCTCCATCATACACATATATTCATTTCATTTCTCTAGTTTTTTCGAGGTTTGAGCATTTGTGGAGCAAGTATTTTTTCCAATTTGTTAGAGGTGTGAGAATTTGGGGAGCAAGTATATAAGGTATGTTTAAACTTATTTTTACAGTTATGAATGCATTAATTTAATAATTTTTACATGAGTGTATTTATTTATTCAACGTTTTTAATAGGAAAAAATATAGGCCGAATAGAATAAGTGTAGAAAAAAATTTGTTACCGTACGTGCGATCCTCACCGCATACGGCTCGCACAAAGACTCCTAAATCCATCTCGAACCTTTTATTCCACCTCTCCTCTCTCCAATCCTCCATCAAACTTCCACATGAAATTTTATCCTTATTTTTCAGAAAAAAGTAGGCCGAATAGAATAAGTTTTGTAGACCGAATAGAACAACATTATGGGCCGAATAGAAGAAAAAATTTATCCACATGAAATTTTATCCTTATTTTTTTAAAAAAACAAGTAGGCCGAATAGAACAAGTTTTGTAGGCCGAATAGAAGAAACGTAGGCCGAATAGAAAAATAACATACTGAGATTTTTTAGGCATCTTAAGGTAGGCCGAATAGTAAAATATTTTAGGACCAAATACACTGATTTATTGGCCGAATAGAATACTTGCAACTAATTTTTTATTGTTTTTATGTTGACATCATTTAGGTTTTCTTGAAAAATATGCAGATGAGCTATAAAAAAGCTGAGATGTGTTAAGGTGGATTTTGGGAAGGGTTACTATACAAAGGTAGACAGGTGAACTGGTTATTCTTGCGGGATGACGATCTGTATTATAATAGTTTGCTATTAGAAATTCATAACATAATACAAGCTGATTTGGGTTACTGGGGTTATGAAGTTCATTATCTGGTTGAGTACGATGGTCGTTTGTCTAAATATAAGATAAATAATGATGCATGTGTGGAAGAAGTTTTCAACTGTGTTGATGTAGGAATGGTGTACGTGACACTATGGCCTATCGCGAGCAATGCATTAGTCAGGGATTAGTTTGGGTTCAGGAACGGGTTATGATAATGGAAGTGCTGGTCCGAGCAATGATCCACGTACGAGGACACAGTCTAGTGCTAGGCCTGAATTTTGATTTGAATGAGGAGTACAATCCGGTGTCAGAGCAGCAGTGGTCTAGTTTTAGAGAATCTCTAGATGCTGAAGCTGATGACAAAGTTGGTGAGGGTGAGGATGATGTTGATGATGATAATGATGATGTTGAACTTGGGAATAGGACTGTCGAAGAAGAAGATAAAAACAACAAAGATGATATACCGCATGAGTCTAATCAGTCTTTTAGCGAAAGTGATGATGGTGCTGAAGAGAGAATAATCCAATTGTATGAAGAAATCTATGATTACATACATCAGAGAGGTGGCCCTAACTTTCTAGAGCCAATTAGTCGTGACTTGTCCCATTCTGAAATATAGCCAGAAGATTTTCATAGTCGATGGGACCACACGTCCTTGGTTGATTCCAGGTATCATATCAAAATTTTGTTTTTTGAGAATAGAACTAAACTAATTTTCTAACTGAAACTGATACACATGTCATGTTCATAGGCATTCTGAATGACGCTGACAGAGAAGATCATATGTCTGGCCCTGATTTTGATACATCTATCGTCCTTCACGAGAAAAGTGTATTTGATTCGAATGAGAAGTTGTAGATAGCCGTAGGAATGTATAACTTGCAGAATGGAGTGGAGACCCGTGTTGAAAGATCTAGCTCGACTAGGTATAACGTTGAATATAAGCTAAAAGGTGAAACAGGTTGTCAATTTGCGATGCACGCAAGAATAAGCTATGGGCTGTGGAGAGTGATTAAATTGGTTCAACATCACGGTTGTTTAAATGATCCAGACAGGTCTGCTCCAATACATGTGCCATCCAAGATAATCAGGCAATATTTTGCTGCTAGGCAGTTTGATAAGATTACTGGACTCTGATCCCAGAGGATGAGAGAGAGATCAGGAAGGATTTTGGGTTCGACATTAGCTACAATATAGTATTAAACACCAAACACCTGGCTGTGGGACACACATATGGGGATCACGACAGCTCATTTCATATGCTCCTTGCGTATATTTATCAATTGGAGTTGGCAAATCTTAATACGCACACCAGCATCTCCGTCAGTAAGATGATCGTTTCAGGTTTGCATTTTATGCACTTGGAGCATCCAGACGTGAATTTCTTGAATTTGGTCGTCCAGTCATTGTCATAGATGGGACTCATATGAAGGGAAAGCACAACAGAATTGTGTTCATCGCAATTTCAAAAGATCCAAACCATCAGATTTTTCCACTCGCCTTGGGTATTGGCAACATCGAGAACAACACATTGTGGACGTGGTTTTTAGCAAGGCTACGAGAGGCATACGGATATCCACGAGATCTTTTGATAGTTTCAGACGGGCATCGCAGTATCGCACATGCTATATCTACTGTCTATCCTGACGCACATCACGAATTATGTGGCTATCATTTAAAGAAAAAATTGGCTTGTTATGGAAAGAACGTTATGTGTAGATTCCAGAGTGCGATGGATGCATACCTAATGAGAGATTTTGATCGATTAGTCTTCCATCCACTTCTTCGTAATTTTACATTTACATGTCATCATTTCAATGGAATTTTTAATCATGTTCCCCCTTCTCACTTGTTATTTGCAGCTGCATGACCTCCCTGAGAGTTGTCTAGTTGCAGGAGTTAGTTCAGTCATGGGGATATGAGAAATGGGCAAGGATCCATTGTCCTGTCAAACGGTACAAGTTTATGAACTTTAATGCAGTTAAGTCGTATAACAATGTCATCCTCTAGGTGCGTAAGCTACCTGTATGCACACTGCTAGAGATTGTCCACACAATCACTGAAAGGTGGTTTTACGATCGTCGAACTCAAGTTGAGCAAGAGAGTACCATTCTCTGCAAGCGTGTCCATGACGAGACTCATTGGCAATAAGTATGCAATCAAGGACGGTGACGAGGTTTTCACTGTGGATTTGAATGCTTGTAGTTGCACATGTGAGATGTTTAAAAAGAACTAGTTCCATGTATTCATACGATGAAGGCATATGTGCACCCGTAAAAGTGGTATCTGTATGTGTTGGGCTTTGCTCCCTCATGAAGCCTGGTCAAAATGTTGTCCATGAAATGCAGTAGAGTCATGTAACTGACCTAGCCCCAGGGGAATAAATCTCATTTGTGACTGTCCTCTACTAAAACCCAAACCCAATTGTCTACACTGACATTGGTAACGTCCGATCCCAAGAGAAAATAGTAGACCAACAGTACTTTAGCAACCTTTACTGCATCATCGGGGCTATCATTAAACTTATTACCTTGAAAATATTTGGCAATCTCGCTTACTAATGGTCTTCGGCGTTGCCCATAATATGTATCGTAAACTCCACCACGCGGGATATTATACGACGTGTTCGGATCAAACCCCACTCGATCCCAGAAGTAGAGTCCCATAATCCTCATGAACTCTACCCTACCAAATCTAATGCACTCGTTCCCAACTCGAAAGAATCTAGCAGTTAAATCATCCCCGCTAACTAGAACTCCGGTGTCATCAGACCGTGGATATTAGCGTGCACGTTTCAATTGTCGTCAAGATCCCAAAAATGACCAAAATATGACCTCCTGAACATTTTTTCAGCATTTATCCCAAGCTCCAATAATCTTGTATGGATCATTCTCATAACAGTTCCTGGTTTGCAGTAATTATGTATATTATAGTTCTGCCCCTGCATACTTGTACGCTTTCAATCACCCTGCACAAGTAACATTATTTTTAAAATAATTTGTAAGACACAGCATATCTATCTATTCAATAACAGTTCAACTAGTCTACTTAATTCAGTAAATAAATAGACATAATTACAAAAATAAAATAACAAGAAGGTCATTGCAGTAACTGAACAAATAATAAGGCACACTGAACATTTAAAAAATTTAACAATTATTGATTGCCTATTCGGTCTATCAATGTTCTATTCGGCCTATAAATTTACACTATTCGACCTACTTCAGTGTGAGGTATTCATCCAACGTCGAGTTTGCGCTGATTTCATCCTAAAAAAATCATTTCCTTCTATTCGGCCTACACTTTGTCTATTCGGCCTACACTTTCCTTCTATTCGGCCTACACTTTCCTTCTATTCGTCCTACATTTTTCTTCTATTTGTCGTCCTACACTTTCCTTCTATTCGGCCTACATTTTGATCTATTCGGCCTACACTCAGGTGTTCTATTCGGCCTGTCTGCTTTTACAATATTCCTACTACACTTTGTTCTATTCGGCCTATAATTGTTCTATTCGGCCAACTCAATTTTTTCACATGTGTTCAAAAAATAAACATTCCAACCGCGGTCCCACATTCTAAATTGATGTATACACAATTAAGTTACATTCTACACATGGAAAATATCTACCATTTCACCATGAATAACACCAAAAAATGTAGCCAAAACATGGAAACTACTACAAAACACAAAAATTAAATGAAATAAAAATGCTTTTATTCTTACCGGAAAAGTGCTCCGTTGCCAAATATTACCGGAATCCGCAAATGGGGAAGAGAGAGTGAGAAAGGGGGGACCAGTGATGTGTGGGATATTGAAAACACCAGTGCTTTGGACGAAAATGAGAGAGAAAGAGAGATGAGTTTGGGATGAAAACCTCAATTGTACTTTTGGGATAAATTTTAAATTTTAAATGGGCTCCCACTCACCCCATTTAATACGGTCAACACTGAGATAATGATGACCCCATTATTTTTGTCCTTTATCTGACAGTTATGGGGTAAATTGGGGAGTGCATTTAATAGCGGCCAGTAAAAATTATTTTTAATGGAGGTGACTATTTAAAATTATACTTAGTGAATAATTACTATTTAAAATTTGGACCATATATATATATATTAAATTTGAATAATAATTAAGTTGTAAATAATTAGAGGAATTTGGATGTAAGATATTATAGTAGCTAGTCAGGTGCTCTGCGGCCTCCAGTGTCGTTTTCACTGTGGCAATTGTATTAAAAAAAAAGAGAAGCATTTATTCAAAAGAATTATATTGGGTGATTTTTTTTGAAAAAAATAAACTATTAATTAAAATATTTTTCAAATTATTATATTTATAATAAGAAATGGAGCATCTAAAATTAAGTAAATATTTGTGTAAACTAGATTATATGGTTACTTTAGAGCTTATCTTAAGGTTTAGAAAAATTTAGAATATAATTGTCTTTATAATTTTTAAATAGAAGAACTTAAAAAATTTAGAATATAACTTTTAAATAAAAGAATTTATGTATAAACTCAATTTACATGATACTGATTCCTAATATTGACATATTTACTTTTTTTTCAATAAATTTATGATTGGTTTTAGAAAATTAATGGTATTACATGCTAAATCAATGTATACCTTTTGTGTCTGTCAAAAAATGTATACCTTTTGTGAATGCAGACTGATATGTAGAGGTTTTAAAAAATAAAAATATACAAAATTTATTGTGGAAGGTATTAAAGTATGATTTTTATTAAGTAAAATTATTTATATTTAAAGTAAGTTATTTTAAAGTATAATAAATGATGTATTAAAATACGATTTTAAGATGTCAATTAATAATATACACACTTCAAATATAAATAAATAAATATACAAATATACTTTATCTATTAATAAACATACTTTGATCCGTCTTTTTTATATATATCCGACTTCTTATATATATATTCATTTATTAAGATTCAAGAGTGTACCCTAATAAAATAATATACTCATACTAGATATTATGAATAAAAATGGTACTTATAAAATAGTAGTACTCCCCCTTCTTATATATATTCATTTATCAAGATTTAAGAGTGTGCCCTAATAAAATAATATACTCATACTAGATATTATGAATAGAAATGATACTTATAAAATAGTAGTACCCCTTTTAACATATTTATGCAAATATTTATTTTGAGGGGTTTCGGGTATTTATGCACGTTTCATTAATTATAAAAATATAGTATGCCATTTATTACACTTTATTCATCAATATAAATAATTTTATTTTTTTATTATCAAATTATTTTTACTTTATAATGTTATATATTAAAAAATAAAATTTCTTAATTTCTGTAATTTCTGTAATTTCTGTGTCCATATAAAGGGACATAAATATATGGGAAGGAGGGAGTTAGTGAATAGTAAATTTGTTAATTTTCCTACAATTGAAATATTATTACTCCTTCTGTCCGCCCAAAGGAGTGTATTTTACTTTTGTGCATGTTGATTAAGAAGTATTATTATTTAATATATAGTGGGTAGTTGTATTAGTGGGAGTGTGGACCCCATATTTTAATTGTATTAGTGGGTGTGTGTGGGTCCATGTATGTAAAAAAGAAAATGATCCTTTTTGGAGCGAATAACCAAAATGAAAAAAATACCTCTTTCGAGCGCGCCACCACCACCACCACCGTCGTTACCACCGTGGCGAGATAGCCAAACGCCCTCCTTCATTTCCGCCCCTATTCCATTCATACGCTCGCCCCATCCATATCCCCTCCACCATTTCTCTTTGTCCTTCGATCCAGACTCTCGCCCCGATGTTCCACCATTCGACTCAACTCCAGCGCCAACAGCTCAAGACAGGCCCCTTTTTTCCAGTTTCAGTGGCTTGAGAGATACGCTTGAGTCTCAATCGACGAAATTCATCGCCACCTCTTAGTTTCGCATGCGCCCCATCTCCCCGTGGTCGTTGCAAGACCTCTACGAGAAAAATGTCAATCCCGAGGGCAAAGACTCTGCGAACCCAGTTTTGGTGGCGTGAGGCATAAATTGACGCCATTCGCGCCATTCGCTACTAGTGTGTGATAAAAAGTTTGGTATGCCAAAATTTATGATATAGTATTAATAAACTTCCAGTGATATAGTATAATAAACTTCCAGTATTTATATGTTATGTGATTTCCTTTTTAATTATGTACTATTATGATTTATTGGACGTTGATGTACTCTCTCCCATTCCGAGTATCTAAGCCGTTGAATAATTAAATTTAATGCTATGCGATAATTAATTTTGACGCTTATTGTTGTATATATATAATAATGAAAATTTAAAGAAATCTTGTAATAATTAGCCATTTTATTTTATTATAGTTTAGAATTACGTATAGAATTATATTTTCTAAATTATATAATTTTTTTTATAATTATTATAGTTTAGAATTACTTGTTTTCTTGTATTATTTTACTTGATTTGAATTGACATAAATGTATTAAAATAAAAAAATACAGAATTTATCATATCAAATACTAGTACTGAATTTATAAAAAGTTTTATATGCCAAAAATTATGATATAGTATTAATAAACTTGCAGTATATATATATATATATATATATATATATATATATATATATATATATATATATATATATATATATATATATAATATAATAAACTTCTAGTATTTATATACTATTATACGTTGCATTTTTTACATATATATCCACATGAAGACGAGCCTCCTCGCCCGAACGAACTAATGCAATCGGGGACAACCCCATTGTCAACTCCCCTGCCAGGAAATTGTTTATGAGAAAGAGGATGACTGCGTCCCCATGGCCGTCATCTTCCATACTTTCTTCCCCATTTCACGAAAACCTTCTTAGATTAGTATACCTAAATTTTGTGTGGTAATAGTATGAAATTTACATCCATGCTCATCAACATATTAAAATTGCATTAAAAATTTGAGAAAAATTATATCTCTTCTTACCACATAAAGGTTCATTGTTATTGTAAATACAAAAATTGCGAAAAATTATACTTCCTCCGTCCGCTTCTAATGTATCCATTTTACTATTTTTGACGTCCGCTTCAAAAGGTATCAATTTCCCCTATTTAGTAAAAAAGTAAACAATATAACCCACCACTTCCCTCTAACACAACTACCCAATTCACATATAATAATAATGCTCCTTAATACACGTGCAAAAAGCAAATTGATACCTTAGAATCGAACGGAGGGAGTATATCTTCGTACCACATAAAAGTGCATTGTCATTATAGATACAGAATTTAAGAAAATTTATTTTTTATTAAATTTATGATTTTTGAAGGATATATATGAAGTATTTTCAAATAATAAAAAAGTTATTTTTTATTAAATTTATGATTTTTGAAGGATATATATGTAGTATTTTCAAATAATAAAAAAGATGTTTTTTTATTAAATTTATGATTTTTGAAGGATTTATATAGTACTTACAAATAATATATCTACTATTGTATGAAGAAGGGACACGAGAGACAAATTCTTATATGACAATAACTTGTGCGGGCAAGGCTTTTTTTTTTCTTAATTTAATGCAACCACCTTTTAAAGGGAAATGGGGCCTCCAATTTGATGAAAATGAATTGAAGCGAAATGGGCCTCCAATTTGATGAAAATGAATTGAAGCGTGAAAAAGGATTAAATAAGTTATCTTTCACGGCTATTCTGAAACTGACTCTGATTATGCGGATGGTACGGATAATAGCCCTAACCAACATAGGGAGGCGGAGGCGGAGCCACCCCAAAGAAACTGCTTGACACGTGGGCCGTGCTTGGGCATAAGGGTTTTGATGAGGTTACATCAAATAATAAATAAATTAAATAAAATTATAAAAGATTATGTGGATACAAAACTAATTTGATTATTTAATCTTTCTTTAATCCTCGACATTCTTCAAGAATCCTCATACGCTCTCATACGCTTGCAAAATAAATTAACCTGCAAAAGTACGTCGGCGACGCTCAAGTCAGTATCGTATCTCAATATCGATCAAAGATAAATTGTAATAATTCTCAAATACTCTCTTACCTTCTGTGTCTCGTTCTGAGATTATAATACATACTCGGATAACCCACGTTCTCTATCGTGCATTAACTGCAAAGCTTTAAATTAACTAATAAATATAATTAATATATTTATCCACATCAACTACTCCCTACTCTGATTATTCTCAACAAATTATTCAGAGTACACAAATACAATCATCATTATATCATAATTTAGAAGCGTGGCGCTAGTAAAGAAAACATAAACTGGAGGAAGTAATTTGTCATGTAGAAATCACTGCTAAAATTCTGTTAGTTATTTTGGATAGATGCAGCTATCTCAATCATGATTTTTAATAAGTAATAGGGAATAATTATTTCATTGAAGCAAATTAAACACTGTATTTATCAATTGTTCCTCAACCAATCCATAAAAAACTCATTGTAAACAATTACCATAATAACAGAGATTACTTCATACCGCATGGACAACAGCAACGCACTAAGTGATTTGTAATCTTGGAGAATATTTGCACAATAATTTTTAAAGCAACAAGTTACATGTATGGACATTTTATCAAATAAGCTTGGCATGCGCTCAAGATCTAGACAAGAGCATATCATATACTCACAGCAATATATGGACATATTTCCATGACATAAATCAGCTACCAGGGCTCCGATTATCACTAAGACAGAAGATTCAAAGCAAACTTGCAGCTGGCAGCAAGCAGTTTAAGGCTATTGCAAAGACCAAAACATAAATTCCAAACAATGATTTATCACATTTGTATTGCTATGTACCAAAAATTGTACCACATGATACCTTAACTATTCTCTGTGATTGCACAAGCTTGTCAGCCTCACAAGATTGATTGGAAATTGACGTGATTCGATCACACAATACCTCTCAAACATTCAAGAAACACATACTTTGATATGGAAACTTAAAAGAAAATGTAAAGTTTTGCACAAAGATGTATAGTGGTTCGGTTATGAATAACCTACATCCACTTTGGGGAGAAGAAACTTTATTATTGATGATACAATACACCTAAGAACAGATTGAATCGAATAACAAAACCAGAAAGGAACTTTTTGTGAAACTGTGAAAACCATAAGTGTTGTACTCTCTCAACAAGGTGACTTTGAGCCCATATATCATGCTACTCCTTCAACCTTTTGATCCGGTTAAACCTCCACTTGATAGCCATCACTTAGTAGATGAGATACAGCCATCTAGCCGGTTCCATGTAGCTTGATAACTGCTCTTAAAACCGTCTCACCTATCAGCTGATCATAACTGCCTAAACTGACAGTTATGACAGTTATGTTGTTGAGTTAGTTCCAATCGTTCCTTTAAGCTTCCAGCTGCCATGCAACACGTTGTGATCATCCTTTAGTCTCTAATGAACACTATCCACGTGTATATCAGCTCATCCAAGTGATAGACAAAGCTAAACACTCTATTTGAACATTATCAGCATTGGTTCGACCTTGGTTCGATCAGTTTAATCATGTCGAACCACTAGTGTCGTGGTCGAACCCATCTCCTGGCGTTTTGGTTCGACCATGGTTCGACCTTCTAAACAGGTCGAACCATCAATGTCGTGATCGAACCCCCCTTCTAATGAATTGGTTCGACCTCTTTGTGCATGTCGAACCCATCTGTACAGGTCGAACCCTATTCATGCATGCATCTATAGTCATCAATTTCCACCTTAGATGTATGCATGAACAACTTCATCTCTTCTCCCCACCTTTGCTGCTTTTAAGGAGCAGCAACCTTTATGTCTCCACACATTCCAATCAAAGTCTTGCACAGCTCAAACTTTGCAGCTGGCAATGCTTTAGTAAGTGAATCAGCTGGATTCACAGCTGTGTCAATCTTTCTCACTTCCACAAATCCACTGTCCACCATGTCTCTGACAAAGTATAACTTTACATCAATGTGTTTGGTCCTCTCATGATATCCCTGATGCTTAGCTAAGTGTATTGCACTTTGATTATCACAATACACCACCACTGTATCTTGATATTCTCCCAATTCTTTCAGTAAACCAACAAGCCATACTCCTTCCTTGATTGCTTCTGTTAATGCAATGAATTCAGCCTCTGTAGTTGATAGAGCTACTACAGACTGATGGCTTGCTTTCCAACTTACTGAAGCACCAAACATATTGAACACATATCCTGTAAGAGACTTTCTAGAATCCAGATTTGCTGCAAAATCAGCATCAACAAAACCAGTGACAACTTCTGACTTTGCTTCCCTTCTCTGAAATTTCAAACCAACAGGTTCAGTCCCCTTTACATACCTCAATGCCCATTTGACTGCTTCCCAATGCTGCTTCCCTGGACAACTTAAGAATCTACTAATCAAGCTCATTACATAAGCAAGATCAGGCCTACTACACACCATAGCATACATAAGACTGCCCACTGAACTTGCATATGGAATCCTGCTCATTTCAGCTATCTCAATGTCTGATTTTGCTCCATTAAGCAGTGACAGACTCAATCCTTGCTTGACAGGTGTTGTAACAGACTTGTACTGATCCATATTGTACCTTTTGAGTACTTTAACAAGATAGGATTGCTGTTTCAATACAAGTGTTCCAGCTGATCTGTCTCTGCTTATTTCCATCCCTAAGATCATCTTAGCTTCACCAAGGTCCTTCATCTCAAATTCAAACTTGAGAACTTCCTTTACTGCATTAATCCCTTGAATGCTCTTACAAGCTATTAAAATATCATCCACATAGAGAAGTAGGTAAGTGTAACAGCTGTTTTCTTCCTTGAAGTATACACAACTGTCATAATGGCTTCTCTGAAAACCATTGGCAACAATGTACTCATCAAACCTCAAGTACCACTGCCTTGGACTTTGTTTAAGTCCATATAGAGACTTGAGTAATAAACAAGCCTTTAAATCAGCTCTTCCAACTGTAACACCTTCTGGTATCTTCATATAGATGCTCTCCTCCAACTTCCCATGTAGAAATGCAGTAGTTACATCCATCTGATGAAGCTCAAGATCATACTGAGCTACTAGTGCTAGTAATACTCTAATTGAACAATGTTTAACCACAGGTGAGAAGATCTCATTGTAATCTATCCCCTCTTTCTGTGAAAAACCCCTAGCAACTAGTCTAGCCTTGTATCTAACTCCACCTTCAGCTGCAAGTGCTGGTTTTCTCTTGAAAATCCACTTACATCCAACTAGCTTCTGAGATTTTGGCTTGTCAACTATTCTCCATGTCCCATTCTTGTTAAGAGACAACAATTCTTCTTCCATGGCTATAAGCCACTTATTACTGTCTTGACTAGCCAATGCCTCAGTATAGTTTCTTGGTTCATAAGCTTCAACATCAACAGCTGTATATAAAGCAAAAGACACTATATCAGCCTGTACATACCTTACAGGTGGTACTATTGTCCTCTTCTGTCTATCTCTTGCAAGTTGATAGGTATTAGGTTGTTCTTTAACCCTTGATACTTCATCTGTACCTCTGTCAGTGGAGTTCTCTGTTGGATTGTATACTAAAAGTCTAGCTTTTTGTATGAACAATTTTATAACAATTAATTTGAAATGAGAATCATATGATCAAATGATTGCATCTTATAATTTATTTATATGTTCGATGCAATAGTCCACTTACTTTATACTGTAGATAATATGTTGTGCGACAACACGCGGAAGATCATATTATCGGTTTCCTTATAAAGTATAAACAGATGCTCACAATCGAGATAGACGGGGACTCTCTATCGGGATGGTTGTAGTGTGGTTTGGTATTAGCTTGTCTTGGCTATAGAATCACATTAGTGCACTTGTGTGTATTGAGCAGGACCGCTTGAGATCGTTCGATTTATACTGACTTATAGGAGAACTTGATCTCAGTTATTATGGATGTTCGTGCTCTTAATCCCTATACAATAACCTCGACACATAGGGCAGTATGTATTTCTTTGATTCATCAATGGGTGAGATTTACATGCAATTAAATCAATAAACTCGGTGAGTTGGGAAGTAGTGCTGTCTCTATGGTGTGCTGTTGATTGTAGAAGGAATCCGTGTCCGCCATAGGTTGATGATGTCCCCTTGAGGAGCTCATAAGGATTATCATGTAAACCCTGCAGGTGGAATTTATTCCGGCATGATAATGAGGTTGAGTGGTACTACTCTTGGATGAGATATTAATTAATTGAGTTGTCAGTAACTTAAATTAATTAATGGATATTGTATATCTTAAACATGGGGAGACTAACGGGCTCATAATAAGAAGGAGCCCAAAACGTAATTTTGGGATTGGTATGGTAGTGCAGTAATAATATTTTAGTGGAATATATTATTATTATTGGACTTAAGTATAAGTTTTGGGATAAGCTTGGATACTTAAGCCCAATGGAGGCCCAACCCAATTTCTCCTCCTGGTCCCTGATGTAGCCCATGTATATAAGTCACCTCAGCTTATCTGGAACCCTAATCTAATTTATTATTCACGTGTGATGAGGGTTGAGCGCAGATTGAGCAGGTCTCGTAGATCGTCGCCCACACGACGTCGAGATCAGACTTGGGACATACAGCAGAAGACCGGAAGGTCGTTTGCTGCTGCAGTTCGTCATGTTCCAAAATTCATATAAAATCGTACAGTTCTTCGATTTTGATGTATTATATACTGATGGAAAGCCGTTGAAGAGAGGATCGTCTGAGCATAAAGATCACTCAATTCTGACATCAGAAGAGGAACTTATGGCTATTCTCGTGGAACTGCGCAGACTGCCAGCGAGAATTCAACCTCTACATCAACCCTTGGTGAAAGGTAATGCGTTTCATGTTTACTTGCTTCCGCTGCTTGTTAGAAATACATGGAACCCTAACGGGTCACGTTAACCAAACGATCGAATGCCAATTGGCGCTCGATCGTTTGGTTAACATGACCCGTTAGGGATTCATACGTTTCTAATATCATAGCGGAAGCAATAAATCGTAGAAACGATTACCGTTCACCAGGGTATGTTGATGAAGATTGATTCTCGCAGACAGTCTGCGCAGTCCCACGAGAATAGCCATAACTTCCTCGTCTGATGTCGGAATTGAATGATCTTTATGCTCAGACGATCCTCTCTTCAACGGCTTTCCGTCAGTATATTGATCATCAAATTTTGAGCACTATACGAATTTATACAAATTTTGCAAGGTCGTAGACAGCAGCAGCAAACTACCTTCTGATCTTCTGCTGTATGTCCCAAGTCCGATCTCGACGTCGTGTGGGCAACGATCTACGAGACCTCCTCAATCTGCTCTCAACCCTCATCACACGTGAATAATCAGTTAGATTAGGATTCCAGATAAGGTGAGGTGACTTATATACATGGGCTACAGCAGGGACCAGGAGGAGAAATTGGGTTGGGCCTCCATTGGGCTTAAGTATCCAAGCTTAGCCCAAAGCTTATACTTAAGTCCAATAATAATAATATATTCCACTAAAATATTATTACCGCACTGCCTTTCCAATCCCAAAATTACGTTTTAGGCTTCTTCTTATTATGAGCCCGTTAGTCTCCCCATGTTTAAGATATACAATGTCCATTAATTAATTTAAGTTACTGACAACTCAATTAATTAATATCTCATCCAAGAGTAGTACCACTCAACCTCATTATCATGTCGGAATAAATTTCACCTGCAGGGTTTACATGATAATCCTTATGAGCTCCTCAAGGGGACATCATCAACCTATGACGGACACAGATTCCTTCTACAATCAACAGCACACCATAGAGACAGCACTATTTCCCAACTCATCGAGTTTGTTGATTTAATTACATGTAAATCTCACCCATTGATGAATCAAAGAAATACATACTGCCCTACGTGTCGAGGTTATTTATAGGGATTAAGAGCACGAACTTCCATAATAACTGAGACCAAGTTCTCCTATAAGTCAGTATAAGTCAAACGATCTCAAGCGGTCCTGCTCAATACACACAAGTGCACTAGTGTGATTCTATAGCCAAGACAAGCTAATACCAAACCACACTACAACCATCCCGATAGAGAGTCCCCGTCTATCTCGGTTGTGAGCATCTGTTTATACTTTATAAGAAAACCGATAATATGATCTTCCGCGTGTTGTCGCACAACATATTATCTACAGTATAAAGTAAGTGGACTATTGCATCGAACATATAAATAAATTATAAGATGCAATCATTTGATCATATGATTCTCATTTCAAATTAATTGTTATAACATTGTTCATACAAAAAGCTAGACGTTTAGTATACAATCCAACACTCTTCACTTTCTCCTGATCTGTCCATATCTTGAGGCTCCACCTCAAGCTCAGACTCTCTTCTTTGATCATCCTTGATCAATGGCATCTTATCTTCAACAAAGATAACATCTCTACTGACCATGAGTCTGTTCTCATCATAACACCACAGTTTGTACCCCTTTACTCCCTTAGGATAACCTATCATAACACATTTGAGTGCTATAGGTTCCAATTTATCTTGTTTAACATGTGCATAAGCTTGGCAACCTATAACTCTAAGGTATGAGTAATTAGGGACCTTACCAGACCATACTTCATCTGGAGTTTTGAAGTTTAGAGCTGTTGAAGGACACAAGTTGATTAGATAAGCTGCAGTTGCAGCTAACTCTCCCCAAAACACCTTGCTCAATCCTGTACTGCTCAACATACATCTGACCCTTTGCAAAAGTGTCTGATTCATCCTCTCTGCAATGCCATTTTGTTGAGGAGTACCAGGGACAGTTTTGTGTCTTTTAATCCCCTTTTCTTTGCAATATGAATTGAATTCTTCAGACACAAATTCCAATCCATTGTCTGTCCTTAAATACTTCAAACTACTCCCTGTGATGTTCTCATTTTCTGTCAACCAACCTTTGAAGGTTGTGAATGCTTCATCCTTTGATTTCAGAACATATACCCATAACTTCCTTGAGTAATCATCAATTATGGTCATGATGTATCTCCCTCCACCTCTGGTTACAGTTCTTGAAGGTCCCCAGAGGTCTGAATGAACATAATCCATTCTAGCTTTGGTTGTATGTTCTGAATCACCAAACTTAAGTCTCTTGGACTTACCAAGAATGCAATGCTCACACTGTCTGATCTTATCACCTTCACTGAACTTGATCAGCTGTTGTTTTGCCAATTCTTGCATTCCTCTTTCACTAACATGTCCCAACCTGCCATGCCAAAGCTTGGCATCATCCTGCTGACCAGTGTTGTGTATCTGTCCTACAACAACACTTCCATCCAAGAAATACAAGTCTGATCTCCTGGTCCCTCTCATGACAATCTTATCATCCTTAGTCACTGTGAGGATTCCCTTTCTCAGGTTTGAATCACAACCTTGAGTATCAAGCATCCCAAGGGAGATGAGGTTCCTTCTTAATCCAGGAACATACCTTACATTCCTAAGAAGCCTCTGAACTCCATCAAACATTAGCAATCTGATGGATCCTACTCCCTTTATCTCACAAGAGTGATCATCACCTAAAAGTACTGATCCTCCTTCCTGATGCTTGAATTCCTCAAACCAATGCTTCATAGGTGTCATATGGAATGTACACCCTGAATCCAATACCCACTCAACAGATACATCTGAAGTAGTGATGGACAGAGCTTCAATACCTTCCATACCAGCATTATTTTGTACTTCACCAACCTGATTGACTTGGTTCTTTTGATTTCCAGCAGGTGTTTCAGTTTTCTTGGACTTGCTAGCCTTCCACTTTGCACACTGTTTCTTGAAGTGCCCAGGTTCATGACAAAAGTAACACCTCTTGCCATTAGACTGTCCTGATGCACCTTTCTTTTGATCAGTGTTTCCACCTTTGTTCCATTTCTTGTTCTGATTCCCTTTCTTGGCAAAGAGTCCTTCTGCTCCTGATTTTTCTTTTCTATCAGTTCCTTCTTCCAGATCTTTTGATCTAAGTGCCCTCAGCACATCTTCAAGCAGTACAACATCCTTACCTCCATAAAGAACAGCATCCTTGAAGTGTCTTTGTGATCTTGGCAATGCTGACAGCAACATGATGGCCTTGTCTTCACTGGATAGCTTGAAATCCACACTTTCCAGATCATCTGTGATCTTGCAAAATTCATCAGCTTGATCCATCTGAGACCTTTCATCAGTCATCTTGAAAGCATGAAGTCTTTGCCTGAGATGCATCTTATTGGCAGATGTTCTTACCATGAACAAAACCTCCAATCTATTCCATACTTTAATAGCTGTTATCTCATTTGATACTTCTCTAAGTATCTTATCACTAAGACACAGAATTATTGTAGAATAGGCCTTTTGAAGTACCTGATCATCCACTGGAGCTCTTACAGGACCTGCTGCAGCCTGAGGGTCCTTGATGATTTCAGTTTTCACCGGTGGAGGAGGCTTCAATGCATCCATCAAACCTTGCTGCATAAGAACTGCCTTCATCTTGATTTTTCATAGATTGAAATCTGATTTCTCTGTGAGCTTTTCAACATCAAATCTTGTGGTGTTCATCTTGAATACTTCTGTGTGTTTGTTTCCCACAGACGGCGCCAATTGACATGATTCGATCACACAATACCTCTCAAACACTCAAGAAACACACACTTTGATATGGAAACTTAAAAGAAAATGTAAAGTTTTGCACAAAGATGTATAGTGGTTCGGTTATGAATAACCTACATCCACTTTGGGGAGAAGAAACTTTATTATTGATGATACAATACACCTAAGAACAGATTGAATCGAATAACAAAACCAGAAAGGAACTTTTTGTGAAACTGTGAAAACCCTAAGTGTTGTACTCTCTCAACAAGGTGACTTTGAGCCCTTATATCATGCTACTCCTTCAACCTTTTGATCCGGTTAAACCTCCACTTGATAGCCCTCACTTAGTAGATGAGATACAGCCATCTAGCCGGTTCCATGTAGCTTGATAACTGCTCTTAAAACCGTCTCACCTATCAGCTGATCATAACTGCCATAACTGCTGCCTAAACTGACAGTTATGGCAGTTATGTTGTTGAGTTAGTTCCAATCGTTCCTTTAAGCTTCCAGCTGCCATGCAACACGTTGTGATCATCCTTTAGTCTTCAATGAACACTATCCACGTGTATATCAGCTCATCCAAGTGATAGACAAAGCTAAACACTCTATTTGAACATTATCAGCATTGGTTCGACCTTGGTTCGATCAATTTAATCATGTCGAACCACTAATGTCGTGGTCGAACCCATCTCCTGGCGTTTTGGTTCGACCATGGTTCGACCTTCTAAACAGGTCGAACCATTAATGTCGTGGTCGAATCCCCCTTCTAATGAACTGGTTCGACCATGGTTCGACCTCTTTGTGCATGTCGAACCCATCTGTACAGGTCGAACCCTATTCATGCATGCATCTATAGTCATCAGAAATATCATAATCTAGATAGAAATAAAAGAGGTACCTCAATTACCCATTATAGATTCTACTAGCTCCTCAACTTGATGAGAGCTCGATGCCCAAATATCATCTTTGAAATCCATGCTAGCAATAGCACTTTTAATAACACATCTCAATTCTTGTTAGGGATTATATCAAACACCTTTTCGAAAACTTCGTTAGTCGAAATAAGTGATTCATTCAACTTTCATAATTTTGAGGTACTCAAATTCTGATGTTTCCCAGCTTCTAGCTCTAATAATCAACATGGATTGTGAAAGTATTGCTGCCATAAATGTTATACCATTCATTGCAGGAATATCAACAACAAAAATTGCGTCAAACGTATATTGTATAGAAAATACTGCAAATTGCTTTATCATTTTCAGATTTGAAAAGATCATTATTTATGTTTTCAACAATCTTGAAACTCAAGTTTTCAAGTGACTGATGTCTTGCAGAGAGCTAGCATTCTATAATCTTAACATATGATGGAAAAAGATTAGAACCGCAAACCCTCCATCCTCAATACTCATGCCCGCTGAGATGCTGCGTCTAGTGTGTATATATCTCGACATGTTTTGGATAGGGGCTTGAGCCCAAATCCCTTGATCCCATCTCTACGACGTCAGAGCTCGTACTCCTAAGTCTCAATATATCCAAGGAAAGGTAGAAAATCCCTTTCTAAGGCTCACGCCCTCTCTAAGACATCGAAGCTCGTGCTTCTAAGTCTCAATGTATCCAAGGGAGAGGTTCAAACCTCATTCCCCACCAATAAATACGTGAGCTCACAAAATATTATCAAATTTCGAAGACATGCAGGTAAGGAACCCACTCAAGCTTTGGTATTTATTAAAAAGTCTAAAAAATGCAAGATTTCTAGTAAGCATTTTAACAAACAGTTCATATGCACAACTAATATACCTTGAAAAGAATGCGTGTTGTTAACCCATTTACCTTTGTCATGCATCATATAATCCAGATTTGCAGCGCCACTCAGCGCTTACGCAATGCCTCACAATATTGTCAAATTTTCCTTCTTTTTTATGATTATAATTATCTCATCAATTTTGATTAGAGCTACAAAATATAAATTTTACTTACCTGCTAATGTATTCTCCTTAATTCACCTTTTGGAGCTCACTTCTGGTGGAAGCAAAATATATGCACATGTAGCTATCATAACGAATCCCATAGCTTTCATTCCCATATTCTGTTTCATCACTTATGCGTAAATCTTTAGAGTCACAAACGTAGATTTCTTTTAAACATTGAATCAAACACCTTGCTGGCATAGTTCATTAATCTCGCAGTGTGTAGATGCTATTTTCTCATTACCTCCAAATGCACAAAGCTTATGAAGTTCTTCTATGATGTTCCTTGGGCAGTTGGTAAGTCAAAAAGGATTTCCATTCATCAGTTATCTCATCATCAGGAAATGTTAAAGCTTCGTAGCCAAGCATCGGACCTCGAGGTCTTAGCTTCAATTATCTCGCCATCAAGAGATGATAGGCTTTGCAGCCAGGCATCGGACCTCGTGGTCCTAGCCTCAATGGGGCTTCGCAGCCAAGCATCGGACCTCGTGGTCCTAGCTTCAATGCGGCTTTGCAGCCAGGCACGGACCTCGTGGTCCTAGCTTCAATGCGGCTTTGCAGCCAGGCATCGGACCTCGTGGTCCTAGCCTCAATGCGGCTATGCAGCCAGGCATCGGACCTCGTGGTCCTAGCCTCAATGGGGCTTTGCAGCCAAACATCGGACCTCGTGGTCCTAGCTTCAATGCGGCTTTGCAGCCAGGCATCAGACCTCGTGGTCCTAGCCTCAATGGGGCTTTGCAGCCAAGCATCGTACCTCGTGGCCCTAGCTTCAATGCGGCTTTGCAGCCAGGCATAGGACCTCCTGGTCCTAGCCTCAATGCGGCTTCACAGCCAGGCATCGGACCTCGTGGTCCTAGCCTCAATGAGGCTTCGCAGCCAGGCATCGGACCTCGTGGTCCTAGCCTCAAATATGTCATCATCAGGTGATGTTAGGCTTCGTAGCCTTGATCACATTCCAGGACTGGGTTCACACTTCAGTCTCCTCATTCTCCGGGCTTGGGCCCATCTTGTATGCATGTTTTATAGTTCCACTGTACCAACAATAGAAGTATTAGACCATCTCAAATAATTTGTTTCATAATCTCAAATGCACGAGTAACTTCCTCTCAATTCGATAGGTGTAAACTACATACCAATTTCCATGTAAATTCAGCTCTGTAAATATACAAAGCTTTTTGCAGATCAGCAACCACAAGATTGATAAAAGCATTGAGGTTTGAGTAGTAAAATTTATGATAGGATAACACCTCACAGGTATTCAAATTAGCCATGCGTCTGTACAACAAACCTCAGCGATGTGAAGCATGATTTCTGAAATTTGAGATTGTATGTTCATCACTTTTTAGTGTTTCATTCTTGTCTTAAAGTTACAGATGGTAATACCATCACTTGCCCTTCCTCAAACTCAAAATTCAGAATGAGAATATTGAGTGTTCACTCATGTTGAGCTTCTCACAATTTCTCAAGTAATAAATCTTTAATATGACAAGGTAAAAGTTAAGCATAATACCTCATACGCAGGAGCCATGATGCAAAATCATCAAGTATAGATAATTTTGAAGTTTCAAAACTATCCAAAATTGATATTGTGGTAACATGCTCAGTAGCTAGCTTGTGAAGCAAGTGTATGTTTAAAGACTTGTATCAACACAGATAAGGTAAATGCACGTGTACGACACGTCAAATGGATATCTCATCATTAAATCTGTACAAATATTTTTGTCACGTATTTCTTGAATCAAGTATAAGCATTGATTTCGTTCTCAAATTTTGAAAATCCAATTCAGGTATATGATAAGCTAAGGCAGAGTCGCAAGTATCTTTCACCAAAATCACAAACAAGCTGTCAATGAGACAAAGGACAAGATAAATCAGCATTTCCAAGACTCATTTGTATACAATCATACTTTCAATAATGTTTCAAATAAATCATAATTTTCATGCTATTCATGAATTCTCAAGAGCAAATTCAAGTCATGCATTTATCACAAAAGACTGATGTACATGCTCTCAAAGTAAATTTTTGATAAGGCAATGGTGCATACTCTGTCCATATTCCAAAACACTCAAAACGCCAGAGAGTTCCAAATAGACAACAAGGGTGTTATGGCTCATACCAAACTCCCACTGCAAGAAATACAAGATCTAAACAGACCCAAACGTAGAAAATGCCATGCGTTGCCCAATTTAAAAAGGAAACATGCATTATTAATCAATATTTATTATTCCGCTCTTGTACTCTACCCATATCAGATTATTGGCTAGCTTTCACAATAGAGTCATCAAGACCCACATAGGCAAATAAATCAATTAGTATGATAGTAAAGAGATAGGGATTGATATATGGAAACAAAAGTTCAAACCAGAAATGGCAGTTTCCTTCTCTTTAGCTCAAAATCGAAACTGACTCGCTGATAATTTTAAGCGTCTGAAGTTGAGGCGGACAATCATGGTTCTTGTTCCTGTTGACACTAGTAGTAGTCGACGGTGACTCAACGCAAAAACAATAAACAAACAAGACCTCAAGTCAATCACACAATTTCCAACAAATACTCCATATAGCAAAGAAAACTAGCAAATAAGCTTTATATATGGTGATGGGTCTTATGACGAAATGCATCACAAAAGGTCAATCGGCTTGAAGCAGAAGTGGTAAATAAAATCGTGTGACGCATGATCATATGTTAAAATGCCAGCATTTAGATCGGGCATTCTGTCGAACACCTTGCATGCACTTTCATTGCTTGGGTGTTGATTTGTTCTTCACGGCGATGGCGGAAAAAATGTGTAGAAGAAACATAGATTCGAAACAACCAAACCTGACTTGATGATTACCTTTTTGACCATATCATGAGATTTGCGTTTGTAAATCATGTTTTCTATAAGCTCATTTGCGCTTCCAAGACCTCACGTGAGGGAAAATAGATTTTTTCTTCCTCTAACTTTCATTCATTTTGAAATTAGTCTATTAGTTTTTTTAATTTTGAAATTAGTGCGTTAATTTTATAACATTTTTAAAATTAGTTCATTAACTTCATAAAATTCAATATTTTGGTCCTTTAACCTACTATGACAGGTCATTTGAATATTTTCACCTCAATTAATCTATATCATATTTTTATTTAATCAATTTTATCTCACTTTTTATTTTTCATTTCCATATACAAACAAATATTAATCTCATTATTAAAGTAGAGCGAATTTGACTAAATATTGATACTTCCTCCGTCCGCTCGAAAGAGGGTATTTTTTCCATTTTGGTCGTCCGTTTCAAAGAGGGTCACTTCCTTTTTTACACACATGAGATCCACACACACCTACTAATACAATTAAAATATGAGATCCACACTCCCACTAATACAACTACCCACTACACATTAAATAACAATACTTCTTAATCAACGTGCACAAAAGCAAAATGTCCTCTTTCGGGCGGACGGAGAGAGTATAATATAAATTCTTAGTGAAGGCTATTTTTTTTAAAATAGTATATATATATATATTACATATTTTTTATTTTTATTTTTTAGAATAACCTGCTAATGACCTGTTGAAACGGACGATTTTGTTGAACTTTGTAAACATGATTGACGATTTTCAAAATTTTCAAATATAATGGACGATTTTCAAAATTCTGCAAATATAATGGACGATTTTCAAAAAGTGAAAAACTTATGGATTAAATTCAAAATTAGGCAAAGTTAACAGACAAAAAAATCTATTTTCCCTTTATTTTAATTGCATGTCTCGCGAGGAAAAGCTTTCATCCTTGTCCCTAAATCCTCTTTCCCAATTTCCATTTCAACCTGCATCTACCAACCATCCAAAAATGGCGTTATAATTTCAGGAGCAAATTAAACTTTTTATAGAAATTACTGTATACCCTCTACCGTCTCTGTGTGCATGTGTGTTCTACGGGTCATGAAAAATGTAACACCCAACGAGAAATAACTAACGCCTCAACTCAATGTTCCCACATACAACGCCAATTTGATGAGGTTACATCAAATAATAAATAAATTAAGGGTAATTCTTGGGTGACCCGTGGTCACCTATGATCCTCTCACATGAGGGGGTGGGGCCCACCCCTTACATGTGGGGCTCACTCCCCTCATGTGAGAGGATCATAGGTGACCACGGGTCACCCAAGTAGGCCTCATAAATTAAATAAAATTATAAAAAATTATGTGGATACAAAATTGATTTGATAATTTAATCTTTCTTCAATCCTCAGCATTCTTCAAGAATCCTTATATGCTCTCATACGCTTGTAAAATTAACCTGTAAAAGTACGGCGGAGAGGATCTCCAGCGCAGATCCTCCAACACTCAAGGCAATATCGTATCTCAATATCGTTCAAAGATTATCTCAAACATAAATTGTAATAATTCTCAAATACTCTCTTACCTTGTGTGTCTCGTTTTTGAGATTATAATACGTACCCGGATAACCCACATTCTCTATCGTGCACGCAAGCTTTAAACTAATTAATAAATATAATTAATATATTTATCCACATCAGATTTGATGGCATTGGAGGGGGTTGGTAGGGGGTAAGCGACCAAGGGCGAGTACTAATCGGGTGCGAGTGGAATTGATGGGGCGTAGGGGCGATTGCTTTCGGAGAAGGAAGCCATTTTTTGGAAAATTATTGTTGAATATTATGCGGAATCAATCTTTCAGGGGTTGAAGAACACACAATAGAGATATGTGATAAATGTAAGGAGTTTGAACGATGGGAAAATGGCATTCCAAATGAAATTTGATGTGTCTCCATTGATCTTGTACAAATTAATTAAGAGAGTACATCGCTACTTGGCTATCTCACTAAGGCAGGAAAATTTTTATACAGAGAGAAGGTGATTTTTATTATTGTATTCTCTTACCACTCACCATGAAATCTTAAATCTGGCTGATTTTTTGTTATATGTAGCTGATGAGTTATCCAATTATTTTATTATGGAGCACTCAAACCTTTTTGTCTAAGTGGTATTAAGAGTCTGGAAGAAGCAATTCCTACTGCAGGCGAAGGTGATGGAAGCGTGCAGTGGAGGTAATGCAAATTGCGTGAATATGGCTGAGAGCATCTTCATACGCTGGGTTTCAGAGTTATTCGACGGAGAATCCAGCGTCTAACTTCTCTTTTGCAGTAGAGAGAAAGAGAGTAGAGGAGAATTTAGTAGAGGAGAATTTAGGGGGCTTGTAGTTGTATGATAAGTAGAAAGTTAGAGAAAAGTAACAAGGCTTTTTAGACGATTTTAAGAGATTTTAGTATTTCTTCTTATGCTCTGTTTTTATCTGCTCTATTTTCTGCTAAGCTCATATAACATGTACATAAACATGTAATTAAAGATTTTTTTGTTTTTCTAATTTATTTATTGATATTTATTAGGGTGGATCTTGTTTAGAGTAGAAAAGGGTTGTGATTTCTGATGCTGATTTTTTTTTAAATTTTTTTAAAAAAATAACTTTGTGCTTATTAAATCTTTCTTTTTATTGGTTTGTTTTGTGGGAAGTATTGTTGAATTATGAACTGGTTGGTTGCTACGTTTAATGTGGATGTAATTCCAATGTCACCAGGTGTAAATTGTTAGTATTTAATTTGGGGTGTAATAAATAATTAATGGTGGGATTAATTTTATATCTTTAAGGTTACTATTTTTTATTAATTGAGCTACTTTTTATAATGATTTGGGTTATTATGAACAAACTTTTAGGTTACACTTTATGTTGATGTGTTTATGTTTTAGTATTCTGTTTCAACAAGGTTACTTTTTTCTATTATTTTGAGTTATTCTTTATAATGAATTAGATTACTCTTTGATTTTAGATTATGATTCACAAGATTACACTATTTCATTAATTAGATTACTCTTTATAACGAATTGGGTTACTATAAACAAGTTTTTAGATTACTTTTTATGTTGATTTGTTTATATATTGTTCTATTTAGTTAATATCTTTTGGTTACTCTTTTCTATTAATTGAATTATTCTTTGTAATAATTTGAGTTATTATGAATTAAAACTTTGGATTACCTTTTATATGATGTGTTTATATTTTGTTTTAATTCAACAAGGTTACCTTATTCTATTAGTTTGGTTACTCTTTATAACGAATTAGGTTACTCTTTTATTTGAGACTGATTTTTTTAAATGAAGTCATGTATTGTGATAATTAAATTGTATACATCTATAAATTGATAGATCACTTTATAGAAATAATTAGATTACTCTTTGTAATTAATTGGACCATTCTTTGAAATCAGTAGGATTAATTTTTGATTTGAGACTCTTATTTATGAAAATGAAGCTATATACTATGAAGAATTAAATTGTATGTAATATGTACATTGTTAGATCACTCTGTAAAAATATATAGATTACTCTTTGAAATTAATTGGATCACTCATTGGAATTAATTGGATTAATTTTTTATTTGAGACTCTGAATATGAAATGCACATAGTTTTCATACCAACTTGAAAATGCTTAAGGCTTCTAGTATAATATAACATTTGAAAAAATTACATAGCGAATTTCTATTATGCTAAAAATTGAGAGCAAAGTGATATTACCTGGGGGAAATATTGGAGATGGATAAAAGAGTGTAGAGTGATATTACCTGGAAGAAATATTGTTCGTAGAGACCAAGCCCAACAAGAGCCACGAGAGGCACAACAGAAAGAGGGCTCAAGAACAATATAGGATTTACTACTACATAAAATATAATTATGGAAATGACAAGGACATACCTAGGGGTGGGTAAAATCAGTATACTGAAAATACCGATATTGTATCGATACCGTACTGAAAATATTAGTATGGATTTTTCTATATCGATACTGATACCGAATTTTTCGGTATACCGATTTTCGGCATACCAAAATTTTGATAAAATTTATTCCCATACCACTACCGTATCTATATTGATTCTATACTCATTTTTTGGTAAATACCGATTTATATCAATAATTTGACATACAGTTACATACCGAAATATAGGTATACCGAAAAAAATCAATATACCGGAATCATACCGATTTTTTTTAATATTAATTAAAAAATAAAAATAAAATAAATTAAAATAGAATAAGTATATTCTAACACATTTTATATTACAATGAATGGACATAATAATTATTTAGATAATATTTATATCAACTACTAATTTATTAAAAAATAAGTATATAAATATATTTATTATTCCTTACCTTATATTCTAATATTAACTGTAACATATTTATATTTATAAATATTAGAGCTTATTTTCACAATTAAAAAAACATATATATGAATAAATGTGTTGTATAATTACATATATACTTAATAATAAATTTTACTCCATACGTTATTATAACATAAAAATGTATTTAAATAAAAATTTAAAATATATATTGGTCATTTGTTCTTAAAGCTAGATATATAAATTTTAATAATAAGAAATATACTAAAAAATATATTATATAATTAAAATATTTAAAATAAATATAAAAATTTTTTGTATTCACGGTACGGTATACCGATATCGAATATCAAAATACCAAAAATATTTTTCGTATACTGAAATACCAAAATTTTTTAAATATGTTACCGATACCGTACCGAAAATTTCGGTACGACAGCCATACCGTACCGAAAATTTTGATATATCTAAATTTTGATATTTTTAGTAATTTTCGATATGACAAGCTCGGTATACCGAGTTTTCGGTATTTTTTCCCACCTCTAGACATACCTTTCCACTCAAAACCCAATTATTTTGTAGTTAATGCACTATTCAGAATACAACAAATAATATATACAATCACACAATAGAAAGATAAAAGTGTGAACTTTCTGAGTGCCGCTATATAATGGGTTATCTAGCATCACAAAAGAGAAAGCTGAAAAGTAGCTAGTTACAGATGCCACTCCAATGTATCTCTGCAATTTCAATCTAAAACTACATTGAATTTTGTGTACGAAATACAATGCTATGTAACTACGGCTTACAAATGCCTGGTCAAACATAGTTGTCCATTGAACTTAGTCTCATTTTAGGTTTTAAAATGAATTAAAGAAGCGTACTCTATCGTTTGTAGTACGAAGGTAACCAAGTGCAATTATCAATCCCAAAGAAGAGTAAAATCAAGAGTTTATCCATGTTCATTTTCAATCATACTTTATAAGAGCGATCAAATTTGGTTTGGATTTTATACTATCAATTAAACTAAGCATTTATCTAATCAAAACAAGTAACACTACAATTATCAAGTATCAATCAAGTAACAATATGAATGGAATGACTGTAGTAGATCTTAAAAGGAGTAAGGCTAACCACACTCATGATTAAGGTAGTAACTAGATATGCAAGAGTATAACATCGAACTTCATTGATTATGGACTAGAAGCAATTACTATTGTTCCCCTAATCCCTATGGTCAAGGTAATTAAGTTCTCAACTCTTTTACAAGTTTAAATCCCCTAAGATTGTACCTTAATCTTAATTCCCATGAAGTTACTATGATCCTCGGGTTGATTCTTCTCACTCAATCACTCAAGTGTTCTCTTATAAGTGTTCTAAGCATTAGAAGGGTATGACTTACTTCTCCTATCACTAACATACATGATCAAGCAATCAATTGATTCAATTAAATCTCTAAACATCATATTGGAATGACTATCCTAACATAATAGATAGAAGATTTAACTAAACAATTAAGAACATGAATCATGAATCATTCATTATAAAAGAAAGTCCAAAATCAACTCAATTCAACATTTAAAATCCTACGTATCTAGCATCCCCTCAACCAATCATGTTGCTAGCCTCACAAGAGGACTAGCCAACAATTGTCATCATACAAGCCTTACAAAGCTTAGATGAATCCATTGTTAACTCTAAATCAAAAGAAATACAAATGAAAAGATGAATTTATTCCCTTTTTGAATAAGGTAGATCTTCTTCCTTCATGTGCTTTCAACTCTTCGATACCTCAAATTCTTCCAAGAATGTTGTGGGCGAAAGGTTTATGGAGTGAATTATGGATTGAAATGGTGAAAATAGATGAATTTGATGAATCATGGATGTAGGAGAGAGTGTGTGTAAATGTGGTGAGGAATTGTGTGTTTTGATCTTGTAACTGCTCTAAATGATCTCTCACGTAAATCACGCTCAATTCAAGCCTTTATACCCCTTGGAACCTTCTAGAACACATGCACAATTTATTCTGATCTTTGCACAAGCACGACTCGTGTAGCAGCGTACGGCTCGAGTAGGCGCAAACTTTTTGGCGCATTCTGCATGTTGACGGAGCACGGCTCCTGTTCCGCACACGGCCTCGGCATTGGCGAGCAGGTGTTTCAGACGCTGGCACACAACCTCTATTATAGAGTTGTGTTCTGCACAAGACTCGTGTCTGGATACGAGCTCGACTCAAGCGCAGAGCTCGAGTCGTGTGCAAACACTCCCTGTTCTCCTTCTCCGTTTTGGCTCCCGACTCCATTTTGCTCTATTTTTTACTTGTTTTACATATATTTAAGCTCAATTCACACATATATCCATTCATATCACACTTCTCCTAATTAACATAAAATTCCACCAAAAGGTACACAAATACGGATAAAACAAGGGTCACTTATTATTGAATACATAAAATAATGTATGATTGCTATAAACTGCATGACTCAAAGAACTAATACTCATAACTACACAATTATGATTGTGATACCATAAATAATCCTATGTGTTTGCACAATTTATTTTGCACAATTTTATTTTGCACAATTTGGTTTGCACAATTTTGTTTTGCACAATTTATTTTTGCACATTTTGTTTTGTAATTTATATTTTTTTTGCACATTTTATTTTGCACATTTTATTTTTCACATTTTTTTGCACATTTTTTTCTCTACACATATCTTACACAATACTTCAACAAATTTAATTTTTACATTTTAGCTTTATGCAGATTTGCCTTACAACATACTTCAACATATTTTAACTTTATGCATAGTTATTCTTCACATTTTAACTTTATGCACAATTATCTTATATAATATTTCAGTACATTTTAATATAAGAAAATAATGATAAAAATCCAAACGATACAAATGCCCAATAAATACAACTCTTTGTACTCAAAATACCCCTTAAAAGTACGAAGGAAGTATGCTAATAATATAGATTTCATTTAACTCTCGTGTAGTGAAACATCCCTCTTTCCAATGGCAAGATGCAGCTTTTGCAGAAGATCTCAAAAAACACCAAGTTTTAAAAATTAAACCAAAGAATAAAACAGTAATATAGCACTTGAGTATACATAATTTTTTTCCTAGGCAATTTATAGCACACAATACATAGTTGAATCAACACAGAGTGAAACCAGATTGCAATAGGATATAAGGTAGTATCTTCCATCTACTTAACACAATTAAATCTAAACCAAATGGAAATGTGGAATACAAATAATGGATATTATATTGACGAAAGCTATAGGGTATAGGGCGTATTACAACCACGGGAAACATGGTTAGCCAAATTTCTTTATAATCCACTGTTAAGATGCTGGAAAAGCCTCCACACCTTTGATTTGTAATCTATAATTTAAATTTGTTATTTAGCAGAAGTACAACATCAATAACCAGAACTACAGTGTCATATAACATAATACTATAAGTTAAAGATATTTGGCACATACTCTAAAGAGAAGCAACCTCATAAATTGAGGGAAAAGCGAAACCGCAAAGCCTACATCTGCCATAAATTGCTTTCAATAATTCTAAATTATAAACTACCCAATGCTACAAGAAAGCTAGCAGCAATGAAACACTATCAGCTGCCAGTGACTGCTCTTATCAAAGATGGTCATTTGATCTGCTACCCAATTCAGCATTCTCAACATATTTCTCCATGTATTTCTGGTTTTGCATTTCAACCAGAATAATAGCTTCAAGCAAAATAATACTCCCGTCTCATTTCAGATTGCATTAATATAATAATACCCAAATTGAGTTCTCAACTTCTAATAAAAAAGGCACATTCTCCCCCAAACACATACACAAACCGAGCTGGAGATGCAATTAAACAAACAGAATCCAATCAAATCAATTGAGCAATTAACCTAATTAAACAATCAGAATCCAATCAAATCAATTTAGCAATTAACCTGATCAGCTTCACTGTCTTGAAATTTTGAAGTGGCGGCATCTCACCCTTCTTCTTGTCAGGATGCCATTTCGCGAAGCAAGCGACGCAACGGTAGTTGACGGGCGGTTATGGTTGAAGGCGAGCATCCAGTGGCGAGAAACGGAAATAGCACGAAGGGTGCGTGGCTGGTGGCGGAGACTGCCCTAGGCAGTGGAGAAACAGGAGAACGACCCACTCGTGAACGACGGCTGCTATGCTCGACGATGGTGGAACGTCGCTAGATCCGCAACCAGTTCAGCCTGCCGGTGGAAGAGGAAGTCCACAAGCAATGGAAATCCATTGAAGATTCAACCATATGTGTCGTCGTCTGTAAAGGATAATGCAAACGATATTTTATGAAGATTAATATGAATTTGTGTACCTGAGAGTTGTTTTTATTTTCAATGTATTGGGATGTAATTAACCTCGTGTATCCATTAATAATAAATCCATAAAATAATACCAAAATCCACAAATAAAGATACTAAAATTTATGTGAAAATAGCGACGATCATCCATTTAAAAGAACACTGAAAAAACAAAACATTGATACGCAATAGATAACTAAAACATTATACAATCACCTCGTAGATTACCACATTTTTGTTCAGCTACAAAAATCACCAAAATCAAGTATATATTTTCTTAATAAATATCAAAATAATTTACAGAGGCTCTAGTAGCCAAGAAGTGTCCTCTTAAAATGAAGAACAATAAAAGCCCCCTCGAAGAATTGCACCACCACTCGCCCGATACCCGAATCTCCTCCTGTCACCTTTGGATGAGAGAACTATGGTGCTGTACAAGGATATGGTGGAGGTAGCGGTGGACAACGGTGGTTAAGTTACGGTAGCCGAGATTAGAGATGGTAAATTCATGGGAGAGAGGAATTGCGTGCTCGTGGATTGTTCTCAGCGAGTGTGAATTTGACCCATTAAGAAATCAACTCTTTTTACAATGGAGGATCCAGTTCTACAAAATATTTGATAGGATCGGTCCTATCCTAGTCACACTCTTCTTAAATATATTAATTAATTAACTAATGTCGGATAATAGTCCAAGAGGGTAGAGAAAAGAAAAAAATTGATGATGACCGGTAAATGTTGGAATAAGGGTTAATAAGTTTGTAGGTATATAAGGGAGATATTTATTAAATTTAAATTTAATATAATAAGCCAAAAAAAATATTTTGATATTTTGAAAAAATTTTATTAATTTAAATTTGATATAATAAACCAAAAAAAATTATTTTGATATTTTAAAATTCTTCCGTTGTACACGCCCAATTTTCTATTAAATTTATGGATCCAACTATTCTTTGTTTTAAAATTTATGACTTGTAGTCTTAGCCCATAGGATAGTAGCCCAATAATTTAAGGCTCATTTATTTTAAGCCCATGTTTAAATGAACAAGTATTTTCATAATTTAAATTGTTCACATTATTTCTCAAACTTGTTTCCACCCTAAATTATTTGCGATTAAAACAAAACGATGTAACTAGATCATGTTATTTAAATTTTATTACAATTAAAATTTAGACAATATCTTGTAAGTGATTTATATACTATGTTGCAATATAAATTTAAACTAATGTATTTTATTAAGGAGTTGTTCTATTGCACATCTATTGTACACTAAAAATAGGCCCAAATATTAAAAACGGGTCATGTATATAAGTCAAAAAAATCCAAATTGGGTCATTTATTCTCACGCTCAAAATTAGGTCAGGGATTCTCTATCTCACTCCATTGATTCTCCCTCTGGAGCTTCGCCTCCTCCCTTTCATTCAATTACTCGCGCTCTGCCTCCTCTCTCACACTGCTCAACAACTTCGTTCTCCGTCTCTCTTACACCTCTCAACGACTTCACTCTCTGCCACTGCTCGCCTCCTACTCACGATACTCAACGCCTTTGTTTTGCCTTCATTCCGTTGCAGTCCTTACACTCTAGCTTTGTCGCACCTCCGTCCTTCACGAACACACTCGCTCCTCAGTAAACGTCTGCCCTTACGACCTCTTTTCCTCTTTCAAATTCTTTAGGTTTTCTTTTCTTTTTTCAATTCATCTGATCTTCTAATTTCTTCTTTTCAATTCTTCTAACTTAATTGTTTTGATTCAAAAATTTTATTGAAACAACAGATCTAGGTGGTCAGTTCCTTCAAGACAAAATGAAAAAAGAAATCCAAAATCAACTATACATGTTGATTTTGATTTTGATCCTGAGATTATGTATTTAAAATTAATGTAGTATTAATTTTTATTTATTAATGTATGTATTCTTCTTTATAATAAAATTTGAATATCTATTTTAAAATAGTGTATTGATTGTTACTCATTAATGTATGTTTTTTCTTTAAAATTGTATTTTTTTTATACCAAAGATGTTTTCAAATTTGTGGAATGAGAGAGAGAGAGTTATGACTAATAAATTTAGTATTTAATGTATATCAAAGATCAATTGAATGCAATACCATTTTTAAAAAATAATATAATTATTTTTTATATAACATGTGAACTAAAATTAGTACATTCACTTATAAAGTACTCGAAATTGCTTGGTATATTTATATTCAAAAGTTAATAAATACACTTAAAAATAAAAATTAATATGTTTGTTTTATATAACATATACACTAATGTTAATTATATACGCTAAAGTTAATTAAAATACATTTTAGAATAAAAGGTAATACATTTATTTTATATAACATATACACTAAACATATACACTCATGAATAGTTAGTTATAATGAACCTTAAAATAGTTTATGCATTTTTGTTTTAAAGAAAACTCTTAATTCCAGTCTCCAGATCCAATTCATTGTCTTTCTTAGTCTTTCACACACACAAACTGTCCATCTTCATATTTATATTCTCAAACTCAAATTGATTTTTCAAGCTCAAACTGAATTGATTTTCCAAGCTCAAACTGTCCATCATCACGTATTGGTATTCTCAAACTCAAATTCTCAAACTCAAGAATAATAGTAAATTAAAATTCAATTACAATTTGAACACATCAATTTATCAATTAATATATTAAAAATTATACAGGCATTATACTGTTATTAACAAAAAGTTATACACTTGTTTAGTAAAAGTTATACACCTTGGTATTTAAAAATTATATGTAAATAAACATAAACACATGTTACACCAACACTTCCTTCAACACAATTCTCATTTTAAGACTGGCAAAAGTATTTATCAATTGTAGTCAAATAACTCTTCGGACACTAGACTGTTTATTAATAAAATATTATACAATTATTCAACAAAACTTATACACGTCTTGTTTAAGAAGTATACGCCACTGACATCTGAATCCTCCAGCATAATTTTCATTAATTGTGAAAATGCAGACAAACTACTCTTCGAATCCTGAGGCATTTCAGCGAATCCAACCAACCAAACTTTTCAAAAAAAAAAAGAGAAAGTCATGCGAGTTTCAAATCATCTTTCGCGTGAATACATCGCCTAACCACAAAAAATGAGATTGACTTCCATTTTCTCGTTCTCTCTATCCTGATGAGTTGGCTTGATCATTTTTCCACTAGATCTATCTCCCTGGACAACAGCGAGTCGCCGCCCCCTAGATGCACTTCTCTATCGCCTCCGTCGAACTCTCAATCACACAGAAATCAACCAATTCAATCTCTTTAACTGCAAAACTTAGAAAAGTAGAACTTATACTATATGATAGAACCGACAAATCAAAGATTGATCGGAGAAAGTAGAAAATAAAATCAATCAAACAGATATTGAAAATTGATTGGAGAAGGCAGAGGAACCGACTGGAGTGGGAGGAAAGGAGAGAATGGAGAGAGAGTGGGGGAGAAAGAGACGACGGGATGAATGAATGAAATAAAATTAGGGCTCCATATTCCTTATATATTACGGGTCAAAAAAGTAAATTGAATAAGATTGACTAAATTACACTTTAAAAACTGGTGTACAATAGTATTTTCCTTTATTAAGACAATCAATTTAAGGTTGATTTAGCTGCCCGCTGATGCCATGATTTATAAGTATAAAATGGGGTAGTGTGGTCTTATGGTTTAAAAATAAATCATGAGTATTATTTAATTTAATAGTGAAAATTAAATTAAAACATAATCTAACTATTAAAATTGTTAGGTGCACCAGGTGCATTTTGGTTGAACTTACAATTTGTTGTTAGAACTATTTCTAGAACCGGGCCTCCTAATCCCCAATTTCAATATATTAACTGTACTTCTTTAGCTTTTCTTTTTCCTTTATTTTTTTTAGTTTTATTTTTATTTTTTTATTATTTTTTAAATTTAAATTTATATGTATAACCTTAATTTAGGATATATTTTATTCTAGTGGTTTAGATTAATGGTTTATTAAATCTTAAACCTAAACTCAAATCAAACACCACCTATGATTTATGATTAATTTAATCTTTATTGTTTAGAATATACGTCATCCCTACAGTTTAGAGTATAATTGTAATTTTGATTTAAAATTTAGTTTTATCCCTTATGATTTAGCGTATATTTCACTCATAGAGATTATATTTTAATGTATAATTGTAATTTCACCCTCGTAGTTTAAGGTATATTTCATTATAGAATTTAGGATATAAAGATATTTTAAATATAATAATTAAAAAAAAGAAAAACAGAGTATAACATTAATTGAGGAGAGAACATAATGAATTATATTTTGAAGAGGGGAACATGATACAATGATCTTTTAAATATAATTAAAAAGAAAAAAAATGTAGAATCAATTATACTGTGATGACAAAAACGCCTAACGGGAAAGTGTTTCTCATTGATTAATACAGGAATATATATTGGTAGAATGTAGTAGTAAATTGGTTAATTTTTCTATATTTGAAATAATATTATTACTCCATAGTTCGTGCGGGTCATATAATACTTTCTTTCACCGGCGGTGTTCCATTATTGGACCCACAAAACCCTTGCCACTCTCCTCCTCTAAAACTTCTTCACCCCACCGCCGGCGCCACCCACCATAATGGCGGCGATAGTCAAACGCCTTCATTTCCGTCCCTATTCCCATTCATACGCTCGCCCCCATCCATATTCCCTCCGCCATTTCTCCTCGTCCTCCGATCCAGACTCCCGCCCCGACGTTCCACAGTCCGACTCAACTCCAGCGCCAGTGGCCCAAGACCGGCCCCTTTTTTCCAGTTTCAGTGGCTTGAGAGATAAGCTTGAGTCTCCCCAGCAGAATCGCCGTCAAATTAACCGTACTCCGCCCCCATCAGGAGCCAGTTCAACCGATGAATTTCATCGACACCTTTCCGAGTTTCGCATGCGCTCCGCCGCCCCTCGGCCTTCCCCCACCGCCGTCTCGTTGCAAGAGCTCTACGACAAAAATGTCCCCCAGGGCGCAGACTCTGCGAACCCCAGTTTTGGTCGCTCCAGCATGCTTCAGCCTAATACCGAAGGAAAATCCTCTGATTTCTTGTCATCCTCTGATTTCTTGTCTCGAATGGCGGGGAACCTGAGGCAGAAAGCCGATGGGGATTCCAATCAGGATTCGAGCAAGGGTATATCATCTCTTGGGATCGGATTTGGCAAGACGTACGAGCAGCGCGATTTGGGGAAGAAGCTGAAGGAGTTGAGGCCGATTAATCGAAAGGGAAGATGGTTTTCATTGCAGGAGCTGAGTGATCGGCTTGCTAAGGTGAAGGAGGCTGAGAAAAAGGGGATGGGAACCTTTTCACCCATTAAAGCTAGTATTAAATTGATTGATCAACAGAAAGACCAGAAACTCCCGAGTAAGTTTCTCTGATCCTTTTCTTTTGCTATTAAAGTGCTGATATACCAAAGTTGATATTAATATTTGACATTTGTACATGTTTTCTCTTATATTTTGTTGGGTTGCATATTTAATGGATTAATGTTTACACAAGTTAATGCTAGAAGCAAGTATGCATAGAATTGCTTAGGAGAAAATAAAAAAATTTAGAGAATTAGCTAACAAATGGACGATTCTAGAGAAAACCATATTTAAGAGAGCTCATGGTTATATAGCTTGAAAATAAACTTTGTGAATATTTTTGATGTCTTTTTGTTTTTTCAGAGAAATTAAGAACGAATGTATTGGAAAGTGTTGGAGATATGCAGTAAAGAGATATAAAGCTGTTTGATTGTAGTTTAAGAGATAAAACTAAAGAGACCATTTTGATAGGTGGTGCCTGAAAATCCCTGTATGTTTTGCACAATTTGTTTGAATGATGTTACCAAAGTAATTTCTCAAACTCATGGCATACTTTTCTAGCACAAGAAAAGTACATTGATTCCTTCTTTGATTCACATGGGAAAGAAGTGAAAATTTAGAGGAATAAATATAAAAGATAAAATTTTGGCAGAAGCCATTGTAACATTCCCTGAGTGTGTTTTGCTGGAAGGGTGTGGGAAGAGTAATTTTAGCAGACTGAACATTAGTTCTTTGACTTAGTAAAATGGGAGAAATTTAGTTGCATGCGATTATGAATTGATATACTTGTGATAGATATCTCTAGCTATCTAAGTAAAGAGTAAAAAAACTTAAAAGGGGAAATGAATAAATGTTACGAGGGCGTGGATAATTATGGTATCCAAATTACCTCTCTTTCTGATCATAGGGTTCCAGCTATCTCAACTTGCATGGAAGTTCTTGTGTCAATTTCTGAACAACAAGAATTTCATGAATGGAGTCAATTGAACATCCTTGGTGTCTCTTATTGATTTTGCACCAAGCTAGCTTGTTCCACTGTTTTTTAATTTTGCTGGCTGTTTTGACTAGATGTGGGAGACTTGCAATATTTTCAAATTGTTGCTTTTACAAAGTAATCTCATGCACCTGCAATCTCTTGCAGACATTTTTATTTCCTTTTTATTTTTTGATAAACTAATCACGACATACTGTAATGCATTTTTCTGTATAACTGACATCTTGTTGGCGTAACAACTGTTGCAGTGAATCTTGGTTATTTGGGCATCCTAGGTGGAACCCAAGTCTATGACTTGTCCCCTCCGAAGACTGAGTTAGTTGAGAAGGTAAGTATTTTCTTTGTTTGATATCTTGTGTATTCTCTGGTTTTTCAACCAATGGAGAATACAGGGTAAATATTAATGTAAATGTGCTAGTATTGAGTTTGACACTAAAGCAACCAGGAAGATGGTTTGAAAGTTACACAATACACCATGCAACAGATCATTTGATTATATGAGAGCATGCACTCTCATTTACAGAATGCAGCCTTGGAATTAACTTCTTTAGAATGGGTTAGGAAAAGTCTTCCAAGTTTTAATTGCATGTATTATTCTCGTATACGACTTCACGTTAATTGTGCATGCGTGGCCATAAATTTATAGCATTATTGAAGAATGGTTTACTCACAGTTGATTAATTACTATTTTGTGTATCAGTCGCAATTAGCTCGTCATTACATAAATTTTGGATTTTAATGATTTTAATTATGTTTGTTGATGCAGTATTTCCATCCTGACAATATGTCATCTGCTGAGAAACTTAAGTTAGAGCTTAAAAAAGTGAGGGATGAATTTAAAATGTCTGAGTCAGATTGTGGTTCTGCCCGGGTTCAAGGTAAAGCCTTTTTAGCTCATGTGTTAAGATGGATAGTCTGATGATTATTTTAGAACATTTGAGTTTTCTTAATTGAGAACTACATGCTAAAAATACGTTCTAAAACTAGTTCTGAAATATTCAGATCATGGTATTGGTGAGCTAGATGTAACTATACATAGTACCTACACAATACAACCATACCTTTACACCGTGAAAAGAAAAAGTTAGATGCAAAGCTATCTAGTAGATATCCCGACAGGAACTCTTTTAGTTTTAAATCATGCAGAGCCTTCAGTAATGCTGAACCTCTTTTCTATTGAGCTTTTAATTTTCCTTCATGGGTCGCCCCATGAAAAAAAAAAGTGTTTTGGTCTCGTGTTGCTTGTTCTCTTCATCTGTTCTGTGGGTGATCTTGGGTTTATAGATATCTTGAGTTCCATACGGACTCTGACAGACTATATAGACTGGCCCTCTTTAACTATAATATTTTTTTTCTTCGAACGTCAATGTTAGAAACTAATAACTTAAGTGGAAGTCTGGAATTGGGTGACTCCTAATTTTAGGTAATTGTATTGTCTATAAATATTTCAAGCTATTTGAATTCATAATCATGTCCTTCAGACTGAGTCGATGACACAATTCATTCTTTTGTAGTGGCTCAACTGACGACAAAGATCACGCATCTGTCAAGTGTATTACAGAAAAAGGTTTGTGTGTCTATCTTCGTGGATGTCATACTTCTCATGTGAACTTGAAATCATGTTGGATTTAGTTGTGGTCCCAATTTATTGTCATTTTTTTTCCCATAAATTTAGGTGCCTATAATTTCATTTGTTTACATTGCATACTTAATTACTTATAGAAGCGCACACCGTTACTATCAGTTTGGTTTACTTCCATTGGTAAAAATTGAGTTTTCTACTTGTATTTGAAACTTCATTGGGTCGACCAAATATGGCTTCATTTTAACAATTCTAAAAAGATTTTGGAAGCACCAGTGTCTCCTCGGGTTCGATTTTGGTGCTTTTCTTGATGCCTTCATAATATCGTTGTACAATGATATGTTTTAGGATAAGCATTCTCAAAGGGGGCTTCAAGCGATGATTCAAAGGAGGAAGAAGCTGTTGAAATATCTGCGACGAACCGACTGGGATTCCTACAGCCTTGTTCTTTCCAAGTTTGGTTTCCGGGACAACCAGGATATAAAGTCTAGGTATGCGCCTCGTCCGAAAGAAGACAACAAGAAAAATAATAAAAAGAAAGCTGGACATGCCACCAAGCGCGGTAAAAAGCTGATTATTTAAAATTTCACTGTGGTAAATTTAACTTGTGCTAGATTTGTTTGCTTGTTTACTTGAGAATTTCTTAGTTTGAATGATAGAAATATGTGAGGTATTTTAGCATTGATCAAATTAACTGCAAGGAGATTTAAATATTTTTGCCTTTTTTTTTAATATGTATTTTTATTTTTAGTTTTTTGTGAAACTGCAAACGTATTACTTTCCCTTTAATATTATACTTAACTCCCGTCCTGCTACAAAGGACGTTGTTGGCATGTTGCCATCCATTATAAGGTATACCGTATGTACTATTTTTTATTTATTATTTAATTTTTAAATGGGATTCCTACCATAAACCAATACTCTTATCGTTTGGTAAGTAATACTCCCTCCGTCCCATAGTTATGTTCACCGTTACTGTAGATACGGAGTTTAAGAAAAGTTGCTTTTTGACCAACTTTATTGACTTTTTAGGGGTATTGTGGTATTTTTAGGTAATAAATAAATTATAAAGTAAGTTATGTGTGTTAGGTGTGAGTGATATTTTTGAAATTAAGATAATTTTTGAGGTTGTTGGTTAATGTGAACTTTCCATTTTTGGGTGGTGAACATAAGTGTGGGACGGACGAAAATGGAAAGTGTGAACATAAGTATGGGACGGAGGGAGTATAAGATATAGTGGTATTATGGAGGTAAGTATTATGTATGTTGATATTAGTGGGTAATATGAAAAAATGAGTTTGTTCGGTAGAAAGTGTAAAGATTGAGATTAATATTGTGAAGGTATTTGGTAGATAGTAGTAATATTAATATTAAGTATAAAGTGTAATATTATTGTTATGCTCTTATTACATTTATTGATTCTCAATTATATATATATATATATATATATATATATATATATATATATATATATATTATTTTGACAAAAATGATCAAAACAAAATTAAATTATTTAAATTATTTTGTACTCCCTTCGTCCCACACGTATTTTTACCCACTTTCCATTTTGGGGTGTCCCACGTATTTTTACTCATTCCATTTTTGGCAAAAATATATAATATTTTATTACCTACTTTATACAATCCCAACAACTTTAATTACTTTTTTACACTTTATTCATCATTCCCAATAACTTTATTCACCTTTTCTTTTTAAATTACTAATTTTTCCATACTTTCTCTTACATTATATATTAAAAAAATAAAACGTCTTAATCTCCGTGCCCGTACAAACGGGTAAAAATACCCGGGACGGAGGGAGTATTTTATATTATATAAAATTTAAATTTACATCATCAACTATTACACAGTGCATAATATTATAAATTAATAAAATAAAAAATTACTTAATTTAGAAGATGATAATGGATCTTACTCAAATAATTTTAGAAATTATCATTAAATCTATTTTTATGTCATCAATTAGACAATATATAAGAATAATTAATGAACGTGTTTATTATTATTATTATCATTATTATTAATTAATTATTGTGTGAAATGATAATACAATAAGACAAATTCTCTTGCGAGACATTATATATGTGAAACGGTTCGTGAGACATGTTAAAGTATGCCTATTATATGCATAAAGTATGCTTAATGTTGTTAAAGTATGTTTTTAAAATATGATAAATGATGAATTAAAATTTGATTTTAGGGTGTTATAATATGATTCATTATTTAAATACTTTAACTATAAATAAACATACTTTATATATATAATAAATATACTTTAGTAATGGGTCAACCCGTCTCACAATAAAATTAATTCATAAAGTACACTCAGACTGGCATATGTCATACTAAATTTAAAAAAAACACTTCTCAATTTATATGAATTAGCATTTATGGGATAAATTGATGTTTTATTAATAAATTAAATTTATTTATCAGCGTTTAATATAAAAATAAATTAATATAATATTTTATTTTTATTTTTAAATATTGTAAAATATTATGAAGCAGCAACATATTTAAACGGATGTTCTGTAGTAAGACGGAGAGAGAATATTTAAAGTCTTTGAGATGGAATATTCAATATTTTATTTGGGAAGAGGGTCTAAAATGTAATTTCATATCTTAATATGGGTTACTGTTTCAATACATATTACTAGTACTACGAAGGAGGTAAGACAAGTTTTGTAAAGAGCTACAGTGATTAGTAACGGCCCAAGTTTTAATACGGAGCCTCTCAACATATCAATATATGCTACCAAATTGCATAAAAGAATGTATAATTTAACTGTTCAATCCATAATATATGTTACCAAACGAAGCCTTATCAATATATGCTACCAAATTGCATAAAAGGATGTATAATTTAACTGTTCAATCCATAATATATGTTACCAAATGAAGCCTTAAAAGTTAGGAGAAAATGGTAAAAAGTACAATTGAGATTTACTAAATAAAACCAATTGAGATTTTGTTCTTCGTACACGAGTCACACATCTAACGCGTGTAAGAGGAGATGTGATATCAAGTGTAATAGAATATCTAAGATCGAGAGTACTCCCTCCATCCCGGACAAAGGGTTGTTTTTGCTTTTTGCACGTGGAATAAGGAGTATTATTATTTAATAATCTGTAGTGGGTAGTTGTATTAGTGGGAGTATAGGTCCCATTTTTTAATTGTATTAGTAGGTGTGTGGGTCTCATGTGTGTAAAAAATGAAAAATGACTCTTTGGGTGGGACGCCCAAAATGACAAAAAATTAATTTTTGGATGGGATGGAGGGAGTATGCGTTTTTCTTTCTTTTCTTCAAACAGGGGAGTATATGTTTTTCTTTTTTTTTCTTCTAACTAGGATGCAGATTATTTGCTTTTGATATAAAGAATTAATATATGAACATTTAATTAAAATATGTGATGTAAAATCTTGATTTAATCGAATAAAAGAATCTTGATGCTAGGAGGCTCCACAGTTCAACTATATAGGACTACGACGTATTCCAATCCTGACGCAGTTTCATTCTTAATATAATAGTAATATCTCGGCATATTTTAATAGAATTAATTATTTATTGATAGTTAAAGTATGATCTTTTAAATCATATATTAATTAAAATATTATTATTTAAAAAGTATTATAATATGATTTATTATAATATTATATGAACTTTTTCTTTTTCTATTTTCTTCTGTTAAAATTTTTCACATTTTGTGTTCAACTATTAAGATTCTTTGTCGCAGTAATATCTATTTGTAAATCAGAGTTCATATTATGTAAACTGGTACTCAAGCCTAAAATTAATTGTCATAATTCAATGCAAGGAATATGACAGAATTATTCAAACCAGCATAATTCAATGGAAAGAATATAACAGAATTATTCAAACCAACTCCCATAAACGGCAATCAATAATTTCAATAATTTCTAAGATGGATCAATCCCCATATATTCCAACAAAATTGTTCACAACAACTAACAAACAAAAATCAGTATGCCCTCCAGCATGAATCAAAAACATCACCACCAAACGACATAGTTTTGTTCGAGATCTCCAAAGTACCATGAACAAGAACCATGCTCTAATCAGACAAATTCATCACAACACCACACCTATAAAACCACACAACCATCATCACGTATAGAAAAAAACATGAACGCCATTTCCAGCTGGCTATGTAGTAACAGCAGCAAACATCTCTTTGTCAAGATAGTTCACCCGGGGGGTCATGTCGAGCTCCACGACCGGCCTATACTAGCTTCCGAGCTGCTCCAACGCAACCCTAAATGCTGCGTAGCTCACCCGAACGTCTTCCAACAGCCCTACGCGATCGTCTCACCCGAAACCACCCTCCTACTTGGCAAGAAATACTACGCCGTACCCTTAGGTACCATACGGAAGCTTCAACTCAAACACCCTCGATCTCTAGACGGACAAAACCATCATGAGGATACGGATAGCTCGTCCATTTGTTGGTTGTTTAGGCATGACAGCAAGAATGGTAGTTCAAAGAATGGGAGGACCATGAGCTTAGGGATCAAGGTCAGGGCAAGCAGTAGTAATAGTCTGAGCGATGATGGTACGGAAAACGGAAGAAATACAAAGAAGAGGGGTAGAATTGGAAAACCACCACCATCAACATCAGCATCATCAGCAGCTTCATCTCCAGGGAGGATATCTCTTGTATCAATGGTTTAGATTGGAATGATTGTGTGTAATGTAAATGATGTATCCACCAAACACATAATTTTTAACACAAAAAAGGTTGAAGTAAAAGAAAGACAACTAAATGAAGCAATTTGATGATCTACATATTAAGAAAACTGTTTGTTCTTCAACAAGAAGAATCCATTACAAGGAGGTAGACAGACAACCCCAAGTTCCCAGGCGAATCGATAGCTCTATGAGAAACTAGTATAATGCGACATCAACTGGAAAAAGATACATACACATACATATATATAGTAGTAGTAGTAGTAGTAAATAAGACTACTTATAAAAAAAAAGCAACTCTATCTTTCTACTTCTTTCTTATTGTTTGTTCATTGCCTTTATTCCAGCTTCTACCTTCATTCATTCCTCTGCTTCTTCTTCTGTAGCTCATACCGTGTAGTTCTGGTTAATCGTTTCTATGTCGAGCCCCTTAAGCTTCACCACCGACTCGACGTGGCCTTTCAGTGTGTGAAGCTCCCTGAGTCTGAAATGATGACACATGAAAGCAATGCATTCCATGATGAGTTAAATTCAAGATTTGTGTAAACATTAGGCGTACACGAGCAGAGTTACCTTGCAACTTCAGCGCGTTTCATGGCCTGTTCGGCTATTTCAGACAGTTCTCTGTAGTTGGTTTTATCATGGAAGAGTTCAGCAGAGTCCGGAGCTTGGAGGCCGTGTAGGGTACGCTGCGCTGTAGCCCATTGAGCTTCTCGTTCACCTTTTCCATAGTCTTTCTTGGAAGTGAAGGCCGTCTGTAGAAAGTAATCAAACACGAACAATCAGACAATGATCATGTGCAGCAGCATTGCTCTGTCTGTCCTTAAAATAAGATGGAAAACATACTCTATTCTCAATCATGGTGTTCCAAGCTTTGCCACTGAGTGCATATCTGATGATGAACTTGAAGATGTCGAGCGGGAAGTAAAACACGATGCTGTATAGCCATATGACGAACGCCCATCCCCAGCCGATGCCCTGAATCCTCGCAAACTCCCAGTCGGAGTACACCGCGATAAGAGTCGCAATCTAAACACAAGAGAAGCATCATCATCAGAGTAGTATTGTGGTGAAGAGTGTGATACTTATAAACTGTACTACTCACAAGCTGTGCAACAAGAAAAGCAAACACCAGTAGTAGGCCGGGCCTTTCAACGAACGACCAGCTCCTCGAACGAGTGACGAAGATGAGAGCCTGGCTCACAATACTAACTTGAAGATACACAGCAGAGTTGAGCTCAGGGTAGCTGTCCTTAATAGGTTTCACACCAAATTGATCCTGAAAAACAATACCATGTCATTTGATCTGTGTTGCCAGTTCTCTTTCACGTCTAGTTTCGTTTCTCTAACCGTGAAAAAGGTCGATTCTTGAGCGATCCAGAAGAAGACAACAGTCATCACAGCAAGATAAGTCCCTAAAACAATCCCGGTGGCGAAAATCTCCTTGAGCTTCCATGAATCAGGCAATGGAGACGGCTTCACCTTGTCCTTCGAAATGGTCATGATGGTTCCGTCATTGAGGACTGCTATGACGAGAACCATGAAGGGCGAGAAGTCGAACTTCCAGATAAGTGCAAGCAGCATGAAACCAAGAACAATACGGATGGTAATGGAAACTGCATAGATTGTGTAGTTCTTCATCCTCTGGAATATGGCTCGGCTCGTTAGCACCGCGCTCACGATCACACTCAATCCAGGCTCCGTCAACACTATGTCAGACGCGCTACGAGCAGCATCAGTAGCATCATCAACTGCAATGCCAATGTCTGCTTTCTTCAGAGCTGGTGCATCATTCACACCATCTCCTGTCATTCCAACTATGTGCTTCCTCTCTTGCAGCTTCTTCACAATCTCGTACTTATGCTCTGCAATCCACACACTTTGTTCATCAAACTGTCCAAACATTACACGAGTCTACTTGTCCTGTTTCACAAGGTCTTACCTGGAAACACTCCAGCAAATCCATCAGCCTTTTCTATCAGCTCTTCAATAGGGAGGTGAGCAATGGACTCATCCTTGTGTTGTCCGAGAAGGGACGACGAAGGATACATGTTAGTTCCCATTCCGAGCCTTCGCCCCGTCTCCTTGCCTATAGCTAGCTGATCACCAGTGATCATCTTGACATTCACTCCAAGATTCAATGCTCGTCTGATCGTCTCTCCACTGTCGTGCCTTGGCGGGTCGAAAAGTGGCAACAGACCTACGAGGCTCCATGGCCCTCCTGGACTCTCCTTGGTCTTCTCTGGAACACTCTGTGAAAGTACAATGCAATGCCATTTATTCAAGTTGTAGGAAAAAAAAGGATTGATTCTTGATTTTGGTGTAATAATCAATACCTGTTGAGCTACACCAAGAGATCGAAGGCCACGATCAGCAAACTTATCGATGATAGAGTGGATTTTTTTCTTCATATCATCCTTAAGATTGCAGAGCTCAATGATCTATGCATTGCATGATTTAAGGTGAGTAGTTATGTCTGAAGGAAGAGAAAATCAACCTCAGAAATCTTGCTTTAGTGAATGATAAGGCTACCTGTTCTGGTGCACCTTTGCTAACACGATGCCAGTTGCCATTGCTGTCTATGTAGGTAATGGCAGTCCGTTTTCCAACCGGATCGAATGGCAAGAAATGCACCTCAGTAATCCCTGCTCTGGCCTGCATGGATCACATGATGGAGTTGGAAAGAGGAAGAAAGAAATAGAACTGAATGTCCGAATACAAACCTCTTTCGGATCAGCTAACATTCCGACAATGCAAGTATCAATGGCATCCTGATTCTCCACTCTTGAAGCTCTAGCTCCCATAAGTATGACTGTCTCCTTATCTATATCCTTGCTGAAAACCTGGTTGAAGTGTTTTCATGATCAAGAATGATAATCCCATGTTGGTAATTGATTGTGTTAATTAACAGTGGGATTAGATTAGATTATGTTAAATGACCACCTCATCTGAAAGCTTAAGCTGCTAGAGAGGAAAATCGTTTAATATTTAATCAGATTACACAGGCTATACTCTAACACGCCCCTCATATGAAGGCGGGGAATTTTTGCCTCAAGCCTTGCATGTGTGAGGCGGCATGTTCGAGTGATTTGATTAAGTATTAAACGATTCCCCTCTCTATAACTTAAGCTTAAGCTTTTAGATGAGATGTTCATTTAACAGATTAGAATACCTCAATTAAGTTCTTATCAACTGTGAGCTTGTTTAGAGTGAGAGTGCCAGTCTTGTCACTACAGAGAACATCCATGCCAGCCATTTCTTCAATGGCTGTCATCCTCTTGGTGATGGCACCCTGCTGCGACAGGCGGTGGGACCCGATCGCCATGGTTACGGACAACACCGTAGGCATGGCGATGGGAATCCCACCAATGAGAAGAACCAAGAGGTTGTCAATTCCAGCTCTGTACTTCCTGTGCTGGATAGGATACATTACTATGATCTCTATGATGATTCCAATGCCAATGGAAGCTATGCAGAAGTTTCCAATGGCTGTCAGAACCTTCTGGAAGTGTCCTACATTCTGAGTGCTGTCAACAAGATGTGCTGCCTTGCCAAAGAAAGTGTTGATGCCGGTTGCAATGATAACCGCCTCGATTTCGCCCTGTTTGCAGGTGGAACCGGAGTAGACCTCGCCTCCCGGGTACTTTGTCACTGGCAACGACTCGCCAGTGAGCGCGGATTGGTCGATCTTGAGAGGATCGCCTTCCAAGAGACGAGCATCCGCCGGTACAATGTCTCCAAGCTTGATGCTGACAATGTCACCTGGTACAAGGATTGCAGCCTCCTGCTCTGACCATCTCCCATCTCTTAGAATCTTCAACAGACAACAACATGATTCATTAAGGCCATGTGAGTTGCAAGATTGACAAACATCATGTGTTACTACAACACTAGTGTTTGATCAGATGAAGTTATTGTTAAACGACCATCTCATCTAAAAGTTTAAGCTCATACAGAGGAGAGTTGTTTAATACTTGATCAAATTATTCTAACACATCAGATGAAGTTATTGTTAAATGACCACCTCATCTAAAAGCTTAAGCTCAGAGAAGAGTCGTTTAATACTTAATCAAATTACTAAAACAGTTATAACCTTAGTCTTTGGAGCAAGGCCTGCCATGAGAGCAGCTGCAGCATTGCCTGCATTGTTCTCTTCGATGAAACTAATCGTCGAGTTGATCAACAACAACGTCACTATACCGAGGAAATCTTGCCAATCAGGAGGCCTATTCTGAAACCATTCATTCACCATTCAGACATGAGACCAAGATTCAGACAAGAAACACACACACACAAACATGCACATTAGTATTACATCTCCATTGGCCAAGACAATAGCCATGATGGCAGCAGCTTCCATAACCCATGATAAAGGATTCCACATAAAACCCAAGAATTTCAGAAGCTTGCTTTCCTGTGATGTGAATGATTGATCAAGTTAAAACGATCAATAAACGAATACGAATACACAGAGCGTAGAGATGTGGAGTTTGCCTTTTTCTCTTCTAGTTTGTTAAAGCCAAATATTTGGAGCCTCTTTTCAGCTTCAGTACTTGTTAATCCCTCTCTTGTACAATTCAGAGTTGTAAATACTTCCTCCAGTGGTATGCTCTCCTGTTTTTTCCAATCAAATTATACATTAATTACTTAATAAATAAACAAATAAATGATCAAAAATTAGATAAATGAAATTAATCCTAATATAAATAATACTCCCCCTCCCCCAATATCATTTACCTTTTCTGTCGGGACGGATGTAGTAACGATATTCCGGGACGGAAGGGAGGGATGAGTTCAAAACATAAATCGTTTTTGCTTTATTTGAAAAGTTCCTAAAATAGTTAGGATATTCATTTTAGTCCAAAATCTTCTAATTTTGCTCCGATTTCGACCCAAAACAAATTTTTTAAAATCATTTTTGTCCCGTAACTTTGTTAAAGCACCGATTCAATCTCATTCCATGAAATTAGAAAAGTTGAACATTTTTAATAAAAAAATAAACTGATTTGGTGAGAATTTAAAATTTATAAGACTGCTTTGCAGAAATTAAGTTTCTTAGAGTTATTTTGAATAAAGTAAATTTGTTTGAGACGATTTTAATTTTAAAAGAGTATTATCTATTCAAGCAATTCCAGGCATGCATGCAAAAACTAATTAAAAGAATTTTTTTTTTTTTTGCTGGATCTAAGAAGGAATTAAGAATCCTTACCAGATCAACATTCTCATTCTTGATATCCTCCAGATTATGACTGCTACCTGCCATTTTCTCTCTCCTCTCCCTACAAACTTCTCTCTCTAAAACACCAAAAGGTGTATTGTTGAATCCACCTCAAAAACTCCCCTTATAACCACAGATCACTCAAAACATTTTACAATTGAATTATATACAATGCATATAAATATATGCTGTGTATATATATAATGATAATAAGAATATATATGTAAAAGTAAAAATGTTTTATTCTGTTTCCAGGGTTAACTGCCTTTATTCAGTAAGAGTTAGAATCCTTGCAACTGAGCTTTTCAGGTGAAGCCAATGCTCTTATATATATACTGCTACTCTATAACTAACTAACTAACTGTTTTAATTTTATTTTTTTAATATTTATTTTATGAGAAATAATTTTGTTTTTGTTTACTATATTTAAACACTTCTATATTTGTGATCAACCACAGCAATACCGTCGGATACGTTCTCAAAGTGGAGACTGTAATTGAAAATAAATTTATTTTACATTGACCTCTTCTCATCTGTTGAAAAAATATTAATTCCATGTTGGCACATTAATGGTTGAAATTATTAGTGATTTGTTTTTATTTTTTATGTTTTATGATCTGAATTTGAATGGATTCATGTATGTTAAACTCACACAGTATTTTCTGCACGATTTTTGTATATCATCTTATGTAACGTATGTTTAATTATTGACAGTAATAAGGGAAATAAATCCAACTATTACTTTTAGGGTTTAAGTATTCTTAAATAGGGTATAGTTTCTCTCTCGCTCTTACATGTCATCCATCCAACGATTTGACACAAGAGATGATGTATCAAAATGACACAGAGAATCCGAACCGTATTAAACTGGACTTTCTTGGACATTATCATGTAAGAAGACTATATATGAAATGAGTTGTGGATTGGTCAATTTATTACTCCTTTTGTCCATAAGGTATCCATTTTGTCATTTTAGTCGTTCATTTTAAAGGTATTCATTTTCTCTTTTTAGCAACTACTCACTAATAATACAACTACCCATTTTATATAAAATAATAATACTCCTTAATCCACGTGCGGTATACGTTATCAACCAGGTGGCTAGCCACTTGGCCACTAGGCTCTTCACTTAAGTGAGAGACCCAGGTTCGATTCTCATTGAGAACGAATTAGGAAAGGTGAGGTTCGATTCTCATTGAGAACGAATTAGGAGAGGTGATATAAGGAGGCTTGGAGAAGGGGAAGTAATGATGCTTGGTGTATACTATTTACTAACTGGACTAACAACTAACATTACCGATAAAAAAAAACGAATTAGGAGAGGTGATATAAGGAGGCTTGGAGAAGGGGAAGTAATGATGCTTGGTGTATACTATTTACTAACTGGACTAACAACTAACATTACCGATCAAAAAAAAAATTGTATATCGATGGACGGAGGGAGTATTAAAGTATGTTTATTATACAAGTAAAATATACTTATTAGTAATAAAAGTATATTTATAGTGAATCATACTAACACTTAAAATCATATTTTAATACATGATATATTATATATTAAAAATTAATAAACATATTTTACCTATATAATAATCTTTTCACATGTTTTACAATTCATCTACATAATCCCACGACTTGACTCGTTGAATAAATATCTAAAAAAAAAAAAAAAGCCTTAGTCTTGGGCCAATTGTTTTACTTGAATTATATTTAGTTTTGGGCTTTCCTTTAGATTTTATTCGGCCCATTTTATTTTATATTGGTTGTTTTTATGTCTATAAAGAAAAAATAAAAATTTCATATGATAAAACTTAAAAGATAAATAAAAGAAAATATATTTAATTTACTGTATTAATTAAAATAATTTTAAAAAATTATAGCATAACTAACTAAGAAAAAAAGTAACTTGAAGAAAGTTTTTTTTTTGTCTTGAAGAATAATTTTTAAAAATTTAGCATGATTAGTGAAGTGAGAATAAGTAAAGGGAACTAAAATATTATTTTTTTCATTTCTCTAGATTTGATTTTGACGTGATCAAATCTTAAATAATTAGATGTATTTATATATATTTAAATTTTAATTACTACAATAGTAATTAATAAAATTAAAAATAAATTTTGGAGTCGAAAATTTCGTCAAAATAAAACTATTTAGTATATTAAAAATATATATTAATATATTATACAATTTTCTTGCTCTTTTTTCAAAACATATACGTTCCCGTAGCTAATTAATTAATATAATGATGATTAGTGTGAGTCAACATTGGATATATATGGTTTAGCATGTTGAAAATTAATTATGCGATTATCATTATGTGGATATTAGCATAATATAATAGACTAATGATCATGTGTAACACGATATTTTCTTAAGTTTTTCTTTTTCTTTAGACAAAATCATATGTTTCTTTTCAAATAAAAATTAAATTTTTTTTTCTTTAAAAAATGAATAGAAGTAATTTAAAAAAGTATTTTATGTCTATATATGAACCCTCAATCCCATAAAATGTTTTGCATTTATTGTTCCACATTATTTAAGAAAAGTTACACTTTTTGAGCAATTTTACTGACTTTAGAGGATGTTGTAGTGTTTTTAGATAATAAAAAAGTACTCTCTCCGTCCCACAATATCCTTCACACTTTCCTCATCTATTTGTCCCATAATACCCTTCACACCCCAAAAAAGGAAAAAGTACTTTATTCAACAACCTTAAAACTTACTTTAATTTCAAATTTGTCATTCCTTTTTCACACACATACCATTACTTTATACTTTTTATTACCTAAAAATACTACAATACCCTCTATAAAAGCCAATAAAGTTGGTCAAAAAATATAAATTTTCTTAAACAACGTGGAACAGTAATTGTTAAGCGTATTGTGGGACGGAGGGAGTAATATGAATGTGAAAAATGAGTGACAAATTTGAAATTAAAATAATTTTTGAGATTGTCTGATATAGTGATATTTCCTATTTTGGGGTGTACACATGTGAAAATTTTGTGAGACAAACAAATGAAAAAAATGTAAAGAATTTGATGCGACGGATTGAGTAATTTTTTTTGCAATCACTTGACTTTATGGAAGTATTACCCTTATATTATAATCTTGTTTTTATCTCCTTATTATATTTTAATCTTGATTATATCCAAGTGTTATGTAGGAGTAACATTTAACATAAAAAAAGTCAGATGGTAAGTGTGCATAAATGTAAGGTACGAATGAATTATATAATTACAACCACATTAAATTTTACATATTTAATATATCTTTAATTAAGATTTTTTTTAAAAAAAAAATTACTAACATAAAATACATTTTAGTCATGTGATAATTTTAATAAATAAAATGATTAAGAACAATTTCCAGATAATAATACCCAATTAACTCAATCATTCTCGTTCTTAAGATATCATTTTATATGTATATGCAATATAATTAGCTAGTCTACACCTATGTCCTCTCACCCCCACCCCCACCCCCACCCCCCACCCCCCAAGAATACATACTGTCATATATTAGTGGGGTCAAAAGAAAAGTAAAAGATAAAAAAAGGAATATGTTACTCCATGCATGCATCACCATCGGTGATCTAGTGTGCAGCAGCTGTTATGTTGTCATAATTACTACCTACATATAAATTACTCCACAATAGACTTTTTTTAATTTCCAACAATATAATTTCCACAAATGAGAATAAATAAATAAATAAAGGACGTATGGTTCTTTTGAAAAATACTAACAATGAAACTTTCAGTACTTGGACTATCAGCTGTTTTCTAAGTGTTTTTTTTTTAAGTTATGATAATCATAAATACTGTGATGTTTACACATATATACTCCCTCCGTCCCCCAAAGTATTTCACACTTTCCTTTTTCATCCGTCCCTCAAAGTATTTCACACTTTACTTTTACTAAATTTGGTAAAAATACATTATACTAATACTCACTTTTTACACATATCCCAATATAATACTTGCTTTTTCACATCTCCCAAAAACTTTACACACTTTTTCCACATCTCTCAATAACTTTACACACTTTTTTCATTAAATCAACTAAAATATATATTCTCTTTCTTACTTTATACATAAAAATACAAAATTTTCTTAAACTCCGCGCACACCAATACGTGAAATACTTCCCGGGACGGAGGGAGTATAATATAAAGCCACCATTATTTAAAGAGAACAATAATTAAAAAAAATCTCTATATATATATATATATTTTTTTTTTTTTATTTTGATTCAAATCTATGGAAAATAAGCTGAATATTGTGCATGGGATGCATAACATCATATTGGAATACAGGTCTAAATGAAATGGTAAGAATGGCTCATTTGTTATTTTATTGGAATATGTAATGTCAAGTCTGAAAATTATTAAATAATCTCAAATCATTATTATTTAATTTAGATTCTTATTTGAGTGAATTTAATCTTTTCTATTTAAATTATCTTTTCAATTTCCTTTAATAATTTACAGATCGACCAAGTTTTTAGATTCTCGACTTTAATTAATTTATATTAAATAAATAAATATATTTATTAAATTTGATGATTATGTATCAAATCCAAGCCAATTTTAATACATAATAATGTTGGAGTAAATCAGAATTTTAATGTTAAACTTGAATGTTTCTTTCTCTTTGTTTGTGATAGTCAAAGTGTCTCTTAGAATCTCTTCATGTCCTTCAAGATTCTAGTAGTATAAGTATGTGATGTATGACCAAGCTATGTAACTCAAGCCAAAAGGTGAAAGCACCAAAAATATTATCAATCCAAAAGTGTTCTGCAAATATATGTCTTCTGCTACCTACGTCAACAAATTGGGCAAGATCAAGTGAAGAAGGTTCGTTTGCAGACGTTGAGAAGAGAATTCTAAAAGCTTGAAACGATAGAGAATGTAAAAATTTTATTTTTTTCAATCGTGTTACTTCCATTGTAAATCAAATGTCAGCAAATTGAGAAGTCGTTGAGGCTCAAAGGATCATCAAGAAAATTTTACGGAGTTTGCCAGTCAAGTTTGATCATATTTGTGGTTGCAATTGAAGAATCAAATGATCTCTCTACAATGACCGTGGAAGAAGGCTTGCAAGGAAGATTGGAGGCTCATGAGGCTAGAATTATTCAAAGAAATCCTCAAATTAATTCTACTCATGATCAGGTTTTAAAATCTCATTCACTTCCAACAGAGGTCATGGCTCTTATCGTGGACGAGAAAGAAGTTGGAGTGGAAGTGGCGGTCAATCTGGACACTCTCAAGATAGAAGGAATGATGAATCCAAAAGGGAAGAAAGAGCACCCTTCCAAAACTCTCAAAGAGGAAGAGGTCGGGGGACGTATAAAGGTACAAAACCTTATTTTGAATGCAATTATTGCCACAAGCCGGGCCATAAAGAAGTTGATTGTTGGGAGAAATATTCCAAAAAGAAACCTATTGCTAGGTTTATCCATGAAAATGAAGGTGAGTATTTGGAAACATTGTTGATAGCCTCCGATGGAAATGTTGAGAATATTTAGTATTTAGACAGTGGTTCAAGCAAGCATATGACAGGAAATAGAAATCTATTTTCTACTCTTAAAGAAGCTAACCATGGGCAGGTGACTATTGGGGATGCAAAATCCTATAAAATTGAAGGTGCTGGTGAAATTGCTTTCAAAACAAAAGCTAGAAAAATGGATAAGATGGTTGAGGTATTTTATGTACTTGGATTACGGAGTAAATCTCTTGAGTGTTCATCACTTGGTAAGAAAGGGATTTGATATCAAATTTTTTGGAAATAAGTGCATATAAGAAAGAAAAATCAGCATGTTGCCAACATTGCTTTAGGGTCAAATAATTTTTCCCTATCAAGTTAAATGTTGTTAATGATGCATGTTATCTTGCTACTGCTAATGAAGAAGTTACGAAGTTGTGGCATGATCGATACGGCCATTTGAATTTTCGAAGTTTAAGAGAGTTGTCCAGCAAAAGCATTGTTCAAGAATTGCCAAGAATTGGTGCTAGCTATGAAGTATGTGAGGAATATCAATTGGGAAAGCATCATCGTGACTCTTTTCCATCAAAATCAAAATGGCAATCACAATCACCATTGGAGCTTGTTCATACGGATCTTTGAGGACCTATGCAAGTTCCATCACTCGGAGGAAACAAGTTTCTTTTGCTATTTGTTGATGATTATACAAGGAAGATTTGAATTTATTGTGTGAAAGAAAAATCAGAAACTTTTTTACATTTCAAAGAATTTAAGTTGCAAGTTGAAAAATCATCTGGGTTTCAAATAAAAAATTTGCGAAGTGATCGTGGAAGAGAATACATGTCTTCATTATTTGAAGATTTTTGTCGAAACCAATGGAATTCGACATGAATTTACAACACGCTATTCGCCACAACAAAATGGCATTACGGAGCGAAAGAATCGAACAATTATGGAGATGGTTCGATGCATGTTGAAAAAGAAAAATCTTCCAGTGAATTTTTGGGCTGAAGCGGCGTCGTGTGCTGTATATTTAATCAACATATCACCTACAAAGAAGTTAGATGGCGCCACGCCAAATGAGGTTTGGTATGGTAAAAAGCTAAATGTAAGTCATTTGAAAAATTTTGGGTGTCTTGCATATTCTCACATTCCTGATGCTTTAAGATCAAAGCTTGATGATAAATCCGAGAAGTGCATTTTTATTGGCTACAGTCAAAGAACTAAATCTTACAAGCTTTACAATCTAAAGATAAAGAAAATTGTGATCAGCAGGGATGTTTCCTTTGATGAAAACAAAATGCTATGATTTTTCAGAATCTGTTGGAGTGCAAGAGTTGAAAACTCTTACACTTGAAGACTCTTTGCAGCAGGAATCTGATGAAGTTGTTGATCAAGATCAGTTGAAAATGAGATCGTTGCGAGAAATTTATGATACAACTGAAGAAGTGAGTGTTGGAGATCAAGTATACTTTGCTTTCTTTGCTGGAGAGGATCCTGTTACCTATGAAGATGCATCATCTGATGAAAAATGGCTTCATGCCATGAAGGAAGAAATCAACTCAATTGAGAATAATGGAACATGGGAGCTTACTATGTTGCCTCCGCACAAATCTGCCATTGGAGTGAAATGGGTTTTCAAGACGAAAACAAATTTGAATGGCACTGTAAATAAACATAAAGCTCGATTGTTTGCGAAGGGTTATAAACAAAAGGAAGGAGAAGATTTTAATGAAGTGTTTGCTCCTGTTTCAAAGCTTGATACGGTTTGATTGATGATTTCAATCGCTGCTCAAAATGGTTGAAAATTATTCCAAACGGATGTGAAATTGGCATTTTTGAATGGGTTTCTTCAAGATGAAATTTATCTTGAGCAGCCTCCCGGGTTCGTAAGAAAATGAGAAGAAGAAAAAGTGTACAAGTTAAAGAAGGCGTTATGCGGGCTGAAGCAATCACCCCGTGTGTGGTATGATCGAATCAATGATTATTTTATGAGGAATAGCTTTGATAGGTGCCCATATGAGCACACTCTCTACATCAAAAAGAGTTCTGGTGAAGATATTATGATGGTGAGTTTGTATGTTGATGACCTTGTTTTCACAGGAAATAATATGGAGATGCTAGCAAATTTAAAAAAATCTATGATTGATGAATTTGAGATGACTGATTTGGGAGAGTTGCATCATTTTCTTGGCATAAATATTCAACAATCGAAGAGAGGAATTTCCATTTCTCAAGAAAAATATGCCGCTGAGTTGTTGAGAAAATTCAAGATGGAGAATGCGAATCCAGTTGCAACTCCATATGTTGCAGGCTTGAGTGTAAGAAGGGAGAAGGAAAGCTTGTTGATGCAACGATGTTCCGAAGTCTCATGGGGAACTTGATGTATCTCACAGCAACAAGGCCCGATTTAATGTTTGCTATAAGTTTGCTCAGCAGGTTCATGGAGAAACCATATTCAAATCATTGGGAAGCTGCAAAAAGGATATTGCGATATATCAAAGGAATGGTGGATTATGGTATTTTCTACAAAACTCATGAACCAATTAAACTTGTTAGATATACTGATAGTGATCTTGGTGGAAGTATTGATGATTCAAGGAGTACATCCGGTTACGTCTTTAATCTTGGAAGTGGAGTAATTTTATGGTGTTCCAAGAAATAGCCAATTATGGCACTTTTCACCACAGAAGCGGAGTACATCGCAGCCTCTTTAGCTGGTTGTCAAACTTTGTGGCTAAGAGAAATTTTGGAGCAGCTGAATTTCAAGCAAGAAGATCCTACGGTTGTCTATTGTGACAATAGTTCTGCAATTTATGTTTCAAAAGATCCTTTTTTGAATGGAAGAACCAAGCATATACGCTTGCGGTTTCATTTCTTAAGAGAGCTTGTTAGTGAAGGAGAAATCAAGCTCGACTATTGCCGCAGCGATGAGCAGGTTGCTGAGATCTTTACTAAGCCTCTTGGTGGTCCTATGTTTTCAAGGAATGTTGTTGAGTTGGGAGTTCAAAGCAAGTTTGATTTAGGGGAGGCATTGTTGGAGTAAATCAGAATTTTAATGTGAAGTTTGAATGTTTCTTTCTCTTTGTTTGTGATAGTCAAAGTGTCTCCTAGAATCTCTTCATGTCCTTCAAGATTCTAGTAGTATAAGTATGTGATGTATGACCAAGCTATGTAACTCAGGCCAAAAAGTGAAAGCACCAAAAACATTATCAATCAAAAAGTGTTCTGAAAATATATGTCTTCTGCTACCTACGTCAACAAATAATTGGTCTATTTTTTATCTTTAGCTTGACCAAATAAAAACATGTGGAGTATTCACATTTGTAAGTGAAAAAAGTTAGTTCAAAAGAGTGGCTTCATATGATTTTAATTTTTAACTTTAATTAACTCATGAATAGTGATTAAATTCAAAATAAACCCAATTATTATTATAATTTAAATGGTAAAGAAACAAAAATAATTTATTGTTGGAATTAAGTAAAGGGGCCTAATTAACAACAATAATTAAGTTGATGAGTTTTCCATAACAGAAGAAAGCTCAATTGAACCATAATGAAGCAGCTCCTCTATCATTTGTTCTATCTGATCATCTTCAAGATTCTTGAATTCTTGCACACTTTCTGATGTGCTCTCACTTCTCCCATGATCCTCATATCCACCCTTGTCGAAATCCGTCGCCTTATCGGCCCGTTGTTGCTCTTTCGAAACGGGCCTATTGGACATTGACAGAGATGTCATTTGACATCTCTGTAGCTTGGCCAACAGAGTGGCTGAGAGAAGCTTCCGCGACGACGAATGGAGGTCCATCGGGTCGTACGAGAAGTTCGTCCGAGCTCGGGACCCACACATGATCCGTGCTGCCTCGTCGTATGCCTTTGCTGCATCCTCTGCCGTCTCAAATGTTCCTAGCCATAGTCTTGTCTTTCTGTATCAAAAGGGAAGTAAATATAGTCTGATTTAAGTGTGATTAACCACAGAGTTTATGAGGTAAGTTTAGATTATTAAAGTGATTACTCCCTCTCACAAAATAATTTACCAATTTTTTTTTTCCGTAAGGTGGTTCACCTCCAAAAGAGTAAATATCTTTATAATATATAACCTAAAAAATACACATTAATTTAAAAAATAATATTCCTCATTTTTACACATAACTATACTTTATTAATTGCCTCAAAGGCTCAAACTATCAATCTTCAAAAGTCAATATAGTTAATAATTAGTACTCCCTCCGTCCGCTTTGAAGGGTATCATTTTTTTATTTTAGACGTCCGTCATTAAGGGTTTCATTTCATTTTTTATACATACGAGACCCACGCACACCCACTAATACAACTACCCACTATACATTAAATAATAATACTTCTTAATCAACGTACAAAAAGCAAATGGCACCCTTAAAGGCGGACGGAGTGAGTATATTTTAAATGTAGAACAATGGAGTGAAACATAAATAGGATGAGTGCTCCCTATTTTTAAAAGTAACAATCTAAATCTTATAAATGCACGAAAGCAATTTAAAATCTAACTATATTGATTTTGAGTTAGTTTCCTATAAAATCGAGTTTTAGAATGTAAATTTTTTTTTTTTAAAATTTAAACCCTAACAATACATAAAGTATAATAAAAATAAAAAGGAAATTACAGAATATAGAACATGAACCTAATTTACACGTATATTTGCTTTTGATACTTTCCCTGAGTATACAAGTCTAAGAAAAAGACTTTAGGCCATTTTCATATGAAAAAAGTTGTTAAAAAAAGTTGTTTGCATATGGAAGGACAGTAGTACCCTTAATGAGACTCAGAGCAGCAAGAAACACATTTATGAATGATAACTACAACTACAATGAAGTGCATGTTGTGATTAGCATATACAGAGAAGAGAAGAGAAGAGGTAGCATTAATTAATGAAGAAAGAGCAAAAGAAGAAAAGAGAATTACAGCAAAGGGTGGCGGATCTCGGAAACCCAAGAACCCCAGTGGCGCTGCCGTACGCCGCGGTACCGTTGCTGTGGTCTACCCATGAAATTCGTAATGAGTGGAAAGTGTTTGTGGAAATAACTGAGAGAGAATTGAGACTGAAGCCAAGGGGTGGGGGGGGTTTTTGTAGCCTACTTTGCGGCCTTCACTGCCAATCTAAAACGTTAAGTTGGGATGGGATGGAATGGGACCCACATCACTTTCTAGTTTCTACATCCTTCGTCTTTTCTTTTCCGATGTACAGTATATTAATGTTATGTTACAATTAATGTTATCCCTTAATTTGCTTATTTAAATACTGTATACATGGACTTCTTCATTACTCTTCCTACCTTCTACTTTGCACATTTCGATTTTGTCCATTTTAAATTTTAATTTCAACCTTCATAAAAACATATAATTGATACTAAAACACTTTGATTTCATATTTATAATATTCCCTCTTAACACAAATTATATATTTTATCTAGAGGGAGTATTTTTTTATATATTAAAAAGATAATTATATCCTTAAATATAATATAAACTACAATTATGAGATACACCTTGAACCACAAGGTTAACATACACCATGAACTGCAATAATATGATTATAACTATACTCAAGTTAATACTATTCAATTATCTAAAATTTAATACTCTCTCCATCACGTTTAAGGTTTCACACTTACTGTTTTGCATTATATAAATTTTTTTTATCAATTTTATTGATTATTAAGGGTATTTTAATATTTTAGATAATAAATAAAGTGTAAAAATGAGTAATAAATTTGAAATTAAAGTAACTTTTGATATTATAGATAAAGTTTTGTTTTCTAATTTTAAAAGGAAAACTTATTGTGGGATAAATAAATAAGGAAATTATATGAAACTTGGAATAGAGGAATTATTAAATTTTATAAGAATATAATAAAAAATAAACTACTGATGAAGTGTACATAATTTTTTATTTTATGTTCAACTAGTGTACTATGAATACTTGCTTTAATTGTTTGTTTAATTATAGTTTCGAATAAGTGGATTTTCAAGTGATATATTGGAAGTTTCATAATAAAAGGAGCAATCTGAGTAGTCACATGAATAGTTTCATTATTAAGACACGCATAGTGAAACTATATAATTTAAATATGACACGTAGGAGTCATTTATTAGCATTATTATGATGACTACTCATTTTTCTATATGATCATGCCACCAATTCTGGCTGGATTAAATGTATCTTTATCAACATTCAACAACAATTTCAGAGCTCTCAATTAGCTAGGGTGAATTGCATGTGGTACTACTATACATATACATACATACTCTTGTATGCATCGATTGGTGAGTAATTAAATTAGGACAAAAATGGAAGACAATCTTACATGGGCACATAACATTTACTAAACATAGAATAAACCTGTCCATGTGCTTCACCTCATCATACAACAAATAAACCTTATTATACTACTTGAGAAAAAGATCCAAACATATTATAAAAAAAAACCGCATACGTGTGGTCAATGAATTATTATTCATAATTTTGGATAGACCGAGACCATTTTACGCTTTGTATTTAATTATTAATTATTTTTCTTTATTAGAAATGTAATTAATTTTCTTATCACTTTTTATTTATATTATAGATTGATTATAAAATAGTTCACTGTACTATTATCACTTTTTATCAATCGAATAATATTAATTTTTATTAAAAATGTTATCACCTTTTATCTGTCTCACAAAAACCATTTTGTGAGATGGTCTCACATAAATCTTTGTCTTTTATAATTAAATTATCAGTGTTATATAATTATTCAACTTTAATATTTATTGACATTTTCTTTATAAATAAAAAGAAAATATTAAATAAGGAAATTAATTAAAAATAAATTAAAAAAACGTAAAAATAAATACATATTTAATATAAATAATTTAAGAAAATTACTCGTCAAATTGAAGCGTTCAAGAGACGACATGCAAGCAATAAAAAAACTACTATAATGTACATATGAGTTTTCTTTTTAAAAATAATTGAAATAAAAATGTTGAACAATTATAGTTTTGTAGAGTAGCGTTTGTGTACGCGTATATACAATTGATGGGTAGAGTATTTGCAAGAATTTGTTAGCGATATAGTACTATGTTCTAGAAATCGATATTGGTTCGGATTTTTTCTTTTAATTAAGAATTATTTCAAAATCTCTATGAAAATGTGTTACAGGTATAGATGGAAATTTGGTTTATATTAACGTAGAAGAATGTGTCCAAAATAGTGGTCAAGTAGAAGAAAAGAAGAACCACATGCATCACATAACGCTAAATATGCATGTGTGTGGGGTAGTAGTGGCTGCTAATTTTTGACAATTATATATACCTACGTACAATATTACATCCTAACCAAACATGTCAAACATTTTTAGATCCACCTTAGAATCGGATTTAGGGGGGTGGGACCTAAAGCTATGTTCGTTTTGGTTCAGAGGCGGATCTAGTAGAGGTACAAAGGGGTGCAGCTGTACCCCAAAATTAAAAATTTATATTTATAAATATAGGATTTAGTAATAATCATATGCTTGTAGCCTGGTGGTTAGATCATACAATTAAGTGCTTTAGGTCAGCTCGAATCCTGATATCAGTGCCATGCCTTCTCCTTTTATTAAAAGGCCTATTTAGGGCTTCATCCATTCTCATTTTTTTTATTATAGGCACATTCAGGCTCCATCATCCTTATTTTTTTAATTAAAGTCTCATTGTTTTGGGGTTCAAATCCTAAAAATTAGTTTTTATCTTTTTATTCTTTTCCTTTTTGTATTCATATAATTTAATTTATATTTTAATCTTTTTTTTATTTATATGTATATTATTTATCTGTATTTTTTTTAGTTATTCTATTTATATATCACACATTTTTTTCACTAAATGTTAATACTGCACTTTTTCTTTTTTCTTTTTTTTGTCATTTTAAACCTTGGGATATCAACATTATTTATTTACATTTTTTGCGTTTTGATTCATTTATTGTACAATTTTAAATATTAAATAAATAATATTTTTATAATTACACGTTGTACCCCCAAATTTTTTTTCCTGAATTCGCCCTGTTTTGGTTTTGTTAGAATAGATTTTGTGTTAAATCAACTATAAGAGGTGAGTAATTACACGTGTAAAATAGTATTAATCGATGTGTAAGAAAAAAAGTAAAGAAAGAATGAATATTAATTAAAAAAAAATGTATAAAAATTAAAGTGGCTACATAGATGATTAATATGATTTATAAATACAAATAATATATATATATATATATATATATATATATATATATATATATATATTTTTTTTGCGTATGTAATTTTTAAAATTTAAATTGATTTCACATTTATTTTCGTGGGGTTTGGTAATTTGAGTTTTAAAATGTGGATTTTGAAAATTATATGAATAATGATTATATGTTGGTTTTGAGTTTTTAAGTTTCGTGTGTTTTAACTTTATGTTAAATTAATCTTTAAAAGTTGAGCATTGATGTGTAAAACAATATATATAGATACGCGTGGTTTATAAAATCTAGTTTATCAAAATCCAAACCAAAATAAGATTAGATTTTCAAAACCAAAATCTACATTTGAAAACTGAAAACAAACATAAGAATTTGTTTTTCTTTTCAAAATTACCCTTATATACATCTACAAATTTATTAAACATCTTACAACTAACCTTTAATATATTTTATCTCCTCAATTAATATTTTTTCGTTCCCATTTTTCATATCTTCTCTTACATTAATTAATTAAAAGCAAAAACTTGTGTGTCCCGGGGACACACCTTGCCCCCATGGGAACACAACCCTCTCCCTCCATACTCTATTTAACCCTATGTATTACTAGGGACTTAAATTGTAAAGGGGCACGGTGTCCTCGGGAGCACAACAGCCTCACCCTTAATTAATATTCTTTTATATATATGTATCATCACACATTATCATATACATTTAATTTGAAATAAAGTTAAAAGTTATCATACTCAAAAATCAAAATAAACATAGATATCACTCTTCAATCATTTTCAAACCCCCCTTAAAAACAAAAGAAACATATCCTAAGCAGATATAGGGAGGGCAATAAACGTCGTATCGTGGTGTTCGTTTCATGATTCATGAACTAATTATTCCTGTAGCTGAGACTTTTTCTATATAGAGTTTCATTTAATTTTCAACGTACGTCATTAGACACGTGAATTTGTGACAGTGTTTTTCAGTAAATTTGTAAATAATATTGGATTATTAATTAATTTTTTAAAGAATTATAGGAGTAAGTCATTTTTAGGAGGGTCTGACCGTGTGGGAGTGAAAGTCAAGGTGACAAGAAGTAGACTACTGTTTTTGAACTAAATACACTGTAGCTGGAGACAATTCACCCTTTTTATTAGTCCTCAGATACATTTACTAATTATGCACATTTATATAGGCATGAAGATTATAAAATATTATATTTAAAAAATATATACTCTATAATTAAAGTAGTTGGGTAAGTTGAGAATTTAAAGAAAATAAATAAATAAAAATGTTAAATATGAAAAATAAAGGGTAAAAAGATGAATAAAATTATTAGAAAAATATTAGAGACAATATATTTTTTTCAATTTAATTAGTGGTCAGAGTAAGAGACTAAGAGAATGAGAAATATGCATGTGTTTGTTTTGAATAATTAGTTATATTTCTGCAGAGGCAAACACTTGTGTAAGGATATTAAATGGGAAACTTTAGTAAGATAAATAAAAATATAATATTTTAATAAAAAATTAATACTAATTAATAAAAATTGATTAGCGAATTATTTCACAAACATAGTATAAATAAAAATTAATAATAATATTTTTAATTAAAAGTGATAATATATCTTTAATAAAAAATAATAACTATTTAAAAAATATATAAAAATTTCACATGAAACGATAGCTCACACAAATGTTGCCTTTCTGTAGAGTCATACTGCAGGTACATTTTTCATTTTAATTTGTTTTATACTCTAAATTCAATTACCTCAAAATATATTTTAATTTAAAAAAACATCACTCTTACCTAACATATTTTAAATATTAATTATTCTCTAACTAAAAAACTACATTATTCTAGCTAAAAATCAATAATAAAGTCAAAAAGGAAAAAATAAAATAAGAAATCTTAAACTGTGTCTAGAAGTATTATACGCGTACATATTTTACGTGTATTATACGATCCTATAAACCAATTAATAATAAATAAATTCAATTATAAAATTATAACATTCTATATAAACTTGAAATTCATTTATGCATGACTTGATTTGTATAATGAAATATAGCTTGTACATCATATATAGGTTTCAATCTAGAAACTAAATTAAAAGATTATGAAATTTAAAGTGAAGAAATTCATTAGAATGTAATATATATATATATATATATATATATGCTTATGCTTGCTTTACCTTTGTGCTATTATTAATTTACTTGAATTAATTTTACTAATTTTTTTGGAAAGAAATTGTAATAGAGGAAAAAAGAGTAATCATGATTAAGATTTATGTGGGTAGTCCTAATTATTAACATGAAGCCAAAATAGACAATAATTTATGAGTGAAGAAAAAATAAATGTAGTATGATTAAAGTGTTGGCAATTATTCATGCATTACAAAAGATGGTATGCTGATAATGAAGCATCACTCATGCACAAATACTATATTTATAATTATATATTATGAGTTTTGATGACTTTTTATTCAAATTCCACTCAATTTAATTCTTTATGTCCACACTTTTTATCGATGAACAAATTAAGTGTGCCAGCCAATATTAACAATGATCAGAAATTGCATTATTTTAGAAGGGTGAGACTCTTGTGATCCGAAAACATTGTGTCTTTTTGCAATTTAAACCCCTAACAATACATAGATTTAAATAGAATATGGAGGGGAGGTTGTGTTCATATGGGGATACGGCGTGTCCTCGAGGATGCATGAGCCTTTGTCATTTTAGAATTGATATAATTACTGAGTTAATGTCGTTCACCTTATTAATTTTATTAGTAATTTTTAACAAATTTATTATTTTTTATATTTAGTTGTTCACTAAAAAATTTAATAGAGAGAAAATTAGTTAATAACTGTATAAATTTTTATTTATTAGTTTATGTATTTTTGTTAGTAAATAATACTCCATAAATTTTGAGTGTGAGCGCATGAGAAGTGGATAATTTTGAGGGCAGAGCACCGACCATAATATATATATGAATAATTTTAATTCTCTTAATAGAATTATTTTAATTCTCTTAATAAAGTCCAGCCAAAAAATTATTAAACCCACCTAAACAGAATTCAATAATAAAATTTGGATTTTCAAATTATATGAGGTAATAGTATTTCTTAGTCCAATTATAATAATAATGAATTTTTGACCCTTACTCAATTAAATATAAAATATATTTTGTTATGTACTCTGTTTAATTAAGTTGATTAACTCATATGAAGTTATCAACTGCGCATTGATTTAGCTAGTCATAGAAACAGTGCAACATTCATAAAAATAAAATAAAGTTGTATTTGCATACTTTTGATAAAATAAAATAAGTAAGATATAAAATAAATAAAATGTGGAAGGATAAAAGATTTAGAAGAGGATGATTCTAAAAAAGATAAAAAAAAAAAGAAAGATTGCGCATGCGTTGAGGATCCCAATGTAAGGATGGCGAAATTAGTGTTCCTTTCTTCACATTTACTCCATCTCTAAACTCTCTCTCTATCTCTATTTTTTCTTTTAACATCATTTTTTTGTTTATCCTTTCATTAATTAATCATCTACTTTGTTTCCTATTTTTGTTATATAATGATGAGGTGTATGCTTTTATGTAATTTGAGGATTGATATATGCTGCATTTTATATTATGTTAGTATGAGATTGTTTACAAGATAAAATCTAGGTGTTCTTATGTTTATTTTTTTTATTTATTTTTAAGTTACATGTAGTCTAAGAAGTATATAATGAGTAGTAAATAATTTTTAGATGTTACTTTATTTTTTAATCCTTAACTTTAATTTAAAGGTATGAATAAGTTTAAGGCTTTTTTTTTTGACTCACCCTCTAAGAAAAAGGATGTATATATATACACACAAGAAAATTAAGCAGTAATTTCTAGGTAAAAACTTGTATGCCTCCGGGACACACCGTGCGTTTATAAGTGCCCATACATTTTAGTATTAAATTGTATACTCATTTAGTATTAAATTGTGTGCCGGAATACACAAGAGACCAGCTCTACTTTCCATTGAAACGAGGGAGGAAAAAAAAACATTATCTCCTCATGATAATTGATGATTAATGTATCTTTATATTATTATCATACGAATACTTGATATCATTATGCACTTGTTTAAAAAACAAACTACTTCAAAGTTCGGCGATTCAATTAGGATTTATGAAAATATAATAATAATAAAAGTAATAAAGAAATTATAAATATAAAAAAAACAATAATAATAAATTAAATATGGGTAAGTCTGGAAGGAGTATAACATTTTTAAATTAATCATTACATTCGTTATAATATTTTATCACTTTTCATTTATATATTATAAATTGTTTATAAAATAATATTATCACTTTTTATTGAATGAGTATAACTTTTTATTATAAAAATTATAACTTTTATTCGTCTCACATCTCTTACCATATCAATCTTTACCATTAAATTAAATATTAGAGTATTATCGGATTTTATTTAGTGGGATGGAGCTACATTTAATTTTCGGGCAACTAATTACTCATATGGGCCATCATTTCCCACGTTCAACATAACGAAAATGTTCTTCTTGTTTTGGATTAATTTTCTTAATTTCAAATGTAAATGTGATCATTGTTCTGAATATATTATTTTATACTAGTATTTATTATTTTTCCATTAAACTTTTTGTAGGACCAGCCTTTTTTTTTTCGTTTTTTTTCTTTCCTTTTTAAGTTCTAATCTTGCAAATTTTTTGTTGTGAATCAAGAAAAGAAAACAATGAGCTCAAAAGATTATAATGGTTCAGTAAATTGTCTATATCCACCCTTAAGAGAGAAAAGATCTTTGATGGTGTTAATGAAGAATAAAACTTAACCCATATATATACTCTAATATATATATATATATATAAAAGATATGATCATATCTTGCTTGGGAAACAAATTATTCCCAAATTCAAGCCCGCTTATTCTGCCGCCCCATTCTTATATAAAACACATTATCTCAGCCAACTCAATGGACGCGAGTGTATACCTCTCAACATTTTTTAATTTTTTTTAAAAAACACGTCTTACATGATATAAGATACTCTCTCCGTCCCGCGCCAAAGGGTTATTTTTGTTTTTTGGCACGTGAATTAAGGAGTATTATTATTTAATGTGTAGTGGATAGTTGTATTAGTGAAAGTGTGAACTCCATATTTTAATTGTATTAGAGGGGGTGTGTGGGTTCCATGTGTGTAAAAAAATAAAAGAAACCCTTTGGGTGGGACGACCAAAATGACAGAAAGGAATCCTTTGGTGGGACGGAGGGAGTATAATTTTATGAAACTCATTTAATAATTAATAAGACTAATAACTAGAAGTGTACTTTTAAAATGCAAGTGTTACTTTTAAATATTATACCCCATTAAAGCGTATTTTCATTTTATTAATAAACATTGTTAACACAAATGATATTTTAATAATAAAAAGTATAATTCCCTCTGTCTCGGGTATTTTTACCCGTTTGTACGGGCACGAAAATTAAGAAGTATTTTTTTAATATATAATGTAAGAATAAATTGGTAATTTTGAGAAAAAAAAGTGAATAAAGTTATTGAGAATGATGAATAAATAAAATGTAAAAAAGTAAATAAAGTTGTTGAGATTGATGAATAAAGTGTAAAAAGTAGGTAAGTTGTATAGTGTATTTTTACTATTAATGGAATGGGTAAAAATACGTGGGACACCCAATATGGAAAGTGGTAAAAATATGTAGGAGTATTTTTCAATCGTGTCCACTTTAACCAGATTAAAATAATTCTCTAGCTTATCTAATAGAGTAATAAAAATGGTACTCCCTCCGACCCATAGAAGTTGATATAATTTTTTTTTGGCGCGGAGATTAAAGAGTATAATAATTTAATGTAAAGTAGAGTAAAGTGAAGTGAGAGAAATAATATTTAATGTGTAGTGGGTAGTTGTATTAGAGATGATATGTGGGCCCATGAGAATAGATTAATTGTTTTTTGTGTGGGTCCATGTATTAAAAAGGAAATATGTCAACTTTAGTGAGACAAACCAGAAAAGAAAGTATGTCAACTTTTATGGGACAGGAGGAAATATTAATTTCTATTAAATTCCAAGTTTTATTTTATTTTTCCTTGCAAACATATAATCAGGAGTTATTCAAGTTAATTTTCCTAAAATAAATTAGATGCTTTCACAAAAATAATTTATTTTAGGCCCATTAATAAATGGGTTGGGCTAGCAATTTTCGTAAGCCCAGGACCGATCTCAGCGCACGACCTGCTAACGTGAGCCGAGTCGGTTCTATGTACTAGGATATCATTGGGTGAGTCACCGCTAAATTACGCACCCCTCTACTCTGAAGAATTCATAGTAGATTCGCTGACGCCCTCTCGTTTTCTTTCTACCGAAGAAAAAGGAAAAGGGTAAATTTTATATTTTACCCAATTTTGTGAGGGTAATTCTTCTAAATTATGCCTCGCTCATCATCCAGAAAAGCCTCCACAAATTCTACGCCTTCCGCCAATTCATCAACCGTGGATCTTTTTCGCTCAGGTTCTTTATCTCTTGCTTCACTTGTTACTTGATTGATTCTGTATATTTATATATGTGCGTATGTTATTGGGAGTTTGAAGATTGATTCTTTTCTGATTTTTGTGATGAAAGGTGAGCTATATATATGTTATGATGATGATAATTATGAGGAGATTCCGATGTATATGGTTTCTCTTTCTTTGTGATCATGTATATTGGTAGAAGTATGGGTTAGGATGCATACATGTGGCCAAGAATGTAGAAATTCATGGACTTGTTATGGCCCACTGAAACCTACCCAATCGGGTGGAATATATTACTCCTCCATCCATGTATTTATGCCCGTTTGTATGAGCAGAGATTAAAAAATATTGCTTTTTTTAATATTGAAGTAAGGAAAAGTAGGATTAAGTTGGTAATTAAAAGAGAAAAAGTAAATAAAGTTGGGGGAATGACGAGTAAAGTATAAAAAAATAAATAAAGTTATTGGGATTGATGAATAAAGTGTAAAAAATAGGTAAGATGTATAGTTAGCTTTTATTATTAATGAAACGTGTATAAATAGAGTAGCAAAAGTTCCATTATAAAATACTCGTTTTAGCCTTTTAGAGGAAGAACACTAGCCCACCAAGATGGGGCTACATTAGCTTATTGGGTTTATAAACTTGTTACTCTACCTTAAATATTGGGACACCTCTCTGTCATACACGTGTCTTCAGCAAAGTGGAGGGGGTGATGGAATGGAGAGTGAAAGTGAAAGTTTATCCGGCATGTGAATGGATTTTGTACTTAAAAGGTGTTGCTTAAAGTTCCCATGATGCTTCTGAATGATCATTGTTTTATTCTTGCTTGTTTAATTTTCTTGGGATTTGAATTTAATTTGATGTGATTGCGAGGGTAGGTTTAGTTAGTTATACCTGAAATTCTTGGACAATGACATTTATGATTTTACTGGTGGATAAGGCTGTAGCCTTCTCATCTATTAGTAATTAAAAAAAATGAGGCTTCAGTTGTGTTATACCTATGTAACTGAAGGGATTTTGAGAAGCAATTGTGAGCGAATATTTATGATATTAGAGTTTGTTATTAGGCAAATACCATGGCAAAAAGTTTTCCAATTACTGTTAAGTAATTTTTATGATAATGATGGATAGAAGTTCTACTGATCCTGCAGTGTCATCCCAATATTTTCTTTGAGATTGATAATTATGTATCTTAATTTTTGTAGATTAATAGAACGTTTCGTACTCAAGTTTCTTAGATTATATGGAAATTAGAGTCTAGTAATTATTGGTTTACTGAGCGGTGATGCCAACGATATACTGCTTTGAATAAATAAAGGTTCTAGTCTTACTAACTCTGTCATTCGTCCGATCCATTCTTACTGGTGAGGTACTATTAAACAGAAAAGAGAAGCCCGGCACTTCTAAGATATATACAATTTGATATAATTGAGAAGAAGAAGCATTGGATAGATAAAAATGTACGAAAATTTTGCCTCTCTGATTAGAATTATTTAGAAACCTATCTTTGTAGTTTATATCATAAAGAAAAGACTAGTTTATTTTTTCTAAGAAAAGAAAATTAGCAAACACCCAGTTACATTCCCTCAGTTTTAAGAGTCTTCCTCTTTTCTTTTTTTCCCCTCCAGCTTCGGGAAAAGCAGCTGCCAAAGAGCTGGAGCGAATTGATCAGCTCTTCTATGCATATTCTAGCAATGGATCTGATATGATTGAGTAAGTGTCTTCTTTTTTAAGTGATGATTAAAGCTCATTGGTATTCTAGTTTTTTTTTTTCCCTGTACTTTATTGAGTGAAGTCCATGGGTGCCAGTCGCTGGAAGCCTGGAAACTGAAATATACGCATATTCAATTTGAATCATGATTTGGCTGAGGAAACATTAAGAGACACGTTACATTTATTTTACATGCACAAGTCTAGACTTGAATTTAATACAATTAAGCTGTACTTCTTTCATTGGAAAGAGATTTTTAGAAAATTAGGTTTCTTTAAATCTTCATGTTCTTTTCTTAAATTTTAAAAACAAATGATGTATATAGCTTTGAAGATGTGTGTAATGTTCTGTTGATAAAAAGGAGGATCTTTAGAAAATAAGGTCTTATTTTAAAAAAAGATATCTTTATTCGCATGATAAGTTAGGACAATACAATTTTGTTTGTATCATAATAAAGCTCCTATTTATATACTCTTATTAGTATTTAAAGAAGAGTATAGATCATCTAGGTATTGGTTTACAATTGAGTCTCTTTCTCTAATCCATCCAATTCCATTCTTTCTTTTACGCTCATGGTATAACCTACAATCACTGGAATGATCAATATAATACTCCTTGCTTTAAATCTAAATTAATCACATTTATTTTATTTTATTTTTTTTCTTCTGTTCCTTGTGTTTGCTTGTACATATCTTATTCGGAGTTTGTTTTTTGCAGTCCTGAGGGAATAGAGTCTCTCTGCTCAGATTTGGAAGTTGACCATACTGATGTGAGAATATTAATGCTTGCTTGGTGAGTCCATTTTACATTTGTTTTTCTATGGCTGAAATAATCTTACCAGAAATTGAACTCAGCTGATTTGCTTTTAGGAAAATGCAAGCAGCGAATCAAGGATACTTCACCCTGGTAAGATTAGTTCTTCTGTAAATGCATATTCACTTCAGAGTTGGCTAAACAAACCACACTTTATCATTGGATTGCAATGTGGTTACATATACAGCAGCTCTGTTTTCTCTTTCTCTTTCAACTCATCATTTCTCTGAGTATGTGTGTGTGTTTCATTTCATCAAATTCCTTGTTCCTTCATTGGCAAAGAGCAAAATTCCTTCCGTCTCATTCATCATTAAGAGATCTTTACTGTTAGATATGTTTTAGTCATAAACGCCTTTTTATTGGTTTGCACAAATGTTATAGAAGCTCATTTTTATGACTTCTTTATCTTTGGGTTTTCTAACTTTCGCAGCTGCATTGATAGCGGTTTTGTTACCAAAATATTTCTATTCTTAATTCAGTATCTCAAGACTTACCTACATGTATTTAAATTCTTCGACTTATATATTTTCCTTAATACATCAAATTTCTGGTACATTCATTCTCAGCTTATTTTCACAAAATACTTTACCCTGAAAATCAACCAGATGCGTTCAATCTGTATTTTAAAGCTTGAAAATTGATGCATTGAATGTTTTAAACTGAATTTCTAACACATGTTTCTTGGAGATCCTTTGAATAATTTTCAAACAAGTGTAGAACTCTGTGGTCGGGCTTTAGAAATTCTGCTCTTTAGTTCCTATTTAATCGTTAAAAGAAAATATATATTACATGCATCTGGAATTGGAGGTCAGCGAGGATTGATTTTCTCTCTTTTCTCTCAATGTAATAGTATAATCCTCTTCTATTAATATGATTGAAGATTGCTAATTTGCATTTTTATTTTGCGAAAGGTTTTTTTATTTATGAACTCCTTTCTTTTTACCATCCACCGCTTTTCTCTAATGCACTGGTGATTTCTGTCCTTTTTTTAAATGTTTCTTTTCCACTTGTTATCAGGATGAGTGGCGGAGTGGACTTAAAGCTCTGAGAGCTGACACGATACTTAAACTCAAGAAGGCATTTCTGGATCTTGAAAGAGAGGTAACTTGTACATGAATTTTTTTTTTTTTTTTATGAAACTGAATCCAAACAAGTTATAAGTTTATAACTGCTTTCAAAGAACCGGTACTATGACACGGAATTGATCACTGATACTTGAGGTTGATTTGCTTCTTCTGTTTCCTGTCAAAAGGTTAGAAGGCCATCAATTTTTTCAGACTTCTATGCCTATGCCTTTAGATATTGCCTCACCGGTATTTTATTTATATCATGTTCTCTTTTGAAATAAAATTTTTTATGCTTTAGTTCCTATTTTTAGTGATTCATGTTCTTGCAGAGGAGAAGCAGAAAAGCATAGATATTGAAAGTGTTTGTCTCTTGTTAGATCTTGTTATGGAGTCGAAATTCCGTCCTCAAGTTGATTCACTTACTCAGTATCTGAAGGTGCGGATTTCTTCTCTATATTTGATCATGTTCAAAATTAACTGGTCTCACAACCATGAGTGAGATTTCTTAGAAACTGTTTGGTTAAATATCAATTAGCTTATAATCTGTTGGATGGGGCAACATTTGTTGTAGCATTTTTTTTTGTCCCTCTTGGCGTGAATGGTTCAAATCTAACGTTTCCAGACTCCAAAATAATTAGAAACTATAAATCTATTATGTAAACTTAAGAATCTATGTATGATAATGTATGGTTCAAAGTTATTTCTTTTTTGGTAGTGGTTCATTTGGTATTCTCATTATGCTGAATTACATATACATTAGGCAAGATGCAGGAATGGCTAGAAATATCAAATACTTAGTTTTTGTGTGTTTTATGGCTGTTTGCAGATACAAACTGATTACAAGGTAATCAACATGGATCAGTGGATGGGGTTTTATCGATTCTGTAACGAGGTAATTTTATGGATCATTTTTATGCATACAAAGATTACTATTTAATACTGGCATCATAACTTTTTAATACTGGCGAGGCATCCGCGATGCCAAGTTCTTACGCAACATATTGCACTTACCGCGATATTACAATGCTTATTGTGGAACTGTGTAGAGAAAAAATAATCTTATTGATGATTTTATTAACAGGTTAGCTTCCCAGATATTAGTAACTATGATCCAGATCTGGCGTGGCCCTTGATCCTGGACAACTTTGTCGAGTGGTTAAGATCCAAGAGAGGCGAAGTGTAATGGCATTCAATGAAATCTATACGGGTGCCTGCTCTAATACCCTCACAGCAACACGTTTCTCGACTGCTCTTGTGCATATATGCTGCATGTTGCTGATACCTCGACACGCTGGGCATAGTTTCTACTTCCATCTAGCCTCTCCCTCCTTTTTATTGCTTGTGATTGTGATTTCCCACCCTCTATTTAAATTCAAATAAAGACAGATATAGACATAAACTGAAAGTGATCCTGTATTAATACAACTTGCATATTGCAGCATTCACAAATGCATATTCATCAGCTTTGTTTAAACATAATTCCCGAGTTTGATACATAATGCATTATTTCCTTAGCACTATGTATAAAATATTGTATTGATGAGAGATTCTATAATGGAGTATGATTGGTTGGTACAAAAGGTGGGGTCCAGTTGCAGGTAATCTTTGGACTTAATTTGAAAAAGATGGAGACAAAATAAAGTCTAGTGGTAGGTAAATCAAGAAAAGGTATCTTTTTTTTTTTTTTTGATACCGAGGTTCCGGGCTTACGCCCGACTAGTCCTCGAGGAAACAGTCCCGGCCCCTCAGAACTGCCTCCAAGTAAATCGCGGTAACCACACAATGGATCACAGGTTCCTAATATCTTTAACTACTGCGCACAAGGAGTCGATTCCCAAGTGATTGCTCCATGCTGGTGATTGCTCCATGCTGACCCTCCCCCTAGCTCAGCCGCAGGTTCCCACCGAGCCGCAGGTTCCCACTGAGTTTCAGCCTCCCACACTGCCGCTTGTAGCCCTCAATATTAATTGTTCCACCATTGCGCTCCGGGGGACTTGAACCCCTGACCTTTCAATCAGGGGCACCTCAATATTAACCCCTCAACCACTGGGCCAAGAAAAGGTATCTTGATTAAGTGGAAAGTTGTATAAAGAAAACACCTGGTTTTTAAGGCACATATTCCCATTGCCATTGTTATCAAATTGTGGCAATAATTTTTGATATTTTATGACCCTTTTGGTTGCTCATGTATCCAACTTTTGATTGTTATTGTGATTTTCCCCCCAAATGGTGGGGACCCCATTCTTGAAGGGATGGTTTTCGAAGCATGAAAAAGTTAGTTCAATCGACAAACTTTCCTTCTTTAGAGTAGGAATCCCTCGAAGGAGTTGAAGTCAATCATTCGTGTTGAAATAATTACACTGTATTGGAATATGAACTAAGGCAAATAAATGCAAGAGAAAGGGTTAATGTGGCGTTTACAGACTTTTTCTTGCAACAATGTGTTGGACCACATGGAAAAAGGAGAGGAAAAGTGTTGCCCTCTTCAAACAAGGTTTTAGACCTCTATTTGTATTTAAGACCGAGGACCGGGGGTGGCGACGAGGGCGGAGACGAACTTCTGCAGGCGCTCGCCTTTGGTTGAGGAGAGAAAGAAGATGATGAAGATGAATTAGAAGACGAATTATTTAATGCATTCGAGCAGCTCGCAAGTTTCTTCTTTTCTACTTCACAGACGCTGTTATCTATTTTGTGGTGGCCAACTTTTGTCGAATTTAAGTTCACCGGAATGATGCATTTGCAGAAAAAACCTAAGAAAAGAAGCTGTTCTTAGTAGGAAATCATGTTTGGAATCAAATAGATCGACTAAATCAAGAATCGGATGCATCTTATCAAACAAAAATATAGAAAAGACTTGATTTTGATACGTTACTAAAGTCTTACAGCAGATAATGTTTATTTTGCTACTTAGGCTTCGTTTACGTTCTCTTAGAATCATTTCTTTTTTTCAGAAGTTGACGTACACAATTCTTTATAACAAAAATTGCTAATTACTAGAATTTGCAACCACATCCTACCATTAACTAAATATCAAAAAAAAAAATTCTTAAACACGTTTATATGCTTAGTCAATTTGTACCAACACTTCTATGGATAAGTTTCATATGATTATGTGACGTGAACATTGAGTAATGTTATTATTTTAATATAAAACAATATCTTACTTACACAATAATAATACTACTCCCTCCCCTCAGTCCTACGTATTTTTACCCACTTTCCATTTTGGAGTGTCCCACGTATTTTTACTCATTCCATTTTTGGCAAAAATACATAATATTTTATTACCTACTTTTTCCAATCCCAACAACTTTAATTATTTTTTTACACTTTATTCATCATTCCCAATAACTTTATTCACTTTTTTCTTTTTAAATTACTAATTTATCCCTACTTTCTCTTACATTATATATTAAAAAAATAAAACGTCTTAATCTTCGTACCCGTACAAACGGGTAAAAATACCCGGGACGGAGGGAGTACTTTTTTTGTGAAGTATTTATAAAAGTGACCCTCCAAAAAAAGTATGTCATAGTAAGATGAAGTCATAATTTCATACAATTTTTTGTTTAGGTAGAAATTATTAGACTATTAATATACATAATTATACAAATTCGATTTTGTTTTTCTTTTAATAAGACGCACGCTTGAATTTTAGAAATCAGGGCATATTCTTATGGGATATAGAAATTTCCATAAATAGGAGTAATTATTATTTATTAGTCCGAACATATTTTAGTCCTAAATTAGTAAATTTAACTCATTTACACTGGTTCAAAGACTGACTGACAATTACCAAATCTTCTTACTAAAAAAACATTGTTATCATTAAGGAAAGAATTTCAGTAAAAATTAAGTCTAATATAATATGACTTGAATCTAATTTCCTGAATCATAGATATTATAAAAAGTAAAGTATCTGTTCGCAGCAGCAAGCAATATTACTTTATTGGATTTATACTTATTTTTAAGGTTTATTACAATGTTTTAGAGGTTTAATTGTTAATTCATTCAAAAAGTAGTATAAATTTGTAATCTATGGTGTATTTTCCATGTGATGTTACTATTTTGGCAATGTATATGATTTAGTTCATTTCAAGTCTTAAAAAATGTATGCTTGAGGTTAGTTATTGAATTAAATTTGGTAGGTGGCCAGATTTTCTGAGTCCATTGAAATCTAATGTTGCAGAAATTTGACAAAATTAAACTAATGTGAAATCCAAAGAAAAGAAGGGGAGCACTTACCAATTCTAGCTAGGCGATTGACCCAATTAGGGATGGGATTTCCAGTGAGTTGGATGCAAGCATCATTGCAGAAATGGTTGCAATTCTTGGTGATCAAATTATATGCATCTCCTCTGTATTTCTCAGATAGTTTCTCCATCACTCCTCTCACTCCTCCACGTGTCATCTCTGTCCAACCAATCAGAATCGATTTCCTGAATGTGAATCCATCACACTGTTTTGGTTCCCCTTCGAAAATCCCTGTAGTTGGGTACTCATGTGCTCCGAATGCATACTCCACCCCATGGACTGCCAAAATCACACCCAAATTCTCAACAATTCACGCACAAACACCGCAAAATTAAAGGAATCAAGAGTGTGCATCGAGAAATACAGAAATGTTCGTCAAAATAAGATCCAATCGAACTCAATTCATAAAACGGAAAATTCAATCGCAAACGAGACTAATTCGACTAATTCCAGAATGCAGAGAGAGAGAGAGAGCAGACCTTGAACACCGGAATGATAGACTCCGAGACCAAGCCAATAAGCGTAGCCATTAATGGAGGTAAGGTCGTAGACGTTGAGATACACCGCCGCCGATCCACGGCCACTTTTAACCGAAGTTTTCCGGCATAACATTGTACAAATCAATCGAAACTTCAAATTCGGAAACACTGAATTCAGCAATGGTGCGACGGTCGGGGGAGGAAGGGCGGCGAAAAATTCACCGGCGGCATAACAGCGCCGCGGTGTAAGCTTTCGGAGAAGCGATCAGAGATTAATGCATAAAAATGTGGGATTTGCGAAAATTTGAACATAAAATTGGGGTTAAAGTTTGCAGAAAAGGAGAGCGGTGATTGGTTGGAATGTGAGCTGGTGTGATCCAATTCTTTGTTTTTTAAAATATTTGAAAAAGAAATTCTCTCCTCGGAGAAAGTAACCTACACTCATTATGAGATGCAGTGGAGAGTACATAAATATTATATAACTAGTACGAAATCCGCTTAACACGTTACGCGGGATTATTAAATTATTATTTTTAAAACATATTAATGAAATTGAAAAATATTAAAAGTTATAATTTATATTAATAAAAGACAAAGACTTGCGTGAGACCGTCTCACATAAGGGCTTATGTGAAACGGTGAGAAATTGATAACTTTTATATAGGAAAGTGATAGTAAACTAATGAAATGTGATAATACTATTTCATGAACAGTTTATAGTATAAATAAAAAGTGATAACATTTTATAGCCAAAGTGATAATGTTTTATAGCGAGAATGATAACTATTTTAAAAAGTGAAAAATGACATCATTTGAGATGGTCTCACGCAAGACCTAACCTTAATAAAAATATCTAACTTTATTGGTAGAATAAGGATTATAATAAGGCAAAATTTTGTGTGTTCTCGGGACATGTTGTGCACCCATATCTTTAATATAATTTTGTATATATATCTCATTTATATAAAAAGAAATTAATAGTACTTTGTAATGGGAAAGATCAAAATGACAAAACGAATATTTAAAATAATAATGAATTATCTCATGCATTCGAATACACGCGTACACCCATCTATATTAATTTTATTCAATACTAATGTATATATGTATTTATTAATATTTATTAAGAACCCTAAACCCTAAACTCTAAAACCATAAACCCTAAATTTAGGGTTTAGGGTTTTAGAGTTTAGGGTATATACATTTGTATATATTTTTTTATATTCAGTAATTTATTAAAAAATTAAGTAAAAATCTGGAAAAAAATTATTAACAAACTTTATAAATTCTTTTATTCATTAATATGTAATATGATAGGTCTGGCATGAAACCGCTTCACGTGAAATCATTTTACACTTTTTATAATACTTATCACTTTAGCCATAAAATATTATTAATTTCGATATAAATTGTTATCACTGTCATTTATACCATAAGTTGTTCATAAAATAGCACAATCATTGGTTTAATATCTTTTTTTATAGTACCCGAGGGTATTGCGGTATTATCCGTACTCGTTCCAAACCCTAATGTGATTTTCACAACTATTTGTATCCGTCTCAAACCCGTTTACAATTACCCATACGTGCCCTATTAAGATTTGGATAGAATAGATACTTAAAATGCCCATTTCATTATCATCCCTAACTATTATCATTTAATAAATAAAATCAATAAATGTATATAATAATTATAAATTATTGTATAATTAAAATTAATTATTAAAAATAATAAAATAAATATAAAATAAATAATTAACAATAAAAAAATTATGAAAATTAATTAATATTAAACTAAGATTTATTTTTTCATGAAATTCCTCATTTAGAATTCTATAATAAACTAAATTTATTAAACTTAAAATTCTAAGGATAAATAGATTAAATCTATTAAATAATTTCTTACTCTTCTAAAAATATTTTATTTATTAATATATTTTATTAAATAATATTTTACAATATAATAATTGTTATTAAATTTAAAAATCTATTTCTCCAATCATATATTATTAGTAATATGGATGTCAAATTAAAGATCATGAAAAGACAATTAATTTGATATAATTTTATATAAATTCTATTTAAAAATAAAAAATTTAAAACACTTAAAGTTTTAGGTAAATTTTTAAATAAGATAAAGAAAAATGAAATATTTTGATTGGTTATTTAAAATAAAGTAACTACATTATCTTCTTTCCTAAGCAAGTTTATTATTAAAAAAAATTAAAAAATCTATAAAAATGACACATCACCTAAATTACTCACATGATGCCATATAATAAATCCAAAACCCTCCTTTAGTATATAGTATATATTATGTTTTTTTATTAATATTTGTATAAACTATTGTTAATTTGTTATCCTTGAAGAATTGATTTCTTTTTCACTCATTTCTTGCTATTTAACACCACATTATTTTGTTTTAATCGGTCTATAAAATTTTAAGAATAAACATTTAATAATATTAAAGAATACTCTCATCGTATCATAAAAGAGTTATATTTACTATTTGCATGAAGATTAAAAAATATAGTAATTTAATGTAGAGTGAGATTTAAAGTATAATGAGTAGTTATATTTATGTTGTTTATTGGTTACATGAAGATGAAGTGATTGATTTATGTGAGTCTCATCTACTAAAAAAAGGAACGTAACTCTTATAGCGGGACGCCCTAATTAGTAAAATATAACTCTTGTGGCAGGACGGAGAGTGTACAATTTTTTTATATTCTCGAATTTGGACGTAAGGTGTAGTCGGACACGTAAATTTTATCCATCCTTAACATTTCCAAATAATTAACAAAAACACTTACTCCCTCCCGTCCTTATGCTTACGTTTGTTTTTACACGTGGATTAATGAGTATAGTATTTTAATGTGTATTGAGGTGAGAGAAATAATATTTTAATGTAAAGTGGGTAGGTGTATTAGTGTGATGTGTGGGTCCATAGAGAGAGAAGTAATTAATTTGTGTGGGTTCCATATGCTAAAAAGGAAAATGTAACCGTTAGGATGAGACGCCTAAAAAGGAAATATGTAACCATTAGGATGAGACAGGAGGAATATATAAACCCATTTTACATAGTTTATAAATCATGATTTTATATCACTCTTTTAATTCTATTATACCTTAGGTATTGGTATGGGTTTAAAATTAAAAGGAGAAAAATAATATTTACAAAGATTTGTGATGTAAACGCGATATATAAGAGACTAATTCAATAATTAAAGACCTTTTATTACAAAAATTTAAGAATTATCACATTTTGTTACTTATTTTAAATTTTTATTTTTATTGACTTTCAGAAACTCACCTCCCATGATAGAAAATCAAGAGTAAGGAGACTAAGGAGTATTTATTCCAAACTCATGCTCAAGTTTAAAATTCAAATCGTAAAATTTGGGTGATGTGTGGTCTATCTAAACTCATGAAACACAAGATTGAACATGGGTTAGGAATAGGTGATCTTAAATGGAAAATCAACCCATTATAAACTGATCTTAATTTTAAATTAGATATAGATTAGTCATTAATTAAATCATAAATAGTTTAATCTATATTAATTTTGAAATTTAAATTTAATATGGTAAATTTTAATTTTATGTAATCAATTTATAAGAAAGAGGGTAATGTGTGTATGAAATATGTAAAATTTATGTTGTCTAATTTTATTAAATCTAATCTAAAATAAGAAATGAATTATATAACACTATAAAAATGAAAACAAACAAAGTTTAAATTTTTGGTGTGTAAATTTACCTTTTAAAATCAACTATAAATTCAATTTTTTTTATATGAGCACTTTTTTTTAAATATTAAAAGAGAATTAAAAAAAATCATCCTAATTTGTAGGATCCATTACTATAGCATTCATTTTTTTTTTTGGCAAGTAGGAGTACACATAAAAAGACAAAGCCCCCTACGAGACGATAATTATGGACGATAATTATGTGAGACGGGTCGATTCATTATTAAAATATCATTATTATAATGTAAAGTATGCTTATTATTAGTTAAAATATGTTTTTCTAAAATATGATGAATAATAAATGAAGATATGCTTTTAAGGTGTTATAGTATAATTTACTATAAACATATTTTAACTACCAATAAATATATACTTTATTTATATAACAACCATAACTTAACAATGGTGATAGACCCATTTCACAACTTATCTCACATGAGTCACATAAAAAATATTATACCTTATTACAGATTATGTTATCTATATAAATTTCATTCTTAAGGATAAAAAACATTTCTGTTTAATTTACGTAAAAAAAAATCAAATGAACATCTTATAAAAATGGAGCTAGCAATGTTTTAATTTACAAAATTATTTAGTTAAAAAATTCTAGTAATTATTTTTTTTATAATTAACTCTTTTTTTGTTCAAATATTAATTTACTACACATTTTTTTCCTTTTATTTTAAATTGTTTTTATTTTTATTATAATATTCCTTCAGTCCCATTTTAAAAAGGCAAAAATTTATATGAAACCGTCTCATATAAGGGTTTATGTGAAACGAATAGAAAGTAGTAAATTTTTTAATAAAATACTAAATTAATGAAAAGTTATAATGTTATTTGATGAACAATTTATAGTATAGTAAATGAAAAGTGATAACATTTTAAAGCGAAAGTGATTACGTTTTATAGTGAAAGTGACAATTATTTTAAAAAGTATAAAATTGTCTCACATGAGTGGTCTCACGCATGACCCACCCTTCTAAAAATTACATCTATTATTTGTACGTAGATTAGTTAATATAGCATTTTAATGTGTAGTGGATAAAATATAAGTATTTTTAATTTAAATTGATTGTAAATTATTTTATATTGTAAAATTTTTAGGGTTATAAATTTTTAAGTGTGAGACTCACATTTACTAAAATAAAAATATAATTATTACGTGGAATGCCAAAATAATAATATAGTGTATAACTTTTTACATGGGCAAGAGGGGCATGATTGTGAATTATTAGTTATTACCCATTCTATATGTTATCTAAATAAGAGCATCCGTGATAATGCTATTTTAAAAGTTAAAGCAATTAATTACAAGGAGCTTATAATAAGAACTCTTCAAATCAAACTGAGAATAAAACTTTTAATTAAAATAAAATATAAAATAAAGAACATGTTAATAAAGGCAAACTTTCAAGTGGAACCTTTGACACCTGTAGGTCCCATGAATTTTATGATTTATTATAGGTAAAAACTTGTGCGAAATCGTTTTATGTAAGGACTTACGTCAAACGGGTGAAAATTGAAGTTTTCTTTAACAAAAAGTGATATTAAATCAATGGAAAAATGATAATGTTATTTCATGAACAATTTATAGTATATAAATGAAAAATGATACTCTCTCCGTCTCGAGCAAAGGTGACCATTTACTTTTTGCACTTGAATTAAGGAGTATTATTATTTTATGTGTATTGGGTAGTTGTATTAGAGAGATGTGATGAGAATTGGTGGGCTCTTTTTACTAAAAGTGGAAAATGGAAATTTTGAATGAGACGCCCAATATAGAAAAATTGAAACCTTTCAGTGGGACGGAGGGAATAATATTTATAGCGAAAGTGATAACATTTTATATTAAAAGTGATAATTATTTTAAAAAGTGTAAAATTGTATTACGTGAAATGGTCTCACACAAGACATATCCTTTATTATTAATTTTATTCTTAAAATTTAATTTTTATTTTTAGATTTAATATTATGTTTTTTTTTTTTTTTGTGCATATAGTGAAAGACAGATTAAAACGTTTTGTTGGTTGGTTTGTCATTGAGAAGACTGACTGGAACATACATTTGGACCAGCAAAAAATATCCACTATGAAGCTGAAGTTACATAATAGAAAGTCAAGTTAAAGTCCAAAGATATTTTTATCCAAAAAAAAAAATGTCATTCTGGATTTTTTTTTTATTACTCCTATTACAAAGCAGGTATTTTTTAATTTTTTTTATCACAAATTAAATTGTTGTTTGACAAAGATTTCCACTTTATTAAAAAACGAGTAATTTTAGCTATTGGCTCTTTATTTTTTAACCATGTAGACATTAATTTTCTATTGAATGCCACAATTTATTTGATTAATTTATATCCTCTAACTATAATTGTTACAAAATACTATAAAATATTCAAATTATGTCAATTTTAACTTTTAATTAATTAAGCCCAACATTAATCAACATTATAGATCCAAAAGATCAAAATTATAAGTTTTAAGGTTACAACAATATAATAAAAGAGACTCTCTTGTAAGACGGGTTATTTATGAGACGGGTGTGTGACGGGTCGATTAGTTAAAATATACTTATTTGTAGTTAAAGTATGTTAATAATAAATCATATTATAACATATTAAAATCATACTTTAACAACCATTAAACATACTTTATCTATACAATAAGCATACTTTAGTGATGGGTCGACCCGTCTCACAAATAATTCATCTCACAAGAGACTTTGTCAATAATAAAATTACTATACTTTTAATTAATATATATATATATATATATATATATATATATATATATATATATATATATATATATATATATATATACCTCTTTCGTTCATGAAGACTGTTCAAACTTTTTTCATTGGTTCGTTCCACATCATTGTTCACATCTCCCTAAAAGGGGAAATATTATTTTAATCTAAAATTTCAAAATTACACATTAATTTCAAAAATCATCAAAATTTTCCAAATATAACATACTTTATACTTTATTTATTATTTAAAAATATCAAATGATCCTCAAAACTTAATGATGTTAATCAAAAAAATAATTTTTTCTTAATATTCGTAGTATAGTAAAGGTGAACATTGTTCGGAACGGATAGGATATAAGTTATCTAACTAATTTTATAATTTTGTTGATTCGAACACAAGGTCTAAAAATATGGAGCCCAAAATTGCAATCTTATTCCTCGAAAAGCATTAGCTTTACTTCTTAGGCCTAACTTCAATATTTCCCACTAAAGCCTACAGCCCATTAAGGATAATTGGGCTTTCATTAACATATTAAAGGCCCATTAAAATTTTAAAATAGTCAATAGTCAAAGATCACCTTTCCTCCCTCGTTTCATAATCAATACAGAAGAAATGCAGAACAAATAAAACATGAGAAGAATTCTAGCGGGGAATCGTATTTGGAATCGGGTCGCATATTCAAACCGGGTTAAATTCGAATCGAACGTAGCCTTCTCCTCTGCTCCCGAGAACGGCAAAACCACCGCCGCTAACAACGTCGACGGCGGTGGCGGCAGCAGCAATGAGTCTTCTTCATCTTCTAGTTCGTTAAGTAGTTACAAGGAGCAATACAAAGCTCTAGGAAACCTTGATTTCATGACTGCCGCCAAAATTCTCTTCACCGAGCCTTCAAAGAAGAAGAAGTTTGGGTCTGTAATCTGTTTTTCTTTCAGGCATTTCGTCGAACACTATATTCGTATGATAGTTCTGTGAGCGATATTTTAATTTAATTATTTTTTTTTCTTAAATTCAGCAAAAGTTTTATGTATGATAATAACTGCATTTAGTGTTAATCGTTGAGATGAAATTTTTGTTTGATGCTTTATAGGTTGGATTTCCACCTGGTACAGCTCTTCTTTGTTTGCTTGCCGTCGTTGGGTACCTCATTTTATTAATCTGAATAGCGTCTCATCATTTATGTTACAGCATTGGATTTCGGTTTTTATTTATGATTATTTTTATGAATCTCTTTTTCAGCCGTGTATCTTGTAGCTCAATACGCTCGTAGTGAAATGAGAAAAATGGATGCGGTATGCTTTTTTACAATTTGTATTGGTTTTTTCATAATATATTTTGCTAAATTTTGTTTCTGAAATTGATATTTCTGTCATAAATTTAATTTTGTGTATGATAGCAAAGTTTATTGAACTTAGATTACCTGTTGTTCCAGAGTATGTCTTTTTCATGGATTGTATAAATGATGTGAAATGTTCACTAGGAGTCTAGGGCTACTCGGCCAAGTGCATGCATACATAAGGAATGATTATGTATAGGAAGGTGTTGTATTTTTTGAAAAATTAAAGAACAAAATGGTGCATGAGATTTGCGTTTACTAGATGAATTTTAAGATACTTCATGCCATTTTTTTCTTGGGAAAGTTCTTTTAAAAGTTATACTTGCATGCTATGACTTTACTTTAATTTTTATTTTTACTTTTGTTTTCAAGATCTCAATTTACGCATATCATTTGGATAAGCTGCCTATCTGGGATTTTAGTTTAGATTAGCTGGCTCTTATACTTATATGGGAGATATTCTGATGCAAGTTCAATTTATTAGTCATAATACATTTAAATTCCCCCCCACATCATTTTTTTTTTGCATTTACTACAAGTGTGTTCAACTACTGTACTACCATTTTCTGTAGCCAATAGATATCACATCCTACATTACTCCCCTATCTCAATTTAATGAATTTGACTAAATTTGAAGCTTGATAAATCTCATTGGACTGTGTAAGAATCTCATGTAGGCCTTCTTCTGAGAATTTTATTAGGAAAACTATGACTTTGCGCTTGTGTTTAAAAACGTTAAAGCAACAAAACGATTGAATGTCGTCCCCATTAGTCTATATATATTTCCGTTGTGTTTAAAAATGTTAAAGCAACAAAACGATTGAATGTCGTCCCCATTAGTCTATATAGATGGCATACTTTCATTAAGTCTTGTAATTTGTATGATCACAAAAATCTTATTTAAAATATGCAATTGTTGTTCATTTGCTACAAAAAAAGATATATTTTTGTATCAAACCAGTGCCTAGGTCATTATAAATGGCAAAAGATAATTGTTTTTTTAACAGAATAATCAATTAATGCTTAGCTGTATACAAGACAGTCATAGAACAAAGCAAATATATTTGATGTCCCTTGAGGGTTAATATGTAATTGAGATGGCAAGCATATCACTTTTGCCAAAGTTTTAGACAGATTAAAAAGAGGACTCTTTATCACTCCAATAATCGTTTGAGTAGCTGACAAAACCATATAATTATTATTTGCATATTAGCAATCTTTAAAACATTTAGTTTCAGCATTCCATGTGATATGTTTCAGATCTAGATATTTTGTGTGAACTTCTGATGCTATGCTTTCTTGCTCGGGTCCTGGATGAATTATGTTTTTAGGAATTAGAGCGGAAAAAACAAGCCGAGTTTGAAGCACAAGCAAAAGAAATGGAGCTCAAGGCTGCTGAAGAAAAAGCAACAGTAGCCTCTAATCCTGCACTTTTGGAGATGAAAGAGAGACTAGATAAGCTGGAATTAACAGTCAACGAAATTGCTGTGGAGTCCAAAAGGCATTTAACTCATGATACGAAAGAAGGAAGAGAATATATCAACAAGCAAAAGCAATCTGCTGAGGTGGAACCAGACAATACCCAGAATCAATCAGGAGGTAGAACTTCGACAGAAGGAATAGTTTCAAGTGAAGAAAAGACAAGTGGACTTGCACCAGTGTCTCAAAATTCTCAGAATACTAAAAAAGGAGATAAAAAATGAGGGACCTCCAAGAAGCAAAGAAATGAAACCTACTTGGCAAACTTTTACTTATTGGTATTTGCGAGCTTTTCGTTCAAAGGCTTTTGCCAGTTCAACTGGGCTTATTGTGTTCCTGACAAGAATGATAACTAATAAAATACATTTCCAAATCAAATTCATTTTGTACAATATCAACAGACCAACATGATGCTTTTGTAGCTTAGAAACTGAAGTAGCTAGTTTGTTGACTACCTTAAGCAATCTTCTTTATTTGATGGACTGCAGGTTATAGATTTTAGGGTGTAAACAATTTTCCCTTTTGAATAGTTTATTAGAACAAAAAAAATCTTCGTGTTTCTGAATGCAAATTAAAATTAAAGCTAATTGATTCCATGTTGTATGACTTGTTGATTGTGTTTTCTTGTAGTTTTCAAGTTTCGGGCACAGGACTTGGTATTGCTGACCAACTTCTTTACTTGTAGTAATAATAACTTTAGTTTGAGATTACAATGGATAAATTTGCTAAATATGTTATTTTACATATGCATGTTTGACAGCTGAAGCTTCATGTTAGTTTGATTAATGTCGTCTGCAAGGGTGGACAACCATGCTTTGGTGTTATTTGATCTCCATTTACAGACGGTGTTAGGTATTTTCTTGCATGTGGTCGTGTCAAATTAAAAATCAGCCTTGCATGGACCCTTTGTCAGGTATGTTACTTACCCTCATGTCTTTTGTCTTGATGCATTTTCTAACATCTGACATTTTTCAAAGTCTTAGTTATTACTTGGATTTAGCATAATTTGTTTAAGGCATTTATCAAAATAATAAGTGTGGCAGATGATTGTCTTAGTCATTACGAAACTTTGGTACATCCTCTCTTTTCTTAGCATTTATACTACCTGTTTTTTTAATTCTGATAGGCAATTGATGAGGAGCTGAAGTGTGTTTGCATATAATTGATGATTTTGCCCTTGACATTCATCCATCTGTGAAGAACAATGAATGCTTTGGGACAAAAAAGAAATTCACATTTGTTGATAGAGAAGATAGGTTTTCGCCTTTCTGCTAACCTTGAGGATTGAAGTCAGGCCTTCTGTTTATTGAATGCTATCAATTATTTCGTAGCCGTGGAATGAAATGTGGATTGAGTTTAATAAGAGACGAGGGAGTAATAAAAGATTATTGTATGATTGCGAATATTTATAATCTATCCCTCCTATACTTGATTGCACTACATAATTAACATTGTTTGAATTATAGAATCAGGTTCAAATTCATTGAAATGACTTTAGTTTTGAGGTTCACTTGCCTATGGTCCCCCCTACTAACCTCATATTACCAATTTGCCATACCTATGTTGCTTGAACACTTCCACTAGAAGTCAAACTTACCATTTTCAATTCTAGGTAATTTGGATACTGCTTAATCAAAGGCTAATCGAATTAAAATTTTAAATTGCCGTAACTATGTTTAAACGTGCAGACGCATGAGGATGTTGTGGGTGCATCAGATCATGGACTTAAATGAATCATGAAGAAGTTGTGGAATCCACCGCTGACCAGATGGGATTGGAGGTAATCGCTCTCGCTTCCACTTCCTCTTTGTATTAACACAAGAATCTGATTAATACCAATACTAATTAAAATCATTAGTAATTCGTCTTTTGATACGCGTGTAAAGGCTGGTTTAGGCATTGGTGTCAAAAGAACAGTCATCAGAAGGGAGAAAATCAGTGCATAAGCTGTGAAATGTTTGTAGAAATTAGAATAATGTCATTAGTAGAAAGTGGGAACTAAGAATTATGTGAATTCAGTACATATTTGTTTCATGTGTTGGGAACTTGCTTATTTAATTTTGTTGGTGAGGATATAATTATGAAATATACGATAGTCTGTTGGCTAAAGAAAGAAATGTCATTTGGACCAGTTTGAGTAGTGAGGTCCCAAAAAATTGTCAGTACTAGTCAGATACTCCATTAAGTAAAATACAGTTGGGGATTGGTTGGTGCTCTCTCTGCTGCTGTCCGTACAACTTTGATTCACCACATCATGCATATAAATGAAGTTGTGTTTAGTGGATAATAATAGATTTTGTGTTGGCTAAAAATAGGAAGAAATTTTAGTCACATGTTCTGTCATGTAATTACTGGTGCCATTACCCCCATCACATTGATTTAAATCTTAATTTTTCATTCAGAAATATGTAGTGATGCTTTGATAAATGAGTGAGGCTCTTGTGCACCCGGGCGCACGGAACACATTCCGTGCGCCTTTACAATTTTCATGCCCCTTTACAATTTAAACCCCTAGCAATACATAGGTTTAAATAGGATTGGAGGGGAGGGTTGTGTTCACATGGGGACACGGAGCATTTTTCCGTGTCCCCTGGCGCACAGGAGCTTTTGCCTTGATAAATTTAGGGGTTGCTTGGGGTAATAGGAATGGAGTCATGTTGATTCCTATTGTTATTGCTTGGTTTAATGCAATGGGAATTAAAATTTCTGGATAATCCTATTATTACACTAATTACTCTCAACCCTCTACTCATCTCAATTTTCATTGACTTACTGTATTTAAGGTGAAAAAAGAAAAAGAGAAAAAGACATCACAATACATTTATTTACCACAAAGTCTTTTGTGAGACGGTATTTATGTAAGATGGTTTGTGAGAAGTATTAAAATATAATTATTGTATTGGTTAAGCATGCATATTGGTTATATTGGTTGTTAAAGTATATTTTTTTTAAAGTATGGTGAATGATGCATTAAAAAATGATTTTAGAATGTTAGTGTAATATAATTCACTAAAAACATATTTTAACGTTCTTCAAATTCTCTCTTCAGTTTTGCATTTTTACCCTACGACTTGATTATAATATTGATTAATTACAGTATAATATTGCTTTTAATTAAAAAATATTTATGTGTGCGTATAGAGAGGGGTGGGGTGGGACCATGTGAGCAAGCAAAGAGACAAGAAAGGTGATAGATATAATAATGTATGATTAATTAGTGACTAGATTTCAGTTAAGTTTAGGGATAATGACATGATTAACATGAGATTTATGATGAATTATGAGAGTGATTTGGTCCCACCATTAAGCAGAGGAGCTGTTCTTGAGGATCTCTTAGGTAAGAAATCAATGAAATCAAAGATTTGTTGCATTTTATTTAAGAAACAGTTGATGTGATTTTAGAGCTTAAAGTGATCACTATATTTGATACAAAAACAACCCCTTTTTATTCATATCCTTTTATTTAATTCTAAAAGAAATTAAGATCAAATTAATTATATTTTGACGTCATCTATGATATATATTTTGTTCTTTTATCTTTTATTTACATACTTCATTTTTGAAAATGGAGTATCAACATTAGAACATCAATTTGTGGACGAAGTGTATTGCATGGGTGTTTTAACACTAAAAAAATATCAATAATAATTGAGATCCTATTAGGATTTATTATTGAATATTAGGATCAATTCTAGCAGGATCTCCCTCATTATTAATATTATTTTTAGTGATGATAGCTTGTGAAAGAATGGCTCACCGTGTGATTCATGGTAGAAACGCATCTTATGAGGGGTCATTTCCAATGTTAAAGACAGGAATTGAAAGGAGAGTTCAAACCTGAAAATATATTTTTTATTTAGTGTACTAGAAAAAATAATTTTCCCTACTCTTATCTATATTACATAATAGCACTTTAAAGTGTATTATTGTATAATAATACTTTTTGATAATTCAAAGTTGATTTAGTTACATTAATCCCCCATACACGAATCCTTAATTCATAGTGCTTAGGAAAGAAATTCTTTTAATTATTTCTAATACTCCCTCCTTCCCATTAAAAGAGTTACGTTTATTGTTTATATGGATATTAAAAAAATACTCCCTTCGTTCCTCACTAAGAGGTCTTTTGCTTTTTAGCACGTGGATTAAGGAGTATTATTATTTAATTAATGTGTAGTGGGTAGTTGTATTAGTGGGAGTGTAAGTCCCATATTTTAATTGTATTAGTGGGTGTGTGTGAGTCTCATGTGTGTAAAAAAGAAAATGAGACTATTTGGGTGGAACGCTTAAAATGGAAAAAAAGACTCTTTTTAAAGGGGACAGAGTGAGTAATATTTTAATGTGTTGTGGGTTAAGATATATGGAGTATAATAATTTATGTATAGTGAGTAGTTGTGTTAGTATTGTGTGTGGGTCCCATGAAGTTAAAGTGATTGATTTATGTGAGTCATTTACTAAAAAAAGAATGTAACCCTTGTAGCGGGACGCCCTAATTAGTAAAATATAACTCTTGTGATGGGATGGAAGAAGTATAATTTTGCTGGAAAGATACTGAGAGTGATAATATTTTTAAAAAATATACTCCCTCCGTCCCGTTACAACGCACGCGTTTATTTTTTGCATGTAGATTAAGAGATATAATATTTTAATGTGTAGTGAGGTGAGAGAAATAATATTTTAATGTAAAGTGAGTAGGTGTATTAGTATGATATGTGGCTTCATGAAAAGAGAAGTAATTAATATGTATGTGTCCCTTTTACCAAAAAGGAAAATGCACACTCTGTATTGAGGCGGACTAAAATGAAAAAACGTGTACTGAGACGGACCAAAATGGAAAAATGTATACTGGGACGGAGGAAGTACTTTCTTTTGTTAACATCTTAAAAAAGGAAGTAATAGCATACCTAATAATCTTGTAATACAATTTAATTTTCAATTTGTCATCAATGCCTTACAGATATATTTTATAATTTATTTATCATTAAAAAATACTAAATTACTTTAAAAAGTAAATAATCTTTTTTGATATTGTAGGCACCTGAATTTTATTGCCTATTAAATAAAATATGTGGCAAATTAATACAATAATTATCAATTAATTATTTATTTATTAAGGAATTTAAATAAATTAATTTCTAAAATAAATGAGTAAATAATTGATAATTAAGTCTTATCCAGTCCAGCAGGCTTAATTAAAGGAAAAAGCCCAACATATCTTTTAAAAGAGAAAATATCTCTCAAGTGGTTATTTTCTCTACATATAAATAAGGGTCTTCAGTCCTCATTCCAGACACACCAAAAACATCTGAAGACGCGCTTCTGAAGAGATCAAGAATACGAGCAGTGCTCCCTTGAGATCTTCAAGCATCTTCAAGTCAAGACTTAAGATCTTCAAGCATCTTCAAGTCAAGAACGGTCTGCGATCAGAGATCAAGGTTCTAAGCCCCTCCGATCCGGCGTTCTTCCATCCAACCGCCTCCGATCAGAGATCAAGATTCTAAGCCCCTCCGATCCGGCGTTCTTCCATCCAACCGCCTCCGATCAGAGATCAAGGTTCTAAGCCCCTCCGATCCGGCGTTTTTCCATCCAACCGCCTCCGATCAGAGATCAAGATTCTAAGCCCCTTCGATCCGGCGTTCTTCATATCAAATTCATCCAGCAGTCTCCGTGAAGTCAAAGTTCTACCAAATTGAACAGCATTCTTCACAACAAATCTTCAAGTCAACGTTTTATCCGAACAAAGGCTCGACGCCTCCGGATAAATATTTTAAAGCTTCAAGTCAACCCCGAGCACGGACAAGCTTCATCCGAAGATCCGGCTCAGAAAGTTGATAAAGTCAAAGAAGTCAACTCAAGAGAGGAATCAGAGGATAACTAGAAACTATTTACTTAAATTCTTAAGTTTAATCCATCTCGGATTATCATTGTAATATCTTTTGTGTTTATTATTTTAATAAATACAAATTTTGTTGTTACAAATTTTGGCACGCCCAGTGGGACTTATTTTGGTTATATTGTTGTTACAAATTGCTTGAGAAATTTTAGATAGTTTTAACTCGTATCAAGGAGAAATTTGTAACAACAAAATTTGTATTTATTAAAATAATAAACACAAAAGATATTACAATGATAATCCGAGATGGATTAAACTTAAGAATTTAAGTAAACAGTTTCTAGCTATCCTCTGATTCCTCTCTTGAGTTGACTTCTTTGACTTTATCAACTTTCTGAGCCGGATCTTCGGATGAAGCTTGTCCGTGCTCGGGGTTTGTAAGCAATTAAAATTCACGGTCCAATCAAAGGGCGACACGTGGATTTTATTGATTAAATATCAATTTTAATTTATTATATTTTATTTTGGGGATTTAATAAATTAATTCCTAAAATAGATTAATAAATAATTGATAATTAATTTAATACCCAATAAATTAAGTAGGGTTTAAATTAAGTAAAACTTGACCCCTAAGTTAAGTAAAGCATGGAAGGTTCCAGAATCAGGTCAAATTAAGCAATGACCAATCAAGCTGTGATATATTTGGAACGGCCCAAGCCCGCAGAACCAGGCCAAATCTGTCATAGACCAATCAGATTGCAAGATATTTATGGGGCATGCTCATTCCTCACCTATATAAGGAGCCCTCCTTCATTCACTCCAGACACACTAAAATACTTGAAGACATAAACGCTCTGAAGAGATCAAGAACACGAGCAGCGCTCCCTTGAGATCTTCAAGCATCTTCAAGTCAAGAACGGCAAACGATTCGGGATTAAGGTGCGGAGCCCCCCAAATCAAGCGTTCTTCATATACTGAGTTCTTCAGTGTTCTTCGCGCCAAGAACAACATACGACCCGGGATTAAGGTGCTAAGCCCCCCAGATCGAGTGTTCTTCGGATCAAGTACGTTTAATCCAAATAAAGGCTCGACGCCTCTGGATTAACGTTATAAGATCCAAACCCGAGTTCGGACAAGCTTCAACTGAAGATCCGACTCAACACACACAGTCAACGCGGTCAACGCAGTCAAAGTCAAGTCAAAGTCAAAGCCAAATTGGTTCGAGAGAAGAATCAGAGGATTGATAGAGATTGTTTCCTTAATTATCAAGTTTAATCCATTTGGATTATTATTGTAATTCTCCTGTGTTTATTTTATTATAAATACAAAAATTTGTTGTTACAAATTTTGGCACGCCCGGTGGGACCGTCTCTACCTCTCATCTCTTCTCTCTACAAGCTCGAAGTACGATATGACTCCTGTCAGGATTACTGTAGGTAGGACTGCTGCTTCTAAGCTCTCAGAGGCATTGACTGAATATGTTGCTGTTGTTACAAGGAGCATGTCAGAAAAAGCTCGTTCAGAAGCCTCATCTGGATCCAACCCTTCGGTTGAGGAGGTTTCGAGAAAACAACTACTTATGAAAGATGATAGTGATGATGATTCTGCATCTTCAAACTCTTCATCTGACTCCGTTGCAGCTCCAGTAATGATGGCAGGCGCTACGACTGTTGAGGAACAATTAGCAAACATGATGAAAGCTATTGAGGGACTCACGAAACACATAGAGGCTCAAGACACAAAGATCTCTCAATTGATGAAAAGAGACATCGCGGAGACTAGCCGTGCAAACGGAAAAGGAGTCATGGACGATAGTGAAGTTGAAGAGGTCACAAGGCGCCAGGCTATTGAAAAGGAGCAAACTCAAGGGACGTTGCCACTTTCAGCTGATGGAATACTCCAAGTGGATCAACTCAAGGATATTATACTTGGAACAATAAAAGAAAGGTTTGAGGAGAATTCCAAGCCTACTGTTACTTATGTCAAGCCATACACGAAAAGAGTGGACAACTTGAAGTTGCCAGCTGGCTACCAGCCTCCCAAGTTCCAACAGTTTGATGGCAAGGGAAACCCGAGGCAGCATATAGCACACTTTATTGAGACCTGCCATGATGCTGGTACTTATGGAGACCATATGATAAGGCAGTTCGTTCGCTCTCTCAAAGGAAATGCATTTGATTGGTATATCGACTTGCAAGCTGAATCCATTGATAGTTGGGCACAAATGGAACATGAGTTCCTTAATCGTTTCTACAGCACGAGGAGAACTGTTAGCATGACTGAGTTAACTAATACTCGTCAATTGAAGGAAGAACCTGTGATTGATTATATCAATCGATGGAGAAATTTGAGTTTAAATTGCAAGGACCGATTATCCGGAGAGTCTGCCATTGAGATGTGTATCCAAGGAATGGAATGGAATCTCCTTTATATACTCAAAGGAATTCAACCTAAGACTTTCGAAGAGTTGGCTACTAGGGCCCATGACATGGAATTAAGTATGGCTGCTAGTGGAATCAAACATTCACCGATGTCGGACTCCTACAAGTCTAAAGATAAACAAGATTTCAAAAGGGGGAGCAAGTCCTATGCTAAAAGTTCCAACAAGGAGTCAATGGCTACAAATATTATGACGGTCAAGGTTCGAAAGAATGAAAATGATAAAAAAGACAAAGGGAGGCAAGTTGCCCAAGAGTGGGGGCAAAGAAGGTTAACTCTGAAGGAGATGCAAGAAAAAGAGTATCCATTTTTGAACTCAGACCTTTCTGGCATATTCGATGATCTAATGAAGAACAAACTCCTTGAACTTCCTGAAATGAAACGTCCAGAAGAAGCCGGCCGAACTAATGACCCAAAATACTGCAAGTATCATAGGTTGGTGAGTCATCCAATTCATGATTGTTTCGTTCTTAAGGAAAAGATCATGCAACTGGTTAAGGAAGGGAAAATCGTGTTAGAAGATGAGGCGGGTACAAACTTCACTTCTGTAAAAGAAAGTCATGATGAAGGCTCATGTCATGTCGTGAATGAGGACAATGAAAGCGAACAACTTGAAACTAAGGGTAAAGCTTACTCCATGAAGGTGACCTTCACGGATGAAGATATGTTGTTGGGTATGCAATCTCATAATCGACCTCTATTTGTGACTGGTTATACTAAAGGGATGCGAGTGAATCGCATACTTATTGATGGAGGTTCGGCAGTGAACATTTTATCCTTGAGAATGTTGAAGAAGATAGAAATACCATTGGATGAACTCAACCATAGCCGATTGATGATCCAAGGGTTCAACCATGAGGGGCAAAGGACTCTCGGCACAATAGTTCTTGATTTGCTAATTGATGAGATGAAATCCACAGTCCTTTTCCATGTTATTGATGCAAAAACTTCCTACAACATGCTTTTGGGGCGCCCATGGCTACATGAGAATGGCGTGATTCCTTCTACATTACACCAGTGCTTCAAATATAGTGAAGGTGACAACGTGAAAAGAGTATTCGGTGACGACAAGCCATTTACTGAAGCTGAAGCTTACTTTGCCGATGCTAAATATTTCTTCAAGAGTACAAAGGAAGTAAAGCGTGAAGAAGCCTCAGTGCAAGATAATGGGGGCAATAAACAAATAAATGATGAGGAAGGTAGTACATCATCTGCCACTCTCAAGGAGAACAAAGGCAAAGGGCTTGAGACCTCGGAAGAGTTGACATTGCCTTTAACAAAAATTGATGCTAGTAAACTTTCTTCTCCACCACTCAAAGGGTTCACACGTCCTATTGAAGGACCAAAGACCGAACACGGTGAAGTGTTTGAAGCTGAAATAACCAAGTCGTATAGTCCACAAGCTTATAAACTCCTTATGAAGGCTGGTTATGAACCAAGGGAAAAAGCGATGGCGAGCAAGGTGAGTCAAGAAACTATCAACCCACCAGGACAGGGGCTCAATGTTACTCAGATAATGTTGAAAAATAGTGGTCACACTATCAAGAAGGCTAAGCCAGGTTTGGGATATGTCCCTCAAAAGCCAGTCCGCATTGCAATTAGAAGAGCAAGTACAAATTATATCACCGAGGGAGAAGCTTTATCCACGGAGGATATGTTTGACGCAAGTAGTAGGGAAGTCAAGAGATTATCTGTTTTTGAAAGGCTTGGGAGTGTCTTCGAAAGGCTTGGACCCTGTAAAGGGAAGTGTAGGAGGCAAAATCATGTCAAGTCCCTTAACCTCCGAAAACTCCGGAGTCAAAATCCATCTCGTATCAAGCGGCAAAATATCTTGACTGTCTCAAGTGGAAGAGTGTTGAAGGATAAAGTGCAAAGAATCGTCTTTACCAAAGATGATAGTAATAATGATAGAGAAAGTGTAGCTTCCACCAATCATATTACTGCTGTGGAAGATTCTCAAATGGAGGCGTGCCAAAATTTGTAACAACAAATTTTTGTATTTATAATAAAATAAACACAGGAGAATTACAATAATAATCCAAATGGATTAAACTTGATAATTAAGGAAACAATCTCTATCAATCCTCTGATTCTTCTCTCGAACCAATTTGGCTTTGACTTTGACTTGACTTTGACTGCGTTGACCGCGTTGACTGTGTGTGTTGAGTCGGATCTTCAGTTGAAGCTTGTCCGAACTCGGGTTTGGATCTTATAACGTTAATCCAGAGGCGTCGAGCCTTTATTTGGATTAAACGTACTTGATCCGAAGAACACTCGATCTGGGGGGCTTAGCACCTTAATCCCGGGTCGTATGTTGTTCTTGGCGCGAAGAACACTGAAGAACTCAGTATATGAAGAACGCTTGATTTGGGGGGCTCCGCACCTTAATCCCGAATCGTTTGCCGTTCTTGACTTGAATATGCTTGAAGATCTCAAGGGAGCGCTGCTCGTGTTCTTGATCTCTTCAGAGCGTTTATGTCTTCAAGTATTTTAGTGTGTCTGGAGTGAATGAAGGAGGGCTCCTTATATAGGTGAGGAATGAGCATGCCCCATAAATATCTTGCAATCTGATTGGTCTATGACAGATTTGGCCTGGTTCTGCGGGCTTGGGCCGTTCCAAATATATCACAGCTTGATTGGTCATTGCTTAATTTGACCTGATTCTGGAACCTTCCATGCTTTACTTAACTTAGGGGTCAAGTTTTACTTAATTTAAACCCTACTTAATTTATTGGGTATTAAATTAATTATCAATTATTTATTAATCTATTTTAGGAATTAATTTATTAAATCCCCAAAATAAAATATAATAAATTAAAATTGATATTTAATCAATAAAATCCACGTGTCGCCCTTTGATTGGACCGTGAATAGTAGGGAAGTCAAGAGATTATCTGTTTTTGAAAGGCTTGGGAGTGTCTTCGAAAGGCTTGGACCCTGTAAAGGGAAGTGTAGGAGGCAAAATCATGTCAAGTCCCTTAACCTCCGAAAACTCCGGAGTCAAAATCCATCTCGTATCAAGCGGCAAAATATCTTGACTGTCTCAAGTGGAAGAGTGTTGAAGGATAAAGTGCAAAGAATCGTCTTTACCAAAGATGATAGTAATAATGATAGAGAAAGTGTAGCTTCCACCAATCATATTACTGCTGTGGAAGATTCTCAAATGGAGGAAGTAGATGCTGAAGATGCCCCTCCACAATTTGAAGAAGGAGTGAAAGCCACTGTTGATGAATTGAAAGAAATTAACTTAGGTGATGAAAATGACCCACGTCCTACCTACATAAGTGCTCTGCTAGATGTTGAGGAAGAAACAAAGTATGTCAACCTTTTGCGAGAATTCAGAGATGTCTTTGCATGGTCGCATAAGGAAATGCCAGGCTTAGATCCGAAAATCGCAATGCACCACTTGTCCATTAAAAAGGGAATTCGGCCAGTTAAACAAATGCAGCGTCGATTTCGACCAGAGTTGATTCCTTTGATTGAGGACGAGATTAATAAGCTTCTTGAAACAGGCAAGATCCGAGAAGTCAAATATCCTACATGGATTTCCAATATCGTGCCGGTAAGAAAGAAAAATGGGCAACTCAGAGTATGTGTTGATTTCCGAGATTTGAATATGGCATGTCCGAAAGATGACTTTCCATTACCAATTACTGAACTCATGATTGATGCAACAACGGGGCATGAGGTCCTTTCATTTATGGATGGGTCATCTGGCTACAATCAAATTGGTTTGGCTCCTGAGGATCAAGAGAAGACAGCCTTTCGTACTCCGAAAGGGATATATTGCTATAATGTTATGCCATTTGGCTTAAAGAATGCTGGTGCCACTTATCAGCGAGCCATGCAAAAGATATTTGATGACATGCTTCATAAGATTGTCGAATGCTATGTTGATGATATTGTGGTGAAATCAAAAGAAAAGAAAAATCATTTTCATAATCTAAGGCGAGTGTTTGAACGATTAAGAGAGCATCAACTCAAGATGAATCCGCTCAAGTGTGCATTTGGAGTTTCATCTGGGAAATTTCTTGGGTTTATTGTTCGCCGTCGAGGGATTGAAATTGAGAAAGCAAAGATTGACGCAATCATGAAAATGCATGTGCCTCGGAACATACATGAACTCAAAAGTCTGCAAGGAAAGTTGGCATACTTAAGGAGATTCATATCAAACTTAGCTGGCCGATGCCAGCCATTTAGTCATCTCATGAAGAAGGGCAGCATATTCGAATGGGATGAAGCTTGCAATAATGCTTTCAATAGCATTAAAGAATACTTGATGAAGGCACCAGTGTTGAGTGCTCCAATACATGGACGTCCGTTAATTCTCTATCTAGCTGCTCAAGAGCGTTCTGTGGGAGCTTTGCTTGCACAAGAAAATGATGATGGCAAAGAAAGAGCTCTATACTATCTAAGTAGAACCATGACTCCAAACGAGTTGAAGTATTCACCCATTGAGAAGATATGTTTATCCCTTATCTTCGTGATTCAGAAGTTGAAACATTATTTTCAAGCTCACACAGTTCGGCTAGTTTCGAAAGCCAACCCACTAAAATTTGTCATGTCAAAACCAGTACTCTCTGATCGGCTTGCAAGATGGTATCTCCAACTTCAACAGTTTGAGATCGTGTACGTCCCTCAAAAGGCCGTAAAAGGACAAGTGTTGGCAGATTTTCTAGCTGATCATCCAATGCCTGCTGAATGGGAACTATCTGATGAACTCCCCGATGAAGATGCTTTTACTGTGGATATAGTTTCTCCTTGGAAGATGTATTTCGATGGAGCATCTCATAGAGAGGGAGCTGGTGCGGGAGTCGTGTTTGTAACATCCAGTGGTGAAGTTCTACCCTTCTCATTTTCCTTAATGGAAAATTGTTCCAACAATGTGGCTGAGTATCAAGCACTCATACTTGGTTTGGAAATGGCTGTCGATATAAAGCAGCTACACCTTAGAGTGTATGGTGATTCGCTATTGGTGATAAATCAACTCCTTGGAGTGTATGAAGTGAAGAAGCCTGAGTTGTTCCCCTATTACAAGTATGCTCAAAAGCTTATGGGTTATCTCGGTGATGTTGATATTAAGCATCTATCTAGAAGAGAGAATAAGCAAGCTGACGCCCTCGCTAAGTTAGCATCAATTATAGCTATGCCAGAAATGCAGATTCAAATACCGGTGTGTAGAAGTTGGGTTGTACCACCAATCTTTGAAGATGATGATTATGAAGAAGTTGAAAATCATGTGGTGGAGGTTTTCGAAATTGAAGAAGAAGATTGGCGCCAATCGCTTGTGGATTATTTGAAATATGATAAGTTGCCTAACGATCCACGACAAAGGGTTGATATTCGGCGTCGGGCACCTCGGTTCATCTACTTCAAGGGTACACTTTATAGAAGATCATTCGATGGAATTTTCTTGAGATGCTTGGGTAAGGAAGAAACTATTCAAGCAATGGAGGAGGCTCACTCCGGAATTTGCGGTGCTCATCAATCCGGACCGAAGCTACATTTCAGAATTAAAAGGATGGGATACTATTGGCCAACCATGGTGAAGGATTGCATGGATTACGCACAAAGATGTCAAGCTTGTCAGTTCCATGGAAATTTGATTCATCAACCTCCGGAGCCTTTACATCCGACAGTCGCTTCATGGCCTTTTGATGCTTGGGGTTTAGATGTGGTAGGGCCACTTACAAAGTCTTCTGGTGGTCATCTCTACATTCTTGCTGCAACAGATTACTTTTCAAAGTGGGCTGAAGCTGTGCCTCTGAGGGAAGTAAAGAAAGAAAATGTTGCTGATTTCATTCGGATCAATATCATTTATAGATATGGTGTCCCGCGCTACATCATCACTGATAATGGAAAGCAGTTCAGCAATAGTTGGATTGATAAGCTATGTGAGAAGTTTGATTTCAAACAAAAGAAATCTTCAATGTATAACGCAGCTGCTAATGGTCTTGCCGAAGCTTTCAATAAAACTTTATGCAGTTTGTTGAAGAAAGTGGTCTCCAAGTCAAAAAGAGATTGGCATGAAAGGATCAATGAAGCTTTATGGGCGTACCGTACCACCTATAGAACACCTACTCAAGCCACTCCGTATTCCTTGGTGTATGGTGTTGAGGCTGTTGTGCCTCTTGAAAAGCAAATTCCTTCTTTGAGGATAGCCATACAAGAAGGCCTCACCGAGGAAGAAAATGCAAAGTTACGTCTTCAAGAGTTAGAAGCGTTAGATGAAAAGAGGTTGGAAGCACAACAAAGACTTGAGTGTTACCAATCTCGCCTTTCTAGAACATACAACAAGAAAGTTAAGGTACGTTCTTTTCAAGTTGGCGATTTGGTGCTTGCTGTGAGAAGACCTATAGTAGTCACCCATCGCGTTGGAAATAAGTTTCTACCCAAGTGGGATGGCCCTCATGTTGTGAAAGAAGCCTACACAAATGGCGCCTACAAATTGATCTCTGAAGATGGCGTGAACATTGGCCCCATAAATGGGAAGTTCTTGAAACGCTACTACGCGTAAAACAAATACAAGTACAACGCTCCTTGACGCACGAGCCTAAACTGCATGTTACTCCTGGTCCGCATGAGTATAAACTGTGTACGACAAACTCCTGGTCCACATGAGTGTAAACTGTGTACGACAAACTCCTGGTCCACATGAGTGTAAACTGTGTACGACAAACTCCTGGTCCGCATGAGTATAAACTGTGCATGACACCCACCAAAGGTAATTATATGTGGTTAAACTATCAATTCACCCCACTCAGATATTTTAAGTGGTTAAAGCATTAAATATCTTACTTTGTCTAAAGTGGTTAAAGAATAGTCACTCCTGGCCCGCATGAGTATAAACTGTGTACGGCACCCCCCCATTCAAATCAAATCATGTCCCCTTGAACTACGTAATGACTTGATCCTCTGCGAAGAGGTACGTAGGCAACTTAGCATTTTACTAAGTTCAGTCATAATCCAAGCAATTCGAGTCGAGTTTGCGAGGCAAGCGATAAATTGAAGTGTGAACGAGTTAAGAAGAAAAAGGTTGACAAAGAGAAGATGTGGTTGAATGCAAAGACAGTGGTGAAATGATGAAGGTGGTAAAGTGATGAGGGTGATCCATGTTGTCCCTTAAAGCTAGCAAAGAAAGAGGTTTAAGCTAATTTAAATTTATGGATTTAATTAATTAAAAGGTCCTAAATAAATTATGGGATCAATTAATTATTAAAAACCAAAATTATAAATTAAGCCCATGGAGAAGCCCAAGATGCTTAAGTGAGCCATTAAAATAATTCATGTGTGTTTAATTAATTTAAGCCCCAAATCATGAAAATTAAAATCAATATAAGCACTCTTGGCCCAAAATATGAAGCAGTAGGCGGCCCAAGTGAATAAGAAGGATCAGATGGCCCAAGTAGAAACTGAAAATAAAAAAAAAATAATAAAAAAAAAATAAAGGGCCCAATTAATATTGGAAGCACTTGAATGCAGTAAGCAAGCTGATTTGAGATTGGGTGAGTTTGAGCAAGTCAAAATTAACTTGATGGGGTCAAAATTGAAGTTATTCTTTTTTTTCCTCTATGAAATTGCGTGGAATGGGTTTCTCCAGCAAAAGGGGATTAAGCTGCTCAACCAATTCCTCTCTCTTCGAAAAACAACAACCAGCCATCAGTACCCGTCAACACCACCGGGGATTCACCTCGCATCGCCACCGGTCACGCACCCGGCCGCCTGAAGCTCGCTGTTGCCCTTCACATAAGAAAATCATAGCCAAACACAGTCGGATTCGCGACCCAAGGAGCGCTGCTCGCTGCCGAGGTACGTTTCCGCGCGCGCTACTTCCAGAGCTCGATCGACGTGCCGCCGCCAGGGTTCACGCCGGATTCTCGCTAGCGAGCAGCCACCGCGAGCAGCCGTCGAGAGCAGCCATCAGCCGCCGCTCTCACACGCCATTCTGCTTCCCAGTCGCCAAGAGCATTACCGAATCCAGTCTGAATCACACTAAAGCGACGAGACCATCTTCCGGCTGGTCCGATCGAAAGCAGACAACAACCGCCCTCCCGCTCTTCAAATCAAAGCTGCCGGAGGTATGAGCTCGATAAGCAGTCACCATAGGTGGTCTGCCATCAATCGCCCTCCCGCTCTTCAAATCAATGCTGCCAGAGGCATGAGCTCGATAAGCAACTACCATGGGTAGTCCGCTCTCGTTGCATCAACACGTCGGAGGTGTGAGCCCAACAAGCAACCACCATGGGTGGTATACCGTTGACTGCTTTCCACCTCGCGGTATGAGCCCGACAAGCAACCACCATGGGTGGTCTACCGTTGACTGCTTCCCATCTCACGGTGCGAGCCCAACAAGCAACCACCATGGGTGGTCCGCCGTTGACTACTCTCTATCCCAACATCATCGGAGATGTGAGCCCAACAAGAAACCACCATGGGTGGTCCGCCGTTGATTACTCTCTATCCCAATGTCAAAGGAGATGTGAGCCCAACAAGCAACCACCATGGGTGGTCCGCCGTTGATTACTCTCTATCCCAACGTCATCGGATATGTGAGCCCAACAAGCAACCACCATGGGTGGTCCGCCGTTGACTACTCTCTATCCCAACGTCGTCGGAGATGTGAGCCCAACAAGCAACCACCATGGGTGGTCCGCCGTTGACTACTCTCTATCCCAACATCATCGGAGGTGCGAGCCCAACAAGCAACTACCATGGGTAGTCTACCATTGATTGCTCTCCACCTCACGGTGCGAGCCCGACAAGCAACCACCATGGGTGGTCCACCGTCGACTACTCTCCACCTCGACGAGTTGAATATCTTGTTTGTTGGATAGCTTTGATGAAAAAAAATTGAGTTCATGAAGTATCATTATATAGTAGTGGATTCATGGATAATTATGGACTCATGAATAATTATGGAAATTATTTGTGGATAATTATAGAAGCTACTAGTGGACTCATGGATAATTATGGAGATTATTGTGAGGTGTGCAAGCTCTACAAAATTGTAGGAGATTCTTTACTACAAATAACTTTGATAATTTTGGGTAAGGGTCATGAAATCTTGGTGAACAAGAAACAAATCTTTTGCGATTCCTTCACAACAAGACATTCTGTCCGTGAATAAATCGCAAGGGGGCATTTGTAAGCAATTAAAATTCACGGTCCAATCAAAGGGCGACACGTGGATTTTATTGATTAAATATCAATTTTAATTTATTATATTTTATTTTGGGGATTTAATAAATTAATTCCTAAAATAGATTAATAAATAATTGATAATTAATTTAATACCCAATAAATTAAGTAGGGTTTAAATTAAGTAAAACTTGACCCCTAAGTTAAGTAAAGCATGGAAGGTTCCAGAATCAGGTCAAATTAAGCAATGACCAATCAAGCTGTGATATATTTGGAACGGCCCAAGCCCGCAGAACCAGGCCAAATCTGTCATAGACCAATCAGATTGCAAGATATTTATGGGGCATGCTCATTCCTCACCTATATAAGGAGCCCTCCTTCATTCACTCCAGACACACTAAAATACTTGAAGACATAAACGCTCTGAAGAGATCAAGAACACGAGCAGCGCTCCCTTGAGATCTTCAAGCATCTTCAAGTCAAGAACGGCAAACGATTCGGGATTAAGGTGCGGAGCCCCCCAAATCAAGCGTTCTTCATATACTGAGTTCTTCAGTGTTCTTCGCGCCAAGAACAACATACGACCCGGGATTAAGGTGCTAAGCCCCCCAGATCGAGTGTTCTTCGGATCAAGTACGTTTAATCCAAATAAAGGCTCGACGCCTCTGGATTAACGTTATAAGATCCAAACCCGAGTTCGGACAAGCTTCAACTGAAGATCCGACTCAACACACACAGTCAACGCGGTCAACGCAGTCAAAGTCAAGTCAAAGTCAAAGCCAAATTGGTTCGAGAGAAGAATCAGAGGATTGATAGAGATTGTTTCCTTAATTATCAAGTTTAATCCATTTGGATTATTATTGTAATTCTCCTGTGTTTATTTTATTATAAATACAAAAATTTGTTGTTACAGGGTTGACTTGAAGCTTTAAAATATTTATCCGGAGGCGTCGAGCCTTTGTTCGGATAAAACGTTGACTTGAAGATTTGTTGTGAAGAATGCTGTTCAATTTGGTAGAACGTTGACTTCACGGAGACTGCTGGATGAATTTGATATGAAGAACGCCGGATCGAAGGGGCTTAGAATCTTGATCTCTGATCGGAGGCGGTTGGATGGAAAAACGCCGGATCGGAGGGGCTTAGAACCTTAATCTCTGATCGGAGGCGGTTGGATGGAAGAACGCCGGATCGGAGGGGCTTAGAACCTTGATCTCTGATCGGAGGCGGTTGGATGGAAGAACGCCGGATCGGAGGGGCTTAGAACCTTGATCTCTGATCGGAGGCGGTTGGATGGAAGAAAGCCGGATCGGAGGGGCTTAGAACCTTGATCTCTGATCGCAGACCGTTCTTGACTTGAAGATGCTTGAAGATCTTAAGTCTTGACTTGAAGATGCTTGAAGATCTCAATGGAGCACTGCTCGTATTCTTGATCTCTTCAGAAGCGTATCTTCAGATGTTTTTGGTGTGTCTGGAATGAGGACTGAAGGCCCTTATTTATATGTAGAGAAAATAACCACTTGAGAGATTTTTTCTCCTTTAAAAGATATGTTGGGCTTTTTTCCTTTAATTAAGCCTGCTGGACTGGATAAGGCTTAATTATCAATTATTTACTCATTTATTTTAGGAATTAATTTATTTAAATTCCTTAATAAATAAATAATTAATTGATAATTATTGTATTAATTTGCCACATATTTTATTTAATAGGCAATAAAATTCAGGTGCCTACAAATGCCCCCTCGTACTTTGTTCACGGACGCCTTTGTGTTGAAGTGAACAAATTGCGACACTCCATTATTGATCAACATGACTGAATTTTATTGCTTGTCTCAGCAACTTGATACGAATAGCCTGAATTATGACTGAACTTAGTGAAGTGCTAAGTGGCTACGTACCTCTTCACAGAGAATCAAGTCATAACGTAGTTCAAAAGGACATGATTTGGTTTGAATAGGGGGTGCTGTACACAGTTTATACTCGTGCGGGCCAGGAGTAACATGCAGTTTATGCTCGTGCGTTAAAGAGCTGTGAACTTGAATTTGCTGACAATTTATACTCGTGTCAATGAGTCTTCAATTTGATTTGTAGACAGTTTATACTCTTCTCAAGGAGTCTTGAACTTGAGTTGGAAAGTTTAATCTCGTATCAAGGAGTGTAACATGTAGAGAGTTCCATCTCTTCTCAAGAAAATTTGATTTAAGTGGGATAGTTTAAGCTCGTATCAAGGAGCATAACATATAGAGAGTTTCATCTCTTCTCAAGGAGATTTGATTTGAGTTTGATAGTTTAGACTCGTATCAAGGAGCGTAAAATATAGAGAGTTTCATCTCTTCTCAAGGAGATTTGATTTGAGTTTGATAGTTTAGGCTCGTATCAAAAGAGCATAACATGCAGAGAGTTTCGTCTCTTCTCAAGGAAATTTGATTTAAGTTAGATAGTTTTAACTCATATCAAGGAGCATAATGTGGACAGTTTTTGCTCGTGTCGGGAAGCATTGCTTGAGAAATTTTAGATAGTTTTAACTCGTATCAAAGTGTATAACATGTGGACAGTTTATGCTCATGTCGAGGAGCATTGCTTGAGAAATTTTAGATAGTTTTAACTCGTATCAAGGAGTATAACATGTGGACAGTTTATGCTCGTGTCGAGGAGCATTGACTTTGTTAATAGTTCATTGCCCCCAATCATCGGGTGCATTACTTTCTCTTACTTTAACTTCATTTCTTTGAATCTTTATTGACACCGGCTTCTTTGAATGTGATTCCTCCTCGAGAGGTTCATCAAGTGAAATGTCTTCAAATTCATAAGAGTTGTTGCTTGGCAATTTGAAATGACTTGATGTCATACTTAACTCCATATCATGAGCTCTTGTAGCTAGTTCTTCAAAAGTCTTTGGTTGAATCCCTTGAAGGATGTATCGCAGACTCCATTGCATCCCTTGAATGCAAATATTGATGGCAGAGACTTCAGACAATTGATCTTTGCAATTCAAGCTTAGATTTCTCCATCGATTAATATAATCGAGTGCTGGCTCTTCTTTCCACTGGCAAGTGTTAGTCAATTCGATCATACTAACAGTCCTTCGAGTGCTGTAGAAGCGATTGAGAAACTCGTTTTCCATTTGCCCCCAGTTGTCGATGGAGTTAGCTTCCAAGTCGATATACCAATCAAAAGCATTTTCTTTCAGCGAGCGGACAAATTGTTTGAGCATGTGATCATCAAAGGTTCCAGCATCATTGCATGTCTCGACAAAGTGCGCTATGTGTTGTCTTGGGTTGCCTTTACCATCGAATTGTTGAAATTTAGGAGGCTGGTAGTCAACTGGCATCTTCAAGTTGTCAATTCTCTTCGTATATGGCTTATTATAAGCAACAGAAGATTTGGAGCTCCCTTTAAACTTGTCTTTTATCGTCTCTAGTACGATATTCTTCAGTTGATTCATAGAGAGCATTCCGTCAGCTGAAATTTGTATCACTTCCTCAACTGGATTTATTTCATATGGATGGTGATTCGCGGAGTCCTCCTCCTCGTCTTCGTCCTCAACTCGTTTCTCATTTACATGACTTGTCTGTGCTATCTCCATCTTTTTCATCAGTTTGGATATCAACAGACCTTGTTCTTGGCTCTGTTTGGTGAGTGCAGCAACAGATTGAGTCAAGCTTGCCAGTTGTTCTTCGACAGACGAAGCATTTATTGCCATGGCGCAGGCTATGAATGAGTCATACGCCAAACTTTCTATGGATCGAGGAGTTGGGCAGATAGAGTCCTCTTCACCATCTTTGACGTCGTGCATTGGCTTATCGAGAACAGTCCCCACTACGTGGTTTGTCTCTAAGGAGACTTCAGACATACTCCTTATAACTACTTCAACATCTTTAGTTTGCAACTCTGAAGGTTTTGAGGCAGTAGACCTTCGTATCGCAATCCTGAGTGGAGTTGTTCTTTGAATCTTTTCAGTCTGCGGCTCTGAAGGCTTCAAGGTAGAAGATCTTCTTATGGCAATCCTGAGAGGAGCCATACTTTGTACTTTCAAACTTTCGAAGAGAGGAGATGAGAGGTAGAAACTGTCCCACTGGGCGTGCCAAAATTTGTAACAACAAAATTTGTATTTATTAAAATAATAAACACAAAAGATATTACAATGATAATCCGAGATGGATTAAACTTAAGAATTTAAGTAAACAGTTTCTAGCTATCCTCTGATTCCTCTCTTGAGTTGACTTCTTTGACTTTATCAACTTTCTGAGCCGAATCTTCGGATGAAGCTTGTCCGTGCTCGGGGTTGACTTGAAGCTTTAAAATATTTATCCGGAGGCGTCGAGCCTTTGTTCGGATAAAACGTTGACTTGAAGATTTGTTGTGAAGAATGCTGTTCAATTTGGTAGAACATTGACTTCACGGAGACTGCTGGATGAATTTGATATGAAGAACGCCGGATCGAAGGGGCTTAGAATCTTGATCTCTGATCGGAGGCGGTTGGATGGAAAAATACCGGATCGGAGGGGCTTAGAACCTTGATCTCTGATCGGAGGCGGTTGGATGGAAGAACGCCGGATCGGAGGGGCTTAGAACCTTGATCTCTGATCGGAGGCGGTTGGATGGAAGAACGCCGGATCGGAGGGGCTTAGAACCTTGATCTCTGATCGGAGGCGGTTGGATGGAAGAACGCCGGATCGGAGGGGCTTAGAACCTTGATCTCTGATCGGAGGCGGTTGGATGGAAGAACGCCGGATCGGAGGGGCTTAAAATCTTGATCTCTGATCGGAGGTGGTTGGATGGAAGAACGCCGAATCGGAGGGGCTTAGAACCTTGATCTCTGATCGCAGACCGTTCTTGACTTGAAGATCTTAAGTCTTGACTTGAAGATGCTTGAAGATCTCAATGGAGCACTGCTCGTATTCTTGATCTCTTCAGAAGCGCGTCTTCAGATGTTTTTGGTGTGTCTGGAATGAGGACTGAAGGCCCTTATTTATATGTAGAGAAAATAACCACTTGAGAGATTTTTCTCATTTAAAAGATATGTTGGGCTTTTTTCTTTTAATTAAGCCTGTTGGACTGGATAAGGTTTAATTATCAATTATTTACTCATTTATTTTAGGAATTAATTTATTTAAATTCCTTAATAAATAAATAATTAATTGATAATTATTGTATTAATTTGCCACATATTTTATTTAATAGACAATAAAATTCAGGTGCCTACTGATATATTAATAAAAGTTAAGGTGTGAAGATGAGTTGGGTATATAAATGGAAGGATTACTATTTAATAAAAAAAATGAATATTTTGCCGTGAGACACTCAATATGTCCTCCATATTTTTTTTTTCCCTCAAAGCAATGATGGCGGATATGATTACTATTGGTGAATTGGTTTTGAGTCAAAAGTCTGTGTCACTTGGATAAATATATCTATCTATAAAATTAAAATTAAGTGAATTGCACACATCCACTAAAAATGAAGTTAAATTGATCATGTTAAAACATCAATTTGAACATGCCAAACACTAACTCCACTTTCAACACGAGTACACACCACCTATTGATATAGACATTTTAATAGATAGTCAAAATCTCCCAACTGCTGCTGGTGGGGTTATATATGAAAATTTTATATGAGAATGTCTCAAGTAATGAGTAGTATTTTAATAAAAATAAACACTTGATTGATGAAAAATTATAATATATTTAATAAAAAAGTACTCCCTCCGTCCCATTTCAGATGACACACTTTCCATTTTGGGTTGTCCCACAAAAGTTTGCACATTCCAAAAAAAGCAAAAAGTCAAACACAATCACCCTTCCCCATTCACTTTATTTACAAAAAAACCACCCATACCTAACTCACATAACATACTTTATCATTTATTTATTACCCATAAAATACCATAATACCCCTAAAAGTTATCACTTTCTTAATCTCCGTGCCGAAAAGAGGTGTGCAGTCTTTTCCGGGACGGAGGGAGTAACATTTTTCTAAAAAGTCGAAGAAATAAAGAAAAATAAAAGTAGCTGGAAAACACTCTCATACCAATATTGCTTGTAGGGGGAGATATACACAATTAGCCATAGGACACATATATAATACAAGAAATAACAATATTTGAGTGACATCGTATTATAATTTTTTATTTTATTTTATTTAGTTATTATTTTTAATAAAAATATAATCAATTTTAATTAAAAATATTATCAACTTTAATTTATATTATAATTTTTCATAAATATTCTCTTTGTTCCAATGTAAAATATACTACTATATTTTATCATTTTAAATTGTCCCAAATAAGATTCATATTTCTTTTTTAGAGTAAACGAGATATTAGTTCATGTTAAAATATTATACTCCCTCTGTCCCAACTTAAGAGGACAATTTTTCCATTTTGGTCGTTCCACCCAAATAGTCCTCTTTCATTTTTTACACACATGAGACTCACACACCCCCTCTAATACAATTAAAATATGGGACTCACACTCCCACTAATATAACTACCCATTACACATTAAATAAGTAATATTTTTTAATTTACGTACAAAAAAACAAATGATCAACTTACGACGGGACGGAGGGAGTATTTTTTATATGGAACCAATGATGTTATGACAGTGTTTGCTATAAAATTCAATACAATTAAATTAAAGGTGTACGGATGCATGACTTTTTTGCAGTTTTGTTCTGAATGAGGACATTTAAAAAAAATCTACTCCATAGAAATTGAATAAACACCACAAAAATTTCCTAAGATTCTCAAGATCTCCGTGATAAGAGTAGTACGAAATTTTAATCATTGAGAAAAGAAATCAAATTGGGAATTATTGTTATCAAACCGGGATGTATCATGTATATCCTCTTACGTACGAGAGAATTTAAACAGTAAGAAGTGAAGTAGAGGATCCAAACTAAATCGATCAGGAGGAATTTATGGCCACAACTAAATTAGAATTTTATTTTAAAAAAAACATTATTTTTCTTTTTTATTTTTTTAATAATTCAAACACCTTACAATTTTAGTGAAATACTTATATGAGACCATTTTATAAATGAATAAGAAATACTACTCCCTCCGTTCCACGTATTTTTACCCACTTTTCATTTTGAGGTGTCCCACGTATTTTTACTCATTTCATTTTTGGCAAAAATACATAATATTTTATTACCTACTTTTTACAATCCCAACAACTTTAATTACTTTTTTACACTTTATTCATCATTCCCAATAACTTTATTCACTTTTTCTTTTTAAATTACTAATTTATCCATACTTTCTCTTACATTATATATTAAAAAAATAAAACATCTTAATCTCCGTGCCCATATAAATGAATAAAAATACCCGGGACGAAGGGAGTAGTGTTTTTTAATAAAATGTAATATTTGTAGATTGATAAAAAGTGATAATTGCTCTAGTGCTTTATTTCATGAACAATTCGCAGTTTAAATAAAAAGTATAATGTTTTTAATGAATTGTGATATTCCCTCCATCCCAAAATTGTTTTCATATTTTCTTTTGCACGTAGAATAAAAAAGTTATTACTTTTAGGGATATTTTGATATTTTTTGTAATAAAGAGTAAACGATAAAGTAAATTAGGTGTGTTAGATATGATTGATATTTTATAAATAAAGTGTAAGGAGTAATTAATTGTTTTGGCTATTTTACTATTTTAAGAATGGAAAATTTTTTATGGAATTGGACGAAAATAAAAAATATAAAAATATTTATTAGACAAAGGAAGTATAATTTTAATAAAAAATAATACCAACTAATTAAGAAAAATAAAATGATTTCACTCGAGTGTGGTTTAAAATTTTAATACCATAAAGATTTCCCCCTTAAACGTATTTCCTAAATCCATATAAATAACTATGAAACTAGTGAGTTGGATCGACTTAAAAAAAACTACATATATGTATCACATCTAACCGACCTTATTAATTAGTTATTATAAAAAAATATCATAATATCTCTAAAAATTATCACTTTTTTTAATCTATGTGAAGGATGAGTGAAAATTATAGTGAGTTGGGACTTGCTCATTAACTGATGTAAGAAATGAAACGAGAGAGGAAAGAGAATAAGAGAAAAAATATTAGGGTAGATTAAATGCACACTTCTATTTATTAAATATACACCCGTTATTGTTTTATTAAATACTAATAAAATTTTGAAAAATCCAAAATACCCTTCCACTCCACGCCCTCTTCTTCCTCTATACTCATCGCCATCTCAGCCACCTCCCCATTTCTGATAACCGCCGTCATTTCTCCGGCGCCGTAAGGTATTTTACTTTTTTTTTTTTTGCTTTACCTGCCGCATTTCAGCTACTCGCCGTTATTTCTCTGTGACGTCCCCACTTGCTATACCTTTCGTTTTGATTCTTCTCTCTCTCTCCGTAAACCATGAAACCTATTACCTTAAACAGGGCTAATGTATTAGATTAAGAATACTAATTAAGACCTGTTTAAGCGACATCTCTTGCCTCGTAATGGATATTACTTCTGCAATTTCAGCGGAGGAAGTGGGACAACAACTCATGGACCTTCTGCATATTGATTAATCCAAAATCTGCTCCCCTCAGACACTCATTATCCAAAAACTGGTAAAATCGTGTCAGCCTCTCTCTTACGAAAAAATAATTTTCCTCATACATCACAACTTCACTTCAATAACAGTAGAAACTTCACTTAACCCAACATGTATCTCTCCCTGTTTCCACCCTGTCTGAATCCTGGCCTTCAACACCTGATAAGCCTAACAACAGATTTTAGAGGAATCATGATTTTAGAGGTGCTAACCCCAACACCTTTTACAAAAATTAAATTTCCGGTGGATACATGAATTTCTCCGACAAGATTTGATTGTGCCGTGGTAATTTTGTAATCTTAAGATTCGATGGAAACAGAAATACATTGGGTGAATAATCTTTAGTTTTAGAGGGTAGTCTGGTAATTTAATGGGGTGTGTATACAATAAAATTAAAAATTTAAAAATTAAAGGGGTATGTGTATTAAATAAAATGTGTGTATTTAATAAAAAGGAGTGTGTATTTAACAATACTGATGAAAGAGTGTATAAAAGGTGAGCATGTTTGGGATTAACCCTTTTAAAGGGGAGGTTTTTCAAAATTGTGTGTGGATTTTGAAAATAGAGATTTTCAAAATTATGAAAACAAACACAATTAATGATCAGGGGTTGTTACTTTTCTATAATATTATGGAATTAAGATTTCTTTTTTATAAGATAATCTCACGCGATTGTTGATGTGAGATGAATTGGGAGACGTATTAAAGATGATTGTTATATAATTTAAATATATTTATTTATAGTTAAAATAAATATTTTTAAAGTAAGATAACGACACATTAAAATATAATTATAAGTATTACTACAATATTATTAATCGTAAATATACTTTAATTATTAATAAATATATTTATCTGTATAATAAACATATTTTAATAATTGATCGATTTGTCTTACAACTCGTTTTATAGTATATCGTATTACTGGAGAATGCCCTTCATTAATAACTTTTTTTTTAATTTATAAAAATCAATTTAATCCAAAAAATACAATCACTTGTAAATACACACCCTTGTAATCATCTGTACCACACCAAACTTGAAGTAAACAAAAGCTCAAACATGTAAATTTGTCTTATGTATATTTATGAAAATATGAAAATATGTATAGATAATGTTTGGTTCATATTTCAGTGTCACATTTATTAAATTATTTACTCCTTTTTAGTGCATACTCTTTTTTGTCGGGTTGCTCCTACATATGTACATCACCAAGTTGAACTCTTGAAGCAAACTAAAAGATCGAGTCAGGCCATCACATTTTTTCTTGAATAAACCAAAATAAAATTAATGTATATTAAATTCCATTATTTGTACAATGACAATAGCCAACAACAATAATAATTGGTAACGGATCTTCGAGAAAAAACCTAATAAATTTAGTCGACATCATTAGGATTTCTATTAAAGGAAAAAAAAGTAAAATAAATGAAAAATTGTGTAATATTGTAATTTCTTTAGAGATATTAATTAATTTTTAGTGCTTAGAGTCCCACTTGATTAGAGAAATATTATATATACACTTTAAAGTGAGACTAATCAAAATGCATGACAAATACATTTTTTTTTTAGTATATTATATCACTCTATTCAAAGGCGGACGCATTCAGGGGCCAAGGGGGGCACGTGGCCCCCCTGAGATTTTTAAAATATTTAGTATATATATGACAAAAAGTTGACTTTGTCTTGGCGTCCTAGTTGGTAGGTGGTTTTCTAATAATTCCCACGTGGGTTCGAGCTTCGTTGCCTCCAATTTTCTTTCTTTTACCTTTCCCATTTCATATTATATATTTTTACAATTATATTTCTTTCTCTCTTTTTTTTATTATTATTATAATCTCTTATTCCTTCTTTCTTTATTTCTTTTACTTTTCTCATTTCCTTTTATGTATTATTACTACAATTAAATTTATTTATTTCTTACATTTATAATTAGTTTTATTATTATAATCTCTTATTTCCTTCTTTCTGTAATTATTATTATTTATTACTCCATCAAAGATAATTATGTATTAATATTTTTTTATAGTTATTAAAACTTTCACATTATTTTATAAATAAATGTTTGATAATTTATATATACTTAAAATATTTTTATTAGTAGTTAATTAATTTATTTTATTATATGTAAATTATCTTGTCCATTCACAATGTATTAATTTGTTCTTTGCATGTAAATTAAGGAGTTATGTTCAATGTGCAGTATAGTGAAAAAAAATGAGAACTTTTGGATGCAACGTTCAAAATGATAAAATGATATTTTTTAAAGCAGACGGATGAGTATTAAGTAATGTTATGTGGCGGACCCAGCGAACGGATGAGTATTAAGTAATCCTATGTGGCCCCCCTGGACTGAAATCCTGGGTCCGCCACTGACTCTATTCATCATGTGAACAATTTTCATTTTGTGAATCCTACAAAATTTCGAATAGTCCTAATATATACTATTAACACACAATAATTTTTAAATTAAAATATTAGGACTATTCACACACAATAATTTTATAATTAAAATATTTTAATTTAAAAATTGTATCTACACACCGTATATTTCACAAACTTAATTAAAATGGATAAAAAATAGTAACTTATAATTTGTTAATCTCTATTAAAAGAAAAAAAAACAAACATTCACAATTTATAGAGAGAAATGAGGTATATTATTATTACGAGTAAAGAGGAAAAAAATATATAAAAATAGTAGTAATTACTAATTAAAGTTTGAGAGACAAGTCCAACTTTTTCAACTCATCTTGATTTTTAGCGTTGAAAAGTGAAGCAGCGGCATCCCATCTGAACCCATCCACCACCGGAGATATTTTCCATCCACCGTCAAACCTGGCTGCTCCGCCGCCGGACGGCGATCCAATCTCCGCCGCCAGCTGTCCTATCCCGGGTTGCTGATCAAGAGGGTTCCTACCCCACCCATAAAATCTTGACTTATGAATCGTCGAATGAGCCTGAATTCCAAGGCACCTATTGAACGACGACCCGTACAGTGGCAGCGACGCCATGCTCGTGTAACGGAAGGCGGCGGCGGGCCCGTCTCCGCCCCCCTTCGCCATCGTCCTCTCGCGCTTGTGGGCGTTCTGGTGGCCCCCAAGCGCTTGAGAGCTGTAGAATTTTCTATTACAGTAGTTGCATGAGAACACACGTGGCTCAGATTGGTCATTAAGGTCGGAACGTCGGAAAAGCGTCAGTTCGGGTTTCGGGCCCGAAAGGCTCAGGTCCAACACGAGATCATTAGGGTTCTTGATTCTTGCAATATCTTCTTGTTGTTGAACATGATCATGATTATCCGAATGGTTGCATGGGTCGGATCCAGGGGGATCCATGGATCTTTGGAGGGTGGGTTTTGTGTTTCAGTTTGAAATCTTGTTTGTGAGTGTGGGCATGGGTTTAATACTAAGGAGGGATAGTAATTTCAATTGATTGAAATATAAATGCTGGGTGCAACTATATGTGGAAGATAATTCTACAGTTACAAAGACCTAATTATAGAAATTAAGGATTTGGGGGGTGGGGTGGGGTGGGGGTGGGAGTGCACAAATCTTGAAAAGTTGTTGATTGAATATTTGAAACTCATGAATCAAACCATCTACCCCTCTTTCAAGACACAGCATACCTCATTGAATGTTTTTCTCTACTTTTCATTTGTCTTCTTCCTCATGTCATTGTTAGCACTTGTTGTTTTAAGGGTTTTAACAATTTCTTATTTGCTATACAGCTTGCACTACTTTAATACATATACTAATTTAATGATAAATGAATTAATTTACTAATAATTCTAACAATATAACGAATCTTATAAATAATTGCTTCATTAATATAATATTTAAGTACATAATTCGAATGCAAAATTAAAAAATGGGTTAATTACACCATTATATCTGCACAAAAAATTGCATACGAATTTAATATATAATAGTACTTAAATCTGGTAGAATGTTACTCCCTCATTCCCGTAATTACACACATATTTTTATGCGCCGAATTATTATTTTTTAATTTATAAAAAATGTAAAATTATTGAAATGCACGTAAAAAGTGAGTATTTTGAATAATTTAATAAAAAAATATGTAAGATTGTCGACTCAGTATTATGATTATAAAGTATCTAAGAATATAAAATAAATTAGGTTTAATTGCAAAAAAACCCACAAATTTTACTTCTATTGCAAATTAATCATTACTTTTAAAAAATTGCAAAAAAATCACCACCTTTAAGTATTGTTGCAAAATAAACTCAAAATAATCCTACTTTAGTAAAAAATTGGATTTATTTTGCAACAATACTTAAGGTAGTGGTTTTTTTTTGCAATTTCTAAAAAATGAGGATTAATTTGTAATATGAGTAAAGTTCGTGGGTTTTTTTTTCAGTTAACCCAATAAATTACAATGAAAAGATATAAAATTTGGAATTGAATCAGGAATCATTTTATGGATATTAAATCCGTACAATTGGTGAGCACAAGTCTCACTAGATCTCATACCAGATGAAGATACTGAATATACTAATTAATAAAATAAAATAAAGTATATGATTCATAAATGTGAATACTATATTGGTATATATGAATTTTTCGAATTCATAAATATGAATACACAGAGATTAACTCAATAAAATATAATGGATACGATTCAGATGGATTAACCCACTCTATATAAATATAGATAATTGAGAATAAAGAATTAAAACAAATTGAAATCTAAGATAGGGATGACATACCCTTTTGGCTAAAAAAATAGAAATTGGAAAAAAAAAAGATATTGTATTTAAATTGAAAAAGATTTGATTTTGATTGGAGGATGGATCAAATTATACTCCAAGAAGAACTTTATTTCATAATCATGTGGACACTAACTCCATTTGTCACAATAGTGGAAGGTGTTATATCAGACATAAAATAAAATATTATCAAACATTTTGCTCCTAATTATTGAAAATATGAACTAAGTACTATTGATCAATAGTTAGCAATTATTTATGCATTAAGACAACCCAAGTAGTGTGTACGTAGAGACAAACCAAGCACATGGTATGTATGTCGGAGCATAATGTTTTTTGAATTGTTATTATTATTATTATAATCATGATCATATCATTATCATTATATTATTATTTATTAGAAATTAATTAAATTTATTTATCACGACATGAAGAAATTAACATTTAAATTATCTTGTTGATTGGCCTTTTCAAATCTTGTTTTTCTTTAATAAGAAAGTTCAAATTCAATATATAAATATTCGTTCATTTAACTAAAGGAGAGACCATTAATATTGAGAGAGTAATTAATATTCACGTGTACACATGTTCGAAAATTTAAATTTTAATCAACTTTGATTCATATTTAAAAAATAAAAAAATAAATCTTAAAAAAAAGTTAAAATTTATTTGGAATTTGAATTTGCAAGTGTAGGCAATTAAAATTTATTGCCTAATAAATATAAATGCAAAGGAAAATATATGAAATATTGATTAAATATTTATTTATTAAGGAATTTAAATAAATTAATTCCTAAAATAAGTAAATAAATAATTGATAGTTAATATAATTATTTGAGCTCAAATTCAAATCAAATGGGCTCGATCTAAGTCAAAAGAGCTTCATTCAAGTTAAATGGGCTCAAATTCAAGTTAAGTGGGCTCCATTCAGGTCATGTGGGCTTGACCCAAGTCAAATGAGTTAAAGTCAAGTTCAGTTGGCCTGATTAAATTAAATAAGCCCGCATCAAGTTCAGCATGCCTAATTAAATTAAATAGCCAAGTCAAATCCAGCAGGTTTAATTAAATCAATAGGCCCGTATCCAGTCCTGCAGGCTTAATTAAAGGAGAAAAGTCCAACATATCTTTTGAAGGAGAAAATATCTCTCAAGTGGTTATTTTCTCTACCTATAAATAAGGATCTTCAGTCCTCATTCTAAACACTCTGAAAATCCTGAAGACCTGAAGAACTCTGAAGATTCAAGTGAAAATCAAGTTCGATCAAGTCAAGTGAAGAATTCTGAAGATCAAGATCAAGCGAAGATTCAAGTGAAGAGCAAGATCAAGATCCAAGCCCAAGATCAAGATCTTCAAGTCAAGTTCAAGATATATTCAAGTCAAGAATCACATCCGATCAAAGACCAAGGTGCTAAACCTCTTCGATCCGGTGTTCTTTATCAAATTCATCCAGCAGTTTCCGTGAAGTCAACGTTCTACCAAATTGAGCGGCATACTTCACGACAAAGATTCAAGTCAACGTTTGATCCGAACAAAGGCTCGACGCCTCCGGATAAACGTTTTAAAGCTTCAAGACAACCCCGAGCTCGGACAAGCTCCATCCGAAGATCCGGCTCCGAAAGTTGAAAAAGTCAAGAAATCAACTCAAGAGAGGAATCAGAGGATAAATAGAAGCTGCTCACTCAAATTTTCAACTTCAATTCATATCGGATTATTTTGTAATTTCTTTTGTGTTTATTATTTTAATAAATACAAATTTTGTTGTTACAAATTTTGGCACGCCCAGTGGGACAGTTTCTACCTCTCATCTCCTCTTCGAGCAAAGTAAGATGGTTCCGCTAAGAGTCAAAGTCAACAGATCAGCTTCTGTCTTCAAGTCTTTAGAACTACAAGTTGAAGACGTTAACGTTACGACCAGAAGCATGTCAAAGATGGCACGATCTGAAGCCTCTTCAGTGATAAATTCTTCAGTTGGAGTTACCTCTGGAGTAATACCTTATGATGCTAAAGACGAGGAGGACAATCTTGTTGGCTCAACTCATCTATCTGAAGAAAGTCCATCATCAGATTCATCCATAGCCTCGACGGTGGCAACAAACACTTCGTCTGTCGAAGAGCAGTTGGCACGCTTAACTGAATCCGTTGCTGCACTTGCCAAACAGAACCAAGAACAAAGTACTTTGATTTTCAAACTGATGGAGAAAATGGCTGGTGCTGAAACTAGCCATGCAAACGAAAAGCAAGAAGAAGATGCTGAAAATGAAGTAAACATCTCCGCAAAACGCCAGTCGACGGGAAAGAAGGTGATTGAAGAAGAATTGAACATTTCCCATGATGGAATGGTTCCTATTAGCCAGCTAAAAAGTATTATACTTGGGACAATGAAGGACCAATTTGAAGAGAGCCCCAAACCTTCATTCATGTATGCTAAACCTTTTACTAGAAGGATTGACAACTTGAAGATGCCATCGAACTATCAACCCCCTAAGTTCCAACAGTTTGATGGAAAAGGTAATCCAAGGCAACATATAGCGCATTTCATTGAAACATGCAATGATGCTGGAACTGACGGAGATCATATGGTGAGACAATTTGTTCGTTCTCTAAAGGGAAATGCTTTTGAATGGTACACCGACCTGGAGGCTGATTCTATAGACAGTTGGGATCAGAAGGAATATCAGTTCCTTAATCGCTTCTATAGCACTAGGAGAACGGTTAGCATGATAGAGTTGACTAACACTCGCCAGTTAAAAGAAGAGCCAGTAATTGAGTACATTAATCGATGGAGAAATTTGAGCCTAAATTGTAAAGATCGATTGTCTGAAGTTTCTGGCATTGAGATGTGCATAGCAGGAATACAATGGAGCCTTCGTTACATACTTCAAGGGATTAAGCCTAAAACCTTTGAAGATTTGGCCACAAGAGCTCATGACATGGAACTAAGCATGAGGATAAGTGGAGTGGTTGAACCACCGATTCCAGGCTCCTACAAGTATAAAGAAAAGCAAGAGGCCAGAAAAGGGGGCAAACCCTACAACAAACCTTCTGAAAAGGAGTCCATGGCGACAAATGCACCAGCTGTCAAATTTTGAAGGAATGAGAACGAAAAGGATGATAAAGTGAGGAATGATCCCCAAGAAAGGGGGCAAAGAAGATTGACCTTGAAAGAGATGCAAGAAAGGAAGTATCCATTCCTTGATTCAGATGTCCCAGGCATATTTGATGATCTGTTCAAAGATAAACTTATCGAGCTTCCTGAAATGAAGCGACCAGAGGAGGCCGGACAAACTGACAATCCGAAATATTGCAAGTATCATAGACTGGTGGGTCATTCTATTAAAGATTGCTTTGTCTTTAAAGACAAAGTTATGCGATTGGTTGAGCAAGGGAAGATCTTTCTAGATGAAGATGCAACTGCGAACTCTATTTCTGCAGGCGGTGATTTTTCATGTCATATGGCAAGCGAAGCTCAGCTACTTAAGGGTGAATCTGGGAATGAAAGTGAGACCCATGTTATAAAAATAACCTTCACAGAGGAAGACTTACTGCTCGGCTCGCAACCTCATAACCGACCTTTATTCGTAACCGGTTATACTCAAGAGCAAAGGGTCAATCGAATATTGATTGATGAAGGTTCAGCTGTCAATATCTTGCCCCTATCCACGCTTAAGAAGTTAGGAATTCCTACCAACGAGCTCGGCAGTAGTCGATTGACGATTCATGGGTTCAATCAAGAAGGCCAGAGAACACTTGGTACAACGGTCTTGGACTTAATGATAGATGAGATGGTCTCAGCAGTTCTGTTTCATGTCATTGATGCTAAAACATCATATAACATGCTCTTGGGACGCCCATGGTTGTACGAAAATAGAGTGATTCCTTCTACGCTACATCAATGCTTCAAGTACTGCGATGGAGGCAACATAAAAAAGGTGCTTGGCGATGAAAGGCCATTCACAGAAGCTGAGTCATATTTTGCAGATGCTAGATATTTTTTAAAGAGTAACAAGGCTGTCAAGCCAGAAGGAAGTTCATCGCAAGAGAAAGGGGATGATAAACAAGAAAGAGAGAATGCAGATGATGTTTCATCCACAAAGTCTATTGAAAGTAAACAGTTGATCAAGACTATAGAAGGGTTGACATTACCTCTAACTGAGGTTGACACTAAGAAGCCCTCTCCTTCTCCACTCAAAGGGTTCACTCGCCCAATTCAAGGAGCTAAAACTGAGCATGGAGATGTATTCGAGGCGGCAGTTTCCAAATCATATAGCCCGCAAGCTTACAAACTTCTTGTGAAAGCAGGTTATAACCCTCAAGAAAAAGCTTTGATGAATGAACAGTCTCGTAAGACTCCTAGTAAATTTAATACCACTCAAGAGACATTGAAGAGTAATAGTCGCACTTCCAAGTATACTAGGACAGGGTTGGGATATGTTCCACAGAAACCTGTTCGCATTGTGATCAAAAGGGCAAACACGAACTACATCACTGAAGATGAAATTCTTTCTGAAGAAGAAGAGTCTCATGAAGAGGATAGAAAGGCAGAAAGAATCTCAGTATTCAAAAGACTCAAACCAGTTGGAGCTAAAGGGACTTCCAAGTTCCCAAGGTTCCCAAGGATACGTAGTCGGATCCCATCTCGCATGAAGAGACGACATTTTCTGACTATATCATGTGACACAGTGTTGAAAGCCAAGAAACGAACAATAATCTTCACCCAAAGTGAAGAAGATGATCGGGAAAGTGTAGGCTCATCAGATATTGTTCATTCCGTTATCATGCAAACAAATCTACACAATGCAGAAAAAGATCTACGAGGCAAGATTGTCGAAATGAGGAGAGATGGTTATGTAGTGGAGAGCATTGTTAAAGTGGGAGAAAATGAACAAGTTAGGTCTAATCCACATTTTCAAAGGCAAGAATTTCTGGAGAACGCTGCTGCAGTAAATCATGTCACTATACAAGAGGAAACCTCAACTGAAGAGGAAGATGCCGATGATGCTCCCCTAGAATTTGAGGAGGGTATTAAATCTACTGTTGATCAATTGAAGGAGATTAATTTAGGTGATACTAATGATCCACGTCCGACCTATATAAGTGCTTTGTTGACATTTGAAGAAGAAAAAGCTTACGTTGAGCTTCTTCAAGAGTTTAGAGACGTGTTTGCATGGTCATTCAAGGAGATGCCCGGATTAGATCCAAAAGTGGCAGTTCATCATCTAGCAGTAAAGAAAGGAGTCAAGCCAGTTAAGCAGATGCAGCGTCGATTTCGACCAGAGCTGGTTCCATTGATTGAAGCTGAGGTTAATAAGCTCCTTGAAACGGGAAAGATACGAGAAGTCAAGTATCCCACTTGGCTCTCTAACATTGTGCCAGTAAGGAAGACAAATGGACAGCTTAGAGTGTGTGTTGACTTCCGTGACCTGAACTTGGCATGCCCAAAAGATGATTTTTCACTACCAATCACAGAACTTATTATTGATGCAACGACCGGGCATGAAGTGCTTTCATTTATGGATGGATCATCTGGTTACAATCAAATTAGCCTAGCTCCGGAAGATCAAGAGAAAACAGCCTTCCGCACTCCTAAAGGAATATACTGCTATAATGTTATGCCGTTTGGCTTGAGGAATGCTGGCGCTACGTATCAACGAGCTATGCAAAAGATATTCGACGACATGCTTCATAAGAATGTCGAATTTTATGTGGATGACATTGTAGTGAAATCAAAGAAGAAAAAGGACCACCTTAAGGATCTAAGGCAAATATTTGAACGTCTCAGAAAATTCCAACTCAAAATGAACCCCCTTAAGTGCGCATTCGGAGTTTCTTCTGGTAAGTTCCTTGGATTTATTGTCCGACATCGTGGCATTGAGATTGACAAAGCAAAGATTGATGCGATAATGAAGATGCAGGTGCCCCGAAACATACATGAGCTCAAGAGTTTGCAAGGTAAGCTGGCGTACTTAAGAAGATTCATAGCAAATTTGGCCGGCCGATGCCAACCATTTAGCCATCTTATGAAAAAAGGCAGCCCATTTGAATGGGATGAAGCTTGCACTAATGCATTTAACAACATTAAAGCATATTTGATGAAGCCGCCAGTGTTGGTTGCTCCAATAGCTGGACGTCCATTAATTCTCTACATATCTGCTCAAGAAAAATCAGTTGGAGCCTTGCTTGCACAAAATAATGATGAAGGAAAGGAGTGTGCGTTGTACTATTTGAGTAGAACGATGACTCCAAATGAGTTAAAGTATTCACCAATTGAGAAGCTCTGTCTTGCTCTCATATTTGCGATTCAGAAGTTAAGGCATTACTTTCAAGCTCATACTGTTTACTTGGTCTCGAATGCCAACCCATTAAAGTTTGTAATGTCAAAGCCAGTGCTCTCTGATAGGCTCGCAAGGTGGTATCTCCAATTGCAGCAATTTGAAATTATCTAAGTCCCTCAAAAAGCGGTGAAAGGGCAAGTGCTGGCAGATTTCTTGGCTGATCATCCCATGCCTGCCGAATGGGAGTTGTCTGATGATTTTCCCGATGAAGATATATTGGCTATTGAAATCACTCATCCTTGGAAGATGTATTTCGATGGAGCTGCTCACAGAGAAGGAGCCGGCGCAGGAGTAGTATTTGTAACCTCAGATGGAGGAGTTCTGCCATATTCGTTCAGTCTAACTGAAAATTGCTCTAACAATGTAGCTAAATATCAAGCTCTTATACTTGGTTTGGAGATGGCAGTGGATGTAAAGCAGCGATACCTTAAGGTATATGGAGATTCGTTGTTGATAATCAACCAGCTGCTTGGCTTATATGAGGTTAAGAAAGCTGAACTACTTCCATATTATAACTATGCTCAGAGGCTTATGAATTGGCTTGGAGACGTAGAGATTGAACATTTACCAAGGAGCAAGAACAAGCAAGCCGATGCTTTGGCAAAGCTAGCATCAACCATAGCAATGCCCGAAGCACTTGTTCAAGTACCGATCTGCAAAAGTTGGGTGGTACCTCCCTTCTTCGAAGATGAAGATGGTGAAGAAGTTGAGTATTGCGCCATAGAGGTCTTTGATATTGAGAAAGAAGATTGGCGTCAACCGTTCGTGGATTACTTGAAGAATGATAAGCTTCCTAATGATCCACACCTAAAAGTTGATGTCCGACGTAGAGCACCACGGTTCTTCTACTACAAAGATTCACTCTATAAAAGATCGTTTGATGGTATTCTCTTAAGATGCTTAAGTGATGAAGAAGCTCTTCAAGCTATGGAGGAAGCTCATTCTGGAATATGTGGCGCCCATCAGTCTGGACCCAAGTTACATTTCAGAATCAAGAGGATGGGATATTACTGGCCTTCTATGGTGAAGGATTGCATAGATTATGCACAAAGATGTCAGCCATGCCAGTTTCATGCAAATCTCATTCATCAGCCTCCCGAACCATTACATCCAACAATTTCTTCGTGGCCATTTGATGCATGGGGCTTAGATGTGGTGGGGCCATTAACGAAGTCTTCCGGAGGTCATCTTTATATTCTGGCTGCCACTGATTACTTTTCCAAGTGGGCGAAAGTTATACCCTTGAGGGAAGTGAAGAAAGAAAATGTGGCTGATTTCATCCGCATCAACATCATATATAGATATGGAGTGCTCGATACATTATCACAGACAATGGGAGGCCATTCAGTAACTCTTTGATTGATAAGCTTTGTGAGAAGTTTAACTTCAAGCAAAGAAAATCTTCTATGTATAATGCAGCAGCTAATGGGCTTGCCGAAGCCTTCAACAAAACACTGTGTAATCTATTAAAGAAGGTGGTCTCCAAGTCAAAGCGAGACTGGCATGAAAGGATTCATGAAGCTTTATGGGCGTATCGAACTACTTATAGAACGCCTACTCAAGCTACCCCGTACTCTCTTGTATATGGGGTTGAAGCTGTGGTGCCCCTTGAAAAGCAAATACCATCTTTGAGAATAGCCATACAAGAAGGTTTAACTGAAGAAGAGAATGCACGACCGCGTCTCGAAGAATTAGAGGCACTTGATGAGAAGAGGTTAGAAGCACAACAAAGACTTGAGTGCTATCAAGCTCGCCTCTCCAGAACGTTTAACAAGAAAGTAAAGATACGTTCTTTTCAAGTCGGAGACTTAGTCCTTGCTGTAAGAAGGCCTATTGTCATCACTCACCGAGTTGGAAATAAATTCTTGCCCAAGTGGGATGGCCCACATGTTGTGAAAGAAGTGTATACGAATGGTGCGTACAAGTTGATATCTGAAGATGGCGTAGGAATCGGCCCCATAAATGGCAAATTCCTGAAGCGCTACTATGCGTAATCCAGTCAAATCCAAGGAACGCTCCTTGACGCACGAGCATAAACTGCATGTTACTCCTGGTCCGCATGAGTATAAACTGTGCACGATACCCACCAAAGGTAATTATATGTGGTTAAACTATTAATTCACCCCACTCAGATATTTTAAGTGGTTAAAGCATTAAATATCCTACTTTGTCTAAAGTGGTTAAAGAATAGTCACTCCTGGCCCGCATGAGTATAAACTGTGCACGGCACCCCCCCAAAATCAAAACCATGTCCCTTTGAACTACGTAATGACTTGATCCTCTGCAAAGAGGTACGTAGGTAGCTTAGTAGCTCACTAAGTTCAGTCATGATTAAAGCGATTCCTATCAAGCTTGTGAGGGAAAATAAAGAGTTGAAATATACATGCCATAAATAAAGTGCGAGGAAAAGAAACAGACGTGCCATCTCAAGGAAGAGTCGCGATGCTCATATTGTTCTGTCGATCCCATCTCAAAAGATGAAAGAGTGGCGAGGCTGATATTATTCTTCGTTTATAGTTGCTCATCTATACTGTAGAGGAAGATCACAAACGCCAAATTGCCGAGCCAACCTGATCAGCCCCAAAATGCCGAGCCGCTGCATAGCCGCGATGTCGCCGACCGCAACTGCCATTGCCGCTGTGGGCCACCGTCTTCACCGCCCAAGTCCAGCCACCATAGGTGGTCTGCCATCAATCGCCCTCCCGCTCTTCAAATCAATGCTGCCGGAGGCATGAGCTCAATGAGCAGCCACCATAGGTGGTCTGCCATCAATCGCTCTCCCGCTCTTCAAATCAATGCTGTCGGAGGCATGAGCTCAATGAGCAGCCACCATAGGTGGTCTGCCATCAATCGCTCTCCCGCTCTTCAAATCAATGCTGCCGGAGGCATGAGCTCAATGAGCAGCCACCATAGGTGGTCTGCTATCGACCCCTCTCCCGCTCTTCATATCAACGTCTTCGAAAGTGAGAACCCAACAAGCAACCACCATGGGTGGTCCGTCGTTGATTACTCTCCACCCCAACGTCATCGGAGGTGTGAGCCCAACAAGTAACTACCATGGGTAGCCTACCGTTGATTGCTCTTCACCTCACGGTACGAGCCCGATAAGCAACCACCATGGGTGATCAGCCATCGACCGCTCTCTACCTCGACATCGTTGGTTCGACTGCTTGAGTATGTTAAAATCTTCTCTTTGGTTGGATTTTTTGTCACCTCGTCGCCAAAGCATCGTCGGAGGTGTGAGCCCAACAAACAACCACCATGGGTGGTCCGCCGTCGATTGCTCTTCACCTCGACACTATTGGTCTAACTTCAGCCTTCAAATCAGTTTTCGGAGGTCTGTAACACCTCTCCAACCACTTCCGTCGGAGGCGCAAGCCCAACAAGCAGCTACCATGGATAGCCCGCTGTTGACCGCTCTATACCTCACGGTGTGAGCCCGACAAGTAACCACCATGGGTAGTCCGCCGTCGATCGCTCTCCACCTTGACGTCACTGGTCTTGACTCCCTGTGTATGTTAAGGTCTTCTCTTCTCTTCTTTTTTGCGTGGAAAAGAAAGAAAGGAAAAAGGGAAAACAAAGAAAAGCAGGGAAAAGGTGGAAGGGAGTGATGAAGTTTACCTTAATAATTATGTTAAGGGAAATAAACAGTTCAAATAAAGATTACTAAACGAGCAAGAAAAGAATTCAAAAGAAAAAAACATGGAAAAGAACGAAGAGATACAGAAGAAGAATATAAAAAAAACAAGTGGTGGAGCTTACCTTGATGATTATGTGAAGGCAAATAAGCAGTTCAATTAAAAAGGAAAAAAAGAAAGGAAAGAGAGGACAAAAGCAGGAGGCAAGAAATGAAGCCTAAATATTTGAGGCCCAAATCAAAACCTAATGGGATTGACTGATTGAGCTAGTTCTATTGGGAGGATTGGAAAGTCAAAATTAATTTTATCCCCTTCAAAAGAGAAAGGAACGAAGCTGTTGCTTTCTTCCCACAAGATTGAAACTCCATTCTGTCGAAACAAATCCACCACGGTGCCGGAATCGCTGCTGCTCGCCGCCAAAGGCAAATGGCGCTACCGCCCTGGGTGTTTCGCTGCCGCCGGGTTTGTTGCTTCCTCTCGTTGGTGGCCATCTGCTGGGATTTACTGCTGACCGCTGCCGTGCCAGCTCGCCGGAGGGACCCTTCGCCACTTCCAGCCATCCATCAGTTTCTGCTCGCCGCCAAAGGCAAACGGCGCTGCCGCCCTGGGCGTTTTGCTGCCGCCAGGTTTGTTGCTTCCTCCGTCGGAAATCCATCCTGGGTCGTTGTTTCCTCTCGTTGGTGGCCATCTGCTGGAATTTGCTGCTTGACCGCTGCCGTGTCAGCTTGCTGCTGCCGCCGCCAATTATTGACATCCCTGTCGCTTCAAGTCGGAAATCCAAGACGGTCGGACCATTGTGGATAGCAGAGGATCGAGCCAAGGGTGATGGAGGCAGTCGGCAGATTGTTGATGGCTATCGATGGAGGCTGTAGATGGATTTTGTTGAAGTATGTTGATGTGTTCTATTGGCAGAAGCAGTTGATGGGAGATGGAGAAGGCTGTTGATTGTTGATTGTAAACGGAGGCGGGTCGATTGAGTATGTGGATAGTTGCTTGTTGATGGAAATTGGTACTCATTCGATCAGTCCGAGGATTCATGAGTGATCGTAAGCACTAATTTGGATCATTCCAAGAAGGGGAGGATGTTGCTTGGTTTCTTGGTTCGAAAAAGCAAGAGAGATAGTATATGCAGAAATAAAAGAGAACTAAGAAAGAAAAATACATGCAGAAATCAATAAATAAGCAATAGTGCAAGAAGAAAATAAGGACGAAAGAATATACAATACCGCAACCACTTGTCAAGTCAGTAGCTTCCAACGGAGAAGAGAATCTGCAACAAAAAAGGGGAAGCAAATCAGGTGATGAAAATTGCTTTAACAAACTATGATTTAGTTGGTTGTGATGTGAAAATTGAAGGGCATGGCCTCTCCTTATATAGGGGTTAGGAATTTTGGAGATAAGTATTTGAAATTACCCAAATATTCCTTTGGATTTGCCTTGGATGTGTAATCTGTGATTTCAAGATTATCATGTTAGATTCTTGAGTTGATTTGTTGAGGATCCAGTATATTCCTTGTTCTCTAAGTATAAGGAAGAACGTACATGCTTATCATTTATTGGGCCAGAATAAAAAAAATTATAATAAGTTGGAAAAGGCCCAGAGAAGGATTTGGGGCAAGAAGTTGATGGAGGCCCAAAATAAAGGGGAAAGAGGGCCCAGATGTGAAATGTTGCACTTTGTCCACTTCAATGATAAATTTCCGTGAACAAAGTGCAAGGGGGCATTTGTAGGCAATTAAAATTTATTGCCTAATAAATATAAATGCAAAGGAAAATATATGAAATATTGATTAAATATTTATTTATTAAGGAATTTAAATAAATTAATTCCTAAAATAAGTAAATAAATAATTGATAGTTAATATAATTATTTGAGCCCAAATTCAAATCAAATGGGTTCGATCTAAGTCAAAAGAGCCTCATTCAAGTTAAATGGGCTCAAATTCAAGTTAAGTGGGCTCCATTCAGGTCATGTGGGCTTGACCAAAGTCAAATGAGTTAAAGTCAAGTTCAGTTGGCCTGATTAAATTAAATAAGCCCACATGAAGTTCAGCATGTCTAATTAAATTAAATAGACCCAAGTCAAATCCAGCAGGTTTAATTAAATCAATAGGCCCGTATCCAGTCCCGCAGGCTTAATTAAAGGAGAAAAGCCCAACATATCTTTTGAAGGAGAAAATATCTCTCAAGTGGTTATTTTCTCTACCTATAAATAAGGATATTCAGTCCTCATTCCAAACACTCTGAAAATCCTGAAGACCTGAAGAACTCTGAAGATTCAAGTGAAAATCAAGTTCGGTCAAGTCAAGTGAAGAATTCTGAAGATCAAGATCAAGCGAAGATTCAAGTGAAGAGCAAGATCAAGATCCAAGCCCAAGATCAAGATCTTCAAGTCAAGTTCAAGATATATTCAAGTCAAGAATCACATCCGATCAAAGACCAAGGTGATAAACCTCTTCGATCCGGTGTTCTTTATCAAATTCATCCAGCAGTTTCCGTGAAGTCAACGTTCTACCAAATTGAGCGGCATACTTCACGACAAAGATTCAAGTCAACGTTTGATTCGAACAAAGGCTCGACGCCTCCGGATAAACGTTTTAAAGCTTCAAGACAACCCCGAGCTCGGACAAGCTTCATCCGAAGATCCGGCTCCGAAAGTTGAAAAAGTCAAGAAATCAACTCAAGAGAGAAATCAGAGGATAAATAGAAGCTGCTCACTCAAATTTTCAACTTCAATTCATATTGGATTATTTTGTAATTTCTTTTGTGTTTATTATTTTAATAAATACAAATTTTATTGTTACAGCAAGAAAGATCATTTGCACTATAACTATATATATGATCTTCATTGGATATTGAAAAAGGATATATATGTAATTAAGATATGCATCGTATAGTAGCTGTATTATTTGTGAGATTCAATTTTTAAATTGAGTAAAACAAACCTCCACAATCAACCCAACTTAATGAAAAGTTTGTGAACATTATTGCTTATAAATTAATTAAATTAATTGTACGGTAGCATTCCACATATTTATAGTTCTCTAGTCATTTAAATGTATTATCTTCTACAACATAGGTTATATATTCAAATTAATATGAGTGCTTAGTGGAATCACCAAATAAATAAATGGGTGGAACCTGTAGTCTCCACTTCCCTAATTAATTTTCCCAGCTCCTACTGTTTTTTTTTTTAATTTATTATACTTAAGACACCATTATATCTTAAATTTTAAATCCTAAGAGTAAAATATACCCTAAATTACAATGATAAAATTATAATTATATCTTAAACTATAAAGGTAAAATTACAATTATATTAAATATACCTTAAACTCTAAAATTAAATTAAAAAAAAACAAAAAAAAGAAACGAAAAAAAATTATCAAACAAATAGGTACAGTAAAGTAGAGAAATTTAGGGTGAAAAAGGGTGGGCCCAAGGTTGTAAATTTTCAATTTGGCACTAATATGATATTATTATAGCTAATATGAGTGTAAATTGGGTGCATCTGGGTGTAAGGTTGCATCTACATGTGTATAACTTTTTATTTTATTTTGTATACATATTATTTTATTTTATATATGTGTTTCGTAATAATTGTATACTTTTTTCACACTAAGTTTTTCATTAAAAAAACTAGCATCATATGTGTATAACTTTTTATTTAATAGTGTATATATGCATTTTAATAATTGTATATTTTTTTACACTCAATTTTTCAATAAAAAAACTAACAATTAAATTGTATACATTTTTGCTCTTAATACTTATATTTGTATATGGGTACACCCTATCTTAGGGTGCACCCGGTGCACACTATAATTATCCAACTAATATATACCATGTTCATTAAAATATTTTTTAGTTTACGTGAAAAATATAAGTAACCGTATAAATGTATTGTGTGAGTATTTTCTTAACACGAGACAGCCTCAAATAACGCAAAGTTCAACTCAACTCAGATTCAATTATTATTATTAACAAGAGATAATTAGGTACTTTAAGATCAGACTTAATACTTTTAGGACAATGCTGTATAACAGCTAATTCCATTGCCCAAAGTGATTAACGATGTCATAAGCATCTGTACTTAAAAAGATCGAGTACAATAATTTGCTCCTACCTATAACATTATGTTAGACAAATTAATTAAGACATATATAAGCTAGGCTTATATAGTTAATTAATATGCATATCAATTTATGCACACCTGAATTTTCTCAATATGACTAACATACATCAATGGATGTGATGTCACACTGATTTCATGAGTTATTGGTAAAAATGTAAGCAATAATAATATTATAATTAAACCGAATAATTATGATTCAACAGTTAATTATTATCAATATATAACTTCGAATCAGTAGTAACGTCAAATAAATCAATGTCTTGTGTCAGCTGAGATGTACGCAGTTTTAATGCATCAGATCGAAGTTTTTAATTATGTATCAACTTATATAGTACTTGATAGATTCTTAAGTTTTAAATAGTTTAAATAAAATTTTGATTCTTTTTCTTTTTCTTTTCGTTTCTTATTTTATGAGATTCTGTTATTTTACGAAGTTTTATTTTGTAGTCATGTGAATGATGTCATTAAAATATGGGGGTAATTATGTTGTCCCCTTTCCACCTAAGAGTTTAATATTTTAAGTTAGGGTATAATAGTAATTATATATTTTAAAAAGTTAGTTACTTATATATAAAAATTCAAGGATGAAGATTTATCATTAGAAAATTTAGTGGTTTAGATCTTAAATATGATATGGGTTTGTTTTGAGAAATTTTCTGATATACCATATCTTTTATGTTTATAATTTATTTAATTTGATTTTTTGCGTATTTATTCATGTTTCTTTATTTATATTAGGAGTCCTTTAAATATGTGATTAGAGATTAATATTTGATATATTGGAAGTAAGATATTCTCTACATCTATCTCAATCGCTCTCTTTCCTATTCTCTATCCTCATGTTTCCTTATTTATATTAGGAGTTAGAGATTAATATTTGATATATATATTGGAATAAGATATTCTCTACATCTATCTCAATTCTATCGTAGCTCTCTTTCCTATTCTCTGTCCTCTCCCTCTCGATACTTCTCTCTTGCTACCCCTCTCTCTCAATCTTCTTCTTGTTATTTCTCTCACTTCTTCTTTTCAATCTTACTTCTTTGTTTTGTTACGGAGTTTGCGTTCACTCGAAAATCGCTTTTCGATACACTATAGATTAGGGCGTATCATTGGTGCTCTTGTTGAGAGATCTCAACATGGATGATCAATCATAAAAGCAGGCTTGGGAAATTTTCTTTTAGCAACTACAAGATCAATTTGACAGACAAACCATCATCCATAACCAATCACAACAACAATTGTTAGGGAGCCTCAAGTTCGTCTATAGGGGTTTTGGGACCATTGTTTATTAAGCCGCTTAATATAGCCCGACATAGGAAAACGGTTGGAGAAGCCCCAAGTTTAATACCATGAAATTAGATTTGCCAAAATTTGATGGAATTGATCCACATGGGTGGGTATTTCGCATACAGGAGTATTTTAATTTTCATGAAACCCCAGAAGATCAACTTCCGACGTTCGAAGGAAAAGCCTCTGACTGGTACGGAAAAACCTCTGACTGGTACCAATATATGAAAACTAATACTCCCGCCGACCCAGGTAATGAGGGCCAGAGACCTTACCTTTAACATAAGGTAACATAAGGTCTTTGGCCCTCTTAGCCTGGGACGGAGGGAGTAATCTTTTTACAGGTTGGCCAGATTTTCTTGAGAAAGCGATCTTTGAGTGAACGCAAACTCCTTAATGAAACAGTGAAGAAGAAGATTGAAAGAGGGAGGGAGATATATTGTGAAGAAGATTAAGAAAGAGAGGTAGCGGGAGGAAGATGAGAGATAAGAGAATAGGGAAAAGAAAAGAGAGCAATGATAAGATTGACAAAGTGTAAAGAATATTTTATTTCCAATATATCAAATATTAATCTCAAATATGGTCATATCATTTTCACTACATATTTTCAATGATATATTATAGGAGAGTTACTAGTGTGCGATTACATGTTAGTCTTTAAAAATATACTAGGATTACTCCTCAAAATATACATAGAGTAATTGTTCATTAACAATTACTCATTGTGTAGAACAATAACTTTCTTCAGAGTAACTTTTTATTGTACTTAAGAGTATTTTTGGTTCAATCATGAAATCCATTCCATACTAGTTTTTGTGATATTCTTGAGTATACTTTGCTTTAAAAAAAGTGAGTCTAGTGTGGATACGTTGCTATGTGAATCCTATTTTTTAAAATTATTTTTTAATACAAAAAAAACCTCATTAGAAAAATAAATTATCACCCTTCTAAATAAAAAAAATATTACTCCTCAAATTATGAGAATATATATATATAAAATACTCCCTCCCTCTTTCCTCGACAAAAAAAATCATTATTATCTTTATACTTATTTTTTAAAAGCTCTGTTTCATAATTAAACACGTGCAAATCAACCAAACAATGAATGCGGTTAGGTACCAAGTACACAGCTATTCATGATTATTACATAAGTCATATTTAAATAAAAAATAAATTATCTTTGTATTATCATTATTATTTTTTAAATAATACTCTCTCAATTTCTAAATAAATGACGATTTTAGATGTTTTAACCTCTTCTAAATTAAATAAACTTTGGTAGTTTTCCATGATGATTCTTCCTAGTTTACGTTTCTAATTAAATTGTTTTACTTCGATTTGGGCTAATTTTCTTCTTTATCTCAAGAACGATCTCAAATTGAGATGGTCAAATGTAGCCTCAACCACTATAAAAAACTGTTTTTTAACAACAAAATATTTCGTTGCGAAAAGCCTTAATTCCATTATTAAATTGGCTTACCAACGGATTAGCAACGGAATCCGTTGATAAAATTCCATTGGTAAAGTGGTGGTTGGAAAATCTTTAGCAACGAAAAATCAATTTCGTTGGTAATCCGTTGATAATAATTCAGTTGGTAATTTATATAAGGATTTCCTTGGTAATCCGTTGGTAATTACCAATGTATTGAATTCCTTGCTAAAATAGAGAATAAATCCGTTGGCATTCCGTTGCTAAAACAAAAATGTCATTTTTGTTGCTATTCCATTGCTAATTACCAACGGATTGAATTCCGTTGCTAAACTCGGTTGCTAAAAAAATATTTTTTTGTAGTGAACTTTTCATTTCCAAATGTGGATATATATATATATATATTTGGATTACTAATGTTTTATAAGTTAAAATGAAAAAAATTAAAATTATTTTATTGACTTTGTAAAATAATTTAGTTATTAGGATAATAAATACTAAAACCTAAAGTATCCTATATGTGTCTCAGGATGAACTAAGAAGATCATACATGAACAAAAAAGTATAGTGTTAAATGAAAATGTAGGGGCGGTTGTTTTTTTGTTTTTTTTTGTTTTTCCTCTCAACGGTAAAATAAATAATGTAATAGTAATTAAAATGGAATTAAACCTATATATTAATCGACTCCTTGAGCACGAGTTATTAAAACAAATCTTAAAGTTTTTAGAAAGTAATAAATTTTATTTTATAAAATGAGATACTCTCCTGTGAGACGGGTTGATCCATCACTAAAGTATGTTTATTGTATGGATAAAGTATGCTTATTTGTAGTTAAAGTATGTCAATAATAAATCATGTTATAACACGCTAAAATTATACTTTAATGCATAATTTAGCATATTTTAGAAAACATACTTTAATAACTATTAAACATAATTTATCTAAATAATAGATACACTTTAACACATCTTACAAACCGTCATATAAATAACATCTCACAAGAGAATTTGTCTTATAAAATAATTTCTCCTATTTAAAGATAATAAGTAATCGCATTACTCAACAATAAAAACAAAAGCCGAAGCTGGGTTATCATGGAGGGCCCAACAAGTAAGAGAATTATAAGGTAAAAAATTGAAGCCCAATCCAAGTAATGGAGGTTGTTTAAATTCGGCCCAAATAAACCCCAGCCTAACACTCCAATGTCCAATCCACTACAAGTTACGACAAAGTTACGGCTAAGATTCTAAATATCCCATATATTTAGATGGTATTTTCCAAATTACTAAGATTAGAGGGGTAAATTGCAAATAATTAAAGCTGGCGAGTGATTTAGGGTTTTGTAATTTATCTAGTTCGCCCTTTTCCTCCGTCGCTTCCGCGTTCTCTTTCGCTTATTTTTTCTTTCTCAAATAAAGAAAAAGAAAAAGCTGATTCAGTTGATTTATCAGCAATTAATTGATAAATGGCGACGGAGGAGTCGGCGCCGGTGGCTCTAAATTACATACCGGAGGTGGTGCTGAAGAAGAGGAAGAATAATGAGGAGTGGGCAATTAAAAGGAAGCTCCAGCTAGAAGAGAGGGCTAAGCGTAAATCTGAGAAACCGTTCGTTAAGAAACCAGAGCAGTTCATCCGAGAATACCGTGATAAGGTAATTTTTATGCGTTTCTTCCTTAAGTTTGGCTTTTGTTGCGTATGCATTACTGATGTGATTTAAATTGGTGCATATATCTGATAGATAGCATTGGCTTTAGCAAAGGGTTTCAATGTGACAATTTCCGTGTTTTAACCTAACTTCTGTTGCGCTGGTTGATGAAGCTATTGATAGCGAGTGTTTTTTTTTACTGATGGGATTAGAATGTTTGAGTTATTATATTTGCTATAGTTACTTCTATTGAATCTATTGTATTTGCATCGTTGGATTTAGAAATGTTGTTTTTATTATATTTTCTCCGTTTAGTGCCAAACTTGGTTTCAAGTTTGTGTTCTTGTTATGTACAATCTACATAATTGATTTAGCTATCCAGTTCCATGTATGTGTAAATTCAGTCAGAGTGCTTTGTAAATTCTGTACTGAGTCAGGGTTGTCGTGTTTGCCGTTTCTCATCCAGGAATTGGATTTCATTCAAATGAAAAGTAGGGTAAAGAGAAAGAGAGGAGCATCATTGACACAAGAATCCAAGCTTCTCTTTGTCATTCGCATAGGAGGGTCAGTACCAATCCCTGCTGCGCGTTATGTTTGGTTTTTCGATTTTAAATATGAATTTTATATATCTTTTCAGAAAAAATGACATGCATCCAAGTACTCGGAAGATTCTATATTCTTTGAGGTTGAGGAAAATATTCAGTGGAGTGTTTGTGAAGGTTAATGAAGGAGTACTGGAAATTTTGCAAAAAGTGGAGCCTTACGTAACTTATGGGTATGTTAAAAATTTTCCTTGTATTGCTTCACTTATAAGTGTTATCATGTATGCCTACTTTTCGCATATAAATTTTGAATTAATTTTGTATCATATGGATATTCATTGTTTGTACTAACCTATGGTCCTATGCGAGACTGGAAGGGGTAAAATATATATTTAGTCCTCAAATATGTGATGCCTATCTTTTCTTGTACTTAGTCCAATGACCTTGCACATGAGCTAGTTACTAGTACTACGGTTTTATTTAAAATGAAATGCCCTCTCTACTTATTTTGAATAAATACCTTTCAAATGCTATGTAGTATGACTCTCTAGGGATGTGTATCTAGTTGTATCGAACATAACCAAAAAGAATTTGCTCGGCCACACACAAAGCAACAATCAAAATTCAATTAGTATGGTAATTGTCAAAAAGATTTGTTAACTCGGTTCTGAAGATTTTGGTGTACCTGAACCTGAAGCAATTTTTATTTTCATAAGATGAGTGACAAAGCAAACCAGCAATAAGAATCTCATGACAATGTTATAAGTTGAAAGAACTGTCGAAATTTATAATTAACAAGTTTAGATTGTGCAGATTTTTGTGTGTAGGCATTAATGTTTTCTTACTATTGATAATCTTGTTTTAGTTTTGTCTAAAAACAGCGTTCTATAGTTGTATGAATGTGTTCTCTTTAATAGAGACAAGTGACATTTTTAATCTCATATATTTGGTTGCCAGGCAACCATCTTACTTTTTCTGCTAACTATTCCCCCCTTCGAAACAATTCAATCACCGGTTAATAGATCTCAGACATATGTTATCTGTGCATCTAGATTCCCCAATGTCAAGACTGTGAAGGACTTAATTTACAAGAAAGGTATTGTCAAGGTTGGCAAAGAGAGAGTTCCATTGACTGACAATAACATCGTGGAACAGGTACTGGGTGGACCTATTATGCTGTCTCGATTGATTTCCTGTTTAGAAAAATTTTAGCATAAACGCAACAAAAGCATGTACCCCATTTTTTTTAACAGCACATCAATCTTTGTTATGATGCAGGAATTGGGTCAGCATAACATTATATGCATAGAGGACATTGTGAATGAAATCGTTACCGTTAGTCCAAATTTTAAGAAAGTCACTGGTTTTCTCTGCCCCTTTGTGTTGAACAACCCGGATAAAGCGTTGCTAGGAAAGAAGAAACGATTCGAAGATGGAGGAGACTCTGGAAATCGCAAGGAGCTCATAAATGAGTTGGTCAGTAAGATGAATTAGCGTAGAAAACTAGTTCTTGTAAAAGAGTAATGATGTTGAACTTGGACGTGAATGTTCACCGTCGTGCTTGCATCTCATTAGTAATTACATTTTCTATTTTCGTTTATTTGAATGTTTGTTTTAGTTTATAATTGGTTTTCAAACCAGACCTAAATTTTAAAAATTACACCTATAAATGGTGTACTCCACCATTAGGGGCCCCTACCGCCCCTACCCTGGGGATTGGTAGAGAAGGAAGGAGTCAAATTCATGTCAAAGCAGGATTCGAAAATTTAGAATCATTGTGATAGGTCTCCACCATCCTTTTCTTCTTCCTTGCAAATAAGCTGTGCTGAAACCCACCAACTGTTTAACTCTTTAAACCCCACCAACCCTCTATTTATCTTTGTCTTAATTATCTTTAACAACATAATATATACAATTATTTTAAATAATCTCTCTAAAATCTTTTCTATATGTATCCATTGCAAATTATTATTATTACTCCCTCCGTCCCCTTCAAGAGGTATTTTTTCCATTTTGGTCGTTCCACCCAAAAAGTCCCCCTTTTTTTTTACACACATTGGACCCACTAATACAACTAAAAACTCCCACTAATACAACTAAATATGGGACTCACACTCCCACTAATACAACTACCCACTACACATTAAATAATAATACTATTTAATCAACGTGCAAAAAAGCAAAAAGGTCTCTTAGTGAGGGACGGAGGGAGTATTATTTTTTATATATTTTTTACAAGTACTCTTTCGTGACCATAGGGGTGAAAATCAAATCAAATTACTTGATATTCGACTTGAAATCGTTCGGTGAAAAGCTCTTTTGAGTTCGATTTGATAAAGATATCAAATAAGTTTGAACAAATTCTTATATTCGAAAAATTAAAAGATCGGCTCGAGCTCAAAAATAGATAAAATAAGTGTAAATTTATCGAGCTACTCGAGCTCAGCTCGTGTTCAGTTCAATAAAAGTTCTTTCGGGTTTGGCTCGATTGCTTACTAAACAAACTTGAACATATATTTTGAAGCTCGATAATATCTCAAACAAGCCTGAATAACTTTTTGTTAGGCTCGACTCATCAACACTCCTACGCGACCCATTTTAATATTGAGTGAGGCTCTTGTGCACCCGGGCGCACGGAGCATATTCCGTGCGCCTTCACAATTTTCATGCCCCTTTACAATTTAAACCCCTAGCAATACATAGGTTTAAATAGGATTGGAGGGGAGGATTGTGTTCACATGGGGACACGGAGCATCTTTCCGTGTCCCCGGGCGCACGGGAGCTTTTGCCTTTAATATTAGTAAACTTTGGTCTTAAAATGGTACATATAAAAAATATGGAACAAGTGTTGATTCGCACGCAAAGAGACTTCCAATGGAAAACGGCGATGATTGGTTGGCCATAGACAAACTGCACCACGTCCTCTTCTGCTTCTTCATTTCCATCACAGTCTCTCTCATCGTGGCACAAACCCGCTACCCTTTTCTCCGCCGCCGCAGCATTTGGATTGGATCCACTCTCTCCTTCACCGCCGGCGCTGCTAAAGAGTTCGCCGACGAGTTGGGCTTCTTCAAATCCGCCGGTGCTTCCACCAAGGACGCCGTTGCTGATCTCCTCGGAATTTTAATCGCCGCCCTCATGCTTCACTTATCTAACTGCGGAAAATCGTCATCTCGGGTCAGGCCTGACGAACATGCTCAAAATCGGGTGCTCGACATGGTTTGAATTGGGGGTAATGAAGCCGTTTATTGATTCTGTTTCGCATTGCGATCATATTACAATTGAGCATTTTGTATGTTGTTACAAGTATGAGTTAATCGTCTTTGTTTTGATTCTTCTAGTATGTGAAGTTCACGCCGAATTGATTCTCCTGATTTTTCTGCTGCTATATTGATAATATTGAATTTACACTTTTATGAATTTTGTGCTGTTTGTAATTGGAAATGAATTTCATTAGGCTTATTAACTAGTCTACTTCTTGGTGTTCATTGTTTGATGATGCTTTCTTTGTTTACCTAACAGAGCACAGTATCAATCTCATCTAAAGCACACATTACATTGGCTTAAGAATACTTCTTCTTTTTTTTGTGAATTAATTGTAAAGGTGTGATTCTTACTACACAGCTAAGCTATACTCTTTTTTATATTTGGCCGTGAATTGACAATTACAGGGGCACTGGAAGTGGTGATTGGGAATGCCAAGAATTAATGTCATCAGTATGGTGGAAGTTGCTGAAAGCTTTGATCTCTAGGTATTTATACAACAATAATTCCTCTTTAATTGATTGTCACTTTCGGTGCGTATTGGTTTGCATGATGAACTTCAGATTTGCTTCTCCCTTCTGCTGAATCTCTATAAAATTTGGACATTTGATTTGAACACAGCACAGTGCTCATCTACACATATACTACACTACAGGAAAAAAGTGTTTTTGCGGCTGCTTTTGATAAAAATTAAGTACTCGTAGATACCTTGTTTCAAATAATTATTTGAGTCTACAAGCAGATGTTAATATATGTTATCTGTGAGAGCATTATAATAGAAATTTCGTCACTTTGAAAAGGAAACTATATAAAGTTGCAATTACAAGTGCTTTAGTGACTATTTTTATATAGTAAAAATAAAGAAAAAAAGTCACTAAAACGACATTTTTTTGTTGTGGAACTTCCAGTTATAGAGAAATACCAGTGTTTAGTGCTTGCTTTCACCTTTGTCTGTATTGCAAATGTAAATGATATTGTACATGTGATATGAGTGCTTCCATCCCTGAAAAGCTATATTTATGATTTGATAATTTCTTGTCTTCTACTATGTGCTTCTTTATGCAATAAAGTATTCTCTAAAGGACAAGAGAGGTGCACAGCATTTATATATGTGGAGCAATTCCTTGTATGCTATTCCCTTTATACTTGTATTTGTTTGATATTGCTATGGCATTTTCTAATCACACATCTTCTTCTGTTCATTTGTTTCTATAAATCTTTAAGACTCATCTATATGTAACAACATACAAAAGCATGGCATCTTTAAGGAGCTTCTTGATTAGGCTGTGTTAGTATTGCACTGCTGTTTAGTTTGTCATAATCATTAATTTTATGCCCTTGAAAATTTTAGATACACTACGAAACCAGAAACTGAAAGACGAGAAAAAAGTAATTACATGCTGAACTGGGAAATTTTTGTTTTGATGCTTGTAAGAAGAGTGGTTCAATTATGAGAAGTCTGCTCCCATATTTGATATTTGTGAGTATTTCTCGTTCAATTAATTGTGCTCCTTACTGAATGCATTATCTTAATTCTTTAATGAAGTACTGTAAGCTAGTCCTTTTCACTAACAGAGTTAGATTTAAGTTTGTAGTGCACAAAAAAATGAGATTATTACACACAGTGCATTATGTTATTATTTAGTCAGTTGTTTGCCTTGTACTGTTGCAAATATATGCCTTTAAAGTTGAAATTAGGAATCAGGATTTCTAAGAATCTTAATACATCGTCATAAGAAAAAAATGTCTTTAAAGTTACTTCTGAACATCAAGAGATCTGATCTGGCTTTGTTCCCTATGTAACTAAATCTTTTGCTCGATCTATGCGTAGTAAATCAAAGAAATTCACATCCACAAATTATTGCAATATGCACTTTTTAAACTATTATCTGCATTAATGATAGAAGTATGTACTTACTAAAGGTGTATCCAATCGTATTCTGAAGCTATGGTCGCTAAGGACCTTGTGTCGATTGCCTACTTCATTGAGCAGTTTAATGGCAGAGTGAACTCCCACCCCAGCCAGAACACCAATGATTGAAGATGTGAGGTTTTCGTTTAGTTTCTCTCTTTCTCCAAAACCAGATGAACCTTTGATTATGTGAAATCATGCTCGACGTTGAAAAACTTGAAATATTCCCTCTTCTGATAAGAGATCGTTCTTGAAATTGGATTTTCATGATAGTTGATCATTTAGAGATAAGGGAAGTGTAACTGTGCAAGCGCAGTTACGACATGCTTTTTTACATGATTCAGTGGAAAGCAAATGAATGCAGAGATTGACGATTGTTAACCTTTGAGGCTACTGGCTAGATTGTTATGAACAATGCCGTATGTATGATAATGCATGCACAACACAATATACAGGTTTTGGCCAAGACTTCTATGTAATCGGTTGTATCTCTACCTTTATGCTTTATATCCCTTCTAGGAAAATCTTTATCTAAGGCTTATTGTAGTTTAATGTTTACCTTTGTGTTCATGTATTATTTTATTAATAGGGTTTAATTTTATCTTGAGGATTTAATTTAAAGTAATTATTTTTGACCCATTATTGAAGATGAAATGCCATAAGACAACTCTGTTTTGAATTTAAAATTTCAATATTCGTTCATAAATAAAGTTTATGTTAAAAATGAAATGCTTGACTTGTGTTCATTTAGTAAATTTACATCCTAAATAAATATACATCATTTGATCACGTCCAAATAAATTAAACGGAGTAGATAATGGTAAGAAACCAAATTAGTAAACATTTGGTAAAAAAGCAGTAAGGCAGAGAAGAAGCAGCATTTACTTAAAAACCTATTGGACCAACAGATCCACATAGATCCAGTTAGGTAGACCCAAGCATTTGAATATTCCCCCAAAAAAATTAAAAAAAAAAATCTTTTTAAGTGGTGTACAGTGTTTTAACTTCAAATAAGTTAGGCTCACAGAAATTCCAAAAAAAATTTTGGCTGACTTTTGTCATTTTGTGTGTGCCTCCCTCCATATATAGATATAAAGGAGTAAGTGGACTAAAAAAATCTCCAGTAGTCTCTTCAGTCATTTAGAGGTGTGTGGACTCTAAAATTGAATGGTAGAATGATGAGTTTAAAGAGAGATTCATCATCTGATCAAATCCATCATCTTAGATTGGGAGATGCTGGACAAATCCAGGTTTTTCTTCCTTGGTGCTGCTCTCTATTCTGGTGTTTCCTGCACTCTTTACCCCATCACCGTCTTGAAAACACGTCAGCAGCTCATGTCCAAAGCAATCCCTTGTCTGAAGATGGCAACCTCCATTCTCCGGTCCGAGGGATACAGAGCTTTCTACGCCGGCTTTGGCACGTCCCTCTTTGGAATCATCCCTGCTCGTGCTCTCTACATGGCTGCCCTCGAAGTGACCAAGACCAATGCGTCCACTCTTGCCAGTGTTCGCCTCGGATTATCTGAGGCTGCAGCCTCAACAACTGCGAGTGCAGCTGCTGGACTGAGTGCTGCCATGGCGGCCCAGCTCGTGTGGACTCCAGTTGATGTTGTCAGCCAGATGCTGATGGCTCAAGGAAACAGTAGTACTATTGTCCATGCAACAAGTTCTTGTGTGATTGGATCGCAGAGATAAAATGGCGGTGTTGACGTTATTAGGAAGATCATACACAGTGATGGTGTGAGAGGATTGTATAGAGGATTTGGTGTATCTATACTAGCTTATGCACCCGCCAATGCTGTGTGGTGGGGGTATTACTCTGCTGCACATAGGCTGATTTGGGGCGGGGTTGGTGTTGAGAGTGGGGGTGGTTATGCGGTGGCGGTGCAGGTGCAGGGGTTGAGCGCGGTGGTGGCTAGTGGCGTGTCAGCGATGGTGACAATGCCGCTTGATACAATCAAGACGCGGCTGCAGGTGGCGGAGCGTGGCGGATTGCCTTCAGTGTGGAGTTTGGTGAAGGAAGGAGGTTGTTACAGAGGAGTGGGGCCGAGATGGGCAGCTATGTCTTTGTATTCGGCCGCCATGATCACTACTTACGAGTTTCTCAAGCGCCTCTCGTCCAAGAATCAAGAGACCTTTGCTTGATGCAGTTAAGTTGAGTTTATGTATATGGGGGGAAATTAATTCATTTGTAGATTCTGTTAGAAAAATGCAGAAATCCTTTGTGTTCAAATATCAGATAATTGTTGTCACCATGTTTCATGAAAGACTTTGTTTTGCATTCTATGCTAGTCAACTTGAAGACCTATTTAGGCATGTTTTAAGACTACACTACACCCTTAACTTAATTTGTTGTGTAGTGTACATCCACACTACAAATTACAAATTAAGGGTGGGTCTAGCTGTTGTACCCCTGACCTTATAAGAGTTGAAAAGGGCAGTACTATAAGGTAAGGCCAATTTACTGCAAGCCTCTTGTTGTCTTGACGAGTCAAAATAACTTAAGGAAAAACACTACAATTTCCTTTTTATTTGTCCCTTTACTAATAGCCACTTCGCACTTAGCTAATGACCACAATTTCATGTTAACTTTTGTCATATTTGCCAACTATCTTACTTGAATTAGGGTTATTTTTTTTTCACGTATTATTATTTAATGTGTAGTGAGTATTTGTATTAGTAGGAGTGTGGATCCCATATTTTAATTGTATTAGTGGGTGTGTGTGGATTCCATATGTATAAAAAAAGAAAATATGGCTCTTTGGAATTAGAAAAAAGACACTTGTTCCAACGGACGGAGAAAGTATTTGCTACACTTGAACTTCTGGGTTCATTTATTTCATTTACAGTGGTTCTATAATATTAAATTTAGAAACTATTTTAGCCTCAAAAAAAAAAAAAAAAAAAAAAAATATATATATATATATATATATATATATATATATTTGTGTTTCACATAATTATTTTCATGAGATGGATAAGAAGTGATAACATATTTAATAAATATAATATTTTTATTATATGTTTATAATACTATAAAATAAATTTTAGGAGTGAAAGGTACATAAATTTGTTTGGATATAATTAATATTAAATAAAAAATTATTCATTTTAGGTAGGAAAAATGATATACAGAATTAAAAAAAAATTAAAGAAAAAAAAAACAAAAATACACATTGCTTATAAATAAGACGTTGCACATCTATAAAACTAGTTTAAATAAATTTTAAGGTGTCGTATGAATATGCATCCGTGGGTGGAATTACTCAACCATTTGCTATCCGGACAGGACATGAACAATTTTTTTCCAGTCTACCAAATATAATTACATTTTATTGAATATTGTTACATTTTCCTCTGTAATAAATGAGATCCACACAAAATGATTAATACTTCATGTTTCAATGAACCTCACGTCCAATACTAATATTATACATTAATATATTATATTTTTTAATCAATTACACATTAAAATACATTATATATTATAGTTACTATATATTACAATTATTTTTTTTTTATTAAATAAAGTGTAATGAGAAGGAATGATAATTATGAAATTGGGTAATAGTGGTGTGAGATCGATTTTATATTTATTAAATTATTATTATTATTATTTTATTTTTATTGTGTTAGTATTTGAAATTCATAGAAATGAATCCTTATAAACCTTTGAAGGGGACTCGAGTATCTTAGAATTTCAAGAGCTGTCAAAAGATGTGATGATTCAAATTTCTAGAGTTCATGTATTAATTTATTGATAATTAATAGAAATTAAACTCAAAAATTTATTCAAATAAGTAATAATGTCGTAGAAGTAAATAAATAAATAGAAAAATAGTGAACGGACAAATGAGAACAAAATGTTTCTCAAGATCTTTGTATATTTTTAATATATTATAATTATGATATTCAATATCTATGTATTTTATTGGCTTATTCATTTTTATTGTATTATGTTGTGAAATTTTGGCGAGAGGGGCATATATTGATTGGAATATGCCATGTAAATGAAGACTTTGATCATAGGAACTCCATAACGTCTTCGCTATTAGTTGATATCCTATGCATTTGAACATACGTGTATAATCATGTGTATTATATTCAATATTTCTAAAATTAAATAATCCTTTTATATTCAGTTTTTTTTTAAAAAAAATTCACTTAAAATCTATTAAGAAGTACTCCCCCGTCCCCTTGATACATATTCATTTTGTCATTTTGGTCCGTCCCAATACAAAGTACTCATTTCCTTTTTTGGATTGATTTGACACATATGTGGCCCAAATCAACACTAATACAACTACCCATTACACATTAAAATATTATTTTTCTCACCTCATTATACATTAAAATATTATAATTCTTAATCCACGCGTAAAAAGCAAACGAATACCTATTAGCGGGATGGTGGATATAAGTTTATTAGAGAATTTGGTGTTCACTATTCACCATGCAACTTCTCACGTGTGCTATAATAATGTATGAATATGACATTCAGTAAGCAGATTCATCAAATTAACGACCTATCGGTATATGTGCAGGGGCATACTGTAGCCCCCCAAACTTTTTCAAAATTCTCTAGTGGTATTTAAATTAATTACTTTGCTCAATTCTACTTATTTTTTCCTATTATCTATTTATCTTATCTCAATTATTATATACACTTTTAATAATAATAAATATACCCTAAATGTACATCCCGATATATTATATTAAAATTAAAAAATCCCATATACTTCTTATATTTTTAACTAATCTCAACCATCTTATTCACCTTTTTTTTAATTAAATTATTAAAAAAATAATTATTTTACGAGTTAAAACCAAAAACATCCCACAACTTTTTTACTTTTCTTAAAACGATTCCAAAATACTTACAGTTTACGATTTAGTCCCACAATTTTTCCTACAATTTCGATTTTGTTCCAAATTTTTTTTTCTAAGTTAATCCCATAACTTTTTAAAATTCTCCAAAATTGTCTCAAATTTTAGAATCAAGATAGTAAAAGGAGTGGATGGTACTTAGCAAAATTTTGGAAGATTCTAAAATTTGGGACGATTTTGGAAAATTTTCTAAAGTTATGGGACTAATTTGAAGAAAAATAAAGTACGGGATGAAATCGAAAATTTTGAAAAAGTTGTGGGACTATATCGAAAACATAAAGTATTTTGGGACTGTTTTAAGAAAAGTAAAAAGTTGTTGGATGTATTTGATATTAAACTCTTACTTTACATTATACATTCAAAAAATTCATTCCATTAATCTTAGCACACTTCGAATCTATAGTAAGGGCTCGGATTTCCTGTGTCACTTTCGTACATCATCTCCTGTGCCACTGCTCGAATCGTTGACACATAGGATGGGAAGATAAAATCACTAACTTGAGACTTAACGATGTTAAGTCATCTATTTAGAAAAATAATCATATATTAGGAAAGTGCACTACCTATTCTTATTAATGTTTAAATGAGGTTTCATACATTAATTTACTTGTTCACCACGAAATTTTTTTGAGCTATTACATGAATTAATTGATTATTTTTTATACAAATCTATCGCAAATCATAACCTATTAATCTAATCAATATAGAAGAAATCCACTCATAAAAAATGTTTCATGAGAATATTATTAGTTCAAAGTGAAAAAATTCAAACGAATTCAATACAAATTGTCATGAAATAAAATAATCGAATAAATATAAAGGATTGAATCTCATAATTTTTTTTTTATCTTGTTTTGTTCTTATTCTCAGTTTTGTGAACGTTTTTTCCAATGTTTCATTCAGAAAAATCAAAATTAGTTAACGATAATTGTTTTAATTTTATTTCTGATTTTTAATTTCCCCATCCTCCCTAATTAATTAATTAACACTAATTAATTTCTCCTCTCTTAATGTTTTTTCTTCTAATTATTATATTTAAAAAATCATTATACCCAATGTAATATACCCTAAATTACAAGTGTAAAATTACAATTATATCTTAAATTTTAAGAGTAAAATATACCCTAAACTACAAGAATGAAATTATAATTATACCATAAATTCTAAGGATGAAATATACCCTAAACCATAGAGTGAAATTACAATTATACTCTTAGAATTAACAATAAACCCTAAAATGAAATATACCCTAAACCATAATGATGAAATATACAATTATACTCTTAGAATTAACTATAAATTCTAGAGCTAAAATATGTTCAAAACTACTAGGATAAAATACACTGCAAACCACAATAATCAAATTACAATCATATTTTTAACATTAAATTTAAAAAAATATATGAAAAAAAAGAAGACGTAAATAGTAGCAATTAAAATTAAGCTGATGATGGGCAATCCTGAAAATTTAAATTGGTGAACATACCATCAAAATTATTGTGTGTGTGTGTGTTTTTTTAATATGGAAGAATTTTGATTTTCCTAAAATAAGATTAGATATTGTACTTTCTTAATATATGGTTACTTTCTTAAATATAGATGATTTAACACCGTTTAAGTTTCTTAGTCAGTGACTCTTCCCATCTTATGTGTCGATCATCCAAGCAGTGGTGTACGAAAATGACACAGAAAATGAGATTATTCTTTGCTAATGGTTGAAGCTAGTAATTAATTTTTCTAGATTTCTTTCTTACACGCTCATCATGAGTTAGCTTTACATACTAACTAAGGTAAGTATCTAGCTTTATTCCACTCCTTTTGCTTTTTCTATTTTCTTTTCTTCTTCTACCCTTGATGATTGATCCGTTGTATTCATATTTAATACTTCCTCCATCTCGTTTCAATATTTACGTTTGTTTTTTGCACGTTGATTAAGGATTATAGTATTTTAATAGATAGTGGGTGGAAAGATATACTAATATTTAATATAAAGTGGGTATGTGTATTAGTGTTGGATGTGGGGACATGGTGATATATTAATTGTTTTAAGTGAGTCCCATATTCCATAAAAAGAAACGTAAACATTGAAATGAGACGCCAAAATAGAAATATGTAAACATTGAAATGAGACGGAGGGAGTATTTGATATATATGATCATATGGTAGCTAGAAAAGCAACACATGAATAATGAGTGAGAAAGATAGAGAGATGGCAAAGGAGGAGGAGGTAATGCTTGATCATTTCTTGCACCCCCATCCACTAACTCTAGTTGAAAGCAGTCGTATCTGGCCTATCGCCCAGTGTTGCGATGGTTGCCAGAAGTATTTTTTAAATTTGATGTTGTCTGTTGAGGTGGATCAGTGGAAGATCATGCCCTTTTAGATGTGATGCTTGTGGCACCATTGAGAAAGGGAACACCTATATATGCAGCATTTGTGAGTATTGGATACATGAGAGGCGTGCCTTGTTGGCCCCACTCGTGGAACTTCCCCACCTTCACAACCACCCCCTCTCTCTCTTGTTCCATCTCTCCAAGAGATACATCAAGTTTGATATCATTGTGGAAGCTGCAGTTATGCTGTCCATATCAAATGCGCCATCAATGCATCACTCCACCCTACTTCTAACCGGTACCAACCTACTTACGGTTCGAATCTCCTGTTATATTTTGGTGTTACATCTCCTATTATAAATCGTTGGATGATTGACACGTAGGATAAACTATTCTATACCCTAACAATCAACCTAAGGGAAATGTTGAGATTTTTCTCTCTGTATACGTGTCACTCATCTGACGCGGGTAATAGAAGATGTAACACCAAAATGTAACAGTACATCCAATATCAGCTACTTATTATCTTTCATGCATGAAAAATATAAAAAATTCGTACTTTAAGTATCAATTTTAGTTATTTTAATTTAAAATTCTCCATTTCGGCCTTTTTTTTTCGATTTTGATCAATTTGTCCAAATTTTGTCTTTTTTTCTTCTAATTTTGGATTAAAATTGAGCAAATTCTAACATAAATGACTAAATTTGAAAAAAAAAAAAAGTGGACTAAACTTAAACAAAAAGGATCAAAACTAAGAACTACAAATAAAAAATTACTAAACTTGGAATAGGTCGAAGGACAAATTTTGATATTTTCTCTCTATTTATATCGTTTTATATTAGGCTTTGATTGATTGTTAAGGAAAATATCAAAATTCGTCCTTTAAATATGATTTATTCCAGTTATAGTGATTTTATATTTACAATTCTCAGTATGTTTTTCCGAATTTTGTACTTTCATCAAATTTAATTATTTTTTTTGTCTGGATCAAAATTGAACACATTTTGACAGGACTAAATTTTGAAAAATAAAATGAACTAAATTTAATAAAAGGATTAAATTTGGAAAAAATAAAATAAAATAGAGAATTACAAATTAAAATGACTAAATTGTAATCGGTCTTACTTAAAATATGAATTTTGATGTTTTGTCTTGATTGTTACTCCTCCATCCCATAAACAAATTCACACTTTCTATTTTTGTTCGTCCCATAAACAACACACCCCAAAATAAGGAAATATACATAAATCAATAACCCCACAGCACACTTTAATTTCAAAATTGTCACCCCTTTACAACTCATATAACTTACTTTATAATTTATTTATTACCTAAAAATATCAAACTACCCCCAAAGAGCAACTTTTTTTTAAACTCCGTTTCTACAATAACTGTGAACTTCTTTATGGTACGGAGGGACTACTAGCTAACATTTTATATATCCGTATTTTTTGAATAGTGACGAGGCAGGTGATAAAGATATTATCCAGTTTCCAGTAAATGATGTATCTGAGGAGCTGATCAAGCCTTTTGTAGTAAGATGTGGAGGAGCAATGATCCCTCCTCTTCCTCCTCCTCCCAACCCCAACGTAGTCTACCAGTTTCACGATCATCCACTCAGTTTTGAGGTTAATCGACTATGCAAAAGAAAGGGATATTGATGAAAACGATGAAGAGACTAGTTGGACAGAGTTAATATGTGACGCCTGAATTTCTCCAATTGTAATTGTATGTTCTGATACATCCAAGCACTACCTGAGTTGTGATTCATGCAAGTACGATCTCCACTGGGCCTGCTTCCAACTCCCACCGGAGATTCCTTCTCTTCCATCCTACCACCAAAATCACACCCTCGTCCTCAAAAATACTCCTTCCAAACTCGGATTCAATTTCAAGTTGTGCAGTCTATGTGATCTTGAAACAAACAGTCTACACTACACTTGCAAGGATGCAGCTTCAACGCAGATATCAAGCTTCCCAACACCATTACACACAAAGGCCATGCCCAGAAACACCATCATCTCAACCTGATGGGAGAGATATTTACCCCCTGTGTTGTTTGTTTTGCTTTTAGTACACGTAGTAGTTCGATGAGCTACAAATGCAATAGCTGTATATTCAGCCTGCATCTGGAGTGTGCATTACTTCCAGCAGCTGCACGCTATGAGAAGCACCAGCTGCTGCTGAGCAACGATGCCAAAATGAATCGTCACTCCGATCTATCCTTCCATCCCGATTGCTTGACTGCCACCTCTGGCGAATATCGCAACTTTAAGTTCGGACGAAAGTATGTCATTGCTACGTGCCATCCTCACCCTCTCACGCATCAGATTATTACAATGAAACTGCACTGTGATTTTTGTCTGGAGGACGATTCTGTGTATGATCTCCTTGGGTTACAATGTGCACCTTGCAACTTTGCCATGTGTTTTTGGTGCGCTGAGGAGCGCCGATGCGACATTCAGATCTTCTTTGACAAGAAATTTGCAGATTAACATAAATTTGTCTCAATTTTAATTGTGTGTTTGAATCAGTTGTTTGTAGGCATCAACTATTGCACTCTATATGTATGTTTGGATTGTCTTTTAACTGATAGCCATGTTCGTGCATTTTGAAAATTAATAAGAATCTTATATTAATAATATTTTTTTTTCTTTTATACACCTTCTATATTAACAAAACATCCAAGATGATTTATATACAAGGATGAAAATATTGATTTCGGTAAAAATATCGATACCTCAAATTTATGGATATATCGATAGATATATCGAATATAGATATCGATATCGACAAAAATTTTAAAAATCATGGAAACTTGAAAAAAATAGAAGAAAATAAATTAATTAACTTTTCAATATATTATAACTAATTTTAATATATAAATACACTTTAAAATCTCAATAAAACTCATAACACATGATAAGCAAATCAATAACAACATATTTAAATAGTCTTGAGTCATACAATAATTACTACTTATTGTTTAATACATAATAACTAATACCAAAATGATGATCTATGCGGCTCAAATGTAAAACATGTCACGCCGTCTAGATCTAAACAATATTGGTATCAGCTCATCGAATTAGAGAAATTCTAAACATAGTTCTGAATGTGCTAATAGTACGTTGTTTTATCTCGTCTAACTGTTTGACCATAGATTGGATAGTGCGGGCTAATCCAATCACCATGTTGTTGAGGCATGATTGAACCATCTTGATTTACTTAGTTATAATAATGTTAATGAAAAGTGATAACAATTTTAATAAAAAGTGATAATTAATTAATCAAACGTAAAACAATTTTACCATGAGATAGTTTCACGCATGTATTGCTTTATTTTTTATTTTATTTTTTTAAATTAAATATATTAATAATAAAAAAATGTATTTGATTAGTAAAAGTAAAAAAAAATTGTTTTTTTAAAATTTTTGATAATTTTTCGATATATCCTTGATATTTTGTCGATATTGTATCGATATTTTCTCGATATATTATTTGGAAAAATTTGAACTGTGGCAATTCGATATCGATATTGTTATCGATATTTCTCGATATATCCTCGATATCATTTAAGAAATATCTTTTTCCCCCATATCGATAACGGTACTCTAAAAAATAGATATATCGTGGATATATCGTGGATATTTTGGGATATTTTCGTCCTTGTTATATATACTTATTCGTGCACACCTTCTTCTACACAAATGACATAAGAAGTGTATAAAAATGTGTAAAATTCTTAATGAGTTATGAGTGTACATAACATATAACATTTGTGTAAGAAGCGTGTGTGAAAAATATTAGAGAATGAGCGTGTAAAGTATTCGTGAATAAAAATCTTACACTTTTTATCCACATCTTGTAAATGTATAAAGCATTCGTGTATAAAAATCTTACACACTTTTTATCCACATCTTGTAAGATTTTTATATACACTCATTTGTGGGTAAGAATGAGTGTATAAAATCCTTACACACAAATGATTGTTTATAATATTGGTGTATACACAACATGTGTAAGAATTTTATGTAAGTGTGCGTGGGTGAAAACAAGCATGACAGACAAGTATCGTTTCAAGTACTGCAATACTTTGAATGACACTGAGAGCAGAAAATAGAAACAGCAGCAGAAAATAAAAGATAGGAGATATAACTCTTCCACAAACTTACGTTTATGGGGGCCTCATGGCAAAACGTTCACTAAACTTGAAAAATTAGTGAATACAAAGTCTTCAAGGATACAATCTAACTCTCTAGAATATACCCTATCTAACTCTCAAAGGTAGACCTATTACAAGATCTAAAAACGTGATATGAAATCATAAAACTACTCAAAACGAAGATTGTAAAAATACAATTACAATCCTCTAGCATATAAGAAGAAACCTCTCATCTCTCCAACGCTCCAAAGAGAATAGACCAATGTGGCTGTGAGTGTTGTAGCACCAGAACCAGCATACAGAAAAACACCTTTTGTGTGTGTATGTATTAGACGTTGTGCGCAAAGAAATTAATGCTTCCAGCCCCATTATGTAAGAGAAAAGATTATGACTTCTTCATCCCTTTCATGAACGTGCCTTCGTGGGTTTTTCTTGACCATAGTCTTCTCAACCGCAATCTCCATCACTTCCTTAAAAATAGGAAACTTGTAACCTCCATCTTTTACGTTCTTATCATGATATCTCCATAAATTCTTTCTCCATGTTCATTTAGTTGTCTGAAAAATCAACACAATAATAGCAAAGACAACATAACACAATTAATAGAACACATAGCATGGAAAGGTGAAATTCAGAGTGTGACTTCAAGTGTGGCAATATCAACAGTCACACTAACATTTTATACTCCTTTTTGTCCTAACACAAGGGATGACGCTTCTATTTTGCACGTATACTAAGAGATATAATACTCCTTCTGTTCCATACTTATGTTTACACTTTTCGTTTTCGTCCGTACTATACTTATTTTCATCACTCAAAAAAGAAAACTTTACGTTAATCAACAACCTCAAAAGTTATCTTAATTTCAAAAATATCACTCTCACTTAACACACATAATATACTTTATAATTTATTTATTATCTAAAAATACCACAATACCCCTATAAAGTCAATAAAGTTGGTCAAAAGTAACTTTTCTTAAACTCCGTATCTACAGTGTCGGCGAACATAAGTTCGGGACGGAGGGAGTATTTAATATGTAGACGAGGAGAGAGAAATATAATTTAATTTATAATGGGTAGGTGTATTAGTGTGGTTTGTAGGCCATGTAAATATATTACTTGTGTGGGTTCCGTTTTGGATCTTAGATGTCCTGTTACATTTTAGTGTTACTTCTCCTGTTACGCGTTAGATGAGTGACACGTATGCGGAGAGAGAAATCTCAATCTTTTCCCTTGGGGTTGATTTTTAGGGTATAGATTATTTTATCCTACGTGTCAATCATCCAACAGTTTGTAATAGAAGATGTAACACCAAAATGTAACATGAGATTCGAACCGTCCATTTTGAGGTAACCAATGTATTTTTACACGTTTTCATAAATGGTAAAAGTACATTATACATTTTACCTACTTTTTACATTTTATTCATCAATCCCAATAATTTTATTTATTTTTTTACACTTTATTCATCATTCTCGACAACTTTATTTACTTTTACTTACAAAATTATCAATTTATCCCTTTTTTTTACATTATATTCCTTCCGTTCCAACTTCAACTTCACACTTTCCGTTTTGCTCCATCCCAAATTTAACTTCACACTAACATAAAAGGAAAAAATAACTAATTAATATTCTTTTAACACATTTTAATTTCAAATTTGTCATCACTTTAATTCCCTCCGTACATAACGTACTTATTATCCAAAAATATCATACTAATCCCCAAAATTAATTCAAAAAGTAATTTTTCTTAAATTTCGTATCTACAATAAACGTGAAGATGAATTTAAGACGTAGGGAGTACTATAGTATATTAAAAAAACATTTTTTAATCTTTGTGTCCATACAAAGTATAAACATCTGGAATTGAGAGGGCAGTTAAATCGGAAGCCAAATGGTGGATGAAAGTTTCGTGTGAAAGACTATTGTGTAAACTATTGAAATTTCTATAAAAGATTATTTTAGTTAAATCAAAAATAAGAAATATTGTTCCTAAAATTAAATAGAAAAATACAATCATAAAATTTAAGTGACATCGTACAATTTAACCCCTATAAATATGTATGCACACGTACTAAAATACTCCCTCCGTCCCCCAAAGTATTTCACACTTTCCTTTTTCATCCGTCCCTCAAAGTATTTCACACTTTACTTTTACTAAATTTGGTAAAAAATACATTATACTAATACTCACTTTTTACACATATCCCAATATAATACTTACTTTTTCACATCTCCCAAAAACTTTACACACTTTTTCCACATCTCTCAATAACTTTACACACCTTTTTCATTAAATCAACTAAAATATATATTCTCTTTCTTACTTTATACATAAAAATACAAAATTTTCTTAAACTCCGCGCACACCAATACGCGAAATACTTCCCGGGACGGAGGGAGTAATCAATTAAGATCTTCAATCAATTTTCTCTCACCAAAACCATCACTTCCACCAACGCCCACACTTTCAATTTCTCTTTTCAAGAATAATTTCTACACCCCAATATCTCAAAACCACCATCACACGCCACCGATCACATCTAAACATAGAAGTAATTACTCGCTGTCCAATACTTTTACGGGTTCTATTTTTAGTAGCCATTATTAATAAAGTATAATTTTAAATAATCACATCTTTTAAAATTAATTTTTATTAGATATTTTTTAGTAGACTCCCCAAATTACCCCATAACTGTCAGATAAAAGACGAAAATAAAGAGGTCATCATGAAGTCAGTTTTGACTGCAGTAAATAGGGTGGGTGAACCACATTTAAATTTGTAATTAATGGGTTGGTGGACCACATTTAAGGTTTTTAAATTTTGGATGTGGGTTGGTGGGGTATATCATTAACGTCATTTTCACTTCTTTCTCTCCCTTTTTTCTTTCTTTCTTTCTGTCTCTCTCATCTTTCGTCCAACATTCTCTCTCTTCTTCTCTCTCTTTCGTCCCAAAGTGTCAAGTACAGTGCCACCAATATATCCATCGACTGGAATAGACATTTCCGACAAGGTGCATTCCAATGAATTTTATAAATGACAAATTTTTGGGTATGTATAAAAACAGTGTTATTGGCATATCTAAATTGTGAGTTATTTGTGTATAATGTTTCCTACACTGATTTTTAGTACATTTTGTGTGGTTTTGTTCATATGTGTAAAATGTGAAATTAATTTTGTATAATGTTTCGTACATGTTGTGGTTTGGAAATGTAATGTGTTGAATGTGACTTAATTGTGTATACATCATGTATTGAATGTAGGACCGCAGTGGGGGTGTTCATTTTTTTTTAATTTTTTTTTTAAATTTTGGTTGGCCGAATAGGGATTTTGTGTAGGCCGAATAGAACAAATCTTTAGGCCGAATAGAATAAGTGTAGGCCGAATAGAGCAAATTGTATGAGTAATTATTTTGATTTTTTTTGAAATTTTGGTTGGCCGAATAGAGATTTTTTGTAGGCCGAATAGAACAAGTGTAGGCCGAATAGAGCAAAGTGTAGGAGTAATTACTTTGAATTTTTTTTAAATTTTGGTTGGACGAATAGAAGTTTTTAGTAGGCCTAATAGAACAAATCTTTAGGTCGAATAGAACAAGTGTGGGCCGAATAGAGCAAAGGGTAGGAGTTTTTTTTTAAATTTGTTTGAATTTTTGGTTAGCCGAATAGAGGTTTTTAGTAGGCCGAATAGAACAAGTGTAGGCCGAATAGAGCAATGTTTATGAGTTTTGAATTTTTTGGAAATGGTTGGCTGGTCGAATAGAGCATATTTGGTAGGCCAAATAGAACAATTTCTATAGGCGAATAGAACAGTTTGTAGGCCGAATAGAAGGAATTGTAGGTCGAATAGAACAAATGTTTGAGTGTGCAAATATTTGGTCAGTGTCTACAATGAACTTATACTTATTTTAGCCATAATTATGACTTTTTGTCTTATTTAGCAAAAAATTTATTTGTGCAGGGTGACTGGAAGCGTCCTTCTATGCAGGGCCAGAATTGCAGTATACATAATTACTGCAAACTTGGGGTTGTGATGAAAATTATCCATACGCAGTTAACTAGGGTTGGGGGTAATGCGGAGGAGATATTTAGGATATCATGCTTTGGTCATTACTGGGATCTCAACGATGATTGGAACGCGAATGCTCATCTCCACACTCTCATGACGCGGGAGATTATATTTAGGGGGACGATTTAACTTGGGAACGAGTGTCTTATCTTTAGCAGGGTAGAGTTCATGAGGATAATGGGACTCTGCTTTCGGGATAGACTCGGGTTTGATCCGAATATGTCATATCGTATCCCGTCTGGTGGGGTTTACGATAGGTATTATGATCAGGGCGAGAGACCATTAGTCAGTCAGATTGCTAGTGACTTTGAAGGCAGAAGATTTACACATGTTAGTCCTGAGGACGCGGTTAAAATTGCCAAGGTGCTGTTATTGTGCTATTTTATCCTTGGGTCGGATGTCACCAAGGTGGGTGTAGACAACTGGGTCTGGGAGCTAGTAGAGGACGATGAGAGATGAGATTTACTCCCTTGGGGGCAAGTCAGTTATATGATGCTACTGCACTTTATGGACCACATTTTGACCGAACTTCCAGATGGAGTAAACCCCGATCAGTACAAATATTATTTTTACGGGTGCACATTTGCACTCCTGGTACGTGTTTTATTAGATTACTTAAACTTATAGTGTATTTTTAATTTCAGCAACATTAATTATCTAACATATGTGGTTTACGTGTGACAGGTTTGGGCGTACGAGCGTCTACCTACCCTTGCTGCATCGTATGACCATGTCCCTCACGATAGGAAGAATCTAAGGCTACTTTGCTTGCGATGGATTTTTCGTAAAGTGAAGAGGGTTAATAGGAATCTGTTTGATTGGGTATGAATCATTAACCCATTTTAGTGAATGACAATTCAGTAATATTGTATATAAATGTATTGGTTTTTTTGCATCAGGATCTTGATGTGGTGGATTTTCCGCGTGTCCTCGCTGATGAGCGTAGAGGGGGATATTGGATTGGCATAGAGGATGATCCTCTGGAGGGGTTGATCATGAGGATGTACACCAAGGCATTTTCTAATCCCAGACAAAAAGCTGTACGGGGGCCTGATTACTCATATCTGCAGCAGCGTACCGCAAGGGAATCATACGATCCTTCTAGTAATCCATGGGATTAGCGGTACTATTCGGGTGCGGCTGTTGATGATTTGTGGAAGGGCCAACGGACGGATGATTCAGCGGCTTGGATGACAAAATGTTCTTTCCAAAGCCGGCCAATCTGTGCTTTAAATAGTAGTCACATAGACCGTGATGGGCATCAGGATAGACAGTAGAAATAGCGCGTGAAATACTGCAATGACCATCAGAAACTATCAATAGATCTCGTGGACATCCGTAGACCACTCGTAACCTCTCTGGAAACGACGTCCACGAAATGTTGCTCTCAACATCGCTAGTGCCTAAGGCGAGTGAAAATATCTGATGGTTTGGATCATGCGTGACTGCGACAAATACAATTCCTCTGTGCCTTCCCTTCGTATGAGTGTCGTCTATGACAATTATTGGACGACCAGACTCTAGAAACTCCCGACTCGATGCTCCAAGTGCATAAAATATAAACCTTAAATGGTCATCTTCATCAACAGAGATTCGAGTGTGTGTACCGGAATTTGCGTATTCCAACTGATACATGTACGCAGGGAGCATTTCATAAGAGCTGTCGTGATCCCCGTACGTGTGTCCAACAACATAGTGTTTCGCCTTTAATGCTATATTATAGCTAATGTTGAACCCAAAATTAGTCCTGATCTCTTCTCTCATCGCCTGGGGTCGGAGGCCAGAAACCTTATCAAACTGCCTAGCAGCAAAATATTGACCGATTACTTTGGATGATACTTGTGTAGGAGTAGACCTGTCTAGATCATTTAAACAACCATGATGTTCAACGAATTTAACCACTGCCCACAACCCATAGGTCATTCTTGCGTGCATCTTAAATAGATATCCTGTTTGACCCTTCAGGTTACATTCAATGTTATACCTGGTCATGCTAGATCTTTGAACATGGGTCTCCACTCCGTGCCGCAAGTTATACATTCTGACGGCTATCTGCAACTTCTCTTTTGTATCAAATACACTATTCTTTTGAAGAACACCAGACGCATCAAACGCAGGGCCAGTCAACTGATCTACTCTATCTGATTCATCCAGAATGCCTATGAACGTGGCAGGTGCATTAGTTTCACATAAAAATATACTTTAGTTATATTTCTATTATAAATAAACATAGCTTCCATACCTGAAATTAACCAAGGACGGGTGTTGGGCCGTGTACTACGCAGCTCTTCTGGCTATATTTCAAGAAGGGGCAAGTCACGATTAATTGGTTCAAGAAAGCTAGGGCCGCCTCTCAGACGTATGTAATCGCAGATTTCTTCATACAATTGGCGTCTTCTCTCCTCAGCACCATCATCGCTTTTGCTAGAAGACTGAATAGTATCATGCTATATGTGATCCCCTTCTTCGACAGTCCTATTCTCGGGGTCATCATCATCATTACAACCATCTACATCATCCTCACCCTCACGAATGACAGCATCGGCTTTAATATCTAGACATTCTCTAAAACCAGAACACTGCATCTCTGAGGCCGAACTGTACTCCACATTCAAATTAAAATCAGGTCTCCCACTAGAATGTGCCCTCGTACATGGGTCATTGCTCGTACCAGCACTTCGGTCATCATAACCCATCCCTGAAACTATAGTACTCCCTGCACCCGCGATAGGACGGAGTGTCACGTACATCATTCCTACATCAACACAGTTGAACACTTCTGCCATACGTGCATCATTCTTTATCTTATATTTAGACAAACGGCCATCGTAATCAACTAGAGAATGAACTACATAACCCCAGTGCCCCAAATCAGCTTGTACTATGTCATGGATTTCTTTTAGCAAACTACTATAACACACACTGTCCTCTGGCAAGAATAACCAGTTCACCACTCCACCTGTGTATTGCAACCCTTCCCAAGCTCCACCCCAAGACATCCCAGCTTTTTTATAACTCATCTGCATATTTTTTCAAGAAAACTATAATGACATCAACATTAAAACATTAGAAAATTAGTTGCAACATTAAGACATTAGAAAATTAGTTGAAACATTAAAACATTAGAAAATTTGTACTCATATTGTATTCTATTCGGTCAATAAATTAATGTATGCAGCCCTACACTGTTTCAAAATTCGGCCTATCTTGACACACCTTAAAAAGTCTCAGTATTTTTTTCTTCTATTCGGCCAATGTTTCCTCTATTCGGCCCAAAAAGTTCTCCTATTCGGCCTACTAAAATTGCTTTATTCGGCCTACATATTTTTTAAAATTGAAAAATTCATGAAAAATTTAGTTCTTCTATTCGGCCTACGTCTTTCTATTCGACCCACAGAGTTTGTCTATTCGCCTTTAACGCTATATTGTAGGGCACTAAAAATTATAAAATTAGGGCATTCATAACTATAAAAATTAAGACATTCATAACTGCTAATAATTTTAAACATACCTTGTACACCTGCTCCCCAAAATCTCACACCTCTCAAAAAATACTAGAAATTTGCTCCCAAATGCTCAACCTCTAAAATAACTAGTACAAATTTTTTTTGATAAATGTTGGATGACCACCCCCATTTCCACTATATATTACCTCATTTCTTTTGTATGGATATGAGGGAGCACATGCCTACATAGGAGTACTAGGTATTAGGTATTGTACTTCCACACTTTATTCAGAAATAAAGAGGAATTCGATTCATTTACTGTACGTTTGGTACTTTTGGTCAAAAAGTGAGGATTCTCATTCTCCAAATATGTGAAAAGTGAGCCCCCCTTAAGGGTATTTTGGCACATTCCTTTAAAAGTGGATAAAAAAAAATTATGTATAACATATGTAGCCACTTAAAATTACACTTAAGCAATAGTGGCCACTTTTTGCCATTTCCACTACTTTTATCCACGTTTCATTTTGAAGTGATTCAGATATTATTAATATATTGGAGTACTCCCTGCATCCCGTTTCAATATTTACGTTTCTATTTTGCGCGTTCTATTTCAATGTTAATGTTTTTCTTTTTGGAATATGGGACCCACCTAAATTAATTAATATATTATTCAATACTAATACACCTACCTATTTTACATTAAATATTATATTTTTTCACCCACTATCTATTAAAATATTATACTCCTTAATCAATGTGCAAAAAACAAACGTAAACATTGAAACGGGACGGAGGGAATACATGTTTTCATAAATAATAAAAATACATTATACAATTAATACTACCTCCGTCCCACGTTAAGGTTTACACTTTCCATTTTGGGTTGTCTCAAGTTAAGGTTTACAATTCCTTTTTTTTATTAAATTGGGCCCACACAAAATAATTAATTATTTCTTTTAGGACCCACACACAACACTAATACAACTAACCACTTTACATTAAATATTATTTCTCTCACCTCACTATACATTAAAATATTATACTCCTTAATTTTCGTGCAAAAAGTAAACGTCAAAGTTACAATGGGACGGAGGGAGTATATTTTTTATACTTTATTATTCATTAATTCCAATAATTTTACTTACATTTTTACACTTTATTAATTATTTTCAATAACTTAATTTACTTTTTTTTTCAAATTATTAATTTATCCCTACTTTTTCTTACATGATACTTCTTAATCTTTTACAAACAAGTAATAATACTCGGGACGGAGGGAGTAGCAAAATTTCATTAAAAAGAAACATAGCACAAATGTTAAACTCTAAAAATATATACTCCCTTATCCTATTAAAGAGTTATATTTACTATTTACATGAAAATTAAAGAATATAATATTTTAATATGAAGTATGTTGAAAGATATACTATTAATGATATACTACTACTCCCTCCGTCCTGTTTCAATGTTTACGTTTCTATTTTGCGCGTTCCATTTCAATGTTTACGTTTTCTTTTTTGAAATATGGGACCCACCTAAGACAATTAATATATCATCCAACACTAATACACCTACATATTTTACATAAAATATTATATCTTTTCACTCACTATCTATTATAATATTATACTTCTTAATCAACGTGCAAAAAGCAAACGTAAATATTAAAACAGGACGGAAGGAGTACTATATTTTAATGGTTAATCGGTAGGTGTATTAATGATATATATAAGCTTCATGTAGATATATTAATTATTTTGTATGTGTCTCATTTATCAAAAAGAGAACTGTAATTTTCTTTCGTGGGACTCCCTAATTAATTAATAAAATGTCACTCTTATAGCGTGACAAATGAATATTTTAATTATAAATTTATCACTTTCACACCAAACAAATAATATATTTTGTAATTTATTTAGTACTTAAAAATATTATATTTTTTTTTCCGAAAGTCAATAATATTAATAAAAAATATTTTTTCTTAAACCACATGTAATCAGTATTACATTTATAATACTGATGTTTTATAAGTGTTTTATAACGTAAAAAAAATTATACCCCATATAAGTGATTATTACACTCTTGGGATATGTGGCAGAAAAAGAATCGTGATACGTCTCTCACCTTAGATGTCCTATTATATTTTGGTGTTACATCTGTATCCTTTAATCGTGTAGAAGGTGAAATACAAAATAAAACCCTATTAAAAAAATAAAACTATATATGAAAATAGCAAAACGTAGCCACTATTACTTAAAAGTAATTTTAAGTGGCCACAGGTGTTATATACAATTTATTCTAACCACTTTTAATAGAATTGACCAAAATACCCTTGAGGGGACCCACTTTTTCACATGTTTGAGGAATCAGATTCCTCACTTTTTTGACCAAAAGTACGAAAAGTACAGTAGGAGAATTCGATTCCTCTCTATTTCTGAAAAAAGTGTCAAAGTACAACTATGTAGGCATGTGTTCCCTCGTAGGCTTACAAAAAATGAGGTATATATATAATGGTGGTCCAACCATCGTGCTGCATCATACACATATATTCATTTTCATTGTTCTAGTTTTTTTCGAGGGTTGAGCATTCGGGGAGCAACTATTTTTTCTAGATTTTTAGAGGTGTGAGAATTTAGGGAGCAGTATACAAGGTATGTTGTAAACTTGTTTTAACAGCTATGAATGCATTAATTTGATCATTTTTACATGCCTCATGAGTGTATTTTATGTATTCAATGTTTTATAATAGAAATAATAGTATGCCGAATAGAGTAAGTGGAGTATAAAATGTATCCACATTAAATTTTTTTTATTTTTTTAAATTAGAAACTAGTATGCCGAATAGAATAGGATTTGTAGGTCGAATAGAACAACTTTGAAGGCCGAATATCAGAAACATTGACCGAATAGGCCCAAAAAAATATCTCATATTTTAAAAAAAATAAGTAGGCCGAATAGATAAGTATTGTAGGACGAATAGAACAATCGTATGGGCCGAATACAAGAAACGTAGGACGAATAGAAGAACTAAATTTTTCACATTTAATTTTTATTTTTAAAAAACATGTAGGCCGAATAGAACAATATTAGTTGGCCGAATAGAATAATTTTATAGGCCGAATAAGAGAGACGTAGGCCGAATAGAAGAAAAACATACTGAGAATTTTGAAGGCATATGAAGGTAGGCCAAATAGTGAAACAGTGTAGGGTCAAATACAACAATTCATTGGCCGAATAGAGTATATTGTTGGCGGAATAGAATACTTGCAACTAATTTTTTAATGTTTTAATGATGTCGTCATTTATATTTTCTTGAAAAAATGTGCAGATGCGCTATAAACAAGCTGGGATGAGTTGGGGTGGATATTGGGATGGGTTACTATACAAAGGTGGACAGGTCACTGGTTATACTTGCGGGATGATAATCTGAATTATACTAGTTTGCTATTAGAAATTCATAACATAGTACAAGTTGATTTGGATTATTGGGGTTATGAAGTTCATTCTCTGGTCGAGTACAATGACCGTATGTCTAAATATAAAATAAAGAATGATGCTCGTGTGGCAGAAATTTTTAACTGTGTTGATGTAGGAATGGTGTACGTGACACTCGTTCCTGTCGCTGGCAATACATTCGTTTAACCTCCTACACAAGGTTCAGGGAATAGTTTGGATTTAGGGTTGGGTTATAATCACGGAAGTGCTGGTCCGAGCAATGATCCATGTACGAGGGCACAGTCTAGTGCTAGGCCTGATTTTGATTTGAATGTGGCGTACAGTTCGGCCTCAGAGATGCAGCGGTTTAGTTTTAGAGAATCTATAGATACTGAAGCTGATGACAACACTGGTGAGGCTGAGGATGATGTACATGCTTATAATGATGATGTTGAGCCCAGGAATAGAACTGTCGAAGAAGAAAATGAAAACAACGAAGATGATATACAACAAGATTGTAATAAGTCTTCTAGCGAAAGTGATGATGGTGCTGAGGAGAGAAGAATCCAATTGTATGAAGAAGTCTGTGATTACATACATCAGAGAGGCGGCCTTAGCTTTCTTGAACCGATTAGTCGTGACTTGTCCCGTCTTGAAATGCAGTCACAAGATTTTCATAGTATACGGCCCACCACAGTCCTTGGTTGATTTCAGGTATGAATACTATGTTTATTTAGAATAAAACTAAAGTAAATTTCTACTTGAAACTAATGCACCTGATACATTCATAGGCATTCCGTATGAAGCTGACAGAGAAGAACAGATGACTGTCCCTGACTTTGATGCGTCTGGCGTTCTTCACGAGAAAAGTGTATTTGATACGAAAGAGAAGTTGCAGATAGCTGTAGAAATGTATAACTTGCGGAACAGAGTGAAGACCATTGTTGAAAGATCTAGCTCGACCAGATATAACGTGGAATGTAAGCTAAAGGGTAAAACATGTTGTCGATTTGCGATGCACGCAAGAATGAGCTATGGGCTGTGGGGGGTGGTTAAATTCGTTCAACATCACGATTATTTAAATGATCTAGAAAGGCCCACTCCTACACAGGTCTCATCCAAAGTAATCGATCAATATTTTGCTGCTAGGCAATTTGATAAGATTACTGGGCTTCAACCCCAGGGGATGAGAGCAGAGATTTTGAAGGATTTCGGGTTCAACATTAGCTACAATGTGGCGTTAAAGGCGAAACACATGGCTGTTGGACATATGTATGGGGATCACTTCATATGCTCCCTGCGTACATGTATCAGTTGGAGTTGGCAAATCCAGATACGCACACCTGTATCTCCGTTGATGAAGATGATCATTTAAGGTTTTCATTTTACGCACTTGGAGCATCTAGGCGAGGATTTCTAGAGTTTGATCGTCCAATCATTGTCATAGACGAGACTCATATGAAGGAAAATCACAGAGACATTATGTTCGTCGCAGTTACGAATGTTCAAAACCATCAGATATTTCCACTCGCCTTAGGGGTTGGCGACGTCGAGAGCAACATGTCGTGGACATAGTTTTTAGAAAGGCTTCGAGAGGCATACGAATGTCCACGAGATCTTTTGATAGTGTCAGACGACAATCGCAGTATCGCACATGCTATTTCTACTGTCTATCCTGCTGCACATCACGATTTGTGCGGTTATCATTTAAAGAATAGGTTGGCAGGTTATAGAAAGAACGTTTTGTATAGATTTCAGAGTGCGATGGATGCATACCTATCGAGAGATTTTGATAGGTTAGTCTTCCAACATCCACTTCGTCGTAATTTCATATTTATGAATATCATCCATTCAATGGATTTTTTACTAACGTTTCCCTTTCCATATTTGTTATTTTTAGCTGCATGAACTCATTGAGTGGCCACTGATTGTCGCAGCAGTTAATGGAATTAGTTGGGTCGTGGGGATATGAGAAATGGTCACTGTCCTGTGAAACGGTACGAGTTTATGAACTCTACATCAGCTGAGTCGTATAACATTTCCATACTCTGGGCGCACACGCTACCTATATGCACACTGTTAGAGATTGTCCGCACAATCACTGAGAGGTGGTTTTACGAACGTCGAACTCAAGCTGAGCAAGAGAGTACCATTCTCTGCAAGCGTGTCCATGATGAGCTAGTGGAACTTTTTTCTACTGCCAAAACGCTACCCATATCGAGACTCATTGGAAACAAGTATGCAATCAGGGACGGTGATCAGCTATTCACTGTGGATTTGAACGACAGTAGCTGCACATGTGAGAAGTTCCAGAAAGAACTTGTTCCATGTATTCATGCGATAAAGGCACTGGAGTACATAGTCATACGACTTATTTACTTGTATTAATCGTCAGAGTCTGTGATTCTTATATTATACGTTCTTCAGTACTTGCAGGTTGTCAGCCAGTAGCTTCGTGTTGACCGTTTTCCATTGCACTAGTGTATTAGGAATGTGGGCCGGTCCAGTGATGCCTGTTCCGCACTACACTCAGTGGACACACCTGATGAGGTCAAGTCACAGCATGTGAACCCCCAGCTACCACACAGGTAGGCCGACAGACCACGACAGTCTCAGATAAGATCAGGTATGGAGTCATCCAGGAGACGTCACAAAGAACATATTTGCTCGCGCTGCCAACAGCCAGGTCACAATCATGTAAATTGTACTGGAGCTTCATCGTCGAATGGTCCTGAAACATGCAGAGCCGCAGCTACAGTCGTCCTCTTGTCTGTAACAAAACTCTTCACGAGCTAGGCTCAGATGCAAATGGGGGAGGGAACCTCTTGGGTATGAATCTCGCGCAACTAAGCTGGAATGACATGTCTGAATGGAAGAGTCTCCAACAACCGATACTCCCTCATGTCGGGCTCGACATCCCATCTATGCCGGAACGAGTCAAAACAGAAGAATTGCATATCATTCTTAATGAGAACACATGAGTAGTAGTGCGCAGTTGTATGAACTATGAACATTATATGCCATAGAATTCAGAAGAATGCATACATTTCATGTAAAACACTTGTATAAATTAGGAGATATAATTATTTGATTAAAACAAAGGTTAAGCTAAAATACCACGGCACACTCTGCCCATGGCCTCGACTCCCTCCACATGGGCAATCTCCCTGCTGCGTACTCACGAAGATCTATCAACAAGTCATCACAGATGGTGGCAAATGTCATTTTATCATCTTTGTAGTGCCTTGTGTGCTCATTCCATACGGATTTAACTCGGACCTTTGAGGAAATTCATTGTATAAGATCGGATTCAAAATTAGATGGAAAATTATTTCATACATTGAGAACATGTTTGTTACTTACAGAGAATTGCATGTCTAGAATGCAGTAGTTGCCAACATCCGGATGGAGGTGAACGCCTATGGCCACCGGTCGCTCCGATAATAAGCGGAGGTATGCATCCAGGTGCTGAAATATAATCAAGTGTATTACGGATGAATGTGAAGTAATGAACATATTTACCTATTAAGTATACACATGAACACTCTCTCAATCACCTGATCGTCAAACCAAGCACTGGGGTCCTTGATCCCTTTGAAAAAATCACTTCTTATTCCATACCCAAGTCCAACGTCAACCCTGAATTCAAGTCTTTAACAACAAGCACATATATTTAAACTAATCTATGAAAACATCTAAAAGAGTAGATTAGCACTCACAGATCGTTGCTTGTCTTTTCGATTGTACATTTGCCACTGGCGCTCTCGCTCAGTCGTTGTGAATGGTGACTCTAATGCTGCATTTGGGTTTCTTGCTCGGGTAGTACGCATGAAACCACCTTGAGCGACACCCGGTGTCAGAGCCATGGGAGTCCCAGGATCCACCATATTAGAAGGGGGAGATCTAACCCCTGACCTGGAACTAGAAGGCTCATGCTCAGACCTATTATGTGAAAGATCAGCTCTAAGGCGCCTGAACTCCTGCGTAAGTGCAAGGCGAAAGTAATGCTGCATTTGATGTTCAGACACCATTTGACATGCCAGGTTGCTTAAGAACTCATCCTACTGATCCAGCCTACGGAGCACCCTCTCCTTAAAATCCTGATCATACCTGTGGTCGTCACCAATCCCAGTCCCACTAAACACTGGGGGCTCATCAGCATCAAAGTGCTGCTCATCAGCATCAAAGTGCTGCTGTCTATCATGATCCTCTACAGCTCGAGCGTGCCAGCTACAAGCGGAGTACGGAGGAATATGATACGTGGGATGATACGAACTGGGCTCTTCGAACCGCATCTCCCCTGAATCATGTCCACATTGGTCAGGGCTAGGAGTATAGGCTGGTCGGTAAGCATTAGGATCCCAATTAAACTGCCAAGCTGAAGTATCCGCCATGCGCTGTCCCTGCCACTGATCCTCATCAGTCACACGGGTATAGTACTTCTGATGCCAGGGATCGTAAGCCTCCCCCGAGGTCTGCTGGTCCAAGTATGAGGCTGTAGTCTGTCGGACGACCTTTCGTTTGGGATTAGAAAATGCCTTGGTGTACAGCCTCATGATTAAACCATCCAAAGGATCATCCTGTATGTCAATCCAATAATCCTTTGTGTTCTCATGGGCGATCTTCCCCCAGAAAATCCACCACTTCAATATTCTGATTCGAAAAAGAAAAACATTTTGATACAACATCACTGATTATTTAATGATTCATAATAATTAAGATTCATAATAATTTAGATTTCATACCCGAGAAAATAGCTGCCTATCGATCCTCTTTACTGTACGAAAAACCCATCGCAAGCAAAGTGGCTGGTTATTCGCCCTTTCGTTTGGGACATCGCCATATGGTGCAGCAAGGGCAAGTATACGCTCATACGTCCAAACCTGTCATAAGTAAACTACTATTGTTAGATTATTCCTGTTGCTAAAACTGGTAATACACTATAAGTTTAAGTGATCTACTACATAGCGTACCATGAGCGCAAATGTGCACCCGTAAAAGTGGTATCTGTACTTGTTGGAGTTTGCTCCTTGAGGAAGTTCGGTCAAAATGTTGTCCATAAAGTGGAGTAGAGTCATGTAACTGACCTGGCGCCAAGGGAATAAATCCCATCTGCGATCGTCCTCCACTAGCACCCAAACCCAATTGTCTACACTGACCTTTTGTAACGTCCGATCAAAGGAGGAAATAGTAGACTAACAGCACCTTAGCAATCTTAACCGCGTTCTCGGGGCTAAGATCAACAAATGTTGTACCTTGAAAAGCATAGGCAATCTCACTTACTAAAGGTCTTTGGCCATGTCCATAATACGTATCGTAAACCCCACCAGCCGGGATATTATACGACATGTTCGGATCAAACCCCATTCGATCCCCAAAGCAGAGTCTCATAATACGCATGAACTCTACCCTACTAAATCTAAGGCACTTGTTCCTAACCTGAAAATATCTAGCAGTTAAATCACCCCCGCTACATATAATCTCCCGTGTCATGAGACCGTGAAGATTAGCGTGCACATTCCAATCGTCGTGAAGATCCCAATAATGACCAAAGCATGAACTCCTGAACATCTGTTCGGCATTACCCTCAATCTCTGTTAACTTTTTACGAATTAATCCCATAACAACCCCCGATTTGCAATAATTATGTATACTACAGTTCTGCCCTTGCATAGTTGGACGCTTCCATTCACCCTGCATAAATAATATTTTTTGCTAAATAATTTGTAACACACATCACATCTATCTACTCTGCATCAATTCAACCAGCTTACTTAATTAAAAAAAGTCATAATTAAAAAAATCAAATAACAATGAAGTCACTGCATCAACTGAACAAATATTGTCACACTGAATCATTTGTTCTATTCGGCCAACTGTGCCTTATATTCGGCCTAGAATTTGTTCTATTCGGCCCATAACTTTTGTTCTATTCGGCATACTCAATTATTTTTCTATGCGGCCTAAAAGTGTTATATTCGGCATACAATTTTGTTCTATTTGGCCTACAATGTTGTTCTATTCGGCCGACCACAATTGTTCTATTCGACCTACGTACGTCTGGGAAACCCCTAATTTGTTCTATTCGTCCAAGATTTTTGTTCTATTCGGCCTTCAAAGATGCTCTATTCGGCCAATGTTAGTGATATCACATTATTCCACTGCACTTTGTTGTATTCGGCCTACACTTGTTCTATTCGGCCTATACAATTGTTCTATTCGGCCTATCACAGATGCTCTATTCGGCCAAGGTCAGTGCTATCACATTATTCTTACACTTTGTTCTATTCGGCCTACACATGTTCTATTCGGCCTATACTGTTGTTCTATTCGGCCTACCACAAATTCTTTATTCGGCCTACAACCTTTTCCACATATTAAAAAAAATAAACACACCCACTGTGGAACTACATTCTAAAATAATGGACAATTAAGTCGCATACTACACATTACTTTTCCAAACCACAAAATGTAGGACACATTATAAAAATTAACTCAAATTTTACACATAAATTTGCACCATGAACAAAACTACAAAATGTAGGAAACATTATAAAAAAATAACTCACATTTTACAAATGCAAATAAAACTGCTTTTATACATATTCGAAAATTCGCCATTTCTACCTGTTCCGGCCGATGGATAATGGGGACTGCAAATGGAGAAGACAGACTGAGAAAGGGGGATTGCAAATGGGTGGATGTTGGACGAAGATGATACTGTTTTGGGACGAAAATGAGAGAAGAAGAGAGAGAATGCCTGACGAAGATGAGAGAGAAAGAGAGACAAGTTTGGACGAAAATAAGAGAGAAAGTGACGTTTTTAACGACCACCAACCCCCATTTAATGATGCCTCTCATTCCCCATTCAAATTTTAAATTTTAATGCGGTACACCCACCCTATTTATTGCAGTCAAAACTGACATGATCATGACCCTATTATATTCGTCCTTTATCAGACAGTTATGAGATAATTTGGGAGTCCACCAAATAGTGGCTAGTAAAAATTATACTCCATATAAGAGAGATGATTATTTAAAATTGTACTTAATAAATAATGTTACTATGAATTTGATCCGAAACCATACGAAAATAGGTGATATACATAAATATTCATTCGTACTTCTCTGTGAAGGGGAGGCACTACTCTGACCAACCATCATTCCATGCCTTGTATCCTCCATAGCCGGCGAGATCTTCTCCGGCAATCTCAACCACCTGTATCTCGTTTAAATTGTAAATTGTAATTGTATGTTGTGTTTCAGCAAAATGGTGGACGAAAAATCTGATATCAGTGACTCAGAAATCAGTGAATATAAAGAAATAACCTATAAACTACTAAAGTTTCGCACTCACAAAATCAGAGCTCCAAATGGCAAATTCAGGTGCCCATTTTGTGGCGATAAACAACAGGTGTATCAGTACACCCTCCTTCTCCAACATGCAATTCGAGTTTCTGAGGGCTCCGAGGACAGTGCGAAGCAGAGAGCCAACCATTTTGCCCTTGCTACCTACTTGGTCACCGACCTAGCCGACGAGGCCGAACCGCCACCGGATCCGCCGCCGGATGCTGAATCCGGTGACGGCTTCAAGAACGCCATGGATTCGGTTCGAGAATTCTACCAAAGGATGTTGGATAAACTCAAGGTATACATCACCCTTCGATATGCCACTTTGGTATGCTTGCACTTATTTCGCTGGAGAAAATATCAATTTTAGTCTTAGATCGATCCTCTTATTATTATTATTTTTTTCTGAAACGTATATGAACCCTTATAATTTTCAATTTTAGTCTATTGAGTGATTTGAATCCTATTTATTTCTTACTTTATGCTCCCCCATTACACCCAAAAGATTACTTTTTTTTCCATATCGGGCGTTCAACACAAAAGAGTCTATTTTCATTTTTACACACCCACACACCCATTAATACAATTAAAATATTAAAATATGGGATCTCTAGTATATGGGATCTGGAGAGAGTATATTTGAGTCTATTTCTCAAAATTTTAAAATTTTTTTTCGATGTGAGGGCTATACTTTTTTTATTTTATTATTATTATTATTATTATTATTATTATTTTTAAGGTTGCTGGTTGCATGCAGAAACTTTATTCTATTAAAATTGAAGTAGTTTGGGAGTTTGATTATGATAAAAGAAAGATGGGTGAATGGTTTGTTACAGGAGAAAGAGGATGAGTTATCCTGTTTGATGTCTAAGGAATCAGAGAGCAATGATAAGTTGCAAGAGACTCGCAAAGCACTACTTGAGGTATATATTGACCACTTCATGTTAATTCCATTTTAATACCATATGCTATGATTTATACTGAATATTACTAGCATTTATGTAAAATCAAAGGTGATCCATGCCTAGACTCCTCCGGCCGATCCTGTTAAAAGCTTAACTGTTATTGTAGATTCTAAGTTTAAAGAAATTTTGCTTTTTTTACAACTTTGTTAACATTCAGGGTGTATTATAGTGTTTCTTTAAAAAAATAATAATAATAAAAAACAAGATGCATTGAGAGGTTAATGTGTTGGATGTTTTTACTAAAGATGGAGTGCAAAACTGTTAGTGGGATGTATATATGAGGAAATGCCATTTAGTCACAAAAACCAGATACATGGAGATTTTGGTACTATTCTTACCGGATTTAGACTCCAAAATGGATAGCATGTGCAATTTTGATCAACAAATGCCGTTTCTTGTTTTTAATTTGCTCATACATACATACCAACTTGATGTTGATTTGGCTTGAATGTTTAGAAGAAGTATGTATATATATTATATTGGTGATAGGGTTTTCAGGGTTTGAAAGATGTGCCGAGTAAGAGCCGTGCGACTATAGGGGTAAAGCGGATGGGCGAAATCGACCAGAAAATTTTCATCAAGGCGTATCAGAAAAGGTGCCAAAAAAGGGCTGCCCAACTCCATACAAAGGCAGTTGAAGCATCCTCTTCCAAGGCTGTTGAAGCTTGCTCATCTTGGCAAGAAAAGCTCAAAGACCCCGAATGGCATCCCTTTCGTGTTATGGATTGCAAGGGGTTTACTCAGGTGGTTGCGAGCTAGCTAGTCGCTTTTATTGTTAAATGATCATCTCATCTGAAAGTTCTAGATGTTAGAAGTATCATTTAGTATTTTAGTTTATGTCTTTGAGCACAACTTAACTTGTCATGATCTCGTGTGGTTGTTATTTCAGAGGGTGGTGGATGAGGACGACAAAATTCTACAAGGCCTAGCGGACGAGTGGGGCGCTGAGATCTACGGTGCTGTAAAGACAGCCTTAGAGGAACTTCAAGAGTACAATCCGAGTGGGCGCTGTCAGATTCCAGAGCTGTGGAACTTTAAGGAGGAACGAAAGGCAACATTGGAGGAAGTCATCAATCACGTTTTCACCCTACTCAAGCGCAAGAGAACTTGAAGAGGGCAAACAACAATCTCCACCTTTTCTATAGCTATATATGGGGATTGGGGATAATATGCTTGCAGCTTGCAACCCTTAAGGTTGTTTGCTTTGCTATATATTAGCAAGTGTTAGAAACTGCAAAAATTATTAGGTTGTCAACTCGTTTGGATAAAATTAGATTTAGATTTTCTAAACCACACCAAAATTTCAAAATTATATATATATCCTGATACTATGCAACTTGAATCTCTTATTCCACATTTGGTGTTTTAGTAGTGAGTGTTTCATAGTATAAAAAAAATTATATCCTACAAATGACCATTAAATCCTTGGGCCATGTGTTAAATTTTGGACATTAATTATGACACATGACAAGAATTTAATAAATGAAATAGGTGATAAAAATATGAAAACAGAATAGATGATCAAATCTGGACACTCATAGCTCTATTAATTCTAGTTTCATTTGCATTTCATCTATTATCTCTTCTCCATTTAAGTAATATCTTTCCATCTAATGCATACATTAACTTTAGGGAGAAAATTTATGGATTTGCACTAACTTAACTAGGATGTCAATTTAGGCCCGGCTCGCGGGTGCTCGCCCCGACCCGTGCGTTTTGGGGTGGCTCGGACTTGGCCCGAGCTAAAAACGGGGCGTGCCAGCCCGGACCCATAAATATTCGGGGTGGGTCCGGGTCCTAGTATGGTTCCGCCCCGGCCCGTAATATTAGTTATTATATTATATATATAATTATATAATTATATTATTTATTTTGATATATTAATATATTATTTAGGTTGTAATCCTAATTTTCTTTCAACACCACACCACGCCACACAGCACTACACAGCCGCATTCGGCATTCTCAAATTCTCACTCTCTGTCTCTCTCTCATCTTTTTCAAGTTGAAGTGGTAGGGCTCGTCGATGCCACCTCCGCCTCCGCCAACCATATATTCTGCTCCAATCATTGTCCTTGCTCAGGTAATATTTAATTAGTGAAGTAGTATTAACTAAGTAGAGGTACCACCATTTATTCAGTAAAAGGGTTTGAATTCACAAGTGGGTAATAGGTGATATAAGTATATTCACTCGGAAGAAGAAATTTTGAGAGGAGAATTTGTGTACCCAAAATTTAAGCAGAAAATTTTATTTGAAACAAGGCACTTTAAATGTATACATATATATTAGATGTTGTTTTGATTTATTAATGAATTGAATTGTGTTTATTTATGCATAGCTATTGTTGAATCCTTGGTCATACTCACGTAGATCTTTAACCTTAGCTATTTTTTTTTTGAAAGGAAGTATTAGTAGAGAATTTAATTTTTTTTTTTGATTTATTGTAGGATTTCTAATTGTGAAGACTTCATGGGAAGACAGGTGCTGGAATCAGTGATGGCTTAATTTTATGGCTGTTGTGTTGGGAGAAAAAAAAAGAAAAAAATGGGACGGGACGGACCCGCCCCGTACAGGACGGGCCACAGGTCTGTAGTATAGGACCCGTGCGGGTCTCGGGGTGGGTCAGGGGCGGGGATTTTCAGAATGGATCTGGTCTGGATAGTTAAATACCCGGCCCGACCTAACCCATTGACATCTCTAAACTTATCATAAAATCAGAACCTATCATATTAAAATATAAAACATGGAGTATGTATGTTATTACTACTTATGAATTTTTAATTTCACATATATTTCAAATAAATCTAAGACTAATAGTATTGGTAAGAATTTGAAATTTGACTCTATCTAATAAGAGTAATAATATTGGTAAGAACTTGAAATTTGATTTGCCACTTGGTATATTTTATTTTGGGTTTAGGTTAAAGGTTTAGAGTTTAATACTAAATTATGAATACTGTAATAAATAAAAAGTGATAATATATTTTAATAGAGTCACTTCCTTGTGAGATGGGTCGATTAATCATTGAAGTATGCTTATTATTTATTAATTTATGGTTAAACTATGTCAATATTGAATCATATTATAATATCCTAAAATCACACTTTAATTCATCATCTATTATACTGTGAAAAATATACTTTAACAATCATTAAACATATTTTATCTATATAATAGACATACTTTAGCACGTCTAAAAAACCGTTTCACATAATTTACGTCTCACAAGATACTTTATTTTTGTAATATGATGTAATACATAGTTGAAAAAAACGTGATACCTGTTCTGTGTACTTAAAGTCTTAAAGTATTTTATAAATAATTTAATAGAAATAAAAATAATTATTTTATCAAATAAAATAAAATATTTATTAAAAATGATAATTAATTAATTAATAATAATAACAATAACAATAAGAATTTAGAACTTAATAATTAATTAAAAATAAGATAAAAAGCACGCATGCTCTAACTAATACTACATACTCCATCCATCCCACAAATATTTGCACACTATTTTATGCACGTATATATATTAAAAAAAGTGATAACTTTTAAGGGTATTATGATATTTTTTGTAATAAATAAATGATAAAGTACGTTAGGTGTGTTAGTTAAATGTGTTTTTTTTGTAAATAAAGTGTATAGAGAAGAGTGATTGTGTTTGACTTTTTACTTTTTTAGGAAGGTGCAAACTTTTATAGACAACCCAAAATGGGTATTATGGTATTTTTGGTAATAAATACTCAAAATGATAAAATATGTTAGATGTGTTAGTTAAATGTGTTTTTTTTGTAAATAAAATGTATGGAGAAGGGTGATTGTGTTTGAATTTTTGCTTTTTTAAGAAGGTGCAAATTTTTATAGGACAACCTAAATGGAGAGTGTGCTATCTGGAATGAGATAGAGTTAAATACTGATAAAGTATGTTATGTATGTTAAAAAGATAATTAAAAAAGTAATTCCTCCGCCCCAAATATATTGACACACTTTCCTTTTCGGATTATTCTACAGAAATTGACATATTCCATTTTAAGAACATGAGACCACATAAAAATAATTTATTTATTTATATGGGTCCACACACATCACATTCACCATTAATACAACAACTCACTACACATTAAATATTATTTTTCACATTTTACTTTACATTAAATTATTTTTCTCCTTGCGTAAAAAAAAAGTATCAGTATCTCCGAAACGGTGGAAGTATATGCAAAGGATATTAATTTTCATTTTTTTAATTTTTCATTGAAGTGTGATGTTGCTGAGGATACTTAATGTGAAGTTAAAGTTAGATGCAGGGAGTAACTTGTGGTGGGAAATTGCATCTGGGTAATAAATTCGTGTTAACCATCCACTTCCACTTTTTCACCACTTCTTTTCTGTGGGCTTCCGGCCATCGTTTCCTCCTCCGCCGGCGACGTTAATGCGGTGATCTTCCCCAGCAACTGTCACCCATTTTTAATCATCTGTTTCAGCGAACAGAAACATTTTGATAGAGGTTAGAAAATGTTTATGCTCCTTTACCTCATCATTTTATTTATTCACTCACCCCCCCCCCCCCCCCCCCCCCCCCCCCTCTCTCTTCGTTTTCTGCGAAATGTAAAATTTTAATTAAGGAATCAGGACGAATTTTTTACTACTACACTGTACAGAGTATATATATTATTGGGGAGAAATTATGAATTAGTGGTTTAAAATTTAAAAATCCATCCTTGGGCTTTAGTCGAACTGAGAAAATGCTGTAATTTAGGTTTTATTTCTGCAAATTCGACATCTGTTTCTTGAGCTCTATCTAACCTAGAAGGTAAAGAGAGAGTGTGAAATCTGGGCCAACTCGGCTTGATTTAAGATTCCAAGTGAGTTAACTCGTTCTGAATGAACTGAAAGTAGTAGATGACCTTTTATATACTAATATGTACACACTGAATACACATGAGTGGACATTGACAAATTGATGGTGACCTCTTCGAAGGAAATAGATCAGCCAAGCAATTGAAGTTTAGTTGAGTTTATATTTTCATTGTGTAGTGATTATTTGTGAACCCCCTATCACTCACATGCATGTATTGTGTTTGTGTTTGTATTTCAGATGGGGAGCCAAATGGTGGATGAAGAATCTGATATCAGTGACTCAGAAATCAGTGAATATAAAGAAGTAACCTATAAACTATTGAAGTTTCGAACTCACAAAATCAGAGCTCCAAATGGTAAATTTAGGTGCCCATTTTGTGGAGATAAACAACAGGTGTATCAGTACACTCTCCTTCTCCAGCATGCCATTCGAGTGTCTGAGGGCTCGGAGGACAGTGCAAAGCAGAGAGCCAACCATTTTGCGATGGCTACCTACTTGGTCACGGACCTAGCCGATGAGGCCGAACCTCCACCTGAGCCCACACTGGGTGCTGAATGTGGGGATAGCTTCAAGAACGCCATGGATTCGGTTCAAGAATGCTACCAAAGGATGGTTGAGAAACTCAAGGTATGACCATACTTATTTGATAGTATCATGTTTCGGGGTGGATGATTGGTTGAATGAGTTGTTGCAGGAGGAAGAGGATGAATTGTCTTGTTTAATCGCGAAAGAGCTAGAAAGCAATGGTCAGTTGCAGGAGGTTCGTAAAGCACTGATAGAGGTGTGGCAATTGATGTTTCATCTTGATATTATTACACACAAGTGTTCCATTTAATGGTTTAACCTATATTTGGCAAGATTTTTTCTTCTGATCACTCCAACAATAACATGAATTTGTTTATCCTATGTTACTTGTATGGTTTTCAGGGGTTAATAGATATGCCGAGTCAGAGCCGTGCTATTATAGGTGTGAAGAAAATGGGGGAACTTGATCAGAAACCCTTCATTAAGGAGTGCCAAAGAAGGTACATCCATGCTAATCAGATTCATACAAGGGCTGCTGAAGCTTGCTCCTCATGGCAAGAGAAACTGAAGAATCCCGAATGGCATCCTTTTCGTGTGCAGGATTGTAAGGGAGTCACTCAGGTGATTTTAATCTATTGATTTGTGCATATTCATCAGTGGATCTTCTATCCGATACCCAAACTTAACCTCTCGTATCACGGTGCATGCTTATTTCAGAGGATGCTTGATGAGGATGACAAAATTCTACAAGGCCTAGCGGATGAGTGGGGCATTGATGTTTACGTTGCTGTGGTTACAGCCTTAGAGGAACTTCAAGAGTACAATCCGAGTGGATGTTATCCAGTTCCAGAGCTGTGGAACTTTAAGGAGAAACGAAAAGCAACGATGGAGGAAGTCATCAATCACATGTTCTCCCTACTCAAGACGCCCAAGCGCAAGAGGGCTTGAACACTAGGCATGTCGCTGCAGTCGTCCGAAGAATCTGTACATTTTCCTTTAATGTTATAGGAAGACAACTCGGACTGGCTTCGGCAGTTTATCTTTGCAAAATTAACATGATAGTTTGCTTTTAGAGGGCCTATTATATAATTCGTCTGCAAGTGGTTCTCTTTCATGCCTAAGAAGGTAATACATATGCCAGTTCGAGAGGTTTTTCCACCCTCCCCTCACTACCTGAACAATGTAATATGGCTTTGGAACAGAGTACTGGGTTCAATGGTTTGTGGTTTAGGGTTATTTATTAGTGTTTCATGATTTGGCTAAATTTTTATTTTACTTTGCTTACATTATTAGCCGCTCCAACTCACTTCGATTCCACTAAATATGAAATACATCTAATTTAAATAATTGACCAGTTCATAATGGGGATTCTTAATTAGGAGTATAATTTTTTTGTAATGACCTAAAAGAAACCCAAAACTCAACTATGCAAAATATTCCCTCCGTCTATTTTACGTATCGGTGTACGCGGAATTTAAGAAAATTTTGTATTTTTATGTATAAAGTAAGAGAGAGAATATGTATTTTAGTTGATTTAATGTAAAAGGTGTGTAAAGTTGTTGGGAGATGTGAAAAAATAAATATTATATTGGGATGTGTAAAAAGTGAGTATTGTTATAATGTACTTATTTTTTATCAAATTCAATGTGAAATACTTTGAGCGACGGGATGAAAAAGGAAAGTGTGAAATACTTTGGGGACGGAGAGGGTATAATATAGCGCGAAATAGAGGAAAGAGTTGGCTTAATTGATGGTGACGCATATGTAAATTTTTCTTAGTGCTAAATGCACAGTGCACATCAGATTCTATGCAGTACTTTTTATTCTAATTTTAAGAACAATTATTTTTATGTTTGATTAAAATAACGTGTATAAAAATTAAAAATTTATGAAAATACTTTCGTATTTAAGAATCTTTTTCACACTTCTTATACATGGATGTTATCATTTGTATATAATATTCTTATATGCTAATGTTGTAAGATGCTTGTAAGAAGTGTAGCGTGTATAAAAAATAAAAGTTCATGTAAAACTTTTGTGTAAAATAATTTTTTCACAGTTCTTATACATGGATGTTATACACGATCATTTGTATATATACTCCCTCCATTCCATTTTAAATTTATTTTTTTTATTTTGGATATCCCACCCAAATAACTCACTTTCTTTTTCTACACACGGAACACATATACACCCATTAATACAATTAAAATATGATGATCATGCACAACTAATGTAACTACTTAGTATACATTAATTAATAATACTCATTAATTCACATGAAATAAAAAAAAAACAAAAGTGTTCATTTGCGTGGGACGAAGGGAGTAATATTTTATATGTGAAACAGACGTAAGATCGAATATTTATTTGTAAATATTAAAAATTTTGAACTAATCCGTAATTTACAATCAGCCAAAAAAAATGAAATGGAACTTTTAACCTAATTAACACTTTAAAAAATAAAAATAAAACTATCCTCTTTGGGACTTGGGAGGAAGCCCTAAATTATGGTGGGAAATTGCATAAACTCGTGTTAACCTTCCATTCCCACATTTTTCACCGCTTCTTTTCTGTGGGCTTCCGACCATCGTTTCCTCCGCCGGCGGCGGCAATGTTGTTGCGGTGATCTTCTCCGGCAACTGTCACCAATATCAATCATCTGTTTCAAACGTTTTGAAAGAGGTTAGAAAATGTTTATGCTCCTCTACCTCATCTGTTTCTCTATTTATTCCCATCCTCTTCGTTTGTCAGCGAAACGTAAAATTTTATTTAAGGATTAGGACGAATTTTTAATGCTATACTGTATTGAGTATATATGTCATAGGGGAGAAATTAGTGGTTTAAAATTTAAAAATCCATCCTCTGGTTTAGTCGAACTGCGAAAATGCTGTTATGTGGGGATTCTTGCTGCAAATTTAAAAAGATTGTATGTAACCTGGCCAACTAGGCTTGATTCCAGATTCTAAGCGAGTTAACTCGTTCTGAGTGAATTGGAAGTAGTAGATGAACTCAATTTATAATTGGTTTGTATGATGGTGCTCTACACCTATTGTCCTTTTATGTGCTAATAGCCTAATATGAACACACTACTCACAGAGTGGACATGAACAAATTGATGGAGGGAGACCAATCAAACAATTGAAGCTTAGATGGGTTTATATTTTAATTGGGTTTACAGTTATATGGATGTATTGTGTTTGTGTTTCAGATGAAAAGCCAAATGGTTGATGAGGAATCTGATATCAGTGACTCAAAAATCAGTGAATATAAAGAAGTAACCTATAAACTATTGAAATTTAGAACTCAAAAAATCAGAGCTCCAAATGGTAAATTTAAGTGCCCATTTTGTGGAGATAAAGAACAGGTGTATCAGTACACTCTCCTTCTCCAACATGCCATTCGAGTGTCTGAGGGCTCGGAAGACAGTGCAAAGCAGAGAGCCAACCATTTTGCGATGGCTACCTACTTGGTCACCGACCTAGCTGATGAGGCCGAATTGCCACCTGAGCCAGCTGAATGTGGGGATAGCTTCAAGAACGCCATGGATTCGGTTCAAGAATGCTACCAAAGGATGGTTGAGAAACCAAGGTGCGTATGAACCCCTGATATATATGCTATATTTATTTGAAGAAAAAAGAGATGATTGGTTGAATGAGTTATTACAGGAGAAAGAGGATGAATTGTCTTGTTTAATCTCGAAAGAGCGAGAAAGCAATGGTCAGTTGCAGGATGTTCGCAAAGCACTGATAGAGGTATAGTTAGGATTCCTTGTTCCAATTGATGTTTCATCTTGATTGATATTCAGTTGTTTTGGCAAGATTTTTGCTGCTCACTCCAATTTGTTTATCCTATGTTACTTGTAGGGTTTTCAGGGGTTGAAAGATATGCCGAGTCAGAGCCGTGTTATTATAGGTGTGAAGAGAATGGGGGAACTTGATCAGAAACCCTTCATTAAGGAGTGCCAAAGAGTCCATGCTAATCAGGTTCATACAAGGGCTGCTGAAGCTTGCTCCTCCTGGCAAGAGAAACTCAAGAATCCCGAATGGCATCCTTTTCGAGTTCAGGATTGTGGGGGAGTCACTCAGGTAATTCAAAACACAATTAACCTATTGATTGTGCATATTCATCAGTAGATCTTCAAACTTAACCTCTCGCATAATGATCTTATTTCAGAGGGTGCTAGATGATGATGACAAAATTCTACAAGGGCTAGCGAGTGAGTGGGGTTTAGATGTTTTCCTTGCTGTGGTTACAGCCTTGGAGGAACTTCAAGAGTATAATCGGAGTGGATGTTATCCAGTTCCGGAGCTGTGGAACTTTAAGGAGAAACGAAAGGCAACGATGGAGGAAGTCATCAATCACATGTTCTCCCTACTCAAGACGCTCAAGCGGAAGAGAGCTTGAGCACTAGGTATGTTCGATGCACTCGACCGAAGAATCTCTATCTATGCTATACCAAGTGTTGACTTCGGCAGTTAATCTTTGCAAGATTAACATGACAGTTTAATTATGTACTGTCAATTAAGTGCAATAGCAGAATATGTGAGCCTTAAGGGCCTATTTTATGAATGTCATGCCTAAGAAGGTAATACAAGGTATTTCCACACTCCCCTCCACTACATGAAAAATATAATATGTCTAATATCGGCTCGATTCTCTGTGCCATTTTGGTACATCATCTCCTGTGTCAAACCGTTGGATGGACGACACGTAGGAGAGAGGAAATTATATCATAATCCTTAAACCCTAGGGGACAATGGTTGGATTTATTTCCCCTCTTACGTGCCAATCACGTAGCGCGTGGTACAGGAGATGATGCACAAAAATGACGCAGAAGATCCAGTGTGGTGTAATATGTCTTTGCAACTCGGTACTAGGTTCCATGGTTTGTGATTTAGGCTAGTGTTTCGTGATGTGGGGTAAATTTTTATTTTACTTTGCATACGTTATTAGCCGCTCCATGACATGTCGTTTCACTCCATTGATTATCAAATTAATTCCTTCTTAGATTAAATCAATAAATTTATAAATTCATGATTTTAAATGAATTAATTTTAATTTATATATTTTTAGTTGTTCTAGAATGATTTTCAAATTTTTAGTTAAACAATGTCATTTGAAATCTTTTGACAGAAAAAAAAATTGAAAATTTATAAAAGATAAATAAAGCCACCCCTATCCCACCCTCAAAAGAGTGGGTTTCATTTAAACTGAGTTCCTACGTTTTTTAAATTACTTTTTAATATATAAAAAATTACTTTTTGAATAGTAATAATTTTTATATAAAAAAATAATAATTCATGTCATTAAAGAGTAATTTTTCATGTATTAAAAAGTAATTATAAAATTATGATTCACAAGAATTTGAAGAATAATTTTTTAATTTTGAAAAGTAACAATTTTTTTAACATAGTTTATACCTTTAAAAAAAACCGCAACATATCCCCCAATTAACCCCTCACACCTAGGGGTGGGCATTTTTCTTGGGTTTCGGGTACCCGATCCGAACCGGATAAAAATTATCCGAAAAAATCAGTTTTTTTGGGTAATTTCGGGTTTCGGGTAAACCCGAACCCGGTTGCTACTTATCGGATCGGGTATAAAAAATTACCCGAATTACCCGATCGGGTTACCCGATTTTTTTAATAATTAAATTAAATATATATACAATATACTAATCTTAATTTTAGTAACTAGGGCACATGAGCACATCTTATCTCATCTCTGCCTTACACACGCCTCCATTATTTCCAATTTCCATTTCTCAACTCATGCACGGTCCTCACTTTGCTCATCCTCATCTCGGATTAATCTTGTATGCTGGTCGTGCTCCATCTGCTGCCACAGCAACCGGCTTCTACCAAGTTCACATCAAAGGGTAAACTGAACTTGTCCAGAAAGCGCTGCAGCCTGATCCAATTACTTCGTGAGATTGAATCCGTTGGTGGTTAAAACGGTGCGTGCTTTGTTCATTTTTCCAGACAAAACTCCATATTGTTGGCTTTTTTTGTGAATAAATGCTGGAGTTGAACTTGATCAAATTGAAATGGCTTCTATAGTGAAACTCTGGAGTTGCTGTAGATTGACTTCATGTATGATGATCACCTTAATAATTTTTTACATGGCTTAATCTTCATTGTTAATCTTGTGTGGATTAATTTTTGTTGCCACAAATAGTTATGGATCATGCTTCAACAACCTACACTTAAGCTATTTACTAAAATGGTGAAAATTCCGGGTAACCCGCTTCGGGTACCCAAAATTTCGGGTAATGATTTAACCGGTTCCGGTTCGGGTAATGAGATTTTGGACCCGAAATTTCGGGTACCCGGACCCGAAACCCGAAAAACCCGAAACCCGGTCCGATGCCCACCCCTACTCACACCCACGTTTTCCCCCACCCTTCCACCCACTCCCTCCCCTGCACCCAATATGCGGTAACCACTTTTAATTCATTTTAATTGACGAATTATTTTACCAATATATAAAATCAAACAAAGCTAATATTAAAATACCCTTAAGTATGCTTTGTCCGCGCATATAATACAAGAGGCCTTAAAAATTCTCATCTTTTCCACTTTTTTAAAAGGGTTCCACTAAATACACTCCCTCATTAATATATAATTAAAAAAGACAAATACTATTGTGTAATTATTTTTAAGGTGCACCAAGATCTACTTTTACCAAATTGACCCGGATATAAATAAGTAACAAGTCTGATGGGTCATTCATTGCATTCTCACTCCGCCGCCTCCTTCCTCCGCCTCCTCGTACGAAATCGCCTATCTTCCTCCTTTTCCGTTTAATTGCCTAGTTTCTTCTCGATCTCAACAACATATGCGAATGATTCCTTTTGTTCTACCTTTATCTTCCAGCCGTGGATTCTTCTCCATCTCAACAACCTATGCAAATTATTCCTCTCGTTCTGTCTTTATTTTCAAGCTGTGGAGGTGCCTCTCCATGTCCACATCAACATCTCCTTTCCACATTCCAGATCGATGACTATGATTTGTTTTTACAATTCCTTATTATCTTTTTTTCTCAATTTTTTTTAAGATAAAGTCATGTAATACAAATGCTGTAAATTGTTTATTGTTCTGCAATTCTTCTTTTTGTTGTAAATTGTTAATTGTTCTCCAATTCTTCTTTTTGCTGCTACGAAACTGTAGAAATGGATTGGATGGAGATGGAAATGGGTGGAGATTATGTGGGAAGATTTTTTATTTTTAATTTGATAGTGTATACATTTTATCATATAAATGTATTACATTACATGTATAATTAAATTTATATAAAAATGTATTAAATTTTAATTGATTTTTCATAAGCATTTTCATAATCAAATATGGAGTAGTATTAATAATTTAATAATGTTCATATTTCTCTCAATACATTTATTATTTTTTTGTAAACATAATATTGATGTTATATTTATCAAAAATTTTGTTAATATATTATTAATTTTAGTTATACAAGGTAGTATAAAATGTTATACATTTTGTATAAGATCTAATACATTTATTATTTATCAATATTTTCATCAATATATTTATTAATTTTAGTTATACAAGTTAGTATAAAATGTTATACATTTTTGCATAAGATCTAATACATTTATTATTTATCAAAAATTTTGTCAATTTATTAATTAATTTTGTAAATAATTATTAATATTATTTATTTATATTCCACATATGCAAGTGGATAAGGGAGATAGAGAAAGGGAGTTGAATAACGGCAGTCTCAACTCCCATGTTTTGGGAAAATAGACACTGCGCCATGCAGTTGTCTAAAGGGAATATATACGCTGACACGAGTTATAGAACGGGTGTGCGCAGAAACGTTCAAACGCGTTGAAGAACGCAGAATGCAAACGAAAGCGTTTCTATCATTTTCTCTCCTGAATCACAACAAAACCCAGTTCATCATATTCCACGTTAATACAATATTGTGAAAATTGATTCACAATCCCGTGTTGTGAGATTTGATCCAGAGATCACAGTTTAACAACGTGAGTACCAACAGGTTCGTGTTTCTTCCGCTGCAACATAATCCTACGGTGAGAGGTAAGAGATTCCTCTCTATGCATGTGTAGGGTTCATGTGTTTATGAACGTGAGTTTTCCAACATTGGTATCAGAGCCAATGGTTGGTACTCCCTTTTTTTTTATTCTCTGGAATTTCATGGTTTAGTATTCTGCTTTTATAATTTAAACATTCTCACATGAATTTTGTTTGATGTTATATGATTGGTGTATTGTATGGCATTAATGAGTTATTTATGTGAGTATGAGGCAGATTATGTTTTATCCAGTGGCTATGAGTATATGACGTTGTTATTCACCATGTATGCTTGAGGTGTTAATTTTTGTCAAATTTTTCGTGCAACAAAAGCATGTTTTGGTTATACCACTGGATAGGTCTCGTCGAGAGGAGTCCGTCAGTATTTTTTGTGCAATTTTTGGCCTTGTAAATCTCAAGTTATGTAGTTTTGAAATTATTTTCGAACTTGGGCCATATTTGCAAAGTTTCAGAAAGTTTGGGGGTCTGTTTTGGAAAATTCGATAAAGGCCAGGGGTTTTTTCGCAATTACTAAAAGCTGTGAGTTGACCGGATCGGACCAGGGTCAAACCGAGTCAGACCACCCTGAATCGGACTAAACCAACGAGGATCAGACCGGACCGAAATCGAACCGGACCGGGTCAGGAGCAGCCGGAGGACTGCCAGTCAGTGGTGAAGCGTGACGAACACGCGTCGACAAGCGGCAGTTCCGGCAGTAGCGCATGCATCCCACGCGCAAAAATAGAAAACTTCGATTGTAGCACGTGAACACCACGCGCCAATGGACGGAGGCATCGATGGTTGCGCGTGAGTTACACGCGCCGGACGACAGCACACCAGCTGTCGGCGCGTGCGGGCGCGTGTGAGTGCGTTACGGCGCGTGGCGGCGTGTGCGTGGCGGCACGTGGAAGTCTCCTGGCGGCGCGTGGAGGCATTTTCCGGCGATGGGAAGATGTTTTCCGACATGTTTTGACACGTTGAGTCCGATGGTGATATTTTCGAGAGTGTTTGACGTCATCTTTAGTGTGTATGTATGTTTTTGCTTCATTTAATGACATATTTATTGAATACGAACCTACGTGGTGGCTATTTGGTTGCAATTTTTGAAGATTATGCACCTTTATATGTCATTTAATACATATTCATGGTGTTTTGGTGATGTTTGAATTGTTCAAACTCCTGTAGCCTATGAAAGTGGGAGCCAAAGTGAGTTGGACTGATTCACTTGTGAATATACCTATTGCATCTTGGAAAGTTGTTTCCATATGCATTAAATGGAGAGGAAATTCATGTGATATAGTTTGACTAACACTGGTATGTTTGTTTTTGGTTGCTCGTTTTCTCAGAGGCATGTCAGGACCGGGAACAATTTCAGAGGAAGACATTAGCACTAAAAATGAAATCCTCCATGAATTCTTGAATTATAAAATAAAGCCTACACACAACACAAGGGACCACGTAATTGATCTGATCGAACTATACAACCGATTGTTGCCTTTAATTTATAGCAATACGATTCCATGTGATAAGTATTTCGAAGTTTCCTGTCCTGAGACCTGGGCGAACACTTTGCCTCATTACCTACAAAAGGATTTTTGGGTTCAGTGGGAGACTTATGAAGTGAAGCCTAATGGTCGACAAATTATGGAAGATTTGGTTGATGTTTCTGTAGCAAGAGATAGGACACAGGCACTAAGATCGGCCTGCTTAAGGATGGGAAGGATTCGACGTTCTGATTCTTTAAGACTAAGTGGTCGAGAGAAGCGTCGGATAAAGAATCCTCATATAGATCCTTTGGGGCAAGCTATCTATAGTGTGGGGACTAAGAAATTTGATTATGAGCATCGATGGAAATATAGTAATGATAAATTAGGGAGATTAATCCATAGATTTCCTTAATTCATTTCCATTGTATTTCTAATTGAAAACTCAGGGAGTTCATTAAAATTTTATGTTCATGACTTGTCAGACTTGGTGTTTTTGTGATTGTGGATGGTTGTTTAAAGATAAATTTATGAGTGGCTGTTCAATGTTATTTGATTAATTACTTGAACAATGTATTTTACGTTTTGAAATAAGAATCTAGTATTATGACACTTGATGAGATTGATGATTAGTAGTCTCCGAGCTATTTTCGAGATCAAGTCTTGTGTTATTTATTGAGATGTCTCTGTTAGTCTTAACATGAAATTTGATAAAACATTATTAACATACTGAATCATTTTAATCTATATCCAAGAAATGAGCTTCGAAATCTATTGTCGCTGAGTTGAACAAAGGTGAGAAACTCAATGGTGACAATTATGACACAAGGCGTCATAAAATTTGGTACATATTGTATAAACAAGATGCATTGGATGCTATAAACCAAGTGATGGCTGATCCAGGCATAGGTATTGAAAACCAAATGAGGTGTGACCAAGGAGCGTACTAGGCATGGAAAAGGAAAATTCCATTGCACAAGGTATTCTTGTAAGCTCAGTAATCGATGCGATGATTCATGAATCCCACTGCACATGATATCTGGGTGTATCTACGTGAGAAGTATGGAGGTACATCGATTACAAGGCTTATGCAGTTGACTATTAAGTTCGACACTTATGAAAAAAAACCTGATCATAACATGACCACATCTCAGGGAGATGTCTAATATGATAATCGAACTTAAGTCTACCGGTCATATGCTCTCTGAGGATCAGTAAGTCCAAGCCTTAATACGCTCTTTACCTGATCATTTGGAACATCTTAAAGTCAACTTGACGCATAATGAAAGCATTAAAACTTTAAATGATGTTACTCGTCATGTTGAGATGGAAGATGAGAGGCTCAGAGCCTCAAAGCCTTCTTCTGGGGCCTTCTATACTGGTTCTACTTCCAAGGGAGCTTCGGGCTTCAAAAGGAAAAGGAATTAGAAGAAGGAAAAGAAGAGAAGACGATTTAATGGTAGTGGTGATAAGCCTGATAATAATCCAACTATAAAAAATACTGATGAACGGAAAAAGAAAAATAAGCGTGACAAAAAGAATAAGAAATATAAAAGCAAGATGCCATGTTACAATTGTAGTAAGTTTGGTCATTATGCTCGTGAATGCTCTGATCCCAGGTGGGTAAAGGAGGATTCATCTTATTCTGTTTTGTGTGAAATTAATGTCTTGAGTACTGTCTGACTATCTGATTCTTATCCTTTGAGGATTATAGACTCAGGAGCAACGAATCATGTGACGAGAGACAGAGGAGTTTTTATAGATTTTCGCCATGTTCCGAAAAGAACTAGGTAGAAATATGTGGAAAACAATGCACGAGTCGAAGTCAAAAGGACTTGGGACTTGCATATTGGATCTTGACGATGGTCCGAACTTTATCCTACATGATGTTCTATAGCTCCAGAGAATCACGCGAAATTTAATTTCTGTTTCAGTTATACTTAATTTGGGTTATATGTCTCTAAAGACACTATGGTAATGAGCATCAATGATACTTGTTATGCATCTGAATATATAACTGATGGCTTTATGGTTTTAAATTGTAAAGAATGACGTTTAGTAGTTATGATGATCATTCATATTCGCTAAACACTTGTTCTTCTAGCAATGCAAATGTGAATGATGTTTGGCATGCTAGATTAAGTCATATTGAGCAAGATGGATGATAGACTTGTGGAAGGATTGTTGAATCTTTCTTCTAAGGTCGTCCAAATGCGAACATTATCTTGCTGACAAAATGACTAGAAAATCTTTTGTTAAAGCCATTGTGTCTTAATCTCCATTAGTAGTAATCCATTCTGATATATGTGGTTCTGTAAATGTGAAAGCACGACATGGAGCTTACTATTTCATTACGTTCATTGATGATTATTTAGTCTATACAATATCTCATATGTCTGAAGCATTGGATTGTTTTAGACGATACTTGAGTGAAGTAGAAGACATGAATATCTATCAGAACAATTCAAGGAATTTTGTAATGAAAAAGGTATAATCCGACAATCAACTGTTCCTTATACACCTCAACAAAATGGTGTTACTGGAAGAAGGAATAGGATTTTGTTGGAGATAGTTAGATCTATGATGGCACAAGCTAATCTAACGAGATGCGTTGCTTACGGCAGCTTATGTGCTTAATCGCGTGCCTTCAAAGTCAGTTGCTTCGACTCTATATGAATTTTGGACGGGTAGAAACCTGACTTGAGTAACCTTAGAGCTTGGGGTTCAGCAGCTTAGTACATGATTCATCGAGTCAGTATGAAAAGTTGGGTCCTAGAGGCAAACATTCTAAGGGTTACGTGTTCATAGGAGATGAGGATGAGAGCTTAACTGAGACAGAATCGCGTAATGCTCATTTTCTGGAAATTGAATTTCCTAGTAAAAGGGGCATCAGGGATGCCGGACCTGTTTTCGAGATGGTAGAAAACCAATACCTACAAGATCCAAGTGGGAGTAATAAGTTGATGGTGTGGATCTTGATAGATATTTGCCGATTGAGAATCAGGTGATTCTCAATGAGAGCATTTTGTCTATAGAAAACCATCATAAGTTATCTCATCTCGAAAAGTTCTAGGAAACATGTGCACAAAAGGCATTATGACATTGAAGGACATGCCTTCTTAGTTTCACCAGAAAGTTGAGATGTTTTTCCTGCTGATGAGGAAGAGCCCAGAAACGTTAAAGAAGCTTTAACTTGTCTGAAAAAGAAGAAATGGATGAAAGAGGAGATGGAGTCTATGAAGTCAAATCAAGTCTGGGGACTTGTAGATCTTCCAAAGGGATGAAAGGAAATTGAGAATAAATAGATTTTCAAAATCAAAAGAAATGCTGATGGCTCAATAGAGAGGTAGAAAGCTCGCTTGGTGGCAAAAAGGTTATACTTAACAAGGGTATAGACTACGTAGAAACTTTTTCACCTGTAGTGAGGTTTACCTTGATTCATCTACTGTTGGCTATAGTGGCTAGTATGGAATTAGAATTACACCAACATGGATGTTAAGACCGTATTTCTCAATGGAGAATTAGAAGAAGAGATCTACATGCAACAGCCTGTAGGATTTATTCTTTGAGGTCGAGAGGATAAAATTTGTAGATTATAGAAGTCGTTCTATAGACTCAAACAATCCTCCAGACAGTGGTATTTGAGATTTCACACTACGGTCATCTCATAAGACCACTGTGTTTACGTTAAACGATCCAATGATTGTTTTGTGATTCTATCCTTATATGTGGATGACATACTACTGGCTGGAAATAACAAAGAGTATCTTGAAACCATAAAAGGATGGTTGTCTTCAAAATTCGAAATAAAAGATATGGGTGATGCAGAGTACATACTTGGTGTGAAGATCTATAGGGATCGTTCAAAGAAGTTATTGGTTTTGTCTCAAGAGACTTACATCAAGAGACTTTTATAATGATTCAAGATGGACACCTGCAAACCTATAGATACTCCTATTGTGAAAGACGAATCATTGAGTCAGCAAATGTGTCCCAATGCTCAAGATGAGAAGAATAAAATAGCCAGAGTACCATATGCCAATGTGATTGACTGCAGATTATTCTTTCTGTTATCACTGAATGGGTATGCAGATGTTGACTGGAGTGGTGATTTAGATAAACGTAAATCAACTCCCGGTTATGTCTTCTTGCTCAATGATGGAGCAATCTCATGGTGTAACAAGAAACAGACTTCATCTGCAGTTCAAAAGACTATTTGGTTGAGAAGATTCATGAAACATTTGAAGGTCTCAAACACTCCAGTGGGAGCTGTTTTAATTAATTGTGATAATCAGGCGGTTATTGCTTACACAAAAGACCCCAAATATCATGAAGAGACCAAACACATTGACATGAAGTTCAATTTTGTTAGAGATATTATAGATAAGAAGAAAGTGATTCTTACTTACTTTTCTACTCATTTGATGTTAGCAGATCCTTTTACTAAACCAATTCCTAGAGATGTATACATAGTACATGTAAGGGATTGGGTTTGCAAAGGATTTAAAACGATGAATTGAATATGTTTATGTATGTTAATGGAATAGTTAATGGTTTAACTATATACATGTTTTATATATTATATGTGATGGTTCATATATAATAGTATGTCGGCAAGTTATGATTGGCTCCCTCATACGAGCAATCGCCTCTGGCTCAGTGGGAGCGCAGAGATGAGATTACGATAATTAATGTAATCGGGATAGATTTCGCCACGAATCTAATCCAACTTGTTATAAAACTAAATCGACGGAGATCCTATACGTTGGAGGGAGGATATCCGGGTTAAGTGTATGAGACACACTTGAACTTTGATTTACACGATGTCTAAATTTAAATAAAATACGACATACGCTTTCTTGGAAGGAAGTTAAAGACATTGTGACATGTGTTTTAGGAAAACGACGTGTGCAAAGTTGACCCCAACAGGATTGAGAAAATAATCCTTATTTTCTCAAAAGTATGAGTCCTTATATATTGGTTACCCTTATGACTTTCTACTATATTCTAAGTCTTTATTTTGGTGTTGCTACTTTAGCATGCTACCAAAAGAGCTATGGTTAATAACGGCGATGCGGTACATGTCTAGGAAAGCAGCTATAGTGGGAGACTGTAGATACTTAGTAAGATGGGAAGAACGTCTTAATTTAACATATACTATTGTGATTCATTGACTAGTCAATCAAGCAGGGTCTTGATTATGAATACATAGTTATTTTGCAAAAGGGTTGAATATACTCTGACAAATTCAGGGATTGAAAAAGAGATATGTCAACTTATGTTAAATGTTCAAGAGTTCTGGGGTATAGCGAGCTTGTTGAGTTTCATTGATAAACTGGTTGAGTTGCTATATATCTCTAACAAGTGTATAGCGATTAAAACTCATATCTCGTGGGTCACACGATGTATTAATCTGTGTGAGAATATGATTCATGAAGAAATTGAGTCAGGTGACCTTTTGACTTCATATGTGAGTGGGAGATGTAAATAATTATTAATATAATTTATTTATATTCCACATATGCAAGTGGATAAGGGAGATAGAGAAAGGGAGTTGAATAACGGCAGTCTCAACTCCCATGTTTTGGGAAAATAGACACTGCGCCATGCAGTTGTCTAAAGGGAATATATACGCTGACACGCGTTATAGAACGGGTGTGCACAGAAATGTTCAAACGCGTTGAAGAACGCAGAACGCAAGCGAAAGCGTTTCTCTCATTTTCTCTCCTGAATCACAACAAAACCCAGTTCATCATATTCCACGTTAACACAATATCGTGAAAATTGATTCACAATCCCGTGTTATGAGATTTGATCCAGAGATCACAGTTTAACAACGTGAGTACCAATAGGTTCGTGTTTCTTCTGCTGCAACACAATCCTACGATGAGAGGTAAGAGATTCCTCTCTATGCATGTGTAGGGTTCATGTGTTTATGAACGTGAGTTTTCCAACAAATTTTAATTATACATGTTAATATAAAACATTATACATTTTTTATAAGGTCTAATACATTTATTATTTATCAATATTTTTGTCAATATATTAATTAATTTTAGTTATACAGATTATTATAAAATGTTATACATTTTTAGATAAAATCTAATACATTTAAAAATTATATTAAAAATTATATTAATGTCAACTGAGATTCCCTCCACGCTCTTTCTTCCACCCACAGGCTGGATTCATACCAATTGACGTAAGAATTTAATCCAGAAATTAATCCAGAAATTCCATTCAAGCCACGCTTGATTTCAATCAACATCAAAATCTAATTACTATCCCTAATTTTCGCCCTAATCCTAATAAAACAATAATCAATATCTTTAATCTACAAAGAAAGCAGAGGAATATCTTTAATCGACAAAGTTACGGCGTGCAGAGAAAGGAGACGGAGACGGCGGATGAAAACGGTGAGTAGAAAGATGAGGCGGAACAGCTGTGAGGAGAGATCTCTGGTGATTGAAGAAGAGAGCTCGGATGGAAGCGGTGCTTGAAGGAGATAGGCGGAACAACAGATTTTGAAGGAAGGAGAGATCTCCGGTGATTGAAAGAGAGATCTAGGAGAGATCTCCGGTGATTGAAGGAGAGATCTCAGATGGAAACGGTGCTGCGGAGAGAGGGGGAGCCAAGGTGGAGAGATAAGAAAGAGGGGAGAGCCGAGAGTCCATGTGAGGAGAGAGAAGGTAGCGGTGAATGACCCAATTAGATATATTTGGATTATATAGTTAATCCACTTTTAAATACGAATCATGTTTTTAGTGTACACGGTACAATAGATCAACTAATTAAAAATATTTTTTAAAAAAAGTCTAAATTATCCCTATATCATTAAATTAAATACACACCCCCTTATTTATTTTATACACATCGTAATGTAATAAACCCTAAATTTATTAACTTTTTAAACAGATTCTCTCGCACCTAAATTGATTAACTTTTTATACAGATTCTCCAACGAGTGATACGCATACTTCATTAAACTCCAAGTATACTAGTGAAGAATTAAGTGGAATAAAGATTTTGAAATTGAAAACTTAGTGGTAGTCTTCCATGGATTTCAGAGGTTAGATTAATTGGGAATGTGGAAACTCAATTTGTTGTAGAAGTTTGGAAAAACATATTTACTCTTCAATTTACTAATTATTATTTCAAATTGAAAGACTGAAAATAGCTAAGAAATCTCAAGAATCTGTGCAACATTGGCGACTTCAGCGCTCAATCAAAACGCACCGAATTTGTTCTGTCGGCATATTGGAAGACTTTTCCGATGAGTGGTGGTACCTCTCCAGTCCTCGCTGTGGTTTCACGAATTATGGCTTCAAGAGTGCTATTCCAATCCTGAAGTTGACTCTGCATTTCTGGATCTTCATGGTGACGACGTTGCCGATGATTTCGTGGCGTTTGGGTGGTTGAAGTAAGTCGCGTGAATGGCGGAGGCGCCCAAGATTGTGAGCAGAGCCCGACACCCATCCACTAGTCAAACTAGTTGGAGATTTTTTTTTCACTAATTCCCTTGCCTGTAAAAACTTTGCTTTAATTTGCAAGCATTTTTTGGTGCATTCAATAATAAATTTCATTAGGTAGAAAAAATAATCTAAAATTATTGCATCATAGAATATAAAAGGGACGACGATGCGTATTTTCTCTCAATCATGCATTGAAAAGAGATTCTTCAAAGTTTAGCCGTGAAGGTGGCTGAAAACGGTGGTAATGGCGGCGGCTTAAGGAGTGGGTATGATATTAATTTTAGAAGGGTAATCTTGAAATTTTACAATGTGTATACAATAAAATTAAAAAATAAAAAATAAAATAAGAGTGTGTATATTAATTAAAGATGTGTATTTAATAAAATAGGGTGTGTATTTAATAGCACTCTAGTATTTAAAATTGCTTTTAAATTTACATTCAAGAATTATTTGTTAATTTTTTATAATAAATAAATTGTATAACATGTTATTTGTGTAAGAGGTTGATGACTATTTCGAAATAAATGATGGTGGGCCAAAAACCACTATTATTGTAAGTATGTTATTTTTGAGTTGTTAAAATAAATGACTAAATAATAGTAATATTTTTTTTATAATTTAATTATACATATTTATAATTCGATTAAAACTTTTAAATCTAATCACAGAAGGACATTTTCATCATTTTGAGCATTAAAGCTTTTAATATTTTTACTAAAAATAAAGTATTAAAAAATTATTAAATGTAAAATGATATACTCCCTCCGTCCCGCCCAAATGGTATATTTTGCTTTTTGCACGTTGATTAATGAGTATTATTATTTGATGTGTAGTGGGTAGTTAGTAGCAGTGTGAGTCTCATATTTTAATTGTATTAGTGGATGTGTGTGGGACCCATGTATATAAAAAATGAAAGAAAACCTTTTGGGTGGGACGCCCAAAATAAAAAAAAGAGACCCCTTGAGTGGGACAAAGGGAGTAATATTTTTCAAAAAAAAAATACTCTATTCGTCCCAATAATATTTGCACACTTTCTATTTTAATTCATCTCAAGAATACTTGTAACCCTAAAAATAAAAACGATACACAATAGCAATAATCTTACAATATTACATTTACATACAATCTAGTTAATTAATTACATTATACTCCCTCTGTCTTGTTCATAAGTCTCCATTTATTTTTTTTGCACGTAGATTAAGGAGTATTATTATTATTTATGTGTAGTGTGTAATTGTATTAGTAGTGAGTGGTGGGTTATATGCGGAGCCTTTTTACTAAAAGAGAAAATAAAAGCTTTAAATGAGACACACAATATAATAAAATGAGAATTTTTCGATGGAATAAAATAATTACATTTTATTTTATTCAATTAGCCAAAGTAACACTTCTCTTTCTCATTATTATTATAACAAAAGTTAATTTTCAATTTTGTGCCACCGAATATATACTCCTTCCGTTCTGAGCAAAGGTTCTCATTTTCGTTTTACGCATAGATTAAGAAGTATTATTATTTTATGTATAGTGAGTAATTATATTAGTAATGAGTGGTGGTCCATTTGTGGGGTCTTTTACTAAAAGAGAAACATGTGGACCTTTGAGTGAGACACCCAATATAGTAAAATGAGGACTTTTCAGTGGGACAGAGAGAGTATTTTTACAGACACTTGTGTAAATAGAGTTCACGATTTAAATCTTAAAGGGACCACATGGTCAGGTTCACAATGTAAATCCTGTGATTCATTCCAATCTCATATACTTATGTTGGTAGAGATTTAAATTAAAAGGAAGCCAGTAGTTTATATGTAACCCTATGTACTTTGGGGAAGGAGGGAGAGAATAACATCTAAAACTTACCCTAAAAAAAACATAGGGTAGAGTTGGAGGGATTAGTAAAAGGCAAAAGCTCCTGTGCGCACGGGACACGGAAAGATGCTCCGTGTCCCCATGTGAACACAACCCTCCCCTTCAATCCTATTTAAACCTATGTATTGCTAGGGGTTTAAATGGTAAAGGGACATGAAAATTGTGAAGGAAATGAAATAGGCGAAGAGCGTAACGGTGGAGATCATGATGATAAAGTAGGTGAAGATGATGAAGAATCTGAAATTGGTGATTCTGAAATCAATGAATACAAGGAAGCGGTTCATAAACTATTGAAGTTCCGGACTTATAAAGTAAGGGGCCCCAATGGTCAACTTAGATGCCCCTTCTGTGTTGGTATGGAAAAGGAGGAGTACAGTCGTCTTCTTGAACATGCTATAGAAGTAGCCGAAGGCTCCACAAAGAGTGCAAAGAAGAGAGCGAGCCATTTTGCCTTGGCTAAATATTTGGTAATTGACTTAGGCAGCGAACTCGAAGGACTACCTCCAAGTGCAATGAAACTCCTCCGCAATCTTAGCCGTGAGATTGACTCAGGAAGAGAAAAACTGGATCGCCTGCAGTCTAAGTATGAAGAAAAGACCGCATCTATTCATAAGATACTTGGAGAAAGAGATGAAACTCATCATACTTTGTTTAAAGGTTTGTCGTCTTCAAGTTTGGTAAAGAGCTTCAAGATATTAAATGATTTTGTTGATGACTAGTTCCAATTTATATTGTTAATTTGATTTCTTTTTTAGAAGCTAGGAAATTGTTATCCATTGCCATGAATCAATCAAAGAGGATTTTGGAGCAACAAGAGATGTTGAGCTTCGACTTTGAAAGAAAAAGGCAAAGGCTTAATTCTCGGGATGATGAGCTGACCAGACGCCAATTAGACTTTCTTCTGGAGCAGAGAAAGGTAATTTTCTACGTCTCTTCAGACGTCCATAATCGAATTGAACTTTTGAATTTGAGCATAACATACTATTTAATCGATTTAAAAGCAGATTGTGCACGCGTATAATCTGATTCAATGACAACCCTGACTGGCTTGATACTTTGTACTTTAAATTCGTGCACCAGTCTTGCTTATAGCACCATCTGCAATGGCCCTTACAACTCTTTTTAACTCTATCGTAATCCTCTACATATTGTTCTACTTGCTCACCTACCCATATTTATTTAAACTGAATTCTATTTCTGATCAGATGGATGTGTTAGTGCGGCAGAAGAACAAACTCAATGTTTTATATAAGTGGCATCGTGCAAAAGATCGTTTAACTAATGATGAGCTAGTGAAGACTGATGAAGAACTTGTGAAGGTATAATATCCGTAATGTTGAACATAGTGGAAAGAGAGCATTTGTTGACCAACGTAATCCTATATTTGTACCTAAAATACTCCATTGGTTCATTGGAATCTTATCAGAGTAAACATTGGAGTCATGCTTTGAAGGCTTTATATATATGATGGAGTACACATTAAGAGTATATTTCATCCTTTTCTCGAATGTAAAATGGTCATTTTCTGAAGCCATACATGGTTAAATTTATGTTTCTTTTTTACTTGTGAAATCATCAAGAAAAATGCTTGGGCATCTCATGTTCTCATCCACCTTCAAAATTACCTGATTAAGATCTATTGGTTTTAAGGGCTTGGAAGGTATGCCAAGTGACTGCTGTGTTGAAATTGGGGTGAAGAGGAGGCCTGAACTTGATGAGAAAGCCTTCATGAATTCGAAGGGAGTCCTACCACACGATGCTGAAAGTGTCGCTGAGTTGCGCTCGTCCTGGATTGAAAAAATGAAAGATCCCGAGTGGCATCCATTTCGTATTGTTGAAGATGACAAGGGGAATCCTCAGGTGACATCCAAATGCATTTAAGTCTGTCATTTTCCTACAATGATCACTGATGTGTTCTTTTTAATTATCAACTGTAAGGTTGGTCTCGTTACAGATTTGGTTATGACATATCTGATTGACTTTACTCCACGTGTTTAACATATAAATCTTGGAACTTCGATGTGGGTTTCGAAAAATAAACCTTAGTTGTTGCTAATGGCAGAGGTTGCTGAATGAGAAAGACAGAGTACTACTGTCCCTCAAACTTGAATGTGGCGATGAAATATACAATGCATTCGTTGCAGCACTTCAGGACAACGCTTATGGAAGTTTTACGGATAAGGAGCTGTGGAACTTTAAAGAAGACCGGAAGGCTACTCAATGTGAAGTCATCAGACACATCTTTACGCAATGGAAGGCACTCCAGTGCAAGAGAGACGAGATTAGCAAGGTGCTCGATTCATTCTTACTTTTGAAGCAAGGGCCGACTTGAGAGTCGATCTGCACTTTTTTTAGACAAAAACCAGAGGACCGGCAATTGCATCAAGAAGATGAAATTAATGGTTCGATTAGGTTGTGGCTAGACCTTTTGGGCAATGTTCCTGTCTTGTCATGTGGTGGACATGGTTTAGATGATTTTTGTTGTCGTCTGTGGAGTGGTCTTTGTATTATCGTAGTGTTATGTTAATGACAAGAATATGACAGTTTAGTGTTTTATTGTTCATATAATGAGAAAATAAAGTAATATTTACAAAAACAAAAAAGGATGAATTTTTTTAAAACAAATATGAAAAGCTTCATGTAGCATACTTATAAGATTAATAATTATATTTCATATAGGGTCCAGTGCTGAAATTCACGGATGTTGAAACAAACATGTACTAAACTACTTTCATTTGTTTCATAAAAAAGTTTAAAGTGATTACTATGAATAAAAAATAGGAGCAAGAAAATTACATTATAAATTATTAGTGAAATGCATTGTTGAAAACTAGTTTAAAAAAAATCCATAATAAGGGATCTTATAATATTGTACGGAAGCAGTTCATTTAAAGGCAAACCTGTTAGTATTGATGACAACTGCTTCATTTCCCATGTCAAGTTGTTACTACTGAAGTTCCACAATACCCTTTCACCTCAATCAACTCAAGTGTTGTGGCTTCTCCGATTTCGCGAGGAATCTCATTCAGGCGAGAGCAGTGTATCAAGATCAAGCGTTGAAGAGCAGGGAAGTGCTCTTTCGATGCCACAATCCACTCAGAAAATAACAATTCATCCATTTTTAGAAACTTCAGCTTACGAAAATCACCATCTTCTGTAACCCATCTTTCTCCATCAGCTGAATGTCTAAGTAACTTGAGAACCTCAAGGTTTTCCAGCCTCCCAATCATTGAAATCTTCTCCCAACTCAACCTTGACCCCCAAAGGACCAGCTTTTTTATGTATGAAGGGAATCTAAAGTCCTCCAATTTAAATGATCCGCCCCAAGGACCGGAGAAGCTTAAGGAGAGTGAATGAAGTTGAGTGAGGAAGCGTAGATCAAAATGTGGATACTCCGCCAACTCTGATGACAGTTTATAACTGCATTTGAGTTGGCGAAGACGGGGTGAATACTTTAGCAACTCTTCATCCCTGAGCTTCTTGATAGTTAATCCATGAAAGGGACTCTAGGCTGTTGGTTTCCCAGCCATTACAATCTTCATCGTAATCTAAGTACGTTGCAAAAAGACATCTCAACTTGTTCGTTTTCAAAATTGATGGGCGTAGATATAGTGTCCCCATAAATTTGGAAGACAGATATTCTAGCTTTGGAAGCCTGTCAATAGATTCCCACGTTCCATCTACAACCAAGGATCTCAAGTTAACTAGATACTCTATACCAAATACACGACCATTACGAAGACCACGATAGAAGTACGAGAGTGCTCTCAGTGATCTCATGTCCCGTGCATATAATTCCCCAAAAGACTCTTCATACAAAGAGCGTAGGTGTTGGTCTTTATCATACATCGTAGAGCAACTGAAAAGAAAACAGAGAACCATAGTTAACAAATGAATAACCTCATATTCATCACAAAGATAACATAATTTCATAGCATGAAAACAAACTAGAACTTACTTTCTTCTCATATAGTTCAGCAAGCATTCTTCTTTGCATTTTCTCAAGCACGTGTCGCGCAATAAATCATGTACAATGCAGGCTTTCACTCCTCTACCATCCGAACTTCTTTTCGTCACCATTACTAGACTTTTATCTATTAGCTCCATTAAATACTCTCTCCCTATATCTTCTTTGCTCTTTTTTTTTTCTTTACGTATGAACCCTTCTGCAACCCACGATGTCATCAACTTTTCGACAGATATCTCCCTGTCTTCTTCAAATGTTCCAAAGTAAAGAAAGCAAGGTTTCAAATGGTCCTGTAAGTGCTTGTAACTCAGTTCCAGGGTTTGCATCACTGCATTGTCTTCACCATCAACATCAGAGGCTAAACTTCTTTTTACTTCTTCCCATTTACTTTCTTCCTCATCCGCGGTTGAAAGAATCCCAGCTACAACAACAACCGTGAGTGGTAGTCTGCCACATTTTGCAGCAATTCTCATTCCAATCCTTAGAAGCTTAGGAGCAAGTTCTACTACCAAACACCTTTTTTTCTAATAGCTCCCAACGTTGCTCGTCAGACAAAAATGGGGGCTCGTGTATTATGCTGTTAGTTGGAGCCACATCTTTATTCCTACTAGTGAATAAAATCCTGCTACCGTTGCCATCATCAGGAAAACATCTTAGTAATTCATACCACACATTTGAATCCCATACATCATCAAGTACAATAAGATATCTCCTTCCTTCAAAGTTTTATAAATTTTCTCAACTAAAGTTTCTTATTCCATTTTCAAGATCCCATCTCTATCAAGATCACCATTGATCTGAATCAAAATATTAGCCAGTATACTCTGTCTCTTAAATGTTTGAGATACTACACACCATGAGAGTTTTTGGAATGCATAATTAACCAACGGATGATTGTACAATTTATTCGCTAAAGTCGTCTTACCAAGTCCAGGCATCCCAAAAATTGAAATGACTTGCAAGCTCTCTCTTCCTCCTCCAACCAACTGATCTAATATAATCATCATTTTGTCCTCAAACCCAACAATTATTTCATTGACCTCAGCTTGCTTCCTATTTTGTAATGGCAGCTCTGCACTCGAACACTTTTCAACTTTTGAGCCTCCTATTGATTGATGTTTCTTTGTAATAACTGTTAGTATAAGTTGAATATTGTGGTTAAGGGAAGTCATACCAGAGAGGAACATCTTTTACCAAAAAAGCAGTGATGAGAGCCACATCTCCAATGCGCATCAGAGGTTCTTCAATTTCTTGAGATCTCATTCTCATGTCATTGATTGAAGAGGTGAAGAGTGAGAGCCCGTGATGGAGATGGTTTATCTGGAACTTGAGATCAGAAATTGAATCATCCTCTTGTTTCAACAGATCCTCAAGATCTTCAACTAGAGAATTGATAATGAGCAAGGAGTTGATCCTTGAAGTCTTTGCAGCTATGTATGGTGGTATGCTGATATCAGATGACTGAAGATTAGCTTTCAAGAGGTCTGTTGGGCCCGTTGGGCTTTTGGCCCAAATGCCGGTCTTCTTTCTTAAAGTATTGGGCCAAGTTTGTCTTGGCCCATAGCCTTACACTTGTGGCCTATTTAATCGCCCATTTGTGACCCTCTCGGGTAGAACGTGGATTTGAATTCTTGTGTGAGTTCAACGGGAATCTGAGCACTGTGGAGTTCTTCCCTCGACCACCTTCTCCGGCGTAGACGACGAACACGGACGACGATGACGACCCTATCTGCCTAACAGTGGTATCAGAGCGGGTTTCGTCGTCCGTCCATCTCCCGAAGCTGCTGACCGTCAGCCGCCGGTGGGAGATCACCGCCGTCCGGCCGCCGTCGGATTCCATCGCCGGAATCTCGATCTGACCTCAGATCTGAAGGATTGAAGCTTCCGGAAACGCGACGCCGCCGCCGCTGCAGGAATCGCGACCTACAGAAACGCGCCGCCGTCGGGAGCTGGTCAAAGTGCCGCCGCGCCGCTAGGGTTCCGCCGCCGCGCGCCGCCGCCCGGAATCGCGATCTGTTCGCGAGGGGAGCGCGCTCAGCCGGAATCGCGACCGTCTGCCGCCGCTGAGGAGACGCCATCTGCTCGCCACGCCGCCGATCTGCTCGCAACTGTCGCCACCGCCGGGCTAGGGTTCCGCCTCCAGACCGCCGCCGCAACCAGCCTCCTGCTCGTCGCTCGACGCTAGCCTTCACGCCGTCGTCCGTCACTGCTCCAGATGGCGTCCACCACCGTTGAGGAGTTGCCGGGAATGCGCCAGGAAGGAGATCTGCCGGGATCGCGAAGCCGCGCCGCCGTCGATCTGCTCCGCCCAGTCAGATCGCGCCTCCGCTCGTCCGATCGGCGCCAGCCGCTACCTGCCCGCCGTCGCCGCCGCAGCCGTTCCAGGTCTCGACCGCGCGCCGCTGGGGTTCCGTCCAGGCACCGCCGCTCCTGCCCGCCGCCGGAATCTCGACCACCGACCAGCCTGCTGAACGCCGCCGGCTGTTACTGACTTTCGACCACCGCCGGAGACCGGAGACAGCCGCTGTCCAGTTGACCGCCGCCGTTGACCGCCGGAGTTGACCGCCGGAGCTAGGGTTCCGGTCAGATTGGAGTGCCCATTTTGAGGAAGGGAAGTGTCTCTCCTCTTCTCCTTTTATATTGTTCCGAAAAATTTCAGATTTGCTTTGTTATTTTTCCGGATTGTTCCTTTCTGAAAATTTTTCAGATTGTGCCTTCACTAACCCCCAATGTTTCTCACTTTGTGTGTAGGTTGAAACTTGGAGTGGAGGCTGCCCCGTTCGTGTTTGGTACGTGAACAAGACTACGAGGGATCCGCCCCCGTTAAGTAACGGGCTGGTGGCTCGTAGAGGTGGTACGGTGTTCTCGTCGGAGACACCGCTCTGGTGAAATAGCTTGAGCTTTTCTTATTTTATTTTCTTGTGTGATGCCCTGAGGCGGCTGGCCCTCTTATTTGCTCTTGTGTGATGCCCTGAGGCGGCTGGCCCTCTTATTACTGTTCTTGTTTGTTTCTTTTGTGAAACTGTTATCTTAGTCTTTCAATTTCCGCTGCTGAAAATCTGTCCTTGTGTGTTATACTGCTCCGTTTCTCGCTTTGTGTGTGTTTAGAGTAGTGTCAACCTGGTGTGTGATAGATTGTTGCTCTGTATTTCTGTATTTTCTCCGTTCAAAGTGTGTTCTACTCAACTTTAAATACCCATGGCTTCGTCTTCGTTTGGACAAGCTCCGTTTGATGGTAAGCGAGACTTCAGTATCTGGAAACAGAAAATGAAGTGCATACTCATTCAACAAAGGGTATTCAAAGCTGTAGATCACTCGTATGATAAGGATGATACACCTGCTAAAAAGACCGAGATGAATGAGCTTGCTTTATCTGCGATTATCTTGAATCTTTCTGATCCTGTGCTTAGAAAAGTTGGTGTGCATGAGTCTGCAAAAGTTTTGTGGGAAACGTTGGATAAGCTGTACACTGAAACATCTTTGCCTAGTAAAATATTTCTTCTGGAAAAATTCTTTCATTTTAAACTTGATTTAAACAAAGATGTTGAAGAAAATTTGGATGTGTTCACGAAATTGATTCAAGATATTAAGCTAACTGGTGACAAGCATATTGATGAATACACTCCTATTGTGCTTTTAAATGCTATACCTGATTCTTACAATAATGTCAAGTCTGCTATAAAGTATGGCCGTGATGACGTTACTCTTGATATTGTGGTGAATGCCTTAAAAAGCAAAGAGCATGATTTAAAACAAAATAGAGGTGTTAAGAATTCTGGGGATGTTATGCATGTTAAGGGGAAACCTAACAATCGTAACAAGAACAAGAACAACAATAAGAACAATGATAAAAATTATGATGTGAAATCCCAGAATAATCAGAATGGGGACAAGAAAAAGAAGAAATGCTTTAATTGCCATGAAAGGGGACATTTTTCGAACAAGTGTCCTCATCCTAAGAGGAATAATTCTAATGATCATGCTAATGTTGCCTCTGAATCTGTGAATTATGGTGATGTGTTTGCTATTTCTGATAATTGTGTGAATTCTGTGCATTCATCTCTGTGTGATAGTGAATGGCTTGTGGATTCCGGTTGCACATTTCATATGACACCTTTTAAACATCTTTTCTCTTCATATAAAAATATTTCTCATGGATCTGTGTCTATGGCTAATGAAAGAAGATGTGATGTGCTTGGTGTTGGTGACATTTGCTTGCGTTTTGAAGATGATTCTTTGTTCACTTTGAAAAACGTGCGACATGTGCCTGATTTGTGTAACAACTTGATTTCCTGTGCTGCACTTGAAGATGAGGGGCTTGAGGGTAGGTGGGGAAAGGGTTGCATGTCTATTGTAAAGGGTTCTGTGCCCATCTTTAATGCTGAAAAGAGGAATAACCTGTATGTTTGTTGTGCTAAATCTGTTGTTATGTCTGCTAACGCGGTTAAAGAAGATAAAACAAATATTTGGCATGGTAGGTTAGGTCACATGAGTGGAAAAGGTCTTGAAATATTGCATAAAGCTGGTTCTTTTGGTAATGATAAGCTTACATGCATTCCTTTCTGTGATTCTTATGTGCAAGGCAAACATACGAATGTGAAATTTCCTGTTTTTCCATACCCTAAGACTTCTTCGTGTAGTGATATACTTGAGTACCTGCATGCTGATGTGTGGGGGCCTTCTAGTGAGCCAACTCAAGGTGGCAATGTGTATTTTCTGTCCATTATTGATGATTTTTCAAGAAAAGTGTGGGTAATTCTGCTTAAAAACAAATCTGATGTTTTTGAAAAGTTTAAAAATTGGAAAACTTTGATTGGAAATCAAATGGGTAAAAAGATTAAGTATCTTAGAACTAATAATGGATTGGAATTTTGCAATAATGCCATGGATGATTTATGTGTCAAATCTGGAATTGTGAGACATAAGTCTGCTCCTTACACTCCCCAACAGAATGGGGTTGCTGAGAGGATGAATAGGACTTTGTTAGAAAGGGTGATGAGCATGTTGGTGTCTTCTGGACTTTCTAAAAAGTTTTGGGGTGAGACGCTTATTACCGTAGCATTTTTAATAAACAAATCCCCCTCTGTGCCTTTGAAGGGTAAGTGCCCTGACTATGTGTTCTTTGGTAAAAGTATTGATTATTTTGTGCTACGTGTATTTGGTTGTGCTGCGTTTGTGCGTCAGAAACATGACAAATTGGATCCTAGGAGTAGAAAATGTGTTTTTCTTGGTTATCCTGAGGGTGTTAAAGGTTATAGGCTGTGGGATATCTCTGAACCTGGTTTCAAAATCATGATTAGTAGGGATGTGATCTTTAATGAATCTGAATTTCCTTGCTTATCTGCTCATTTGCCTGATGTTGTGCCTTTACATGATCCTACCACTTCTTCGAGTGAGGTGGAGTTGTCTCCTTTGTTATCTGATGTTGAAAACTTGCCTGACACTGTTGTTGATCAAGAACTTGTTGCCGATGTACCTGTTATCAATGATAAAAATGTGCATGATATTCCTGAAGATGATGACTATGTGTTGACTAGGGATAGACCTAGAAGGAATATTAGGCCACCTGCTAGGTATGATGATTTTCATATTGATACTCATGCTTTCAATGCGTTTGAAAATGTTGATAATGAACCTAAGACCTATCAAGAGGCTTTAAAATCTGACGATTCTGTGAAATGGTTAAATGCTATGAAAGATGAAATGAAATCATTGCATGTTAATCATACTTGGACTCTGGTTCCAAAACCTGCTCATTGCTCTGTTGTTGATTGCAAGTGGCTTTTCAAAGTGAAACATGAGCCTGAAATGTTAGATTTAAAGCTAGATTGGTAGCAAAATATTTTACTCAAAAGGAAGGGGTTGATTATAATGAAATCTTTGCTCCTGTTGTTAAATTCACCACGATTCGTATAATGCTTGCATTAGTTGCTCATTTTGATTGGGAATTGAAGCAAATGGATGTAAAAACGGCTTTTCTTAATGGTGATTTGGACAAAAAGATTTTCATGAAACAACCTGAGGGTTTTGTGGATCCCAAAAATCCTGATCATGTATGTTATTTGAAGAAATCCTTGTATGGCTTGAAACAATCTCCTAGACAGTGGAATAAGAAGTTTGATCAATGCATGACATCGTTGAAGTTTAAGAGAAGCTTGCATGATAATTGCCTTTACTTCAAGATTGATACTTCTGTTCCTGTTTTTCTGCTCATATATGTGGATGATATGCTAATTGTTAGCCCTGATCTTGAGTATGTTGAGCTTGTTCAAAAGAGTCTATGTGATAATTTTGATATGAAAGATCTTGGAGATGCTAAAAGGATTCTTGGAATGAACATTGATAGAGATAGGAAGAACCATGTTCTCTTGCTTAATCAGATTTCATATGTTGAAAAGATTTTGAGTAAATTCTCTATGATGTCTGCTAAAACTGTGAATGTGCCTCTCGCTGCTCACTTTGTGTTAAGTAAGGATTAGTCTCCAAAGACTGATTCTGAAATTGCTGAAATGGAAAAGGTTCCTTACTCCAATGCCATTGGGTCTGTTATGTATCTTATGGTTAGCACTAGACCAGATATTGCATATTCTGTTAGTTGCTTGAGTAGGTATATGGCTAATCCAGGTGCGCCTCATTGGGAGGCTTTGAAATGGCTCTTGAGATACCTCAAGGGCTCCATGGAGGTAAGTTTACGCTTTTCCAAATCTGCAAATGGTGTGAGCCTTGTTGACTATGTTGATTCCAATTATGCAAATGATAAGGATAATAGGAAGTCCACAACTTCTTATGTGTTTACTTTATGTGGCTCTTGCATAAGTTGGAAGTCTCAGTTACAGCATGTGGTTGCTTTATCTACAACTGAATCTGAATACGTGGCTATTACTGATGCTTTAAAGGAAGCTATTTGGCTGCAAGGTCTTCTGAATGAAATAGGTTTTCTCGACAAATGTGCCACTGTGTTTTCTGATAGTATGTCTGCGATTCAGTTGTGTAAAAATCCTGTTTTCCATGATAGAACCAAGCATATAGATGTTAGGTATCATTTCATTCGTGATATTGTGGAAAAAGGTATTGTTAACTTGGAAAAGATTGCATCTGAGTTTAATCCTGCTGATATGGGTACTAAATGCTTATCTGTTGAAAAATTTAGGTCTTGCATGAGGACTTTAAATTTCGACTCTCTTGATTGAAGCATGTTGTATGCAGTTCTTTTCCGTGGATGTTGTGTCCACTCTTGAGCTTGTGTGCTCCGTTTATTTTGTCCTTGGGATATTTTAAACATTTTGTGACTATGTATCCATGATCTTTGCGTCGGCTTAGATTTGTGTATCTTTTGTGATACCTTGACTTTTGTGTAAAATTTCTGGATCTTGCATTTGACTTTGTGTCTTTTCGTTTTGCAGGTGTCCGGGGAAAAGTGCAATGATGAATTCCCATTTAGTTATACACAAGGGTAGATGATTTGGGCCAAGGTGGAGATTTGTTGGGCCCGTTGGGCTTTTGGCCCAAATGCCGGTCTTCTTTCTCAAAGTATTGGGCCAAGTTTGTCTTGGCCCATAGCCTTACACTTGTGGCCTATTTAATCGCCCATTTGTGACCCTCTCGGGTAGAACGTGGATTTGAATTCTTGTGTGAGTTCAACGGGAATCTGAGCACTGTGGAGTTCTTCCCTCGACCACCTTCTCCGGCGTAGACGACGAACACGGACGACGATGACGACCCTATCCGCCTAACAAGGTCAATTTGGTTTAAAACGGCAGCAAGCTCATCATCCATTTCTTTAAACAATCGACGAGGGGAATATAACAAGAAATGGACATACCCTCCAGCTCGATTCAAATTCAGCCAATAGATCCTGGAATTGAGGTTCCAGCTGATCTTTGTCAGCCAGCATCCACGAAATGTCACCAAGAATGGTGAGAAGATACCTCAGCTCCTTTTCAAAATTCTGAATCCGATCATCAGCGGGATGTGTTTTATGGTACAATAATCGCACTGAGAAAACCTTCCAGGAGTTGGTACCTCTTGATCCAATTATCCAAAATTTTCAATCTGGAATATCTCTTTAGGTATCCTCAAGGTGTCAATCCAATCATCAGGCCGTACTGGAAAGTCGGACACTCCAGAAAGCCCCCTGAAGTAGTCTTTAGCAACGCGAATAAGATCGTATTTCGCGGTGTCCAACAAATCTTCAACCCGCTCTGGAAAGGAGTCTCTAGCAACGAAATTATGCTGGTATTCCGATTGAAACTGGAAGTCGTTGTTTCTTCCTCCATCCTGTGAACCAGTTTAACATAATGATATATTCTGATCAACAAATTGGGTTTGGAAATTTATGAGAGGTGAATGAAAGCAGATTGAAATGGAGATAGAGAAGCCAAGTCACTTCCCTGCTCCATTCATTCCAATTTCAAATTTCTCTCTCTCTAGTTATTTTGAAACTTGTATTAATTTTTTGTTTTGAAAAAGCTTATTGGGTTTCGCTGTGTTTGGATCTGCTCCATTCACTGTATTATGGGCCTGACATTAAAAATGCATTTATGGGTTTCGAAATATTTTAACGGGCCGACCCTCTTCATCTTCTGTGATTCGGCCCTTAAATTGAAAAAGAAACTAACTTGGATCTTCAGCCTATAATAGTTTGGGCTTTTGGTTCACTGAATTATACATCCCTAATAGTCAAAATTATACTCACCCGTCCTACACTTATATTCACACTTTCCGTTTATGTCCGTCCCACACTTATGTTCACCACCAAAAAAAGAAACTTCACATTAACCAACAACCTCAAAAGTTATCTTAATTTAAAAAATAACACTCTCACCTAAAACACATAACATACTTTATAATTTATTTATTACCTAAAAATACAACCATACCCCTAAAAAATCAATAAAGTTGATCAAAAAACAACTTTTCTTAAACTATGCATCTACAGTAACGGTGAACATAATTATGGGACGGAGGGAGTATTAAATTTTAGGGTAATTTTAAGATGTGTTGGTGTATTGGTTCGCTTTTAGGGTTTATAAATTTAATTAAATAGAATAGGGTTAGATTGTTATTTATTTAATTTTTAATAATTTATTTAATTTAATAATGGAAAATAAATTAAAAATAAATTTAATAATTAAAATATTCAGTTGCACCGTACCCAATTGCAGTGAGTTGAAATTGCTTATTACACCCAACACAAAGGGTCCATTCCTTGGAACATAAGATGAAGGTCAAAATTCAATTGCAGTTAGAGTTATTAAATTTAAGGGTAAATTATCAAAACTCCACTCGAGGGTTGTTCAAACTATCAAATAAACCACATAGTTTGAAAAATTATCAATTACCCCCTTTAACTTGTTTTTTATTTGAACATTAATAAAAATACACTTTTTCTTAAAATAAAGAAGGATGGAAATGACATCAAGACCCATATATTTAACATTGTATTTTTAAATTTCACTATTTAAAAAAAAAATTTAAGAGGGTAATTGGTAATTTTTCAAATCACGTGGTTTATTTGGTAATTTGGACAAACCTCGAGGGGAATTTTGGTAATTTACCGTAAATTTAATGAGCTACTCCAGAGTTTGACTCCATTTGGTTTGATAAGGTTTGAGCTCACTTGATTCATGAATACTATGAGCTCACCTTATACTTGTTTCATTAACTAATTGAGCTCAACTTGATAAGACTTGATTATTTTAATAATTATTGTAATTAATATTAATAAATATCATTTAATTATAATTTTATAATATAATATAATAATTATTAAGTTAAATAACAAAAAAAAATTTATTAATTAAAAATTAGTTTGATAAGGTTCGATAAATGTTAAAAAACTCGACTCGCTTTACTTAACGAGCCAATTAACTTGTTTTTAGGCTTGTTTTCTTATGAGATCAGGTCTTATCAACTTTGGTTAGATAACTAGCCGGCCCTAGCTCGAGTATGAGCTAACAATTTTAATTTGTAGTACTCATAATTTTTTTGTTACTTTCTGGAAACAACGATGTTATTAAGGAAGTTGGAGTACATGAGGTAGTCCTTATTACACCAGGTGACACGTAGACATGCTAGTTGAGGGCGAGGTAGGGTTGGTCTTGTTGGGTTTATCCGCCCAGGGAGTCGGGTCCACTCAATCCACTAGCATGATATTGTCCACTTTGAGCCGCTCACTGACCCGCACGATTTTGCTCTTTGGGTTTCACACCCAAAAGGCCTCATGCTAGGGAGAGTTCATCCCTTATTTATAAACCCCTCGCCAACCCCACTTCTAACCGATGTGGGACTTTGGTTGACACCCAACCAACATTTTCCCCTCAAACAAAGTCCCGCAGCTAGATCATCCAGTTTGAGGTCCGAACATCCCACCAACCTCGGGCTGGGCCGGTTAAGTTTGGGGCCTGACTCTGATACATTTGTTAGGAATTTAGACACACACACGCACACGATGACACGAATAACACGAGATTTGTTTACCCAATTCGTCTTTCGACTACATCTGGGGGCGATACCAAGCCAGGATTTTCCTTACTTTGTTGGACAAGTCAACTACAATGAGAAAACATCTTGATCTAGATAACACAATGGATAACTTCTTGATCAAGATAACACAATGGATAACTTCTTGATCAAGATAACTTGCCCTAATCCTAAGCCCATTAGGATCAACTGGGCCAAAAGAAATACAGGCCCAAAGAATTTAGGCTCCATACTCCAACAATCTCCCACTTGGAGACTAAATCCTCCATGTAGCATATCTTCTAGTTCTCCTCCCGTATTCGCCTGGCATCGCCTAGCCTTTTCTTCAAGATCCAAGGCCAATTGAAGCTATGCATAGCTTCAATTTCTCTAAGGTCACCACCTTAGTAAACATGTCCGCTGGATTCTCATTTTCAAGGATCTTCATAAGCTGTAAGACCTTCTTTTACAAAAGGTGATGGATGTAGTGATACTTTAATTCAACATGCTTTGTTCTTGAGTGAAATGCCGGATTCTTTGCAAGAAATATAACACTTTGACTATCACTGAAAAGAGTACTATTTTCATGCTCCTTCCCAAGTTCCCCCAATAAATTCTGCAACCACACCATTTCCTTACTTGCCTCTGTCACAGCTATATACTCTGCCTCCGTGGTGGACAATGCAACAACCTTCTGTAACTTAGAAGTCAAAGATATAGCAGTACCACCATAAGTAAAGACATACTCGGTTGTACTTCTTCTCCCATCAAGGTCATTAGATGCCAAGTCTGCATCCACATAACCCACCAGCGCCACACTCTTGCCTTTGAAACACAAAGCATTGTATGTGTTACCTCTCAAGTATCGCAGGACCCACTTCACTGCTTCCCAATGTTGCTTTCCCGGATCACTCATGAACCGACTTACTACTCCCACTGCATGAGCAATATCTGGTCTTGTACACACCATGACATACATGATGCTACCAATTGCTGAAGCATATGGAACACTCATCATTTGTGCACGTTCCTCCTTGTTCTTTGGTGATTCTTTCTTTGAAAGTTTGAATTGACTTCCCAGTGGAACACTCACAGGCTTCGACTCTGACATGTTGAATCTTTCCAGGACCTTCTGAATGTAACTCGCCTGCGAAACATTTACATATCCCGTCGCCTTATCACGTTCAATCCTCATGCCCAAAATCTATTTTGCCTCTCCAAGATCCTTCATGGAGAACCGTTCTGACAACTGTTTCTTCAACTTATATACCTCTCTTGCATCGACTCCTATGATCAACATATCATCAACATATAGCAAGAGAATAAGGAAGCTTTTGTCAAACCTCTTGTAGTAGCAACAATGATCAGCGTGACATCTATGGTAATCAATCTCCATCATAAAGCTGTCAAACTTCTTATACCACTGCTTTGGGGCTTGTTTTAGGCCATACAAACTTTTCTTTAATTTGCATACAAGTGGCTCCTTTCCCTTCTCTACGAAACCTTCAGACTGTGTCATGTACTACTCTTCCACCAATTCACCATGGAGAAATGTCGTCTTCACATCCATCTGATGCAATACAAGTTTTCTGCAGCTACCATACTCAACGCCATTCGAATAGTGGTCAGTTTCACAACTGGAGTAAAGACATTAGTATAGTCAATACCATGTCGCTGCTCAAATCCCTTGACAACCAACCGGGCTTTATAGCGTCTGCTACCGTCAGCTTCATTCTTGATTCGGTAGACCCACTTGCAGTGCAAAGCCTTTTTACCCTTTGGGAGCTCAACAAGTTCCCAAGTGCCATTCAACAGAAGAGATGCTAACTCATCATCCATAGCACCTCTCCATTTTCGTCTATCTTCACTCTGCTCTACTAATGCATAACACTCAGGCTCACCACCATCAGTAAGTAACAAGTAGTAGTTAGAGGGCGAATACCTATCAGGTGCACGTCGCTCTCTAGCTGGTCTCTTCAACGGATCCTCCAATGATGGTGGTGGTGTCCTTGGTTCTCCAATGAGAACCTCTTCCTCATTCTTACTCTCCTTGCTCCCACTCGTTTTTGAGATGTCTAACTCGACTTCTTGGGTATTAGTCTTGTCAGAATTTGATGCCTCCAATCTGTTCTTGTACATAACCTGTTCATTGAAAACCACATCTCTACTGCGAATAATATTTCGATTGTTCTCATCCCAGAGTCTATAACCGAACTCATCACCACCATAACCAATGAACGTACACTTAACAGATTTAGCATCTAACTTGCTTCTATCATTAGAACTAATATGAGCATATGCAACACAACCAAAGACACGCAAGTAAGACATATTTACCTCTTTTCATGTCCATTCTTCCTCTGGTATTCTGTTTTCCAACGGAACTGATGGACCTCTGTTAATTAGGTATGCTGCTGTGTTTACTGCATCTGCCCAAAACAACTTAGGCAGTCCACTCTTCAATCTCATGCATCTAGCTCGCTCATTCAAAGTTCTGTTCATTCGTTCTGCCACTCCATTCTGCTGGGGAGTTCCTCTCACGGTCTTCTCCATGCGAATCTCATTCTCAGCACAATATTCCTTGAACTCACGGAGTTCATATTCACCTCCATTGTCAGAACGAAGACACTTTACTTTCAGCCCCATTTCATTCTCTACAAGGGCTTTCCACTTCCTAAAAGTATCAAATGCATCAGTTTTATTTTTTAGAAAATAAACCCATACCTTTCGAGTAGAGTCATCGATGAAGGTCATGTAGTACTCCTAACCACCAAGGGACTTCGTGGGCACTGGTCCCCATAGATCGCTATGCACCAACTCTAACTTTTTTGCCTTCAAGGTTCTGCCACCTCTCGAGAAACTTACTCTTCTCTGTTTCCCGAAAACACAGTCCTCGCATAGGCCAACTTCAACAGATTTCAGCCCTGGAAGTCTCCCTTTCGAACACATTACCTTCATCCCTTTCTCGCTCATGTGACCCAGCCGACAGTGCCACAAATCAACATTGGTCGTAGCTCCTGCAAGATCAATGCAGTCCTTAGAGTTAGTTGTAGTATACAACGTCCCCTCCTTCTTCCCTCGCGCTACTATCATTACTCCTTTAGTGATCTTCCAACTGTTGCTGCCAAAAGTCACTGAGTATCCTTCTACATCAAGCTGTCCAATTGAAAGCAATTTTCTTTTCAATCCTGGAATGTGCCTAACACCATTCAGCTTTAATGTCGATCCGTTTGGTGTGGATATTCGAACATCTCCTTTCCCCACGATCTTCAAGGGCTCATCATCAGCAAGGTAGACTTGTCCGAATTCACCAGACACATAGTTCTCCATTATTTCAGCATCACTGCATGAGTGAAATGATGCTCCATAATCCAACACCCATGATTCCAGCGGACTACTGACACTCAAGACCAACGCATCTCCAATATCATCTATGGTTGCGTTTGTTGTCTTCTTCTCATTCTGTCTCTTCTTGTTTTTCTTGGGCGCTGTACACTGATTCCTGTAGTGACCAAACTCATCACAATTCCAGCACTGGATTGAGTCTTTGTCTTTCTTGGATTGACTCTTTCCTCTGGACTTTGATCTGCCATGATTCTGCCTACCCTTTGATCTGCCCCTATCCTCCGTGTTCAGCACTGACCCTGAAGTAGATCCAGACTCTTTTCTGCAAACCTCCTCGCTAATCATCAGATCTCTCACTTCGTCAAGCTTCAATTTATCTTTCGCGGATGAAGCACTAACTGCAGTTACTGTGACAGCCCAACTATCTGGCAAAGAAGATAACAAAACTAAAGCAAGTACCTCGTCAGTGAATTCGATTTTGACTGAACACAACTGCCCAATGATCATGTTGAACTCGTTCAGATGTTGCTGCACAAGTGTGCTCTCTGATATTCTGAGGTTGAACAATCGTCTGATCAAATGAACCTTGTTCGCAGTTGTGGGCTTTTGGTACATCTCCTCCAGAATTTGCAGCATCTCCCTTGCGGACTTGGCTTTAGTTGTGTGGTAGGCTACGTTCATGGACAACGATAAACGTATCGCAATCATCGCTTTTCTGTTCATCGCTTTTCTGTTCAACAGTTTCACCTTCTCTTCTAAGGGAACATACAGATCTTTACCGTAGAGATAATCCTCGATCTGCATCTTCCAGAACCTGAAATTTGATCCGTCAAACTGTTTGATTGAAATCTTCTCGTCGTTCATCGTGACTGCTCCCTTCGATCCCGAGGCTCTTGATAAAACATCTTCTTGATCAGTGTGTTATCTAGATCAAGATAACACAATGGATAACTTCTTGATCAAGATAACACAATGGATAACTTCTTGATCTAGATAACTTGCCCTAATCCTAAGCCCATTAGGATCAACTAGGCCAAAAGAAATACGGGCCCAAAGAATTTAGGCTCCATACTCCAACAGTCTTGATCGACGAGAGTGGAAGAGAAAGACCATGAGTAGATCTCCTGAATGGAACCATACTCTTCTGTGGAAGCCGACAGCCCTACTTGGACCCACCCAGTAAGAACCGTCTTCAAGTCCACCTCATAGCTCACCGTCACCATCCCGGAAGCATCCGATGTCGTCGTCACCGTCACCATCCTCGTGCTGGAATCGTAGCTTATGGTTGCGGTCACCACCCCTCCGACTGGATCAAAGTCGGTCGTATTCTTCGAGACCCTCGAAACGTCGATACCTACATGACGATGCGGTGGGTCCCTACTCCGGACTTAAGTTCACGGGCACTGTAAATACGGAGTTTAAGAAAAGTTATTTTTTGACCAACTTTATTGACTTTTATGGATATTGTGGTATTTTTAGGTAATAAATAAATTATAAAGTATGTTATGTGTGTTAGGTGAGAGTGGTATTTTTGAAATTAAGATAACTTTTGAGGTTGTTGGTTAATGTGAAGTTTCCTTTTTTGGTGGTGAACATAGGTGTAGGACGGACGAAAACGGAAAGTGTGAAGATAAGTATGAGACAGAGGGAGTAAATGCTAAGTTATGTGTTAAGTTACGGTGCCATATTTTAAAATATAAGTATAGATAAACACTAAAATAGATAAATACTGATGTGAGATCGTTTCATAAAATGAGTTTAGTGAGACCAATAAGTAGTATTCCCTCAGTCCCATACCATTCTTCACACTTTCCTTATTCGTTCGTCTCATACCACCCTTCACACCCCAAAAAAGGAAAGATCACTTTATTCAACAACCTCAAAAGTTACTTTAATTTCAATATTACCACCCCTTTTTCACACACACATTACTTTATACTCCCTCTGTCCCATAATACTTTTCATGTTTATTGTTCCACGTTGTTTAAGAAAATGTGCACTTTTTGACCAACTTTATTGACTTTGGAGGGTATTGTAATATTTTTAGGTAATAAAAAGTATAAAGTAATGCTATGTGTGTGAAAAATGAGTGGCAAATTTAAAATTAAAGTAACTTTTGAGGTTGTTAAATAGAGTGATGTTTTCTTTTTTAGGGTGTGAAAGGTTTTGTGGGACAAACAAGTGAGGAAAGTATGAAAGGTTTTATGGAACGGAGGGAGTATATTTTTTTTATAACCTAAAAATACTACAATACTCTCTAAAGTTAACAAATTTGGTCAAAAAATGCAATTTTTCTTAAACAACATGGTACAGTAAACGGGAAGCTTGGTGTGGGACAGAGGGAGTATAATGGAAATTGTTACCATCGATGAAAAATAATAACGTTGTTGTGAATTATTTATAAAAACAGTTAATAGCATAAATGAAAGTAATAATTTAAATAAAAAAAATATAGTATCTTTAATAAAAAGTGATAAGTAATTAAAAAAAAGAGTAAAATAATTTACTACTCCCTCCGTCCCATAGAAGTTGACACACTTTCCTTTTTGGTTTGTCCCACTAAAGTTGACACATTTCCTTTTTAATACATGGGACCCACACAAAAATAATTAATATATTCGCATTGGCCCCACATATCACCTCTAATATAACTACCCACTACACATTAAATATTATTTCTCTCACTTCACTTTACTTCACTTTACATTAAATTATTATACTCCTTAATTTTCGTGCCCAAAAGAAATTATATCAACTTCTCTGAAACGCAGAGAGTATAAGATAGTGGCACACAAGTTTACCCCTTTAAAATAAAATATGTTGGGAGTTTATTTGTTTTAAACTTTTACTACGTTACTTTTTATGTGTGGAAAACACACGAGATCCCACGTGTCATTTCTGAAAATCATCTACTATACTACTAACTGTATGATTAATTTGATACGTAAATAGAGAAGTGAAAATAAATTTTCAACTATTATTTCTATGGCCGATACTTCTCTTTTTAGGATTTCATTCTCTCACTTACATATCATTCATCCAAATGTATGGCATACAAAATATTGCATTAAAATGATAAAAGGAAATCCAAACTTTGTAGAATGAATAACAATAAATAATTAGGAAATTTGTTAATATCGTGACATACTATAATGTATCGTGTATCACTTTGCAAACAAATATTATGTTTGTTTTGATTTTGAGTTAGAATAACAAATACTTCCTCCATCCCAATATAATCTTCAAAGTTACAGTGGACACAAAGTTTTAAGAAAATTAATTTTTAATTTTATTGACTTTTGAAGGGTAATATAATATTTTTAGCTAATAAATAAATTATAAAGTATATTATGTTTGTTAGGTGAGAATAATAAATATTTAATTAAGATGTATTTTAGAGGCGCGGATTGATGTGATATTTCTTTTTTAGGTAGTGAAGTTTAATATAGGATGGACGAAAACGAAAAGTATAAAATTTAATTTGGGGCAAGAGAGTATGAATTTAGTATAGTTGGATTTAATAAATTTAACAAATAGTTTAATAATTTGGGGAATTTAAGTAAGATAATTTTTAACTTTATTTCAAATCCAGATGGGATGATGAAGTATGAGGGAAAGCAAGTGGTGATGTGTAAGAAATGGATCGAGTATGTAAAGTTTATATAATCTGTTTTTACTAAATTTCAACAAGAATAAGGAGTACATCACATAATCTTAAAATTTGTATATAGAATCAAGAATGAATTACTAATCTGGTTTAGGATTTATTGTTTATTCTTATGATTTAATATTAATTTTTAAGGTTTATATAATATGATATGCAATTGGATTTTCTATATTATCTTATAGTATTATAATTTATGTCGTAATGTTGGATAAATGATACTCTCTCTGTCATATGAAAAGATTTACGTTTACTGTTTGCACGAAAATTAAGAAATATAATACTTCAATGTGTAGTGGGTTGAGAGATATAATAATTTAATGTATAGTGAATAATTGTATTAATATTGTGTGTGAGCCCCCATGTAGATAAAGTGATTCCTTTATGTGGGTCCCATCTACTAAAAAATTAAAGGAAATATAACTTTTATAGTGGAACGCCCTAATTAGTAAAGTGTAACTTTTGTGGCGGGACGAATGGATATAAACCCGAACGGTAATAACTATTACTCTTTAGTCCCTCCGTCCCCTTCAAAGAATATTTTATCTATTTTGGGAGTCTTATTTTCTTTTCAACACACATGAGACTCACACTCATCCACCAATACAATTAAAATATGGGGTACACACACTCACTAATATAACTACTCATTATACATTAAATAATGGAATAATATTTCTTAATTCATGTGCAAAAAGAAAAACACTTATTTGCATGGGATGGAGGGAGTATTTTTTTTTCTCATATGCTAAACGAAAATTGACAAAGGAAATTCTAGAGCAAATTCACTATTCCATCTATATTTCCTTTTAAATGATTTACATACTAACTTTTTTTTTCTTTTTTTTAGATTTGAAAATTTTAATATATCAATCATTTAAGAGGGTTAGAATACGAGATAGAATATCGTCTAAATTAGTGGATGTCTTCTAGGAAATCCTATGTCCATTGTATATGTATGGGGTGGCAAGCAATTAGTTGTTCTGTACCAATTTCAACTTCACACTTTCCGTTTTAGTTCGTTTCAAATTCATCTTCACATTTCCACAAAAGGAAAAACAATTAATTATTGTTCTTCTAATATACTTTAATTTTAAATTTGTCTTCACCTTTTTAACACACATAACATATTTTATCATTTATTTATTACCCAAAAATATCATACTACCCCCAAAAGTAAGTTTAAAAGTGATTTTTCTTAAATTTCGTATCTACAGTAAACTTGAAGTTGAATTTGGGACGGAGGGAGTATTAAATATGAATATATTAAGAAATTACTTATTTATGGATTTTCAGAAAGTTTTTTAAAAGTAGATGGAACTAAATATTAATGAGATAAGGGAGTAAATTTTTTTATGAGTACATATTGAACTCGGTACACACATGCATTCATATCATTTTCAGTTTTTCATTAAAACAATTAATAGAAAATTTATTAACAGAAATTTTTCTAATAAAAAATATATATTTTTATTTATAAATGTGTAAATTTCTAAAAATGTGTCGACCATTCATTAGGCGTACAGTATATATAATTTGCCATTTTTTAAGTGTTCAAAAAATTTAACATAATTATATATGACACGAAATTTGAGACAGGAGTCTGAATTCCTAATTATGCAGTAATTAATTCCCAACCAACATTCCTGGTCCCTACTGTATTATGTGATTCTGGGATCAGACAATCTCCAATTCAGTTCTTATCCTTTACATTACACATTTATGTACTCATCGTGTATTTTTATATACAGAGTTAAAAAAAATTGTTATTTTATAGTTATAAATAAAGAAAGATTATGTTGAAACGTGGGTAAAAAGGGGGGTTTATTATAGTGTATCTTTATCAATTTTAATAAAAGTGGAGTATGAAATATTTTATGGAACGAATAAAAAAAAGTGTGAAATACTAACTCTCGGGGATGGAGGGAGTATAAAACTTGCATGCCCCAAAGCCACCATGCATCCACATACGGCGATCTCAAAAAGTTGTATCATTAAATATTAAATGATGTATCATTTAGTATAAATATTTATACTCTTTATTTTTCAAAAAAATAGTATTTTTTTTTTGCATTCATATTTCAATTGATTATTGTATTGAATAAATAATTATCTTATGTAGGGATGTCAAAAGTGGCCCACCCCGCACTGACTCAACCTGGCCCGTGACATTTGGGGCGGATCCGACCTGGCCCATATTAAGAATAGAGCAGGTCCAGTAACAGTTGATGGCTCGGTTTGGCCCATTCGGGCCCATTTGGACACATTTGCTCTATTAAATATTTACGTTATATAATATATATTATGTGTATAATATGTATATTTTATTTATATTTTTTGTATTATATACATAATTTATAAGATGTACTCCCTCCATCCCGTACCACCCTTCACACTTTCCTTATTGGTCCGTCCCACACCACCCTTCACACCCCAAAAAAGAAACATTACTTTATCCAACAACCTCAAAAGTTACTTTAATTTTAAAATTGTCACTCCTTTTTTATATACATACCATTACTATAATATTTTATTACCTAAAAATACTACAATACCCTCAAAAGTTAACAAATTTGGTCAAAAAGTGCAACTTTTTTAAACAACATAGTACATTAAACGAGAAGTGTGGTGTGGGACGGAAGGAGTATTTACTTAATTAATCAATTAAAGTAGAAAATACATGATATTACTATTTATATAATTACTATTTAAATTAAATATTCTCTTCGTCCCACGTATTTTTACCCACTTTTCATTTTGGGGTGTCCCACGTATTTTTACCCATTCCATTTTTGACAAAAATACATAATATTTTATTACCTACTTTTTACAATCCCAACAACTTTAATTACTTTTTTACACTTTATTCATCATTCTCAATAACTTTATTCACTTTTTCTTTTTAAATTACTAATTTATCCCTACTTTCTCTTACATTAAATATTAAAAAAATAAAACGTCTTAATCTCCGTGCCCGTACAAACGGATAAAAATACCTGGGACAGAGGGAGTAATATAAATCACATATTATTTATAATAATTATAAATACTTAAAATAAATAAATAAAATGGGCCAAAAACGGGACGAACCCGCCTCGCCCCGTACGGGGCACGGGGCGGCCCTGGACAAAAGAATGGGTCTGGGTCTGAGTACTCAACTACTCAGCCCACCCCAACTCATTGACATTCCAACTTTTATGAATTAATTAAAGTGTATATCATTCCGAACAAAATATTTAAAATTCAAGCTAAATGGAAAATTCACTTTAAACTCGTGTCTATTAAATTAAAGTATATCTATGAATAGATATGATTAAAGTGTGTGATTATTGAATTAATTATATCTTTACAATAAATTTAAATTTAAATCAAATCTAATGTTAGACCAATTCACTCCATGTAAACACATCTTAAAATATAGATAAATAAATCCTCACTTTTCATAATTCCACTCACGGAAACCACTCACATCACTCATATACATAGGAATACATTAAAATACACATTATCAAATACATATCGTGAATGTTTAATCAAGTCAAGTTGTCCAATAATTTCTAGTGCATACCTAAATCATCCTACAGGTGAGCTCATATAATACAGTTTGGTTCATTATTTTTTGTGAATTGTAGTGTTATATATTATCAAAAGATAAATCGTTGTATTTTGAAGATAGTATACGACAGTTTGGTTCATTATTTCTTGTGAATTGTAATGTTAATATCTAAAGATAAATTGTTGTATTTTGAAGATATTGCTATCGAACCATAAGCATCAAAGAAGGATAATTTCGTTTTAAGAAGAAATAGTATAATTCTTGACTTGATTCAAATTCCACTTTTATACTTTTTTGTAATATTTTTCTTATCAACATATTATATCGAAATCAAAATATATCCAACAAAAATGTTGTATCCGCGCCCAGAGGCAAAGTAGCCAACTTCACAATTATTTAAAAAAAGTATATAAAAAAACTGATTTTATATCTAAAAGATTATTATTCAGAAGACTAATTATACTGTGCACCCAGGTGCACCCTAAGATAGGGTGCACCCACTTTTAAAAATGTACTTCCTCCGTCCCACCTAGGGTTGGGAAAAATACCAAAATTTCGGTATACCGCCCTTATCATATCGAAAAATATCAATTTTACCGAAATTTTAGATATGCCGAAGTTTTTGATAAGGTATGATACCGTATTTAAAATTTTAGTACGATAAAGGTATATAAATTATCAATACCGCGGTATTTCGGCATCTACCGAAATACCGTAAAATATTAACTTTTTGAGAAATATGATACAATATACCATACTACATGATATATGCAATTATAATTATTATTTATATATTATAATTTTTAATTAAATTATATTTATACACTATTTAATTTAAAGATTAAATCTAAAATCCTACTGTATATTTTATAATTATAAATAGGTGATAAAGTTGATTGGCTTTCATGATATCTTGTACTTCTTTTTTAATTATGTAGTTCTATCCTATATGAAAATTTAAAAGTGTTGATTTTAATATAAGTTTCATATGGTTCTTGTGTAGATTCTCTTGAACACTATTTATTTAATGACAAATACTTGTGTAAATCGGATTTATATTTAATTATGTAACCTGTTACTCTTTAGTAAATAAAAAATTACTCTTTAACACATAAATTGTTACTCTTCTAAATTAAAAAAATTACTCTTCAAATTCTTGTAAATCATGATTCATCGATTATTTTTTAGTACATTAAAAATTACTCTTTAGAGACATGAATTATTACTATTCTGTATAAAAATTATTACTCTTCAAAGAGTAATTTTTTATATACTAAAGAATAATTTTAAAAAATAGGATTTACATGTAAACCCAGTTTACATGAGACTCAATCTTATTTAATTTGGTCGTTTGTGAATTGTCGTATATTTTTCTTATTATGAATTTGTTATCTATTAGAAGTTGTTTTATAGCTATCTTTCACTTTTCTAGTACAATTTTTAATTAGATTTATTGAATTTTAGGTGCATAACGACATATCAAACTATCTAATAGGACGGTATATATCGATATTTTAGGCATGATAAGGTATACCGAAATATCGGTAAGTAGAAGGTATACTATTTTTCTATCCGAAATCTCGGTATACTGAAGTACGGTATACCAAAAATTTAGGTAAGGTAACGGCATTATTTTTTAAATACCGAAAATTTCGGTACGGTATTTGGTATGACAAAAAATCTTTGGTATACCATACCGCCCACCCCTAGTCCCACCCAAAGAGTCTCTTTTTGCCATTTTGGACGTCCCACTCAAAGGGTCATCTTTCCTTATTTACACACATGAGACCCACACACACCCTCCAATACAATTAAAATATGAGGCCTACACTCCCACTAATACAACTACCCACTACACATTAAATAAGAAAATACTCCTTAATCCACGTGCCAAAAAGCAAAAACTACCCTTAGTGTAGGACAGAGAGAGTATACAAATATAAACAAAAACTTATACAATTATAAACAAAAATGTATACAATTTAATTGTTAGTTTTTTAATGAAAAATTGAGTGTAAAAAAATATACAATTATTAAAAAATATGTATACACTATTGAATAAAAAGTTATACACATATGGATGCTAGTTTTTTTAATAAAAAATTTAGTGTGAAAAAAATATACAATTATTAAGAAACACGTATACAAAATAGAATAACATGTATACAAAATAGAATAAAAAGTTATACACATATGAGTATACCCTGCATTCGAGTGCACCTAATATCAACTCTATTCAGAAAAATATTACTCCCTCCATCCCATTTCAGATGACACACTTTCCATTTTGGGTTGTCCCACAAAAGTTTGCACATTCCTAAAAAAATAAAAAGTCAAACACAATAACCTTTCCCCATACACTTTATTTACAAAAAAAAACACATTTACCTAACACACATAACATACTTTATTATTTATTTATTATAAAATATACCATAATATCCCTAAAAATGATCATTTTTTTTAATTTCTGTACCGAAATAACAAGCAAATTTTTGTGGGACGGACGGAGTCGTGAGAAAGTGTCATAACTAGTATGTCAACGGAGTCGGTGATTGTTTACTGATTCCCGGACCCACGGTTCACACACCACCCGATAATTTTCAAAACTTATCGGATCCTTGCCCTTGAATCAATAGATTCAATCCGCTATTATAGGTAATGTTTGATTGGATGATATTTGTTCGAGTTGCTCCTTTTTTTTTTAACTCAAAATATATAAAGGTATAATATTTATTAGGAAAATAGATTTTTTTTGTCCGCTAACTTTGCCCAATTTTGAATTTAGTCCATAAGTTTTTCACTTTTTGAAAATCGTCCATTATATTTGCAGAATTTTGAAAATCGTCCATTATATTTGAAAATTTTGAAAATCGTCCATCATGTTTACCAAGTTCAACAAAATCGTCCGTTTCAACAGGTCATTAGCAGGTTATTCTAAAAAATAAAAATAAAAAATATGTAATATATATATATATATATACTATTTTAAAAAAATAGCCTCCACTAAGAATTTATATTATACTCTCCGTCCACCCGAAAGAGGGCATTTTGCTTTTGTGCACGTTGATTAAGAAGTATTGTTATTTAATGTGTAGTGGGTAGTTGTATTAGTGGGAGTGTGGATCCCATATTTTAATTGTATTAGTGGGTGTGTGTGGATCTCATGTGTGTAAAAAAGGAAGTGACCATTAGTGGGTGTGTGTGGATCTCATGTGTGTAAAAAAGGAAGTGACCCTCTTTGGAACGGACGACCAAAATGAAAAAAGACCCTCTTTCGAGCGGACGGAGGAAGTATCAATATTTAGTCAAATTTGCTCCACTTTAGTAATGAGATTAATATTGTTTGTTTGGTATATGGAAGTGAAAAATGAAAAGTGAGATAAAATTGGTTAAATAAAAATATGATATAGATTAATTGAGGTGAAAATATTCAAATGACCTGCCATAGCAGGTCAAAGGACCAAAATATTGAATTTTATGAAGTTAATGGACTAATTTCAAAATTGTTATAAAATTAACAGATTAATTTCAAAATTAAAAAAGTTAATGGACTAATTTCAAAATGAATGAAAGTTAGCGAGCGAAAAAATTTATTTTCCCTATTTATTATAAAAAATATACACTTTAATTAATAAAGATATAATTTTTGGACAAGTGTTATGTGAGACCGTCTTACGTCTTACGTAAGCCCTTTCGTAATATGGATAAAAAATGATAATCCGATTATATAAGAGTAGGGGGTTATAATGTATGTGAGATTGTAGAATGTAATGTGTGCAAGAGATAAATGAGAATTAAATAATTTAATTTTGCTAAACCTAAATTAGAACAAGAAATAGATTAGATAATCCTAAATCAGATTAAAAATCGAAAACAAACAAATCAGATTAAACTTATTGCATACTCCTTCCATTCCACGATAAATTTCGCACTTTCTATTTTCATTCGTCCTATAATAAAGTTCACTACCTAATATTTATCAATTCTCAATTTTAAAAGTACATCTTAATTACAAATTTATTACTTTCACATAACACACATAATATACTTTATAATTTATATATTATCTAAAAAGGTTTATTATCCTTGAAAAAACAATAAAGTTGATCAAAAATAACTTTTCTTAAATTTCATATCTACGGTAATAGTGCAAAGTAACGTGGGACGGTGAGAGTATTTAATATATAAAATTATACTCCCTCCATCACATATTGAAATTTTAGAGTTATATAGATATGAGATTTTAAAAAAACAACTTGAATTCCTTGTTACACTTTCCATGTTGCATTGTTATTTTATAACATAATAATAAAATTATACCTTATAATTTACCATTAAATCATTGGGGCATGTGGCGTTAATCTAGGAAATAATAAAGACACATCTTAAATATACTAATTTGGAGTTGTTCTATACATGCGTCGTCTCTAGAATGATTTATCCTATGTGTCAAATTATTATGAAGTTTGGATGCTTATGTAGCGTCTCTAAAAGTAAGTTGTCTATGTGTCAAAATTATATAGAACTAAATTAGAATGTGTAACATTTATGTTATATTTAAATAGGGAGGATTACTACTAGGTACACAAAAAAACCCTAAATTACTATGAGATACAAACATACAAAAGTATTACTACTAGGTACAAAAATATATAGTGATATTCCAATATTACCCCTATTAATGTGCTGCACATAAATATTGTGTGCAGCAAAAGTTCATGTACAACAAAGTGTGTGCAGCAAAAAAAGTGTGTGCAGGAAAAAAAAGTGTGTGCAGCAAAAAAATGTGGTGGTCCGGCGGCGGCGGTCAGGCAGCTTTTCCGACGGCGGCAGTTTTTCCGGCGACCAGTTTTTTTTTTCTTTTTTTTTTTTGGACGAACAGTTTTTCCGGCGACCGGCTGCCGGAGCTCCGGCGGCGGCGGCGCGGCAGCTTTCCGGCGACCAGTTTTTTTTTTTTTTTTTTTTTTTTTTCTCTCTGACGAACAGATTTTTCGGCGACCGGCCGCCGGAGCTCCGCCGGCGGCGGCGGCGGCGGTCCGGCAGCGGCAGCGGTGGTCCGGTGGTGGGTGGAGGTTGGGGTTAGTGTTTTAAAGGTATATGGGTTTAGGGGTATATTTGGTATTTTACTTTAATATTTTGTATTAAATAATAATTATTTTAAATCAATGTATCTAGTAGTAATTAGGGGTACAAAGTGTGTACCTATCAGTAATTATTTCATTTAAATATTATGAGAACATTCATGTGTATTAAATATTTACTACTTTAATTGTGCAATTATCATTAATATAAATTCTAAGAATATTATTTATCTTACTTTTTGTTACATTGAATATAATTAATTAATTTTTAATAAATAATTACACAACAATTCACTACAAATATTTTTTTTATGGGTTCATATGTATTCACAGTGTCATTTAATATAATAAATAATTAAAAAATTCCAAAATAAAATAAAATTAAATTTAATATATTAAACTCTAAAAATAAAACGAATTATAATCCATTCACATCATAACAAATTCGGAGATAAATAATAATTTATTATTCAAAAGAGTAATAGATTATTATTTTGATGAGTAATAATTTATCATTAAAAGAATAAAAAATTTAATGCATCGTACAATGAATTCACAAAATAATTTGTGTTATTAAAAATTATTTAATTACTTTTTAAAAAATTATTATACGGTCGTCAAAGTCATTATTATTATATTTTATTAAACGACGTACATATATTTATATTTTTCTTTATTTATATAAATTATATTATATTACTCCCTTCGTCCCGTAAAAAGATACGCGCTTCCTTTGTGTGGGACGGAAGTAGTAATTTAATTTAAAATTAATGTCTTTACTTGTGCATTGCACGGGGCATAATACCAGTATCATTTCATTAAGGAGTGGAATACGAAATGAAACGCTAAGTTGGAATAGGTGATTAGGACTATTAGAAAAGTTGCCTTTTGACTTGCTTTTAGGGGTGGTTTGTTATTTTAGGTAATAAATAAATTATAAATTATAAAATAAGTTATGTGAATTGTAAAAGTTAGTCATTTTTTAAATTAAAGTGTATTGTGGAGTCGTGAATTGTGTGTAATTTTCTTATTTGGGAGCATGAACTTGTTTATGGGGCAGGTGAAGTACTTATTTCGTTCCACAATTATTATATTTATTTTTTATAGATTAAGAAATTTGTTACTCTTAGAAGTATTTTTTTATTTATAAATAATAAAGTATATACTTTCTCCGTCTCAAAATAATAGTTACGTTTGCTTTTTACACGAGAATTAAAGAATACAATATTTTAATGTGTAGTGAGAGAGAAATAATATTTTAATATAAAATGTGTAGTTGTATTAGAGTTGTGTGTAGGCCCCATATAGATATTATAATAATTTTATGTGGGTCTCATCTATCAAAAGAGAAATGTAATTATTGGGATTGGACGCCCAAAATAAAAATATGTAACTATTATTGTGGGAGGAAATGAATATTAGATATATTAGGTATATGTGATAAGTTTGTGTCTGAATGATTTGTAACACTTTATAGTGACATTTCTTGTGACTCTCAATCGAATGAATGACACATAAAAAGAAGAAAATTTTTACCTTAAGTCAATACATAAACCGTAAGTCAAGGGATTAAATTTCTGTCAATTTTTAAGAGATGATATAAAACAAAATTTATACCTTTAAGTCAATATATAAACAGTAAGGCAAGGGATTAAATTTTTCGTTTTATCCGTGTGTCAATATTTTAAGATATTTTAAGAGATGATATAGAGAATGTCACACCATCTTATGCCATATTTTTATAAATAAAGTGAGTGAAGGATATTTATTGAAGAATGGATTGCTGGGTTATGGAGGTGTGAAGGTGGAGTACGAGCGTTTTCGAATTTTTTTTTAAAATTAAATTAAAATAATTTAATTTTAAAAGGATATTTATGTCTTATTATTTTGAGATATTTTAATAACTGACACATATATGGTATGTTAAGTAATTTTCGGGTGTAAATAACCGTTCCCTTATATTTATTATCTCAAAGGCCTAACTCAAGTAATAGTGGGGATATAAATGCTTTTCAATTGAGCTCACAACTATATGTGAGAATTCGAATCTTGCCAATAATAGAGGGCCCGTGAGTATCCTAATAGCGGGGTAAACCTATTACTATTACATTTAGGGGCGCTTGGTTAGAGGTAATAGGGGTGTGTAATGAGAATAAAAGGATATTGATTCTCATTTCTCATGCTTGGTTAAAGGTAATGGGAATCAAAATCCCTCAATCATTCTCATTGATTCAATGCATACCTCCACCCTTTCAATCACTTTCATTCCCATTATCATTACTCTCATCAATGATTCCCATTATCATTGTCATTCCGTAAGTTGAATCAAGCGGCTCCTAAGTTTTAATTAATATTTTAATTAATAAGGATATTACTCCCCCGTCCCACAATTTTGTTCACGTTTCCATATTTGTCCGTCCCACAATTTTGTTCACAACCTAAAAATGACAAATATCACTTTATCCAACAACCTCAAAAATTACTTTAATTTCAAATTTGTCACTCCTTTTTCACACACACATCATTACTTTATACTTTTTTATTACTTAAAATACTACTTTACCCTGTAAAATCAACAAATTTGGTAAAAAAAAATACTTTTCTTAAAAAATGTGGTACAGTAAACTTGACTATAATTTTGGGACGGAGGGAGTATTTTTTTATTGGAAAGTTGATAGATGTATGAAAGTTTTCACTGTGATTATGAAAATTATTATTATTGTTACCTCGAAAAATTTAGAGTACTCCATAAGTTTTTACATCTAAAGAGAATAAAATATTGAACGGGATTTTTTTGAAATATCAATAGCATTCGAATTATCACAAAAAAACATTGTATGAGTAACTATGGTCTTTTAACATTTTGCTTGAGCCATAAAAACTGAGTGCAACACCTTCCACATAAACATAGATTCCTCTTTTAAGTGGGACAAATGTTTTACTAGATGTTGCAATATTTTAAACCACCTCCCTATGTAAGTTTGTAACAAGTTCATCGTCAAAATTCAAGAGACCTGATCAAACTGCTGCGACCTCAACCTCATTTAAGAACTTCATACACTCAGTAGCGATCATTCACAAATAGCCTGTCCGACCCGTTTATAATGCCGGACGCTGTCATCGTCTTCCCATACAAAAAACTGTTTCAGTCCCATTAGAGGCTCATATGTGCTGCTGCAATATTGCCGGGTTCAATGGGTTAATGGTACTAGGAACTAGAAAAGTACGAGTCATTTATTTTAGGATGGCAAGAAAGAAAGGAATCATAGAATTTAGAGGTAGAGTTAATGTAGGCGAACAAACTACATATGAGGGATACATTAAAGCAATATTGTACGTGTATATATATAGAGTTCGAAAGTGTATTGTATTCCTAATTGGAACTCACTTTTAATTTTGGTAGCTAATATTTGATAAAAACCTAATTAGTCCCATAATTTTTCTCATGGTCTATTTTAGTCCCAATAAAGATAAGTTTGTCAATTTAGTCCCACCGGTGAAGAGATAAGACCAAACACATCCTATTTTCGTCGAAAAATGCTGACATCATTGAAATACGGCATGTGATTGTCACATGACAACCGAAATCGCCAATTTATAACTGAGGCGATGATATGGCGCCCTGATGGCGGGTGAGTCAACAAATTAAATTTTATTTTAATGTCAACAAGGCATTTTTATTTTCTAAAATTTTAAATAATTAGAAAACAAAAATTAAACCAAATAACATATTAATAATCTGTCACATAGTTAAGCTGGCTAACCTTAACAATACTAATTCTCCATTCTTGAATTTCAAATCGTTTTTCAGCGTGATTTATTTTCTTTCGTATTAGTTTAATTATTAATTTCAGTTTTTAATTAAATTATTCTCAAAAACCAACACCCAAATTTATCTTGCACTAAAATTTTCATATATAGAATTAATTGCTAGATCTAGAACTATTTCATGTATTCGACATTTGAGTTGGTCACGCGCGCTACAATTGATCTCTTACACTTGAGGGTGAAATAAAATACTACTTCTGTCCCATACTTATCTTCACACTTTTTATTTTTGTCCGTCCCATAATTATCTTCACCACCCAAAAAAGAAATTTCACATTAACCAACAACCTCAAAAGTTATCCTAATTTCAAAAATATCACTCCCACCTAACACACATAACATACTTTATAATTGATTTATTACCTAAAAATACCACAATACCCTAAAAATTCAATAAAGTTGGTCAAAAAGTAACTTTTCTTAAACTCCATATCTACAGTATCGGTGCAGATAAGTATGAGAAGGAGGGAGTAGTTAACAGTCGGCATATTGAGATTAAATTAATCTCCTGGTTTATTAATTAGGTTTTTTAGTATATTTTTTGTTTTAATTTTATTTTCTAATTATTTGAAATTTTAGAAAATAAAAATGCCTTGTTGGCATTAAAATAACATTTAATTTGTTGACTCATCTGTCATCAGAGTGTCACGTCATCGTCTCGTTCAGAAATCGGTGATTCCTCTGATGTCAACTATTTTTGACGAAAATAGATCGTGTTTAGCATATTTCTTCACCGGTGGGACTAAATTGACAAACTTATCTTTATTGGGACTAAAATAGATCATGAGAAAAGTTATAAGACTGAATAGGTTTTTATCCTACTGACTCACCTGCCATCAAGTCGCCATGTAATCATCCCAGCCGGAAATCGCTGATTCCGATCGTGACGTGGCCGTTTTCCGGTAATGTCAGTATTTTTCGATAAAAATAGGACGTGTTTGATCTTATTTCTTAATCGTTGGGACTAAATTGAGAAACTTGTTTTTATTGGGACTAAAATAAACCATGAGAAAAGTTATGGGACTAAATAGTTTTTATCCCCTCTGGATGATCACCAGAGTGTCTAACCACAACCACCTTATGGTGTCCCGACGTCCAACTCACCCTGAGTCCGAAGCAGTAACTCAAGACCCTAGCTCGCGCGGGAACTAGAGTTCGAGTGAGTCACCCGTTATAGGGTTGCGTAAACAGTGACTCTTTCAGTATAAGAGTAAGCGATGAGTTGAGCACAAGGGATGTTTGGTAATAAGGGGGATTTTTAAATCAGGTGAAACGTTGTAATGAAGCAGGTGGTATGAATCATGGGGTTGGTGTTGGTATACGTCAATGAAGTTGCAGGTGGTGTTGGATGATGACGATGATGGGCGAAACACCAGCAATCCCGATCCCCGAAACAATGAGTTAGTGACATGGTGGGGGTGGGCGAACTCGTGCGTGTTAATCAGATCAAACCATGCTTTGCAAACGCGCTTGCAACTAAAGATTGCCCCCAATGGAAGTCGGCTTAGGATTTCGCTCATAATTTCGGGAGGTAGATTTCTGATGTCCATAATTTTCAAAAAATTTCTCTCGTTAACAAATTTTGTAAACGGCTACAATGATGATAGAGAGTGTAACAAAAAATTTGTATTTATTAAATAATAAACACAAAATAAATTATAAAGAAAATTCAAGATGGATTGAACTTGAAAATTGAATAAACAGTTTCTAACTATCCTCTGATTCCCCTCTCTTGAGTTGACTTCTTGACTTTATCAACTTTCTGAGCCGAATCTTAGGATGAAGTTTGTTTGAGCTCTGATTTGAGGATTTTATAATATTTGTCCAGAGGCGTCGAGCCTTTGTTTAGATCGAATGTTGACTTGAGAGACTTCTGCGAAAATGTCGTTCAATTTGGTAGAACGTCGTTGACTTCACGGATTATGAAATTGATTTCAAGAATGCCATATTGGAGAGACTAAGTACGTTGATCTCTAATCGGAGGTTGTTCTTGACTTGAATATAACTTGAGCTTGACTTGAATATCTTGAATGTTCTTGATCGTCACTTGGATCTTGATCTTCCGAATTCAGGATTTTTGAGAGTGAGTGGAATGAGGTCTGAATGCCCTTATTTATAGGCAGAGAAAATAATCACTTGTGAGATATTTTCTCCTTGAAAATATATGTTAGACTTTTCTCTTTTAATTAAGCCTGCTGGACTGAATATGAGCCTATTTAATTAATTAGGCCTGTTGGATTTGATTTGGACCTATTTAATTTAAATAGGTCTGCTGGATTTGACTTGGGCCTATTAAATTTAATTAGGTCTGATGAACTTGATTTGAGTTTATTTGACTTGGGTCAGACCCACTTTACTTGAATTTGAGCCCATTTTACTTGGATTGAGCCCATTTAATTTGAATTTGGGATCAAATAATCATATTCATTATCAATTACTTATTCATTTCTCTTTGGAATTAATTTATCTAAATTCCTTAATAAATAAATATTTAATTAATATTTAATATATTTTCTTATGCATTTTTATTTATTAGGCAATAAAATTTATTTGCCTACAAGGACAATATGAAGTTTATTGTAAACCCTAACTATTCAATTCAATTCAATTGGGCCTTATAAATCGTATTGAAATTCATGTCTCTAAATACACACTCCAATTTATTGACGCGTTATTATTATTATACTTCACATTCATCCGTTAGGTATTTGTACTCAGAAATATTATTATTTTACGTAAATTATGTAGTTGTATTAGTGGTGAGTGATGGGTATGAGACTCTTTTGAGATAATATCAATTTTGGTCATTTAGGATATGTTAAATCCAACTTTAGTCCTCAAGTTTGGTAATTTTACAAAAGTGATCCTCCAGTGTCCGCTTTTAGTCCTTTTTGTCTACTTTTGGTCATTTTTGTCCACTTTTAGTCCTTATTTGGCCTATCCTAAAGGACCAAAAGTAGACAAAAAGGACTAAAAGCGGAGACCGAGGACCACTTTTGAAAAATTATCAAACTTGATGACTAAAGTTGGATTTGACATATCCTAAAGGAACAAAATTGATATTTTCCAGACTCTTTTTCAAATCGGAGACAATAAAATTGTCCCGCCCAAAGTGTTATTTTTGCTTTTTACACGTAAATTAATGAGTATTATTATTTAATGTGTAGTGTGTAGTTGTATTAGTAGAAGGGTGGACCCCATATTTAATTTGTATTAGTAGGTATGTGGGTTAATTCCATGTGTGTAAAAAAGAAAAGTAGAATATTTAGGTGGGACGCAAAAAAAGGACTCTTTGGGTGGGATGGAGAGAGTAGGAAAGAGGTATCGATTTATAACGAGCTAATAAACTAAAGTCTTTACCTTTTACTTATTTTTTTTTTTTGGATAAAACCATTTTAGTCCCATAATTTTTCTCATAGTTTATTTTAATCTCAATAAAGATAAATTTGTCAATTTAGTCCCAACGGTTAAGAAATAGGGTCAAACACGTCCTATTTTCGCCGAAAAATACTGACATCACCGGAAAATGGCCACGTCACCACCAGAAGCATATTCCTGCTGGGACAATGACGTGGCGCCCTGATAGCAGGTGAGTCAGCAAGATAAAAATTATTTTAGTCCCATAACTTTCCTCATGGTCTATTTTAGTCCCAATAAAGATAAGTTTGTAAATTTAGTCCCACCGGCGAAAAAATAGAGCCAAACACGTTCTATTTTTGCTGGAAAAAGTTGACATCACCGGAATCCTCGATTTCTGTCCGGTACGATGACGTGACGCCCTGATGGCAAGTGAGTCAATAAATTAAATGTTATTTTAATGCCAACAAGGCATTTTTATTTTCTAAAATTTTAAATAATTAGAATACAAAATTAAAACAAAAAACATACTAAAAAACCTAATTAATGAAACAGGAGATTAATTCTACCTCAATATGCCGAGTGTTCACTATTTTATTTCACCCTTAAATGTAAAGGATAAATTGTAGTGCATTTGACCAAGTCAAATATCGAACCCATGAGATAATTCTAGATCTACCAATTAATTCTATATATGACAATTTTAGTGCAAGACAAATTCGGGAGTTTTTAGAATAATTTAATTAAAAATAGAAATTAATAATTAATTTAATATAAAAGAAAATAAATCACGCAGAAAAACGATTCGAAATTCAGGAATGGAGAATTAGTAATGCTAAAACAAGCCAACTTAACTATGTGACAGATTATTAATACGTTATTTGGTTTAATTTTTGTTTTCTAATTACTCCCTCCGTCCCGGATATTTTTACCCGTTTGTACGGGCACGGAGATTAAGACGTTTTATTTTTTTAATATATAATGTAAGAGAAAGTAGGGATAAATTAATAATTTAAAAAGAAAAAGTGAATAAAGTTATTGGGAATGATGAATAAAGTGTAAAAAAGTAATTAAAGTTGTTGGGATTGTAAAAAGTAGGTAATAAAATATTATGTATTTTTGCCAAAATGAAATGGATAAAAATATGTGGGACATCCCAAAATAGAAAGTGGGTAAAAATACGTGGGACGGAGGGAGTATTTAAAATTTTAGAAAATAAAAAATGCATTGTTGGCATTAAAATAACATATAATTTGTTGACTCACCTGCCATCAGGATGCCATGTCATCGTCCCGGTTGAAAATTGGCGGTTCCGGTTGTCACATGACAATCACATGTCATTTTCCGATGATGTCAGCGTTTTCCGACGAAATTAGAACTTGTTTGACCTTATTTCTTCACTGGTGGAATTAAAATGACAAACTTATCTTTATTGAGATTAAAATAGACCATGAAAAAAATTATGAGACTAAATAAGTTTTTATCCCCCAATACTTTACAATATCTTGTATTTAAACTTTACCTAAATTAATAATGATACGAGCCATTAATTTTGGAGGCGAACGAACACAGATGAGAAATATTGTTCGAAAGGGCAATGACTACAATACCACCCGTTTTTTTTTTTATAAAATTTATTTACGACCAGCCCCACAAACTAACACCTCACTAGTCACTCCAATTCGCTACAGATGCATTGCACGATTTACTGTTTTTTTTTTTGTTTTCTTTTCTTTTTTTTGTTTTTTCTTTTATTTTATTTTTTCAAATTTAATTTTAGAGTTTAAGTTATATTTTATTTTTATGGGATATAATTGTAATTTTATTCTTGTGACTTAGGGTATATTTTATTCTTAGAATTTAAGATTTAGGATAAATTTTATCCTTAGAGTATAATTTATCCATAAAATTTAGGGTATAATTGTAATTTACCCTTATAATTTAGGGTATAATTTATATATAGAATTTAGGGTATAATAATTATTTAAATATAATAAATTTAAAAAAAATAAAAAAAGGGGAATTAATTAAGAAGTGGGGGAGCAATGGGCCATTCAATTTGCCCTTGTTGCCAGTCATACTCGTTGAAAGGGTATAGCTGCACGATCCTTAATTATCTTTAGGAACTCTCTTTAAATTTGGTAATTAGTATCTTACGATATCTTTACTTAAATTAATAAAGAGACATTATATTATACATATATAAATACACGAGGTAACTTAATTTATTTTTGGTACGTACAGTTAAATCATGATAAGAATAAATTTTAGGTAACTACGAAGTTATAATTAAGGAAATTGTATTGATCCAGCTGGCAATTGAACGTTGTAGATGAATGTTTATAAATAAGAGTAGGACACTGTTTATATCATGTTATTTGATAATTTGATTTAAAACACTAGGAAAACACTTTTCTTCCTCGTAACGTTTCTGTCTGTAACATGTTTTCTCCCCAGCCGCCGTCAACTCCCCGGTGTCATTCTCCGGCGGAATCGACTATGGGTGTGAGTACTTGTTGTTAATTCTGTGATCTTTTTGCTTGAAGAATCCCAAATTTCGAAAATTCTTTATCTAGCTCTGCTGTATGAAAAAATATTATAGTTCATTATTGCGTCCATATAAATTAATTTTAGTGTTTTTAATTTATTTACAGATGGGATGCTGTTTGAATACAAATCTTGATGACAATAATTCAAGAATCATTAAACGCGAAAAGAAATATTCTTTGGGTGTGGACTTGGATATCGATTACTACGATGTATTCGATAGAAACATTAGAAAAAGTAGAGAAGGTAGTGAAGATAATTCATTCGGAAGTGAAGAATCAGACAATAGTGATTCTGAATCTGAAGGGGGTGAAGCTAATTCATTCGGAAGTGAAGAATCCAATTATAGTAGTGATTCTGAAACAGAACAACAACTTCAAAGGCCAGACAGATTAACCCTCTCTGGTCTTTCACATGAGTTTGATTCAAGAAGGAAAAAACTCGACAAGCTGCGGCCTATGTACGAGGAGAAGTGTATGTCAATTCGTGAGATGCTAGAAAAGAGAGATGATACTTACGACAAATTCTTTGAAGGTTCGTTTATGGTCATCTCTGAGCCTAGCTACTTTGATGCTGTAATCTGTTTTCTCTGTTTTTTTTTTTTTTTTTTTTTTAAATATTGAAATTGACTGTTTGTGTTTCTGTTTTCAGAAGTAAGGAATCTTCTAGACATTGCAAGGGATCAAGCAATAGCGGTTTTGGAGCATCAAGAGATGTTGAATTTTGAGTTTGAAAATAAAAAAAGACGGCTCGATTGTTGGAGTGAAGAGCTTGAAGGGCGTGAGGTAGCTCTGTATGAGGAGAAGAGAAAGGTAATGAGATATACATTCTACATTGCATCAAAAGATGAACTTCACTTTCGAATTTCATTAATCACATATGTTTACAAAGTTATATATAGGACTAAAATATAATTACTCATATTGATTTGAGTTGAATTGTATTACTGATCAGGTGGATGATCTGATGCGGGAGAAAAATGATGTCCAACTCTTATACCAGCATCATCTTGCAAAAGAACGCCTAGCTAATGATGAGTTATTGGAGGTTGGAAAACAACTTATGAAGGTACAGTTTAAATATCTATAGTTAATTAATGTTCAAAATTTCTTCTATGATCTGGAAACCAGCTGCAACAAGTAAATGAATTAGCTTAACTCACACTTGAGTATGTTTCTCATCCAAATTCAGGGCTTGGAAGATATGCCGACTCACTCCCGTGCTACAATTGGTGTAAAGAGGAAGCGTGAGACTAATCTACTAAGCGAGGCTGAAACCAAGTCCGTCGAGCTGTGTTGCATCAGGTTAAGAAAATTGACAGATGATGATGATGGAAATCCTCAGGTGAGTGAATCCCAATCCATTTTACTCATTATAATGCTGCATATTGATCTGTCATTATTTTAGTCATTTGTGTCGATTTTATTCCCATTATATCCTATAGGGCTGAATTGATATTTTCTTTAGTTATGGAATTTATTATATACTTACATAATTATTTGTTGTTGTTTGCAGAGAATGCTCACTGAGAATGCTAAACTATTGGGAGGTGTTATAAGAAAATGGGGGGACAAGGTTTATGATGCTGTGGTTGCAGCTCTTGGGTATAGTACTGGTGGAAATGGTATGGATTCGGAGATGTGGAATTTGGAAGAAGATCGGAAGGCGACTACATCTTCGCGCAACAAAAAACACTCGAGTCTGGAGTGGATGTGGGGAGGGTGCAAGGGCGTGTTCAGCCCTCTTCGATCTTTAAATTTCTAGAAAGCATTCGAAAGAAATTCTTCATTTAGATATCTAATCTAAAAGATTTGGCTCTCTTAATCTATAATATCATATTGCAGCATGTATAACATTTAACCCTTTTAAGAATAAAATTTTTAATGCATCTCCAATTGTGCATGGTTGTATATCTGGAAGTACTTTGAAGGCTTTATGTTCTGAAAGTCTTAAATGTATCATGTGTCCTATCAACTTCTCCTTATTCAAGCAGTTAGCTATTATCCAACTCTGATTAAGGCCTGTAAAACTAAGTGTGTGGTTATGATATGATGCTGAATTATCCTCTTTCAAAGGGACTTGAGAATCAATCAAATAACAGGGAGAAAGATGAATTAGGTGGGCAGGGCTGGTTGCTAAAAATTTGCTTCTGAAAGCTAACTTTTTTTGCTCTGCTATTTCAGAGTCATGTTAGTCTTAATTCTTGAATGATCTTTAAATATCATCCTGGTATAATTTTCTGGATGTAGCTCGAATTACATCCAATTAAAATACTACATTAAATTTAAAAGAATCATTTTGACATATGGTCATAGGAAGAATCACCATGCCCATATTTTGCAAATCAGTGTAAATGCCCCTTAATTTCTCCCCATTTCTGAAAATGTAAATAGATTATAGAAAGCAATTGTACAATGTATAATAGTACAATACATCGAAAGCACAAAGTGCAAGAAATTCCAAAAACTAACTCTGTAGTGAAAACTAAGGCAAATTCCTATCAACTCCCAAGAAACAGTATGGAGTAATCAAACAGCAATGAAGCTGCCAATATACAATATAAATAACAAAAAGAAGATTCTATAAATCTAAAGCAATGCTAATGCAGTAACTAAACTTAAGTCTTCGCTTCTTGTGTGGAGGAAGTAAGGCTCAAGTATCTGCAACTCTTATTTGAGGTAGGAAGGTGGGAGTCCATAGAGCTTCCATCAAACAGATCAGATATGAATTTGATCCAGCAAAAATCAGCCATGAGGTGCAGCAATGCTCAGGGCAGGTCAAGGCTGTAGTATCGTACAGCAGCATCACGGACAAAATGCAGCGAACAGAGTTTGGCATTAAGAAATGAACACTTCAACATCCTCAATCAGCAGCTAATCAAGATAAGGATCAGCAAGAATCAGAGCTTTCCTAGCAGAAGGGTGAACTCAGCAGTAGAAGGGTGAACTTAGCAACTCTGGACACATCGCTCAGATCAGCTAGATTGCGGAGGAATCAACATCAAATCCCAGTAGCACAATACCAACACTCGGCATGCCTAATGGGGGCAGAGATGCAATATTCCTAATTCCCAGGGAGAGCATAGTAGCAATACACACAACTCCGCAACAGAAATACATAGAACAGCAATCAGTCATTTGCCTCAATACTGCAGAATAATTTGACACAGTGACAAATAACTCGTAGCAAGCAGCAGAAATAGCATAAAAACAAGCTGTCACACGGTGCTTGATGAGTAATCTGAAATTGGTGGTAGCAATAGCAGCCAACATCCAAACAACAGAGAAGCAATACACAAGACTCGGCAGCAGCAAGAATAACAGAAACCAGCCATTCGGTGCATACATCAGTATAAAATCATACATACTACCAAAGAATAGTGGACACATCAACCAAGTGGATCAGCAATGGTATTAGCAAAGCAATACACAGCACACATCCCTCAGCTAATCACTACAAGACAATGCTTTCAAAAGGAAGCAGCAACAATTGAGTACCGTCTCCAGCAACCAGCACTCAGAATCCACAATATGCAGAGTGAAACGATGTACAACAAACCCAGGAAGAAGGGGAGCCAAACCTCACACTAACCACCTCTGAAGCATCGATGGTACCAGAAACTAGGATCAAGCCTCCCTCGGGCGACCCATCTGCCTCAATGGGCTCAGAGCAACAGGGGAGCCTCTAATTAGTTGCAATGTCTGGAGAGACCACTACTTGCATATCAACCCCAACAGCTGGAAGCAAGGGCAAATATCTGAAACTAAGATAGAGAGGAGCCCAACAACGGCTTTACCGGAAGGGAGAAGAACCGCCGACGGCGCACGCTTACTGGTTCGAGATCCAACCAAATCGAGACTAGGTCACACTCCATCGAGAACTCAACCTTCGAGGGGAAGGCGAACGGACTCAAGGCTGGCAGTAGAAAAGCTATTGCAACCAAACCAGCGGTGGCATCCACGCACAGACCCGGTTTGGAGCTGATTGAGCAACGGGGTCAAAGAGAACCAATTGCCGGAAATAGGCCATGGATTAGGGTTTAAAAAGAGAAAAGAAAAGAGAACCAATTAATTTCTCCCCATTTCGTTTTCTGTAGACTGTTACCACCAGTACATACTAACATTTTTTATATTAGTCCGAGGAGTTTATGCTGCCTTCAAATTTGTGAAAATGTCAAATAACTTTGGTCGATCACCGTTGCTTAAATACGAAATTTAAGAAAAGTTTTTTTATCAAATTAATTAATTTGTGGAAGGTATCATAGTCTCTTTAGATAATAAATAAATATAAAGTACTTTATAAGTATATATTAGGTGAAAGTGGTAAATTTATAATTAAGATATACTTCTTCCGTCTCATATCAATAGAGTCATTTACTTTTTCACCTGAATTAAGGAATATTATTATTTAATGTGCAGTGGGTAGTTAGTTGTACAATTGGGATTGTGAGCCCCATATTCTAATTGTATTAGTGGGTGTATGTGAGTCTCATGTGTATAAAAAAGGAAATGAGACTCTTTAAGTGAGACGCCAAAAATGGAAAAAAATACCCCTTTTGAAGGAGACGGATATCAATAGAGTCTTTTGCTTTTTGCACCTGAATTAAGGAGTATTATTATTTAATGTGCAGTGGGTAGTTAGTTGTACTATTGGGATTGTGAGCCCCATATTTTAATTGTATTAGTGGGTGTATGTGGGTCTCATGTGTATAAAAAAGGAAATGAGACTCTTTAAGTGAGACGCCAAAAATGGAAAAAAAATACCCCTTTTGAAGGAGACGGAGGGAGTAATTTTAAAGTTATGAATTGATGTGATTTTTTTTTTCGTGATGCAATTTAATATGTGATCAATGAAAATGGAAAGTGTGAAATTTATTGTGTATCGGAGTATATTTTTATTGTATGTCTATGACACCATCCGACCAAACATTCTTTTTTAAAATCCTTTCTCATTCCTCACCTCAAAACCCCCCAGCCCCTAAAATTTTGATCGACTAAGTTTTTACTTCATAGATTTTTTTATCCCGTAACTTTTAATTTTTTCAATTTTAATTCCCTATAAAAAAAACTCATAGATATTGGACTTCTAAGTCAATAAATTCTCAAAAGACTAAAATTGCATAAGCAAAAGTTATGGGATTGAAAATGATATAAAATTATTTCAATTAAAAAAAAGGTAGGGTAAATTACCAAAACTCCCCCTCGAGGTTTATCAAAACTACCAAATAAATCCCGTGATTTGAAAAATTACCAATTACCCCCTTTAACTTGTTTTTTATTTGAACATAAATAAAAATACATTTTTTCTTAAAATAAAGAATGATGGAAATAACATCAAGACCCATATATTTAATATTGTATTTTTAAATTTCACTATTGTTTTTTTAAAAAAAATGTTTTTTAATGGAGGCAATTGGTAATTTTTCAAACCACGAGATTTATTTGATAGTTTGGACAAACCTCGAGGTGGTTTGGGTAATTTTCCAAAAAAAAAAAGTAAAAAGTTACAAGATCAAATTGGGTCAACCAAAATTGATATTATCTCCTTCAAATTGCTTTCAGTTGATTTATAAAGGAAAATAGAACTAATGTTTGAGAACTAAAATCATAATCAGATAGCAAAGGTGATTCAAAGCAAAATGACTATAATAAATAAAGGGACAAAAAAGTTCAATTCCCCCATAATAAGGTATGCAGCACTTGCTAGCGTATATTTTACTTTCGGAAAAGGAGATTTGGACACAAAAATGCAATTGTAAGCTATATAAATATGACTCCTTTTTTGTGTGCTTGGAACATATAAGCGAGTAATGGTCTAACATTCTACCTTGTCGAAGTTTTCTATGTCATGTTGTACGTACACCGGGTATTTTATTTACTCATTTGTCTTTAAAGTTTAACTTTAGGTTTTACTGTATTTTCACTTCTAGGAGGTGCTTGGTTCAAATTCCGGAATGACAATGGTAATGGGAATCATTAATGAAGGTAATGGTAATGGGAATGAAAGTGATTGAAGGGGCGGAGATTTTTTTTTTCAATAAATAAAATTTGTATTAATACTTTTGGGTATAAGAAATACCTAAAAAAAACAAGAATTACATATTACAACTATTAAATAATCAAGTTTGGCTTTAGAAGTCACTCATTAAAAGACAATCTAAACTGATTCACATCATTAACATAAAACCAACTCTATATTCTACTTTTCATCTCTTCTATCAATTTTTCAAAACAAAAAACTGCTCCTTCAAAAATGATGGCGTTCCTAATCTTCCATATCAACCATATGACACATTGCCAAATAGCCACTAACTTCACTTTACTTTTACTCTCATTAGCACAACATCTAAATGCATTCAAGTTCCAACGAGGATTTGAATGGAGAACTGAAAAGATCCCAATCCAATTCAAACAAGCCATCCATAACTTATAAGTCACCTCACATTCAAAAAATAAGTGTACCGCAGTTTCTTTATTTTCTTTACATAAAACACACTTCAAGTAGACTGTAGAGTTAAGGATATTTCTCCTATTTAAGTTAGTTTTTGTAGGTAAACGGTCCCAAAGAACTCTCCATGAGTGAACAATTACCTTCAAGGGAGTGAACTTGTTCCAAATAATTCTGAAACTTTTTTCATCTTCTTTTCCAATAAGCTTATATCCCCGCAATTCCAAAAGCATTTTATAGACTTCATTTGTTTCATAACAACCTTGTTTGGACCTCTTCCATCTCCATCTATCTTCAACTCCTTCCTTTATTGTGTACCTGTCAACCAAAGACAAGAGCAAATAAAATTGATCCTTATCCCGTCCCGAGAGATCCCTCAATCATCTCCACTCCCAAGTCCAGCAGCCTCCCTCCCAAGTTCCCATATCTCCCACCCTCTTTTCTTGATCCCTACTAAGATGAAACAATCTAGAAAAAAGAATTTTTAATGGTTTCTCCCCAACCCAAGTATCTTCCCAAAACAAAGTTTGATTCCCATCTCCAATGACTCTCTCTAAATTACCTTTAAACCAACCCCCTCTGTCTCCAAAAGTGACACTCACCACATCCTTCCACCATCCCGACCACGAACCTCTTCCCTTCTCGACATTATACTCCAACTTCCCATCCCTACCATTTCCATATTTTGACTCTATGATTTTAACCCAAAGTCTCTTTTTTTTCACTCAAGAATATCCACATCCACTTCCCCATAAGTGATTTATTAAAAAGATGCAAGTCACTGACCCCCTAAGCCCCCACGATTCCTTGGATTACATATTATTTTTCAATCAACCCAAGTAACTTTACCCTTATCACCTTCCCTCCAAATGAAATTACGATGAATTTTTAAAATATCACACAAGGTAATTTTAGGAAGAAGATAAAAGAAAAAGTGTTTTATAGGTAGAGATGACAGAACCGCGTTCAATAAGATGACTCTTTCGCCTATTGAGATCTTATTATCTTTACATTTCTTCACTCGGCTTCTTATCTTATCAACTAAATCTCTCCATGCCACCTCTTTATGATGGTTCATACCAAATTTGATTCCAAGATAAGTCAATGGAAAAGATCCCACCATGCATCCCAAAATAGTCGCCATTTCCCAGATTCTGCTTTCATCCACATTAACCACGGAAATGCAATATTTGTCAAAGTTGATCTTTAACCCCGAAATCAGCTCTATATTCTTGAGAATTCTTCTGATCATTATGGCATTATTCAATGTAGCACTACCCATAAAAATAGTGTCGTCCGCAAACTGTAGATGAGACACAATAACTTTATTCCTTCCAATTTTTGCTGCATCAAAAAGGCCCACTTGTGTGGCTCTGTTAAGCAACAAACTAAGCCCTTCAGCAACAATTAGAAAGAGAAAAGGTGACAAAGGATCACCCTGTCTAAGCCCACGCTCCAGCTTAAACTCTCCTGATGGACTTCCATTAATAAGGACTGAAGCAGACGCAGTCGAGACACACTCCATTATCCATTTACACCATTTTTTATCAAAGTTGAAAATCTCCATCATCACATTCAGGAAACACCAGTCCACTGAGTTGTATGCTTTTGCAAAATCAATCTTGAGAAAAAACTTTTCAATTTTCTTATTTCTTGCTTCATTAATCTCTTCATTAAGAACCACGATGCTTTCAAGAATCTGTCTATTGCCAACAAAAGCACTCTGATTTTCTGAAATTATAGAATCAAGTACTCTGCACAGTCTCCTTGCCAACACCTTAGCTATGATCTTGTACAAACCTCCAATAAGTGATATGGGTCTATAATCATTTAGGCCGCTAGCTGCATCCTTCTTTGGGATTAGTATAATGAATGATGGATTAATTCCTCTCACAAGCTTGCCATTTTGATGAAATTCTTCCATCATTCTCATAAAATCAGCCTTGAAAAGACCCCAAAATTCTTTAAGAAATTTGAAGTTGAAACCATCAGGACCTGGACTTTTACTGCTTTCACATGCCCACACATCTTCCTTAACCTCGTCTTCAGAGAATGAGGTAGTAAGCATTAAATTGTCTGCATCTGATACCTTTTTATCTGTAAGGTCTTCTTTGATCACTGGCCTCATGAACTCATCTTTGCTAAAATGTCTTTTAAAGTAGTTGAATATGTTGCTTTTAACCTCCTTTACTTCTTCATGTCAGACACCATTAATGTTGATACCTACAATCTCATTTCTCTTTCTTCTTATATTAATGAGCTTGTGAAAATATCTTGGGTTGAAGTCCCCCTCTTTCAACCATCTATTTCTTGCTTTTTGTGCCAGCAGATTATTTCTTCATTTTAGATCTCTAAAGAGCCTTGCAGTAGTTTCTTTTCTCTGCATTATTTCTACTTCCACTAGGCTAAACACATCATCAATCAAATCCAGCCTCTGAATCTCATCTCTGTCTTTCAATGTTTCTATCCAAGCTTCCGAAGACTGTTATATTCCACTGTCTCAAGTCGTTTTTCAGTTTTTTAAACTTCTCTTTGATCACAAAACCACTTCATCCTTCTACTTGGTAATTCTGCTAACTTTCATACACAAAATCTTTGAACTCCGGGTGTGTTAACCATGCATCAATACTCCTGAATGGTTTCGGTCCCCAATCTCTCATCTTGATTTCAAGGATTAATGGGCAATGATCTGAAATGGATCTCCGCAATCCTTTCAAGTGGGCATTTGGCCACTTTGAAACCCCATTTACTAGAATTCTGTCTATTCTGCTCTTGCAAGTCCCATTCTGGTTTGTACCACATGTATCTTCTACCATGTAATGGTAAATCAATAAAATTGCAATCTCTAACCAAGCTGTCAAATGATTGAGGGATTTGAATTCCCATTACCCCTAGCCAAACATGAGGAATGAGAGTCAATACTCTTTTATTCCCATTATCCTCTTTTAATACCTCTAACCAAGCGCCGCCTAAATTCTTTTTTGGTACCTTCTATATTTAGCCTTTAGGGTTCATGCTTTACTTGCTTGAATTGATCAATTTTAATCCAATATCTTTCATATATTCTCTTTTAGTCCTTTTACGATATTTTTATTTTCAAAATTTATAGGACTTTCAAGAATTTTGAGTTTTGAAAAGTTTTTTGTATTCATATAAATTTGATGAAAGAGTGATTTTTTTTTCTAAAAAAAACTGTATTTCTTATTTTGATTCAAGCACTTCGATCAACAGGACCTCACTTGCATATAATTAAGTGAGAAAATGAAAGTTAACCCTTATCCTATTTTGTATGGTCCTTAAATTATAAAGGTGAAGTTACTACAATGTGAAATTATAATTATATTCTAAAATTAAATTTAAAAAAAATCTTTATGTTGTTATGTTATCCTAACATTAAAACAACACCGTTTTATACAGCGGTAGTTAAAATTTTAATGTAAATTTTTTTTTTAAACGGTATCTTTCCAAAGAATTGAAAAGTCATATATTTAAAATAAATAGTTAAAAAAACAAATATCATAAATAGTAGATGAATATTTGGTTCACTTCACAATAATTAATTAACTCAAACTCAACTCCAAACTAAAATCTAAACACAAAAACCTGGTGATTTCTCGTTTCACCATTATCGTCGATACTCATACCCGACCCAAACCCGATTTGAGGTTGATCGGGTGGCTACTGAAAATCAATTGCAAGACGTGGTTTTCGGTCCACCCGATAACCCCAAATCTGAACTTTAAAGTGTGGCTCCAACCTGTTATCTTCCACAAATTTTTTCCAGCCGGACATGATAACCCACATATCTAGGCTAGGCCATATTTTCAAAATCATATTCTGAACCCTTCCTTGTGGATTCATGCACGCAACTTCTAGACCTTTCTTTGCATCCGCAGCTTCTACGAACTCAGCCCCATTTAAGAATTTCTTAAACTCGTCGCGATCATTCACAAACAGCCTGTCTGACCCGTTTATAACGTCGGACGCTGTCATCGACTTCCCATACAAAAAAACTGGTTCAGTGCCATTAGAGGCTCGTATGTGCTGCAATATCGCCGGCTTGATCAATTGGTTAATGGTACTACCAACTAGAAAAGTACGAGCCATTTATTTTAGGATTGCAAGAAAGAAAGGAATTGAAGAATTTAGGGGGAGATGAGGGATACATTAAAGCAATATTGTACGTGTATATATAGAGTTCGAAAGTGTATTGTATTCCTAAATTTATAAGGAAAGATATGTGCGATCCTTAATTATCTTTAGGAACTCTCTTTAATTTTGGTAATTAGTAGTATATCATACAATATCTTTACTTCAAGTAATAAAGAATTAATAAAGATACATTATATATGGGGTAAATTTATTTTTGCTATATACAGTTATATCATGATAAGAATAGGAATATTAAGAAAATTTTAAATAACTACAAATAGATACAAGTAAGAAAATTTGGTGGGATTGATTACACCTAAGTACTATTTATATGTTTCATTATGATTTTTTGAATTAATATGTGATTATTCCTAAATAAGGTGTGCCGTTATATATTCTAATTCTAATCCTAATATATTAAAAGTGTCTTACACTTATAAATATTTTTAACTCTTTTGTCCTCACTTATTTCTTTTAACTACATTTTCACTCTTAGTGAATATAACATGTCTTATTAATTATTACTTTAATTATTATTTCAATAATTAATTATTATTAACTTATTCGTAAACCCATCTCAAGATACACAAACTTCCCTACATTCATGATAGGCTCTCGAAATTCAAAAAAATTTAAGTCAAATTCAAATACACATAAATTTCTCATTTGTGGGGGTTAAACTCTTGAAATTCCATAATTCCCATCAACTTCTATACTCGATGTTATCTCCTAAATTTCCCTCCTTCAAGTAATTTCAATGTACTCGTTTACTTTCAACAAAACCCTTAGGCAATGTTCGTTTTCGGATTTTAAATCCAGGTTTTGGTTTTCCAAAACCCACATCCAAATTTTAAAAATCTCCCATATATATACCTACTACATTCTCTCTCTTCAATTAATACACTTTATCTCTTTATCTTTCCTCTCTCATTTAACTTTTTAAATAAATTAATAAATTGATTTGGCATAAAGTTAAAACATACCATACTCAAAACTCAAAACAAACATAGAACACACTATTCATGGTTTTCAAATCCCACATAATCCCAAACCAAGCATTACCTTAAGTGCACGTCTAAGAGCAACTCCAAAAGATTATTTAAAATTTAGAAAGTATTTGTATGAAATGAGTTAAATATTTGTTTGGTCCCGTAATTTTTTTTCTTTTTAATTTTAGTCCCAAAAAAGATATTTGTTTATAATTAGTCCCATAACTTTAATTTTTCTTTAATTTTGGTCCAATTTTTATCAGATTTGCCACTTGTTGCCGGAAACCGACGAACGATGCTGACGTGGCTAGTCCAATTATTTCTCAACCAACCAAAAATTGATGAAACTTAAGAAGAAGAATGAAGACAACACCAAAGATTGCAAAAACGTTTATAGTCACCCCATACATAAACATTTTGCAATTTTTGGTGTTATCCTTCTTCTTCTTCTTAAGCTTCATCAATATTTGGCTGGTTGAACTCGTCATGTCAGCATCACTTGCCAATTTCGGAAACAGGTGGCAAATTCGGCGAAAATTGGACCAAAATTAAAGAAAAATGAAAGTTATGGGACTAATTATAAACAAATATCTTTTTTGGAACTAAAATTAAAAAGAAAAAAAGTTACGGGACCAAACAAATATTTAACTCGTATGAAATAAAGAGAATTTTTTAATTTAAAGAGTGATATTGTTAAAAGTCTTCCAACACACTCATTATATTTAACTTTTATTTTCTCTCTTCCCAATATTAATTAATTACACATATTTTCTATTCATTTTCTTCAATTTTATTTTGATTATTAATGCAATTTAAAATTAATTTAACTCTTCATCCCATGTTATTTTCTTAAAAAAAAAGCATTGAAAATAATGAAACATTCAATGCATTTAATTTTAAAGAACTTGAATTTGCTCTCCAAATTTGAAAAGTGAAACTTGTTATGTATATTTTAAAGTTAAAACAAAGAGTCTTTTGGAGAGATGTTTTAGTTGATTATTCTTCAAAATATAATATTTTTGTAGTTTATAGAGTCTCTTGGATATGCTCTAATAACTTTAAATTAATGAAGCATTTGGGGAGGGGGAGGGGGAGGTGGGTCTCGTCATGAACCCTCAAAGAAGTTGGTTGACTTAGGTAGCTTGAATGTACGATGTTGATTTTTCAAGCAATTCCTTCTTCAATCTCAACTGATGCCAAAACTTTAAGCACATTCAAAAATTTTGGTAGGTGAACTTCATTGAAATTTTATGCAACAAATGTAGCATTTAAAAGGGTAATTGCTATGACTTTTGCATTGAGGATGAAAAAAAATTGTCCATAGAAGACATGTCTAATACCAGTGGCTTCTTTCTGAAATGGATCAGGTTTTTTTAGTATAATGCAATCTTAGTTATTTATTTGCACTTCTCAATGAGCATTACTTCGCTGCTAAAATTAATTCATTTGATTAAGCATGATGATTATTGCAGTATTCAAATGATGCAATCTAAATTTATTTCTTTAGTTCCATCTAGATTCAAGTGGGTGTATATGATTCAAATACTAATGATCTCTTTTTTGTACAGTGTTAACATTTGTTGCTTTAAGGCCAGAGCACTACTGTAATGATGTTTGTTTCTATATTTTTAAAATAAGCATTCTCTACTGAGATGTTGATTAAATGATGAATATGAGAATTGATGTTAAATAATTTTGATGTTTTTGCATCATGATGGACATTTGAACAGCAATGAATACCTATTTAAATTCATAAGAAAACAATTACATTCCATATTTGAATTTCTAGATCTAAGAAAAATACAAAAAATTTGATTTAAATCGAATGAACATTGTAGGACGAAAAAATTTGTATATAATTAAGTTTAAATGTGATAAATAGACAATCTACTTGAATTATCTAAATTATTCATTATTACTTTTAAAATTAAGAATTTTGAATTAAAAAAATTAGAAAAAAAAATATGACGTGCATGTGACTTGTGTACGTCTTAATAACTAGTTTATAAAATAACACTTATAAATACAAAGTGTAGGGCTGAATGCATCTTTGACCTAATTGGGAACTCACTTTAAGTTTGATAATATGTATGTTGAATTTAAGATTTATTACCAAAATTAATAAAGTCAGCGTTTTTAATATATATGGGTAACTTGATTTCAACCCATGATAATAAGAGTGTATATTGGGTGAATCCGGATATAAGGGTGCACCCATATGTGTGTGGCTTTTTATTCTATTTTATATACATATTATTTTATTTTGTATACGTGTTTTGTAATAATTGGGTATACTTTTTTCACACTAATTTTTCATTAAAAAAACTAACATCGATGTGTGTATAACTTCTTATTCAATAGGATATACATATTTTTTTAATAATTGTATTTTTTTACACTCAATTTTTCATTAAAAAAACTAACAATTAAATTGTATGCATTTTTGCTCATAATTGTATATGTTTTTGTTTATATTTGTATATCGGCACCCGGGTGCACTCTATAATTAGCCTGATACTATTAATTAGAGTCGACTGTAATTTGGCAAAGGCTTGCACGAGACCGTCTAGCAGATCTCATTTCGTGAGACGGATCCCCCATTAACCCTTTTAACATTAATTAATAAAATTTAAAAACAAAATACGGGCGGCTTCATTAAGGGTTCCACTAAATACACACCCATTTTTATTGAATACACATCCCATTAATATATAATTAAAAATATATTTTTAAAATATCTAAATTATCCTTAATTTATTAAATACACACCCCTGTATATTTATATACCAATTATCTAATAAATCCTAGATTGATTAACAGATCATATACATTAATGTGAATTCTATACTAATCTAATCAATCCTAAATTGATTAACACGTTATATACATTAATGTGAATTCTGTGTACCTCTTGAGATGGAGATTTATATATTGTTTCTATAAACAAATTTATCAATTTACGTTTTCATCGTAAACCCAAATTATCAATTTTTTATTTAATGTATTTTATATATTTTTCGTAATCTTCATCTTCATCAAACTTGGCATGGGGCTAATGGATGAAACTGCTGATATTGTATCAATGATGAAGTTCATAGTTCCCACTGCAACCTGTGAATCAATAAAGTAAGCTCACAATAAATTAACAAAAAAAAAGTTCTTTTTAGCAATCATATTCTTGGGGATTGCAAACAAGAAACCAATATGAATGACCAAACTACCTTCAAGTGAGAAGGATCAGAGGAGAGAAGGAAGGCGTCAGCACACCAAGTTTTTCACGGCTTCGTCTTGCTTGTCCGGTAATGTGCTAACATAATTCCAAAAATAAATTAAAGCTTAATTTAATTCAGAAAAAAAGAGTATCTTCTCAATTACAATTCTAACTCCAACATCAAACATGGATACATAGACAGAGAGAATTTATCCCAGCCCAGCCCTAGTCCACCATCAACATTCTCTTGTAGGTGAGAAAATCCTTTATGGAAGACTGCTGAATGTTCTTCACGACCGGTGAGTGCCAACTTTTGTGCTTGGAGAGGAGTGCGGTGCTCCGCCGAGGGTGAGGGTGTGGCGGTGGTGGTGGTCTCAACCTCTTTTGACTTAAAATTTACAGAGTATACCGTGTATGATGGTGGATGGGGGATAATATTAAAATTAAAAAATATATTACAAAATGGGGTGTGTTCAATAAAAAAATGTGTGTATTTAACAATACTCCTTCATTAATTAACTACCGCCTTCTTCGTTTAGTTATCCATGCTAAACAACTGCTCGGCTTTATAGCCTTTTCTTTTTTAATTATCTTATTTTTTTACTTTTCTAATTAATTTTTTTAAATATTAATAATATATATCATTTATTAATCTAAACTATAATTTTTTAACTTGAAATAATTACTGATAGGTACACACTTTGTACCCCTAATTACTACTAGATACATTGATTTAAAATAATTATTATTTAATACAAAATATTAAAGTAAAATACCAAATATACCCCTAAACCCATATACCTTTAAAACACTAACCCCAACCTCCACCCACCACCGGACCACCGCTGCCGCTGCCGGACCGCCGCCGCCGCCGCCGGAGCTCCGGCTGCCGGTCGCCGGAAAATCTGTTCGTCATCAAAAAAAAAAAAAAAAAAACTGGTCGCCGGAAAGCTGCCGCGCCGCCGCCGCCGGAGCTCCGCCAGCCGGTCGCCAGAAAAACTGTTCGTCCAAAAAAAAAAAAAAAAAAAAAAAAACTGGTCGCCGGAAAAACTGCCGCCGCCGGACCACCACATTTTTTTGCTGCACACACTTTTTTTTTCCTGCACACACTTTTTTTGCTGCACACACTTTGCTGCACATGAACTTTTGCTGCACACAATATTTATGTGCAGCACATTAATAGGGGTAATATTGGAATATCACTATATATTTTTGTACCTAGTAGTAATATTTTTGTATGTTTGTATCTCATAGTAATTTAGGGTTTTTTTGTGTACCTAGTAGTAATCCTCCCTTTTAACTTCTTAATATTATTTATAAAATGAATAAAAGTAATAATATTTTTTAATAAAAAGTGATACATTATAAAAAAAGTGATAATCATACAATTAACTATTTAATAAATAATTAGTAGAACATATAATAAGTGATAACATTTTTAATAAAAAGTGATTAAAATGATCAAAAGGTGATAATCACTCGCTCATTCGAACAATGTCATGCATAAATAATAAATAGTATACAACAAATAAAAAGTGATAACACTACTAATATAAAGTGACATCTATTCATGAAAAAGTGATAAAATGTCCCATTAAATTTATTATATATATTTGTAAAATGAATAAAAAGTGATAACATTTCTAATAGAAAGTAATGTCAAATCACACAAAAATGATAACAGACCAATTGAAATATTGTACTAACATTTTATGATAACAACAAAAAAATAAGTAATTCAATTAAATTATTTTATGAATAATTCATAAAATGAATAAAAAATTATAATATTTTAATAGAGAAACTCTCTTATGAGACGAGTTTTTTTGTGGGACGGGTTGACCCATTACTAAAGTATACTTATTATTATATAGGTAAAATATGCTTATTTATAATTAAAGTATGTCAATAATATTGAATCATATTATAACACCCTTAAATCATACTTTAATTCATCATTTATCATATTTTAGAAAACATAATTTAACAACATTAAGCATACTTTATGTATATAATAGGCATACTTTAACATGTCTCACAAATCGTCTAACATATATAATATTTTACAAGAGAATTTGTCATTTTAATAAAATAATATTTAATAATAAAAAGTGATAATAAATTGTATAATAATAAAATAAAAAATACATATTACTTTTTCTAACTAAAAAAATTGATAAAATAACATATTTAAAATACTTAAAAAAAGAAAAAAATATTACAACTAATTAATTGCATAGTCAGGCTAGCGCTAACATAAGGTTGTTACCCTTAATAGGACATAATCTGGCCACCGCTTTTTTTGTAAGTATTAATGGGTAAATGGTTATCCGTCTCACATAATAAGATCCGTGAGACGGTCTCACCCAAGACCTATTCCTGTAATTTTATTTTTGTATATTATCCAGTTATATCATGATTTTTGGTATATTTTATTTTTGGTATATTATTACATATAACTTGATTTTCGGTAATTTCCTTATAAATAATACCAATTTATATTCAAGTCGTAATTTCTGTAACCCTTCTCGTTCTCCAGCGAAACCGACCGTTGAGTACTTTAAATTTTCGAAATTCTTTACGTAGCTCTGATTCATGAAAATTGTAGTTCAATTCTTTGAGCGGATACATTAAAGCAGGATAGGAACTCACTTTTTAATTTTGGTAGTTGATATCTTATCTTGTATTGTTTGAAATAAAATTTGAAATAAAAGATATCTTGTATTTTAATATCTCACTTTTTATCAATATTATTCTTTTATTGGTATCATACAATATCTTTATTTAAATTAATTTAAATACGTTATATTTGTGTATATATAAATATATATGGGGTAAATTTATTTTTGATATATATAATTATATCATGTTAAGAATAGGAATATTAAAGAAATTTTAGATAACTACAAAGATACCCTTCCGTCCCAACGTAAGAGGGTCATTTGCTTTTTGGCACGTAGATTAAGGAGTATTATTATTTAATGTGTTGTGGGTAGTTGTATTAGTAAGAGTATGAGCCCCATATTTTATTGTATTAGAGGAGGTGTGTGGGTCCCATGTGTGTAAAAAAGGAAAGGGGACTCTTTGGATGGGACGACCAAAATGAAAAAATAGCCCCCTTAATCTGGGATGGAGGGAGTATAATTAAGGAAATTTTTATAAATGATCCTGATCCGATTCAGCTGGCATCTATTTTATAATTTGATTTAAAATAATTTCTTTCTTGTAACATATTGTTCGTTTCTGTAACATGGTTTCTCCCTAGCAGCTGGCAACTACTCGATGTAATTCTCCGTTAAAACCTACTATGGGTTACCCGGTGAGTACTTCTTTTTATTATTATACTGATCCTTAAAAGATTTAAGGATATAATTAAATTATTGTAAATACATTAATTTTTTATTTTTTAATAATATTCAAGTCTTAATAAATTAGGATTTTTTATTTTTATTTAATTATTAACTATTCATTGTGTATTGCTTTTTCCAAAGAGTGAGGCCTTGTGCCGGGACACACCATGTCTTCATTTGAACATAAAAATTTTAATATTAAAACTCTTATATTCACTCGGGGACATGGTATATTCCGGGGACACATGAGTTTTTGTCTTTTTCGAAATTATTTATTTTTTTCAATGTATTTGGAATTCCTATTTTTGACAAATAAAAAATGGGGATAGAAACTATTAGGTACCATGTATAATCTATTATTACTTCTAGGTGCATTGATTTAAAATTATAACTATGGGATACAAAATTTTATTGTGCAACTCCAATATTACCCTTTAATTCTATTCTCTGCACTAAAGGATTATGTATAATTAAATTGTTGCACAACTGATAAAGGGAAAATTTACAAACTTAATTAAAACTCCATTTTTGGCGAATAATACTGCACAATTAGTGAATAATTTTGCACAATAATTTATATACATATTTTTCCGGCAAATAATGACTTGAATAATTTTGCATCACTAGTAAATAATTTTGCATAATTAGTGAAAATTATGCACAACCAATTAATAATTTTGCACAACCTATTACTCCCTCCGTCCCGGGTATTTTTACCCGTTTGTACGGGCACGGAGATTAAGACGTTTTATTTTTTTAATATATAATGTAAGAGAAAGTAGGGATAAATTAGTAATTTAAAAAGAAAAAGTGAATAAAGTTATTGGGAATGATGAATAAAGTGTAAAAAAGTAATTAAAGTTGTTGGGATTGTAAAAAGTAGGTAATAAAATATTATGTATTTTTGCCAAAAATGGAATGGGTAAAAATACGTGGGACACCCCAAAATGGAAAGTGGGTAAAAATACGTGGGACGGAGGGAGTAATAATTTTGAATTAACATAATTTAACTTTTTTAAGATTAACTCCACTGATCTAGGGTTTCCACCAAATGGATTACATGAATACAAATCAATACAGACATAAAATGCACCAAAAATAATTACATGTCTATTGATTAACAAAATACATCATCGGTAAAGCAGAGTAGTACAACTCAAATCTAATTTGAATGTTTAAGATGATGACAGACGAGTAATTCAACAAAGGCACAAAGACCATAACCAAAACCATGACAAGGGAAGTTATCATGAAATTATTTAAAAAAATAAAAAGAACTCCTAATAATTTGGTTCCATTGCGTAGAACTTGGATTGAGCATTCTCCCCTTTCTCAAAAGCAATTACCGATTGTTCTCTACGACCTCATCTGCATCGGCACAATCAATTCGACTACTTCGAATATGTCGACGACTAGGACCTCTACATTCTCGACGCCCTTCTATTGGGGGAACTCCGGGGAGCGCTACCCAAATAAAAAATTGACGAATGGGAGTTGAAGGCTTCTGAGGGTTGAAGGAGGCTCTGGTGTTGGGCGGCGAATGATGACAGGGTTGAAGGAGGTTATGTTGTTGTTTCTATTAATTAGCCTTATAAATAGGTAGGATGGGGTGGATGATAGATAAAAAAATTAATTTTTAAATATTTAATTAATATTAGGATTATATTAGGTATATTACTCTAATTTTTAATATTTATTAATAATAAATTTAAATGCATGCACCTTACAGTAATAATGCTTTATAAATTGTACTATAAAGTAATTAATCTTAAAAAATGTGTAATGAATTAAATAAAAATAAAGTAATAATATATAGTACTATTTTATTATTGAGAAACTCTCTTATGAGACGAGTTTTTTGTGAGACGGGTTGACCCATTACTAAAGTATGCTTATTATATAGGTAAAGTATGCTTATTTATAGTTAAAGTATGTTAATAATTAATTATATTATAACACTCTAAAATCATATTTTAATTCATCATTTATTATATTTTAAAAAACATTCTTTAACAACCCTTAAACATATTTTATGTGTATAATATGCATACTTTAACACGTCTCACAAGCCTTCTCACATATATAATGTCTCACAAGAGAATTTGTCTTTATTATAAGTTAGATATCTTATGCACATATATGTGTATAATTTTTATTCAACAGTGTATATATGTTTTTAAATAAATGTATAAATTTTTATATTAAATTTTTTTAAAATATTAATAGAAAATTTACTAATAAAATATATAAATCTTTATTCATGAAATATGGAGTATATTTTTATTAAGGCAAATACTAATATACACCAGTTTTTAAGGTGCAATTGGGTCAATCCTACCCAATTAAAATTTTGACCCGTCATATATAAGTAATTTAGACCCGAATTTCATTCTGATTCTTTCCCCTTTATCGCGTTCTCTCTCCCGTATCCTTTCTCTCTCTTCTCTCCTTGCATACCAAATTTCGAATCTCTCTCCCTTGCGTTATCTCACACCAAATCTGGAATCTCTCTCTCCCTTTCGTTCTTCCTATCTTGAATCATCCAGGCAGAGATCTTCATTCATGGCTGCAAGACTATTGAGAGTTAATAATCTTCTTCTTTATTTTCCTTTCCTAACAAATTGTGCCCTAATTTCTATTTCTGCGCACAGAGATTTCAAAAGGAAGGAAATTATTAATTGTGGTCTTCATACGGATTTCGATATGTGATGTTCGATTCAAGGATTTTGTTAGTCTATACGCTTCACCCGGATGAAAATCTCTTGCTTGCTGACTCCGATTATCTCAATTCCTTCTGCGACTTTTTTTTGTTAGGTTGGCTGCGACTTTTAATTTAATTTAATTTTTTTTTTGTTAGATGACTGTGGTTGTATTAGAAGTTTTGAAGTTCATGAGACATTTATTGTGTTGAAGTTTTGAAGTTTTGAAGCTTATGAAAGTAATTGTAGAATATGTGCTTTGTTGTAGATGTGTAGCTTCCTGTAATAGTATATGTGATTTGTAATATACGTATAATATTTGATTTTTAAATGTATAATTTTAGTCAGGTTGTAAATGGGTAGCCTCCATTAATAGTGTATATTGTTTTGAAGTTTTGAAGCTTATGAAAGTAATTACAGAGAAATTATGTGCTTTGTTATAGATGTGTAGCTTCCTGTAATAGTGTATATGTGGTTTGTTGGTGATTTTGAGATTCGTAACAAAGGCACATAGAAGTGTAGAGGTATGGGCTCCAAGGTGATACTGGCACATAGACTGATAGAAGTGTGGGAGGGATTCTAAGCCACTGTGAGTGGAGCTTTGTAATTAGGGATGTAAACGAACCAAGCCGCTCGCAAGCTATTCGGGACTCGATTCGAAAAAAAATTCGTTTGAGTTCGTTCGTTGAAAAAAATGAGCCGAGCCGAGCTCAATTTTCGAGCTCGATTATTTTTTCGAGCCGAACTCGAGCCCGAGGGTGTTTGGCTCGAAAGCTCGCGAACGTGTTCGTTTACATGCTCGCAAACGTGTTCACGGACATGTTCGTTTAAAAGCTCACGAACATGTTCGTTTAAAAGCTCGCGAACATGTTCGTTTATAGACTCACGAACACGTTCGTTTATTAAGCTCGCGAACGTGTTCGTTTATAGACTCATGAACGTGTTCGATAATAGGCTCGAATAATGGTCAATATGCTCATTCTTCATATTATTACTCCATTATTATTATTATTATTATAATTATTATTATTATTATTGTTATTATTTATTATAACATATTAATATGGTAATTTTATAGTTTAAAATTTTTTACATAAATAAATAAACTTATATATATATATATATATATATATATATATATATACTTTTATCAATATAATTTATAAGGAATATAAATTTATAATTTTAAAAATATAATATACTCTTTAAATTAAAGAAAATTTTTAAAGTATGACAATGAAAGTAATGAAGTTATTAAAACGTAATTAATAAAAATAAAATTAAAAAGAGAGTGCATGTTATTAATTCTAAATAATGAATTGAAAGTCATATTTATAATGTGTTTAAAGATCTAAATTTTTTATTTTTTATTTCTATATAAGATTTAGTTTTGATTTATTTATACTTAAATTTGAATAAATTTATGTATTTATATACATTAAATTTTAACTAATACTCCCTCCGTTCTGGAAAAGTTTTCACCTTTACTGTTTCACGTTGTTTAAGAAAAGTTACACTTTTTGACCAACTTTATTGACTTTGGAGGGTATTGTAGTATTTTTAGGTAATAAAAAAGTATAAAATAATGATATGTGTGTGAAAAAAGAGTGGCAATTTTGAAATTAAAGTAACTTTTGAGGTTGTTGGATAAAGTGATGCTTTCTTTTATTAGGGGGTGAAAGGTTTTATGGAGCAAACAAATGAGGAAAGTGAGAAAAATATTATGGGACGGAAGGAGTAGTAATTAATAAAATTGTAAGTATTTTAAAGTCGACACCTCATTAATACATAAATATATATATGGGAGGATTACTACTAGGTACACAAAAAAACCCTAAATTACTATGAGATACAAACATACAAAAGTATTACTACTAGGTACAAAAATATATAGTGATATTCCAATATTACCCCTATTAATGTACTGCACATAAATATTGTGTGCAGCAAAAGTTCATGTGCAGCAAAGTGTGTGCAGCAAAAAAAGTGTGTGCAGGAAAAAAAAAGTGTGTGCAGCAAAAAAATGTGGTGGTCCGGCGGCGGCGGTCCGGCAGCTTTTCCAGCGGCGGCAGTTTTTCCGGTGACCAATTTTTTTTTTCTTTTTTTTTTTGGACGAACAGTTTTTCCGGCGACCGGCTGTCGGAGCTCCGGCGACCAGTTTTTTTTTTTTTTTTCTCTAACGAACAGATTTTCCGGCGACCGGCCGCCGGAGCTCCGCCGGCGGCGGCGGTCCGGCAGCGGCAGCGGCAGCGGTGGTCCGGTGGTGGGTGGAGGTTGGGGTTAGTGTTTTAAAGGTATATGGGTTTAGGGGTATATTTGGTATTTTACTTTAATATTTTGTATTAAATAATAATTATTTTAAATCAATGTATCTAGTAGTAATTAGGGGTACAAAGTGTGTACCTATCAGTAATTATTTCTATATATATATATATATATATATATATATATATATATATATATATATATATATATATATATATATATGTATGTATGTATGTAAAAATAAATTAATTTAATATAATTATTTATTTATATTTTAATAATATAATTTTATTTGAAGGAGAAATTTCGAATTTATATACACTCGTATTTGCCTTTTAATATTATTATTATTATTATTATAGTTAATGGGATAACATAAGGATACATTCAAATTTTAGGCAAATACTTGTGTGACACCGTCTTACATAAGGTCTTACGTGAGACGAATAAAAAGTTTATAAAATGTTAGCACTTTCGCTATATTCCATATAAAATGTTAGTTTTGTTTATATTATAAATTGTTCATAAAATAGTTCACTACACTATTATTACTTTTTATCGATTGAATATCACTTTTAATTAATAATATTATCACTTTTTATTCGTCTCATGTAAATATTTACGTGAGATGGTTTCACACAAGACCTACTCCAAAATTTAAATTAAATACATACTCCATATACTTATAAATAATTAAAAAAATCTTTTGTTATATTATTAAGGGAGGATTACTACTAGGTACACAAAAAAACCCTAAATTACTATGAGATACAAACATACAAAAGTATTACTACTAGGTACAAAAATATATAGTGATATTCCAATATTACCCCTATTAATGTGCTGCACATAAATATTGTGTGCAGCAAAAGTTCATGTGCAGCAAAAAAAAAGTGTGTGCAGGAAAAAAAAAAGTGTGTGCAGCAAAAAAATGTGGTGGTCCTGCGGCGGCGGTCCGGCAGCTTTTCCGGCGGCGGCAGTTTTTTCCGGCGACTAGTTTTTTTTTTTTTTCTTTTTTTTTTATGGACGAACAGGCTTTCCGGCGACCAGTTTTTTTTTTTTTTTTTTTTTTTTTTGACTAACAGATTTTCCGGCGACCGGCCGCCGGAGCTCCGCCGGCGGCGGCGGCGGCGGCGGTCCGGCAGCGGCAGCGGTGGTCCAATGGTGGGTGGAGGTTGGGGTTATTGTTTTAAAGGTATATGAGTTTAGGGGTATATTTGGTATTTTACTTTAATATTTTGTATTAAATAATAATTATTTTAAATCAATGTATCTAATAGTAATTAGGGGTACAAAGTGTGTACCTATCAGTAATTATTTCTATTATTAATATATATTTTAATTAATAATTAATACTTCTAATAATTAATAAAATTTTATAATAGCTCTAGATTCCACTTTTTATAAAAAAATTATTAATAAAATTTTATTATTCATGAGACCTCACTCAAACCTTTATACATTAAAAAACTAAAAAATAAATTATTTTCAGTTTAACGAGCCGAACGAGCCCGAGCTCGAATAAAGGACTAGTTTTTATCGAGCCGAATTCGAGCTCGAGTTTTTTTTTATTCAATAAAAATATTTCGAGCCGAGCTCGCGAACTGTTCGCGAGCTCTATATTTTACACACGAGCCGAACTCGAGCTTAAAAAATAAAATTCGAATCGAGCTCGAGCCGAGCTCGAGCCCTTTAAAAAAATTCGAGCCGAGCTTCGAGCCCGGAGATGTTCGGCTCGGCTCGGCTCGGCTCGATTACATCCCTATTGGTAATGGAGGCAATGTATTTATGACGAGTTTGTGTATTATGATGCATAGGAGTTTCAGTTTGAGAAAGTCGTGTATTAGTTATAATGAATTAATGTATCTTTTATATTAAATAAATGTATAATATTTAATTCTTAGATGTACTATTATTTTGTTTATAAATATTGTATTAAATTGTACTCTTTTTATATCTATATATATTTATTTAATTAATTGTATAAGTTGTTATTTAATACAGTATAATTTTTTTTAAAGAATTGTATTTTTTCTTAACTACTATATTAGTTGTAACAATATTGTAGGTATATTTTTTCAATCAACTGTATTACTTTTAATTCAATATTGTATTTTTTTAGAAACTGTAATTTTAAAATTGTATTGATATCAACATTGATGACCTATAAAAAGTTATACATATACCAAGAAAAACATACACATTAACGAATTATAATTAATACATATGCATATTCATATGTCTACATTCCTAAACTGAATCTATTTTACATCTCTTATCCTTTCAACCTAGCAGTTCCTTGATCTTGCCCAGTTCATGTGCTTCAATTCCAAATATACAAATATATACACACTAAAACTTATACAAATTAGAGAAAAGTACAGAATGAGTATAAAACGTATACACTTAATTATTAAAACTTATACAGTATGACATTTAACAGAGATAATTTACACTTGATCATTATTCTTCCTTTCATGTGTTTAGAAGATGATCAATCCCACCATGCAGTGACCGTCGCCATCAGTAGCCATCTTAATCCTCAATTCCATAATCTCAATCCTCAAAATCCAGTCAATTTTCCATTCCAACTCCACCAATTTTCAAACCACAACTATTGATTCTTCCCCAATTCCACAACCACAATACTCAATTCCAATCAATGCTCCAATTCACCTCTTGAAAATTTATTTATGATTGATTAAGTGATGGTAGCGTAAGATTAGGGCACCAACGCTTCAATAGGCTTTTTGAGAAAATTAAAAAAAATAGAGGAAAGAAAGGAAATCAATAAGATTTGAGAAAAGAGGAAACCTAAAATGAACAGATGAGAAATCTAAAAAAGAAGATAAAATGTGTAGAGAGATAAAAGGAAAAAATCGTGAAAAAAAAATAAAATCAATTATATTTCAATTGACCAACCTTAGATGTAGAATGAAGAAGATGAATGGATCCTCTCTAAAATTTATAGAATTGAATGAAAAACATACAAGGATGTTTATGTTCCAATCAACTTCTGAAATCAATTTCAATTGATTCAAAATAACAGATACCACGTGAGGAAGAGGAGAGGCGGCGGAGTGAGAGGCAGCGCCGGAGTGAGGGAGGCGGTAGGTTGAGTAACAAAACGAAACGAGGCGGAGATGGAGATAGAGATTACGGTGGTTGAGATGTGAGGGATAAGAGAGATGAGAGAGCGGATCGGATGCTGAAGGAAGGGAATGACCCATTTGCATAATTTAGGGATTATATATATGACCCGTTTCTAAAAATTGGTTATGTTATTATGGTACAATTGGTGTACATTAGATCAACCTTTTATTAATTATTACTCCCTCCGTCCCAAATTCAAGTTCACGTTTACTATAGATACGGAGTTTAAGAAAAGTCACTTTTTGACTTACTTTTGAGGGTAGTATGGTATTTTTTGGTAATAAATAAATGATAAAGTATGTTATGTGTGTTAAAAAGGTGATGACAAATTTGAAATTAAAGTATGTTAGAGGGATATTAGTTTGTTGATTTTTCCTTTTATTGAAGTGTGAAGTTGAATTTGGGACGGAGCAAAATGGAAAGTGTGAAGTTGAAGTTGGGACGGAGGGAGTATATCTTAACTTATATATACGTATATATGTTTTTGGGCCGGTTCCACCAAATTATGCCCCCTGCCCCCCCCCCCCCCCCCCCCCAACCCCCCGGATTCACGGCTTCACCCTAGGTAATTAATTGAGTTAAAATTTTATTGGGTCCCGTAACTTTTTTCATTTTAATTTTAGTTTCTTGTGTTTAAATAGTCCCATAACTTTTATTTTTGTTAATTTTGACCCAATTTTTGCCGCATTTGTCATGTGTCGCTGGAAACTGACGAGCAATGCTGACGTGACGGCTCCAATTATTTCTCAATCAATCAATGTAACACGTCGGATCCAAGTGCAAAAAATTAGAAATGAGTCAGCATCCTAATCATAAGTTCAATTAATAAATTAAATAACAATTAAAGAAATAAGAAATCATATTTAAATTAAACAAAATACTTAATTTTTTCCCCAAATTCGGCAAACCCTAACTTCATACTTCATACAGGGTGTTTGCCCCCCATGGTCCTTCTCTCTAGCAAACCAATCCTACGTCATCTGGAGAATAAGAACCCAAATCAAACATGCATCATCTGGAGAATGGTTCGACAGAACATCCAGATTCAATAAGAACCCAAATTTGGTTTAGGACTAATTCAGAATGGACGAATAAATAAGAACCCAAATTTCTTGGGAACGGGCGGCTTCGCGGTGAGAGAGATGACAGCGGTTGACGGCGAGACAGCGACGGCGGCATCGGAATCGGCCGTCTGATTTCGCGTTGTGACGCGGCGACGTGCGGTGGTCATCTGCGTCGCGGGGCAGCTTTTGATTTTGGTGTATAAATGACATTTGAATTTGATTTTGGGTTTGGATTGGATTTTGAGGGTTGAATTCAAATTTTCTGATTTACTGATTTACGTTTATTTTTCTTCAATTCTATTTTTTTTCATGTTATTTCAATTTCAATTTTAGGATAATAAAATTTTATTAATTAAATTTATGATGTAGCGGTTAATTTTATGGAGTAATTTTTTTTACAACTAGATGCCACGTGTCACATTGATTGGTTGTGAAATAATTGGAGTCGCTACGTCAGCATAACTTGTAGGTTTTCGGTAACATATGTCAATTCCGGCCAAAATTGAGTTAAAATTAATGAAAAATAAAAGTTATGAGACTAATTAGATACCAATATCTTTTTTAGAACTAAAATTAAAGAGTAAAATAGTTACATGAATAAACAAATATTTAACTCTAATTAATTTGTGTTTTGTTTTTCTTTTCTATTTTTTCTGTCTTTTATTCTTTTTTCTTTTTTTTTTAATTTAATTTTTGGTGTATAATTATAATTTAATCATTTTGGTTTAGGGTATACTCCCTCCGTCCCTAGTTAAGAGTCTCATTTTACCATTTTGGTTGTCTAACCCAAAGGATCTCATTTCCTTTTTTGGACACATGGGACCCACCCACACTCACTAATATAATTAAAACATGGAGCTCACACACCCATTAATACAACTACTCACTACACATTAAATAATAATACTCATTAATCCACGTGCCCAAAAGCAAATGAGATTCTTACCAAGGGACAGAGGGAGTAATATTCAGCCTTAGAGTTTAAAGTTTAGGGTATAATTGTATTTTTACCTTTGTAATTTAGGGTATAATATATCTTGAGTTTAGGGTTTAAGGTATAATTATAATTTTACTCTTGTGGTTTAAGGTATAATTTATCCTTAGAGTTTAGGGTATAATAGTCATTTAAGTATAATAAATTTAAAAATAAAATAAAAAACAACATTAATGAAAGAGTAAGAATTAATTAAGAAGGGTGAGGATCACAAGTTCCACCAATTTATATGGTGGGACTTATTCCACCCAAGTACTACTATGTTTCACTTTGATTTTTTGAAATTTGTAATTATTCCTTGCCGTTATATATTTATTGTAGGAATACAATTTCGTATGTATTGCATAATCAAAGTACATATTTTGTTAGGATTTGTCAACAATAAAAGAAGGGAATTTTTACTTTGTTTTTTATCCCACATCGAAAAGAAGAACAAAGGGGGAGGGATTTCTGGTGATATATAAGGAGGCCCTTGGACTTGATGTCAAGTGCACCAATCAAGTACACTTTAATCTTTGTGTTTGATTCTTCTTAAATTCCTTTCTTTGATTCTCGATTGTGAGAATGGGGAGAAATGTGTGAATAAGTCAAAGATTTGTAAGAGTGTAGGGATTGAGGTCGGGAGAGAGAAATTCTGTGTGATTGTAAAAATTTTTCACATAGTGGTATTTTCTCGGTCCGTGATTTTTCTCCGATTTTGGAGTTTTTCATGTAAATTCTTGTGTTGTGCTTTTTTATGTTCTTCTTTATTTGTCACTTATGAATGAATGGGGATATGCCTATCCCAACTCCACAGGATATGGTAATGAAATAATCTATCTCTATCTGCATAATTACACTGTTAATGTTAACTCAAAAATAATTACTTCCTCCGGCCACTTACAAGGTATCCATTTTACCATTTTGGACATCCACTTCAAATGTATTTATTTCCCTTATTTAGTAAAAAATACATCATATGCCAACTTTATTACTAAAAGTACATCATATGCCAACTTTATGATGTAAATACAATTTATAACATTAACTCAAAAATAATTACTTCCTCCCGCCATTTACAAGTATCCATTTTACTATTTTGGACATTCACTTCAAATGTATCTATTTCTCTTATTTAATAAAAAATACATCATATGCCCACCACTTCCCTTTAATACAATCACTCACTTTACATATAATAATAATAATAATAATAATAATAATAATAATAATAATAATAATAATAATAATAATAATACTTCATACAATCCCATAAAGTAAAACTATTACCTCTCAAATGCGCGGAGGGAGTAGTAAACAAGTGTTTTCATACTCCATATGATTTCTTGAACGCGTAGTGAACAAATAAATTAATACCCAACCAGAAGCCACTTTCTCTCGACACTATATGGCAGATTCATCCAAATTCCACCCTGCTCTTGTTGTCAATAACATCATCATTTATGAAATAACACTTATAAAAAAATTTATATATATATATATATATATATATATATATATATATATATATATATATATATATATATATATATATATATATATATATATAGAAAGTGTATGGCCGAATGCATCCTTTAACTTAATTGGGAACTCACTTTAAGTTTGGTAATAAGTATCTTGAATTTAAAATTTATTACCAAAATTAATAAAGTTTGCGTTTTTAATATATGGGTAACTTGATTTCAACTCATAATAATTAGAGTAACGGTTATTTTATTTTTGGTATATTATCCCGTTATATCATGATTATTACTTGTCGGAAATAGAGTAACGCCCCCTTGTCGGAAATAGGATTTTTAGAGACTCAAGGAAGGAGGAGAAAAGAGAAGCAATTAATTTCTCCCCCATTTTGTTTTCAGTTACCGTAACTTGCAAGTTTTTACTTTTTCTATTTTTAATCACGTAACTTTTTAACTTTTTAAGTGTAAGTCCTTTTGAAAGAACAAAAATTAAAACTCACAAGCTTTTGGTGTCAAAATGGCCTATATCGAGATTTATGTGACTAAATTAAAAATTATATCTTTTTTTTGTTTGGAGTAAAAGTGAATTTAACTTAATTATGACTCCCTTTTTTGTGTGCTTGGAACATATAAGCGAGTACATGTTCTTGCTCTCCCTGTTGGAGGAATCCAAGTCCACGTCCATGTCTACGGCTTCTTGAATCGAATTTGTCAGGATAGTTTACTGTAGTTTAACATTCTATTTCTATATATATTGTCAAAATTTTCCTTGTCTCGCCGTAGGGTATTTTATTTACTCATTTAGCTTTAAAGTTTAAATTTAATTAGGTCTTATATGTAGTGTTTTCACTTCTAAACTCTTTTTTGGTACTTTTTATATTTAGTTCAGACTTGCTTGAATTCAATTTTAATCCAAAAACTTTTATATTGAGTATTCTTTTTAGTTCTTTAGCAATATTTTTTTTTTCAAGAAATTTCTGAGTTTTGAAAAGTTTTTTGAGTTCATATAAATTGGACGAAAGAGTGATCTTTTATCCATTTATATTTTTACTCTATTTCTTATTTTGATTCAAACCCTCCGTTAAGAGGACCTGACTTGCGCGCAAGTGAGAAAATAAAAGTTAACCCTTGTTCCATTTGTGCTTTTCTTTCGAGGTTTAACATTATACTATATATTCATGTTGCTTCAAATTAGGTGGATTGATGATGAATAAGGTTTGTAGATGTAGTATTTTAAAAATATTAACTAAAACAAATGTAGGATTTCAAAGCTAAAATCCATTTTAAACTGGAACATTTATTTATTAATAAAAACCATCTATTTAATCAATTTTCCAACATCCACCCATGATATGGCGGTTCTTTTTTTTGGTAAACACAATATTTGAACAGGCGGACGTCTCTTCGATTTTCCCAAGACCATAATAATGAATATTAATCATTTTATCATGCATCACTATTTTAACCACTCTTCTACTCTGTTTTTTGCCACCATCGTATATCTACTAAGGTGTGATTATGATGATCATGCATTTCATGCGTATTCTTCATTCGCATCTACTTGCCAATAAATGTTCACAGTGTGTGTGTATGGAGTCCAGATTTAAACAAAAAAAAAAAAAAATTGCACTCACTGTGTGTGTTGAAATCTGTAATTTCTTTCAGCCTCAATTATCTCAACATTGATCGTAGTATTTTTTTTCTTTTGTGTATATATATGCAGATCGATTCGTGCACATGGGGTCTCCCTTGGAAAGAGAAAATCTGGATGAACTACAATCTAAAATGTGTATTCAAAAGATTCTTCAAGTGAAAGATGAAACCAGGCGTATTTTCTTTCAAGGTTTGTTGACTAAATGAAATATTACTGCTGCAATATTATTGATTTTGTGGTCTCCTTCCAACTCCCAATAGGTGTTTTTCTCTGTCAGAAGCAAGGAACATGGTGTGCACTTCAAGGGATTTATCCAAGAGATTTTTGGAGCAACAAGAGATGTTGAGCTTTGATTTTGAAAATAGAAGGAAACAGCTTGATTCTTGGACCCAAGACTTGAAGAAGCGTGAAGTAGCTTTAAAACAGGGGAAGAAAAAGGTTATTCTTGTACAATTCCACGTAATATACATTATAGGTTAAATTGAACTTTGGAGAATTGACTGCTATATATAGATTATAAATCATAAACCATCTCATACATTTTTTCTTATTCAAAAGGGTCCCAAAATAGTTAGAACATTCATTTTTGTCCCAAACATTTCAGTTTTGCTTTGATTTCGTACGAAAATAATATTTTTCACCAATTTCATCCCACCGAGTCAGTCTCATGGTTGGAATTAGCAAAGTTTGTCTTTTTTAAGTAAAAAAGACTATTTTGGTAAGAATTTAGAAGTTATGAGACTATTATTTCGGAAAAATTAAGTTTGTTAAGACTACGACAGACTACTTTGTCCTTTCAATGCAGCTACAAGCCTTGTGTAAAAACTTATTTGCAATTAAGGATGATCAGCTCTTTTTTGGTCTTGAATTCTCTACTTGTAATCCTCTACGTATTAGCCTAAGAGGCTCGTGCTCTTGTGCCTTCGTGCACCTTTTTTCACTTTAAGAGGCACATCAACTATGCATTTCCCAATTATCCCTTTTCATTAGTATTTTTTTGCAGTTGTTACACACTTTCAATTAGTAAACAGCGATTCTTGCCCCTTCTTTGGGGGAAATATTTGATTTTTATTTATATGGAGTATTAATTATTAATTAGCCAATTAAGAATAGAGATTTTGATACGGATGTTTACAAAGGAGAAGATATTAACTAATCATTTGCATAATTTTCTTAAACTAGCTTGAAGACTTGCTATTTATTTGTAAGTTTTTAACTTTGAAGTTAATTATGTATGGATCTTCTATGTGTTGTCATGCTATTTATGAGTTATTATGTATCATGCATTATGTGATGTTATGTAATTTTTATCTTTATTTAGTTAGGTAGTGATGTTGTAAGTAGGATAACTTATGTATATATGTTGCAGTATTCATATTAGGGCGCCATATGTTCTTGCTCCTCTTAGGGCCTCTCGCCTCTAACAACTAAAGGCATTTGCTTCTATTTATGTACTAAAATTGATTTGAGTCTAATTTAATCCGATGCTGCAGAAAAAGGATCTCACTGTCTCACATCAGCGTCTTCTTGCAAAACAGCGTCAAACTAATGATGAATTAATGAAGATTCGCGAACAACTTAAGGAGGTATGGATGTATAGTTAATATTTTCCTGCATAATTACACTGTTACTATATAAAACACATTTATAACCATCTTAGATGCTTAATTTTCCTCTAGCTAGCTAATTTATTTTAACTATTGCTATTACGGCAATCAGATGAATGATCTGTGGTGGAAGAAGAATGTTTTCGACGTAAGCTATGAAAAACTTTAATAATGTGAAATTAAAAGGCCTATAGATTGTTTATAAGAAATGGAAAGAAGAGTATAGTAATATGTCGTTAATTAATATTGAGCAAAGTAATCCCTTGGTTTGTCTGCAAACCTTAGGGTCATAATATTTAAACCATTTTCTCAAGTACATGATAGAATTTATCAACTCTGATTATGATGCTGTATTATTGCCCTTCAGAGGGATTTGAGAAACAATCAAATGGAAGAGAAGCTAAAGGAATCGGAAGAAAATTATCGTCGACTGGTTGAAGGACTCAAGGTATGATGCATGCCCCTATTTTTTCTTTTCTCAAGATGATGAATTATTTTAATGAGCCCTGTTTCAGGGAAAGGAAGTGGATGATCATGTGAACAAAGCCCAAGATCAAGGTGGAAGAAAATCTATTGCTCTCATCTCTGTTGATTCCAGTGAGAAGATAGCAAGAGTTAATGAGGAAGCTGAAGTACTACTCACTGAAAATGAAGGCAAATGCAAATATGATGAGTGGGAGTTTCTGGAGAAGGTGATGGAGGAGGAAATTGCACTCAAATTAGGTCAAAACAGAGAAGCACCAACTGCCACCATGATTTATGAAAAGGTTAATGAAATTCTGAGTAGGGTAGAGACAGTGGAAGAGAGTGTGAAGAAGAGTGAAATGTATGCAGAATGGAGAATGAGGAGAGCTCATGATGAGATGCAAAACTTAAAGGACTCTCTCAAAGAAATTGTGCAGCACATTGCCACCAAGATGGGTGATGATATTGTGAAGAAGATTTATGAACACGAGGCGTAGGGTGAAGCACTGAAGCTGTATGGTGATGATGAAATAATATGATTTGCATCTGAAAACAATGAATGACAACTTTGGAAAATTCATTCACCAAAATTCTCGCCAATTTCGCCCTTTAAAAGCATGATTTAGTCTTATGGATCAATCTAATGAAATTAGTAAAATTTGGCTTTTTTTAAATAAAAAAAACAATTTTGGTGAGAATTTAAAAATTATTGACTTATTTAGGAGAAATGTCTTTTAAGCCTATCTTTAAAGTAAAATAAATGAGTATGGGACTGTTTATATTTTGAACTCATTAAAATTGTAACAATTTAAGTTTTACAAATAAATATATATGTGTGTGACGATCCCGAATGCCCAGTTATATTTTCTTTTATAAGCATTAGAACGATTAATATTTTTGCTTTTAGAGTTTAGATTTAATTTATTATTATTTTTACGTTTTAATCATCCAATATTTAAAATATGAGGAGATGTAACACCAAAATATAACAGAAATTCAACCTGACATGATATTTTATACCACCAATGGAAAATAAATGACGTTATAAGTAGATAAGTAGAAAAACTTACAAAATATAAAGTCAGATATCTTTTGTTCTAAGATGAGTACACCATTTTTCAAAATAAAAGGCATTATTTCCTATCATTAAAAAATGAAATTTATTGGAAAATTACATTATTTTTTAAATTAAAGACATGAATATCTATCATTTAAGAATAAAATTTATTGTAAAGGAGCGTGGCTGATGCAATGATTCTTCTAATTAAGAGACGGTCCAGTTATATCCAATTAAATGCAAGTTGAACCTTTCATATGGAACCATTTCATTTGGCCTACTCATCTATCCTTGTTAGATGTGAACATTGATATTGTCCTCGTTTAATCCACCTTCAATAATTTTAAGTAATTAAACAACTACTGCTCCGTAACTTAATTAAAATTACTCTCTCCATCCCACAATAAACTTCACCATTACGGTAAATACGGAGTTTAAGAAAAGTTATTTTTTGACAAATTTTATTAATTTTTAGAGGGTAATGTAGTATTTTTAAGTGATAAATAAATTATAAAGTATATTATGTGTGTTAGGTGGGTGTGGTAAAGTTGTAATTAAGATGAACTTTTAGAGGTAGGAATTGATGTGATATTTACTTTTTTGGGTGGTGAAGTTTAACATGGGACAAACGAAAATGGAAAATGTGAAATTTATTACGAGACGGAGGAGTATAATTTAATTTGAAGTTTGACATAAAATATAAAGTAATTCAATTTCTTTGATGCTTTTTGATTTTATTATCTTTTTTAAAATAAAATATGTTTTACTACAATATTACTCCTTGTAAATTATCCAGTGGAATTGGAAACGTCTATAGAGTAAAGGTAGTACGTTCTTCAAATGGGAAAATAATCGTATTTTAATAAGAGGTGTCCAATAACCTCTTTAAATAATAAAAAGAAATTACATAATGATTTTGGTTCTTTAAAACAACTTTTTTTTTTTAATTAATTGTATTGATTATTTCATTACTTCCAAGACTTTCTTTTCTTGAAATTTGCACAAAATATAATATTTCACATCTATATAATTTAATCCACTGCAGCATAGGATTTATGGCTCTGATCAGTCACTCCTAATATTGCATCTTTGCATGGTTCAAGCTTGAGTTGAATCTTCAGTTAATCCACCACAGCAGAGGAATTAAGGTTACATTTCAATTAAACAAGTGAATCTTCTTAATTTGTATAACTAATTTGTTTTAATTCATACACTATCTGTCTACTACAGGTTAATTGATATGGCCCTGATGAGTGACCAAGACCGTTACAATGCTAGAGTTGATGGTCGTTGTAACCTTAAAATTATAGCAAATATTAAATCAAGCTTAAAAGGTAGACAGCTTAGTTTGTTTGAACAGAGCTGCTTTGGTCATTTTCTGCGTATCCCAGCAGAGTTGTATTTTCAGGGCCAAGTATACCTGCAACTGCTATTCTCTCGGGATACATCTCGTAACGAAGATAAAATAGTGTTCCATGTGAATAAGCAGCAGGCGGAATATGGTCCTACAGAGTTTGCTCTGATTACAGGTTTGAAATTCGGTCCTAAACCAAAAATGTCTCGACTACAAGTCGGAATTCTTGAGAAGAAGTATTTTGAGGGAGTGGATATAAGTGTAAAAAGCATTGAGGTTGCATTCAAAGAAAGTGTGAAAAAGAAGTTTGAATATGATGATAGCGTCAAGCTTGGATTGTTGTGGGTGGTATTCGGAATGTTGCTGATCAATCGCATGGAGAAGAAGATAAAGAAAATAGATGTGCAGTATGTTCGATTAGCTGATGACTTAGATGAGTTCAATGCTTATCCATGGGGTCGTGTTGCCTGGGAATTCTTATCCAAATCTATAAGGACTGCCATCAAAGGCATGGGTTCTGATAAACAGGGGATAAAGAATGTTTCCAAATCATATATAGATGCAAAGGGATTTACTTTTGCACTTCAAGTGTGGGCCTACGAGTGTATCCCCATTCTAGCTCAGCAACATGCCAAGTGTGTGAACGATTCGATTCCAAGGATCTTACGATGGTCGTCCCGTGGCATTCCACAGTTCAAAGATCTTGTGAAAAGGGTGTTCATGAATTCACATGTAAGTGAAAATAATTTGAGTTATGTTTAGCATATATATGTCACCTTAATTTGACATCATGTGATCTTATGAAACTTAAGCAAGATCTTGTTGTACCTCTCAAGAACTCACACACTTGTTTGGTTAATCACTCACTTTCACTCCCGAATTGATTGATAAACAAAAAATGAAATGAAAACGATCAACACAAAGATGTATAGTGGTTCGGCGTAAGCCTACATCCACTTTCCTAAGAGAAGAATTCAATATGATGATGATGAAGATTACAAACTTACAAGCACACTCATCAAATCCTAACTCTTAATGCTTGAAGAACTTATGATGTGAAGGATATGATGAAACTGACTGATTGTTCTTCAACCTATATGGATGTGTGACCAACGTTTTGATCCCCTTTCATCCAATCAAACGCATGCACTCTGAATCAGTTGTAACCAACTGATCTTGCAACCATTTGATGCTTCCAATTGATGTTTCTAGATGCTTCCAGTTGTCATGCCACCAAACTGATTCCTTCAGCTCCAAAGCTGATCCAACGGCTTATACATGCAATCCTCTTATCACTTAATCGACCAATGAATGATCTCCACGTGTGATGTTGCTAAGAAACTCATGCAACACACACATGCAAGTCTACTCCTCACAAATCTCCACCTTAGACCTTGCATCATCATGTTAGCTTCATCTTCTCCACCTTGCTGTTTTAAAAAGGTTGCAGCCACCTTCCTTTCTTACTTCAATTCAACTGAATCAATTGTTTACACAGCTCATACTTCTGAACTGGTAAGACTTTAGTGAACATGTCAGCCAGATTTTCAGTAGTTTTGATCTTCTTGACACTAACTACTCCCTTATCTATCATGTCCCTTATGAAATATAACCTTACATCAATGTGCTTGGTCCTCTCATGATACCCCTGATGCTTGGAGAGACGCACTGCACTCTGATTGTCACAATACACCTCAACTACATCTTGTTGAATACCAAACTCACTAAGTATTCCAGTCAGCCAAACTCCCTCTTTGATTGCTTCTATGAGAGCAATAAATTCTGTTTCTGTAGTTGATAAGGCTACTATATATTGATGTGTTGCCTTTCAACTCACTGCAGTACCAAACAAGTTGAATACATATCCAGTAAGTGACTTTCTAGCATCAAGATTTGCTGCATAATCAGCATCAACATATCCAACTACTGACTTATCCCATGTAGCCCTTTTCTGAAACTTTAAACCTGTTGTGATGGTTCCTTTCACATACCTGAATGCCCACTTCACTGAATCCCAATGTAGTAGACCTGGATTGCTCATAAACTTACTAATCATGCTCATCACATAAGCTAAGTTTGGCCTGCAACATACCATAGCATACATCAAACTGCCAACAGCACTAGCATAAGGTATGTTGATCATCTCAATCTTCTCTTGATCTGTCTGAGGAGCTTGAAGTAGTGACAGATTCACTCCTTGCTTTGCTAGTGTTGTTACTGACTTACTGATATTCATATTGTATCTTTTCAAAACTTTATCCAAGTATGACTCTTGGAACAACTTCAACTCTCCAATTGATCTGTTTCTCTCAATCTGTATACCAAGCATCATTTTTGCTTCCCCTAGATCCTTCATATCAAACTCCTGCTTAAGTATTTCTTTTACTTCATCTACACCAACTTGATCCTTACAAGCTATAAGGATATCATCAGCATACAACAATAAAGGATATTCACCCATATCTTTCTAGGGTAATCATCTATAAAGGATATGAAATATCTTCCTCCTCTCATGGTTGGATTTCTTGATGGTCCTCATAGGTCTGTATGAAAATACTAAAGCTTCTCTGATGAAGTATGTTCTCCAGAACCAAACTTCAACCTCTTTGCCTTACTTAGGATACAATCTTCACATTGATCCAACTTGCAGGCTGAACTTATGTCTAATAACTTCTGTCTTGCTAGCTCTTGTAACACTCTCTCACTTACATGAGCTAGTCTTCCATGCCATAGATAAACATCTTCTTGATCTTGTGAAGTGTTCAACTGTCCAGAGACAACTGATCCTTCAAAAAAGTAAAGATCAGAGCTCTTAACACCTTTCATCACCACTGAATTTTCTTTTATAATGGTGAGTACTCCTCCTTTCAGATTGCATTCACACCTCAGAGTATCTAACATTCCCAAGGATATCAAATTCCTTCTTAATCCTGGTACATATCTTACATTTGTAAGCAACTTAATGGTTCCATCAAACATTCTGAATTTAACAGAGCCAATCCCTTCAATCTTGATGGCATGATCATTGCCTAACAAGACTGATCCTTCATTATATGGCTTCAATTCTGTAAACCAATCCTTAACTGATGTCATGTGAAATGTGCAACCTGAATCTAATACCCACTGATCTGATACATGACTAGAAACAATAATCAAAGCTTCAATAAAATCTTGATCCTTATTCCTTTTATTTTCAATTACCTGATTGACATGGATTCTTTGATTTCCACCCTTTTCTGTAATCTTCCTAGCCACCATAGCTTTTCACTTATGACATTGCTTCTTGAAATTACCAGGTTTGTTGCTGTGGAAGCAGTTATTGTTCTCTTCATCTGCTGGTGTACTCTGATTACCCCTTTCCTGTTTCCTCTCATCAATACCAGCCTTCTTATCATTCTTATTCCACTTGTTCTGTTTGTTGGCCACAAGTCCTTCCCCTACAACTGTATTATCTGATGTCTTATGGAGCACCTTTGCTTTGATTGCAAGAATCACTTGCTCCAGGGAGATTGATTCAACATTCCCATAAAATAGTGTATCTCTCAGTCCTTCAAAAGATTTAGGAAGAGCTGACATTAGTATGACAGCCTTATCTTCACTTGACAGTGCTACATCAATATTTTCTAAATCATCAATGATCTTATTGAAATCATCTAGTTGACTTATAATAGACTTATCTTCTGATACTTTGAAGGAATAGAGCTTCTGTTTTGTATACAGCCGATTTGCCAAGGTCTTAACTATGTAAAGATCAGCAAGCTTCTTCCACATGTCTCTTGCAGTTACTTCTTTTGAAACTTCTCTTAAGGCTTTGTCACCTAGGCATAGTATTTTGCACTTCTGGCCTTTGATTATTGATCTTGATCTGCAACTTGTGCAACTGCATCAACAGCTGCTGCTTGATTTTCTGGAAGTGGTTTGACAGCATCAGCCAATCCTTGTTGGATCAGTATGGCCTCCATCTTCATTCTCCACAAACTGAAGTCAACTTTCTCTGTGAACTTCTCCACATCAAACTTGGTTGTCACCATGATTCTTCCCTCTGATCTGACTAGTTGTGGCTGCTTCTTCTTCCCACAGACGGCGCCACTTCTTATGAAACTTAAGCAAGATCTTGTTGTACCTCTCAAGAACTCACACACTTGTTTGGTTAGTCACTCACTTTCACTCCCAAATTGATTGATAAACAAAAAATAAAATAAAAATGATCAACACAAAGATGTATGGTGGTTCGGCGTAAGCCTACATTCACTTTCCTAAGAGAAAAATTCAATATGATGATAATGAAGATTACAAACTTACAAGCACACTTATCAAACCCTAACTCTTAATGCTTGAAGAAAAGATGATGAAACTGACTGATTGTTCTTAACATATATGGATGTGTGACCAACGTTTTGATCCCCTTTCATCCAATCAAATGCATGCATTCTGAATCAGTTGTAACCAACTGATCTTGCAACTGTTTGATGCTTCCAGCTGATGTTTCTAGATGCTTCCAGTTGTCATGCCACCAAACTGATTCCCTCAGCTCCAAAGCTGATCCAACGTCTTATGCATGCAATTCTCTTATCACTTGATCGACCAATGAATGATCTCCACGTGGGATGCTGCTAAGAAATTCATGCAACACACACATGCAAGTCTACTCCTCACATGTGACTTGATTAAGTATTAATCGATTCCCCTCTCTATCAATTAATTCTATCTTGCAGGCTGTTTTGAAGAGGCATTTGGAGGCTAATGATGAAGAAATAGAATCTGTTTGGTACCGAAGTGCAAAGTGTGAGGCATTGTTGGGAGCAGAAGGTGTGGAATGTAGTAATGAGGGGCCAGTAGGCAATAAGGGTGCTAATTTTGTTCCCTGCAGCCCTGCAAGTGGGAAGTTGACAACGGAGTTGATGTCGGAGATAACTACAGTTGCAAGACTGGAGGTGCAGAAGCAAATCCATAAAGAAAGGAGGAAGTTAGTTGAATTTATATGTCATCATTTAGGCAAATCCACAGATACAGACACAATAAGCGATAGACCAAGAGTCAAAGTATCAACACTTGAATCACATAATCACACATCCAACTCTAATAAGGTATGAACTACTTTGTAAGATCTCGGATCTCCTATTACATTTTGATGTTAAATCTCATATTACACGCGTTAGATGATTTACACGTATATTGGGAGGAAAATCTCAACCTTTTCCGCTTGGATTGAAATTTTCTTTTAGGGTATAAATTTGTAAAGGGAAATGTAACACCAAAATTTAACAGGAATCCGGACAGACTTTTTAAGGACATTGTACCTGTACTGTGTGTTGGGTTGATCATTGGTTAAATTATTAATCCTCAAAGTCATGTCATTTTTCGACGTGCAAAATGGGAAACCAGAAGAGACGAAAGGCGTTAAGACTAATCGTCCTAGGAATAAGAAGCAAAAAATGAATCATTTGGAAGATAACAGTTTGTCCGGTGGAAAACGAGATGTGGTCGTCATAGACGTAGACGATGATAGCCCCGGCGAGGAGGAGTATATTGACAGAAAGGATGTGAGATTTGTTTCACAACAACAACAACAACCACATCATGCTTTCATTCAACCAAAGGGTGCAGCAGTGGACTTACAACCATTCCAACCCACTCGCTCTCCATACACTATGCTCACCTATTTTCAATTGATGGACCAGTACGCCACCTTCAAGGACTCTAATTATCAGTACGTCATTCATGCATGTGAAAATATATATATATGTATCGCTCATACAACGACATGACAACCGAACCAATATTGTGTTGTGAGAACATGTCATAACTGTTGGGATAAGGCAGATCCCCATTCATTCCTAAGGGACAAACAAAGAAGAACATAAAAAGCACAACACAAGAATTTACGTGGAAAACTCCAAAATCGGAGAAAAACCACGGACCGAGAAAATACCACTATGTGAAAATTTTTTACAATCACACAGAATTTCTCTCTCCCGACCCCAATCCCTACACCCTTACAAATCTTTGACTAATTCTCACCTTTCTTCTCATTCTCACAACCGAGAATCAAAGAAAGGAATTTTAACTAGAATCAAATACAAAGATTAAAGTGTACTTGATTGGTGCACTTAACATTGAGGCTAGGGGCCTCCTTATATAGCCTAAGGAGCCCCTCCCCTTTTTCTCTCCCACCCGATGTGGGACAACAAAATCCCCTCTTTTAATTTGACAAAATCCAACAATCTCCACCTTGTCAAATAAAAGAAAACTCATTGTCTTTACCGACAATCATTCTCAACCCGAGAATCCTACTCCACCATATGAGTAGACCACTTAGAATTAAACCATTCTAAGAATTTCCTGCGGCACATATCGAAAAACACCTGCTGATATTTATGGTGCTACTTCCAGCTCTTGGCTACCCCTGGAAGTCCATCAGCCATCGATATACATCCACCACACACCCTACATCACCTGCCAAGTCAATGTCCGTGTGCAAACTTGTGGACCAGCTAATATTATTACACCTTTTCCATGACAACTGAACATGTCACGAGAATCCCCAATAATATTAACTCAACATTCAGAACTATTGCCGCAACAGCTCCTCCTTGATCAGAAACGCCATCATTGCTCCACCGTAAGCAATTACCGTGCCATTGCTCCACCGCAATTACCGCACCATTGCTCCACCTTGAGCAAAATCCGTCTGTACCGACATGACGTCGCTGCCTTTTACCGCCAAGCTACACCAGGCTTGTCCGAACCCTTTTCTACTGAAGGTGTTGTCACTTGAAGCCGATTCTAACCTTCCGGAATTCACGATGCTTTCCCACTTGTCAGTTGAATCCACGCTATTCTTTACCGATCTAGCGCCAGCCGATACCAAGCCACCACATCGTCTTCTTCCCCGTTGAATCGCCACTTCCCACGCCACCAATCATTACCGAAAACATGTTCCTTTGAAACCTCCTTGAGCCGACATCCATGGAAAACTCCATGCCGCTTTTAAGCCAACTCCTCCACCGGGAGTCCCAGCAATTCACATTGCTGCAGGTCCAAGAACTCCGCCAAAAACTGCTGACCCGCAAATCCTACCCCTTGCCACGCCACTGTCGCCACAGTCCGGCGCATTTCACCGCAAGAAAGGAGATGTCACCGCATGTTGCTGTTCTTCTGACCCCCTTGTGCCACCAGCTTTTCCCACTTCTTTCATGACACCCTTAGCCTAATGAATAACCCTCTTCCTCTTATAAAGTATTTTCTGATGTGGAAGGTCAGACTTTGCTGCAACCACAGAGCATACTAAGAACTTTATAAGCACCCGAACCGGGCTCTGATACCACTTGTTGGGATAAGGCAGATCCCCATTCATTCCTAAGGGACAAACAAAGAAGAACATAAAAAGCACAACACAAGAATTTACGTGGAAAACTCCAAAATCGGAGAAAAACCATGGACCGAGAAAATACCACTATGTGAAAATTTTTTACAATCACACAGAATTTCTCTCTCCCGACCCCAATCCCTACACCCTTACAAATCTTTGACTAATTCTCACCTTTCTTCTCATTCTCACAACCGAGAATCAAAGAAAGAAATTTTAACTAGAATCAAATACAAAGATTAAAGTGTACTTGATTGGTGCACTTAACATTGAGGCTAGGGGCCTCCTTATATAGCCTAAGGAGCCCCTCCCCTTTTTCTCTCCCACCCGATGTGGGACAACAAAATCCCCTCTTTTAATTTGACAAAATCCAACAATAACTTGCTTGCAATATTGTTTCCATGCCGATTCCATTTTCTTGCGAGTAAGGACTCTGTTGGAAAATTTACCTCCAAGGATCCGGATCCATATAATTATAACACAAACACTCTTATAAACCCCGATTTACATATCTCATTATATGAACCTGAGTTTTTTCTCACCTAAACCCTGTAGTCCCCCTTCCAATCTTATTATACCCCATGTATGTGATCTTTCTTTCAATCCTATTATACCCTATGTTTTGCTAGGGGTTTAAATTAAAGGGAACCACAGGTTTACGTCGTAAGCCCATTTCACAAGAGACTAACTCTTATTATAATTACTGTTGTAGGTTGAACGTTGGATTAGGGTTCCCGGTAGGAGCTTCTTTCTTCAAGGAGCTTGAGGATCCAACCAAGATGACAAGCGATAACGTAAGGATATATATACCAAAGTTTGACTCAACAAGAAAATATCAAAATTGTCCGTTAAGTATGACAAATTCCAATTTTAATCCTTTTATATTTGCAATTCTCAATTTTGGTCTTTTTTTATTCGATTTTGGTCCTTTTATTTCAAATTTATACCATTTTTTTTCAAATTTAGTTCTTTATATCAGAATTTGTCGAATTTTGATCCAAAATTTGGACAAAAAAATTAACAAATTTGGAAGAAAAAAAAACCAAAATGGAACAAAAAAAAATATCAAAATTGAGAATTGCAAACTAAAAATTGGAACCGGTCATACTTAAAGGATTAATTTTGATAATTTCTGCCACATATGTCTCATTTGCTATCTTGTTAAAGAATGCTAGGCTTCTATTTTTTCACAGCATTTGGATGCGTACATGAGTATCTTGCTGGCTGATACTGAGTTCGTAGGTATACGGATACCAAACTCCACTTACACATTTGTTGATTCTTCATTTTCTGTAAGTACTAATTCACATAATTTTGTCGAATTAACATAGACTATTTGATTTTCATACTTGGTATATTTACTTTTAGACAAAAGCTCAACGGATATGGGCTAGGCATCATGATTCACACCCTGTCGGAACAAACATAGATCCCAAAAAATTCGAAACTATCCTAGTGTCGGAACTCCTAGAATTGCTGCCTTATGCCCGTGGCGAACTACCGGGATGGCAAGGTGTTCGTCCATAGCATGAAGTAGAAAATGCAAGTTTCCATACATTTGTATTAATTGGTTTTCTAATATATATACATCCTTCTTGCTCACACCGGATCTTCTGCGTAATTTTCATGCATCATCTTCTGTGCTGCACGTTAAGTGATTGACACATAAGAAGGAAAATAAATCCAACCATTACCCCAGGTTTTAAGCTCTAGGGTATAGTTTCTCTTTCCTATGTGTCGTCCATACTTCAACTAACGGTGTGACACAGGAGATGATGTACCAAAATGGCACAGGGAATCCGAGCCGTTTTGTTGCTCTTATATACTGTCTAATTGTATGATTTATACTACATCAGATTTTCCTGATCCTACACAAGGATAATCATTGGATGACATGCAAGATAAAAATGAGGGAAGGGACATTACTTGTTTGGGATTCATTGAGACAAAACATGGGAAGCATAAGTGAGTTGCAGACGCTTGCCATTCGTCGTGTCGTGCCGGTGTTGCTTTTCTACGATGGCATATACGAGAAAGATCGGGCTATACGTCGTAGGCCTACACTGGAGCATGTAGCGGCGGATGAAGACTTGTGCATGAAACAAAATGACTGTATTAGCTGTGGAATACTCTCATTGGCCAATTTAGAGTCCCAACTTTTGAAGAGGATTTCTCAGAAGATGGATATGGATGATATCATCAGTTATAGAAAGAAGATCGCGTTCGACATTTTCAGACATAGTCGTACAAGGAGGTGAGAAAATGGCCATGCTACTACTGCAGTTTTTTGTCTGAATCAGATTCCTTTTGTCTGAGTGATCGATAAAATGTGAGTTAAAATAGTTTTTCATACTAAAATTGGGTTTTTTATTTTTTTTATTTTTGGAAAATTAGTCCCAAACTTTCACTCTCGACATTGCTTGATTATCATTTTAAAAAATTGCATGACTTTTCATTTAGTTCATGAAACATTCTGAACCCTTTATAATTAGATAATGGCTCTAATCATGTTACCATCTAAAAGTTTGAGGTGAATAGTTTAATAATCAAGTTATCAAAGTTTTTCCCTTATACTAACATACGTTTAATAATGCAAAATGTGACGTTGATTCTTTGACCTAATTTGGAATTTGTAATTATTCCTAAATAAGGTGCGCTTCTATATTTATGAAATAACACTTAGTCCTCAGTATCATTCAAAGAATAATTTTTGTTTTTTACACATTTAATCAGTGAGTAGTTATATTAGTAGATATGTGTATCCATGTGTGTAAAAAAGAAAAGAAGCTTGTTTGAATGGAACGTCCAAAATGTAAAAAATGAACCCTTTGAGTGGGAAGGAGAGAGTATATATATAAATATGTATGATCAATTCTTAAAGTATTCATGTTGTTATAAAAGTAAAATATGTTAATTTATTGGTAGATATGTTGATCAATTCCTAAAGTGTTATATTGTTGTTATATAACTAAAATATACTTATTGATAGTTAAAGTATATTTATAATAAATCATAATTTAATACCTTAAAAATATATTTTAATTCGTTATTTATCCTATGAATAAATATATTTTTATTATAATAATCCATCTCACGACTCATTTTATATTATTAACATATTACTAGAAACTTTGTCATAAATATCCTTATATTATTATGTCATGCTAACATCAAAACAACACCGGTAGTTAACTTCAAAGTTTAATGTAAAATAATATTTCTTGTTTTAAGCAGTGTTTTTAAACCATAACTTTCCAATAATTGAAAAGTGATATATTTAAAAATAAATAATTAAAACACTAATAACAAAAATAGTAGATGAATATTTGCATGGACAGTTGAAGTTCACTTCACAATTAATTAACTCAAAACTCAAACCCAAACTAAACCCAACCTCAAGGCCCAACTTCTGTTGATTTCGCATCTTCACCATTGTCGTTGATGCTCCTACCCAACTCGGCCTTAGGTTGGTCGGGTGTCTACTGATCAAAATCAATTGCAAGACATGGTTTTCCGTCCACCCGATAACCCCAAATCGCAACTTTAAAGTGTTGCTCCAACCTATTATCTTTCACAAATTTTTTCCAGCCGGATATGATAACCAACTTACCAAGGCTGGACCATAATTTCAAACGCATCTTCTGAACCCTTCCTTGTGGATCCATGCACGAAACTTCCAGACCTTTCTTTGCATCCTCAACTTGTGCCACCTCAGCCTCATGTAAGAACTTCATACACTCGTTGCGATCGTTCACGAACAGCCTGTCATACTCATCTTTAACGTCGGACGCTGTCAACATCTTACCATACAGAAAAACTGGTTCAGTCCCATTAGAGGCTCGTATGTGCTGCAATAACGCCGGGTTAATGGTGCTACGATCTAGAAAATAATGATCCATTTATTTTAGGATTGCAAGAAAGAAAGGAATGGAAGATTTTAGAGAGAGTTAATTAAGGCAAACAAATTACAGATGAGGATACAGTCAAGCAATATTGTACGTGTATATATATAGTTCGAAGTGTATTCCTAATTGGAATTCACTTTTTAATTTTGGTAATTAATATCTTATGATATCTTGTGCTACTATTATGTATACCTAAATTAATAAAGAAAGCTGATATATACGAGCCATTTATTTTCGAAAGTGCATAGCTGCGATCCTTAATTATCCTTAGGTACTCTCTTTAATTTTGGTAATTAGTATATCTTATGATGATATCTTTCCTTAAATTAATAAAAAAGATACGTTTGTTTGTTTGTTTATATATATATATATATATATATATATATATATATATATATATATATATATATATATATGGGTAAATTTATTTTTGGTATATATCCATTTATATCATGATAATAAGATTAGGTATATTAAGAAAATATTAGATAATTACAAAGATAAAAAATTAAGGAAATTGTTATGAATGGTCGTGATCCAATCTATATCCAGCTGGCATTTATATTTATAGAAATTGAACGTTGTGGATGGTAATTTAATTTCTATATAAATAATACCATCTATTGAATTTGCAAATCCATGTCATCTCAAATATCTTTGGGAGACTTTTTTTTTTTTTATACAAAATTTTCAAACCAAAATTAATACCGACAATTTTAGAAATAAGTTAATAAATCTACCCAATAGTCAAAATTATGACTGTAATACCCTTACTTTCAAACTATCAATTTTGTCAGTTTAAGCCCCCACCCCCCACCCCCATACCAATTTAAAACCAACTCACCCCTCACCCCCAATCACACATGTGAAGTTCAAACTCCCCACACCCTTCCCGGTATCAATCTCATTTTTTTTTTCAAAATTTAGAAATATTTCATCCAGCTGAAATGAAATTTTGAAGCACATCAACAATTGGGTTTTGAAACTGATATCGAAGTACGTCTACTTCTGGAAGTACAGCTACAATCTGGATTTTCCCTCGGTTGAAGTATAGCCCTAGTTTTTCCGTCGACTGAATCTCGAAGTCCAAGCTTTCCCCTTCTTGAATCAATTCTAGTAGAACTATTTCGTGGTGTCGTTATAGTTTCTGAATCTCTCCGGTTCAAACTCGTCGAAGTATTCTTTGCGCCCTCCTCAGTTGAGTCATTTCGAAGGTATGGTTCGTTAATAGAATTTATTTGTGTTCTGCGAGGCTTTCCGATTTACCTTTATTTTTTCAATTTTTGATTCCAAGTGATGTTGAATCATCCGTGTCTGCGTATTGTTATTGAAGTTTGAGTGCTACAGAAAAGAGGGAATTTTTCTCAAAAAATTATGTGTGATGTATACTATTTCTTCTGAATACAAGTTTTGTATTGTGATATGGAGCTACAGAGATTAATTGCCCTTTGTATTAACCTTTATTAATTGCCGTACTGCCAAAAAGATTTGATTTAAGATTTTTTGCTATTCCGCAATGAGAATGGGATGTCTGTGAGAATAAATTTGGGGGAATATGGTGTAGGGAATAAAAATGTATTCTTTATTGCATGTAGTGTGAAATTAGTATTTAGAATTGGGTGTTGATTAAACTTTAGTACAATTTGGTTTGAAAGAGGTTCTTAGTTCTTGACATATTTGATATGATGTAGCCTTTAACATCATCAATATAGTTGTGAAGATAGAGGAGGGAATATGGCTGCATTGATATTCTTTGTTCTCTTTGAAGTTTTTCTGTTCAAAGGTTGAAAACTTGTTATACTACAACTATGGTGTAAATTTGAGATTAGAAATGGTATTGATGAATTTTTATTATGTGATGTATTTACTTTCAATTTGGTTTTGAATTCATATTTTTTTTTTTTTCAACTAGGTTTTAATTCATATATCTTCTTCTCTATCGATTGAAAATGGGATGTTAGAAGTAGCAATAATTCAATAATATCCGTTTTTTAGAAATTTAAAGTCATATTTTTACCTACGTACTTGTTCACCTACACCCTTACCTACATGGTAGCCATTATTATGTTCATTATTATCTACTATGCATATGGTGTTCATCGTGGTTAACAGCATGGGAAAATTTTTGGAATTTTCAATCCTACATATTCATTTTACAAATTACTACTTTGTAGAAATTTGTGCCTATTAATCACTAACCTTGTGTTTATTCAGTTCATAAATTTTATTTATGTATTAGGATTGTTTTCATAGAGGTAATGTGTTATATACTGATTACAGTAAGCCTAATGTAGTTTTTTAATTTTTGCAGGTGACCACTCCAAAGAACAGGATGGGCAGGGCCCCACATTCAAAATCCAATTCCAGCATCAATTTCGAAGAAGGCCGATCTTGGAGTATTTAATGACATTCGGGATAAACTCCGCCCTACATCATTAGAGAGGTTCCGGAAAAGTTGCTTTGGGCATCTTTTGGGGCTGACTGATATTCAGTTCCAAGGGCAGATTTACCTTCAAATGATGTTATGTCTTGATGTGGATGGGTTGGCATTTGGCCCTTACCCCACCATTCCTGAAGGAAGTGAATTTCAGAGTCAGATATTTGGAGACCAAGCTGTACTTTCAATGAGTGATATTCGGAGCAAGCTTTTGGATCGGTTAGATGATGAAGACCAGCTAAGGATAGCTCTGTTGATAGTGTTGGGCTATGTGCTGCTGCCACAGGGTTCAAAGTGTGGTAATCTTGACCTCGAATACGTAGACCTTGTCGACGATCTGGACAATTTCAATTTATTTCCATGGGGCCGTGTCGCGTACAATCACCTTCAATCTGAGTTTCGGTTGTTGAGGAATAGGGTTGTCGAAAAGAAGGCAAAGTATGATGATGCTCGAGGGGACAGAGCGATGCTCGACGCCAATGGCTTTGCCATTGCTCTGCTCTGCTGGGCTTATGATGTTATCCCCTCACTGGGAGATAAATACGGAGGTATGGTGGAAGATAAGCGCAATGTTATGCCACGTATTCTGCGATGGTCATCGAGTGTGCGGGTCAAATACACGGATAAGCGCAATGTTATGCCAGGGCAACCAAACGAAAATATATGCCCAAGTTTGACCTCCTATCCCACATGTTGCCTAGCATGTTGGTTCATTACAAGCTGACCACTGAGGAGGATGCAAATAAACCCTTCACAGTTGAGAAGTATCCGATGTGTCCAATTCAGTGTAACGACGATGATTGTGGCCCACTGACAATTATGTTTCTTGACAGGCTTATCAGGCCTGGTGGATCTGTACAATCTGTAGACCCAAAAAAGTGTCCAAGGGCAAGAGTGCGTTTGGTGTGCGGAGATGCTTAGGGATGACTACATAAGACATGTTACTAGTTGAACTTGTTTGAATTATTATTGTGTATCCCGATTTGGATATGTGTCGGTTTCTAAACTGGTATGGTTTTATGGTATATAACCAGATGTATTTTAGCTTCATGCCAGGTCATAATGGTAACCATGTAGGTGTCCATGCTGGTTGCTATATAGGTCATCTTCATGTTAACTGGTTCGGGCCTGAATTAATCATGTACCCAAGGCCCACAAATGGAATTAAAAATTCATTTTTTTGACCATTCGAGGGTTGCGTAAGCAGGTAGCGATTTTCAATTATATGGGTAATTATCCTAGATAAGTTATTTCAACACTATTACAACATTATCATGTAGTGTATTGGATTAGTCGTTCGTAGTTTTTTTTATGCTAGTTTATGATGTCAATGAATCGTTTCTGCAATAAGTAGCTGTTTCATTCGGGAAACTTCATGATTTAAATAAATATATCTATAATTTTCATTTATATATGAGATTAATAATACACTATTAAGGGATTTAATGATTTTTATTTTTCCTCGTAGGTAACTAAGCTGGTAGTCATATTGGTAAATAGTATATTTGTTCTGGGCCTAAATTGGCCATGGTTTTAACTTGTTGGAAATTTTAACGCATATCTAGACCTTCTAATATAAACCCCAACCTTAAACACTCGAAATCCATTTGAGCCTCAAAGGATTGTTAGGCATGAATTAGCTATGGTTCTACTTGGGCCTTAAAAGTATTTGTTTAATCAATTAGGTGTCATTAGAGAACCATGATTTGCGTTAACCTTATGAAATGCAGCAAATAGCAGTATTGATACAACCAAGGAAATAAAGGGCATTTACTTTTATTGTCAACTCCCACACATACATTTCCTTTTGTAATAGCATTAAACCGTAATTGATTTAGCTAAGAAAAAAAATTGGGATTAATCATTGAGGGTAGCCAAGGATGTCATGAATTAATCAAAATGAATTAAAAGCACAAAAATTAAGATTACAACCCAATCATATTTTTTTATCTATGGGAGAGCCCGACATTAATGGGGGATATACCCAAATGTGCTTGTATTACCAAAGGGAGTTTAGTGGAGAAGCAAGCAATTAAAGGTCATTTTTTTTAATTATTACCTATAGATGACCTACATGACCACCTATATTATCACCTACATGAACACCTACATGATTGTGATGTAAAGGGGTTAATATCAATACTTGGTTTAAATAGATATGAAGTGAAACCCTAATTGGATGAGGACAACTAAAATAAGCAATGGCAGACTGTATAATTAAATGCTGCTGAGTTATGGTTGATGTGGTTAAATTGGAGGCCGATAAAGTTATCTCACAGGATCAATGACTAACATGACTACAACTATAAGCAAAGGGCATTGATGACAAACTTTCTTAAACCAACTGCAACATTGATTCTTAAACCAACTGCAACATTGATTAGTACACTATAAGTAGTAATACGTAATGTCATTAATGTTTTGAATATGGTAGTAATCCAAGAAGATAATCACTAATATCATTTAGTAACGAAATAAAATTTGGCTGAGAATGGATCTTATATGTATGATTACCTTCGATTATCACCTACAACTCTTCACTGTAATTGCAACTCCAAATTTGTATGTATTCTCTTTTGTAATGATTTTAGAGGTTACTGTTTATTGTACAATTGATTGTATTGTATTTAACGTCTTTATTCTAAGACATTCCATTATTTTTATGAACTAACAAATTACTTGATTTATAAGATCGGCCAGCACGTGTGATATAGTATTGCAACTCTCACAGTGTTTAATATAAAATGTCAAGAATTAAATGATATTGGTAATGCACATCACAATATTCGAAATTAGGATAGCAAAAGTTAATGTAATACATTACGATATAAGCACAAAAAAGTTAACATAATCCTCCATATATAAAAATCAATCAATCTAATTGACACCCATCATTAGACCACCGCTTATAGCCGCTATGCGTCTTCTTTCACCAATTCGGTTTGGCTCAAACAGCATGTGCATTCTTTCGTACTCGGGATCATCGCCATGCACATATGTCCTTGCAAATGTGTTTTCCTATGACATGAAATTTATGGAAAAACCATTGTTATAGCATTTGTTCAACTGAATTAGTTACATAATGAGTAATACTTCAACCGAAATTAAGGATCAGATGCATTTTAATATTTTACATGAATTATGGATATCCAAAGGAGTCTATCTGCCTGGAGATTCATGTCATTTCTTGAGTAAATGCCTCTCTGGCGCATCCTCTCGAGCACATACGTAAAAGTTTTGTAGCATTTCTGTAGAAAGTCTCTTCTATCATACGAATCTTTCCATGTGAGGCACTTGTGCATTGATAGATTGACGACGTCCTTGGCCACCCCTAATGCATATCCCGTAGGTCCCATCTCTGGATCATACTCACCAATATTCTTCTGATGTATGAGAGCGTTTAGAAAGCAAGCATCCATCTCGGCATCCTATTTTCTATCGTACAATGTCGTTCCTGGTTAGGGAATGTTGTTCATCTTCAAGGATATTGTCGGCAAGAAGAAGAGATAATATTGTGTGATTAGGATATGAAGTGCATTGATACAAATATATAGACACAATTACATAACGGCAGTTTTAATTATGAATTCAAAACAGCACAACCACATAATTATGTGAGCGGTTATCTGAAGCCTAACTCTAGTACAAATATATCTGTGAAAAGGCTTTTTAAATTCCACGTCTTAAGGTTTTTTATTTTCACGTGTTAATAATGTTTAATCTACCTGTGAAAAAAAACTGCTACCACACCGTACCGATTAACTGCAAATATTCAATATCATTTTGTTTAGAATCACGATTAACTTTCCAGCATGGTCACCTACATGATTCCCTACATGATCACCTTCATGTTTATCTACATGATCAATTTTGGTCTGCAATATTCAATATTGGTGTACAATATTCAATATCAGTTTTTGGTGTAAATTTAAAGCAAACCTACATGTGCAATATTCAATATCAGTTAAACCTCACGGGGGACACAATTAAACCAAACACCTATAAATTTTGGTGTGCAATATTGATAGTCAGTTTGTTTGTAAGCATGATTGCCTACCCAATAATGTTCACCTACATGACCACCTGTATGTGTACTTACATGTTCACCTGTATAATCTCCTTTTCACAGCGTTTTATTTCTGAAAACTTCCTCGTAATCTCCTGAGCATGCCTGTGAACATAACCTATCAAACAATAGGATGATTCATGATACTTAGATGAAGACAGCATCGTCTTTCTGCTTTTTAGAGCAGTTCTTAAAGTAAAATACACACATACAAGTTTAAATGAAGTATTCCATAAATACAAGTCCAAATAACACAGCAAAGTACACTAATTCTCCCCATCAATAACATCACGTAATCCATGATTAGGGCATGCTTTTTTGGTGTGGACTAGAATGGGGCAAATTGAGCACTTCCTCGAATTAAAACAATGATGTAACAATCGAATTGGGTGCTCAATTGTCCTTTTATACCAATAGGTGCAACCTTTTTTAGCAATTCAATTTATTAAAATTCAGTATTCGACTCTTTCTAGGAATAAATGAGATCACTGTACGGTTACGTAATTACTTATCAATTTTCATTTATGTTGGATTAACAATAAACTATTAAGGGATTTAATGATCATTTTTATTTCTCCACGTTGGTATCCAAGCTGGTTCTCATTCCACTCACCCCTGTCAGGAATTCGGCAATAATATCCAAATCATGTTCGTACTCATTATCTCCAACGATTGAAGGCAAACTAAGAGCAGAATTTATTTTGGAATGAGTGAAATGGATGATTTCGTTTCTAAAAAATAATTTTTTAAAATGAACCGATTCAGGATCAGCCATTTCATCCGATAAATTTGCATAAAATTCCAGCACAGCCTTTCTGTTAAAAGGACCAACATTTAATAGGGTTTTCTTCAAGCCACAAAGGTCGATGATCTTGAACAAGTTGAACTGCTCAATTTGGCCCTCATCCACAGTGCGTTCTGGACAAATTTCCATGAGCTTCAGAGTATCATATCGGTGTCTCGCTTGCCTATTATAGAAATACTCGGACAGGGACCGATTCACAGAAAAGGCTTCGCAATCCACGTCTTGAGATGGTGAGCTCGAAGAAGGGATATTTTCTTGCATTCTGTATAATAGGGATAGGCGACTGGTGATTTTTGATATTATCTACCCCAACTGAAAATTTTATATTATTTCGACAGTAACAACCTTAATATGAGATGCATTATTAATGGGGAGTACATTAAACATCATTAAGATTTCTACACGGATGTTGGTTCAGGGCTTCTTTAAAAGATGAGCCAGAATTAGATTAAAAAAGTGAACAATTAAGTCAGAATTATTAAACAACTTATCTACATTCATATATCATGGAAGTGGTATATACTCATACCACACTATTTATAAGAAGCAGTAGTAACAGGGCATATTAAACCAACGACTAGTTCATTATAAAGTGATAACTGATGATTAATATAGCAGAAATGACTTTAAGATAGCATAATCCCCATAGGTAATATATCATGACATCTAAAAAAGATTACTCATCGAGTTATTTTTTGGACGGACCAGAACTCACACAAAAATATAGGAAGAATCAATTATTGCAAAGAAAACACAAGACCAGATTTGAGGAGGAAAAATTACAAAATCACTTACTTCCAATCACTGCAAAGAAGCTTTAAGGTGCGGCTGCACGAGCTGGAGGCTTGTTCAGGGGAGCGAGATGGAGGCGAGTACAGTTGGTTCTGGAGCGATGTCGACTGCCGACGTACTCAGACGCGATGAGATGAAAATAGATAGTCGTTTGTCAATCGACTTGGAAAAAGTAAGGGCACACACGAGGATGTACAATTTAGGATTTTGAATTAAAAATTTTGAGATTTTAATTTGTTTGGAAACTGTCAAATGCTAACACGATTTTAATTGGAAAAACGTGTATGCAGGGCATGAAAGCGATTTTATTTTAATAATCTACATGATCACCTATGTCATGACCTACATGATCACCTATTAACTAAATGGGCGTGTGGTTGATTTAATGAAATGGGAATTGGAAAATGAATAATAGTATTGAGGTATGGTATGGTGTTTGTTATTTAAAATGATGTTGTTTGGATATGAATGGGAATGTCTATTATTATTATTGATTTCGTTGGGATTGTTTCAAAATTATATCGGAATTGAATCAATATTATTTATTTTTTTCTATTTCTTTTTTACAAATAAAAAATTTAATATTTTGTTTTAAATAATTATAAGAAAAAACATTTAAACAGAAAAAAAAGGAAGAAGAAAAGATGAGGAGAAGAAAAATGGTTGTATATCAAATGGAATGATACCCATATCATCCAAAAAAGTTAAGGAATGTGGGTTCCCATCTTTTAAGAAATGAAAACACTGTGCATTGTAATCAAAGTCACGCACCAAACATTTATTTTCATTCCATTGGTATTCCCAAGCCCCAAAAGTATTGAACCAAAAATCCCCAGGTAACATCTACGTGATCTCCTACATGACAACCTATGTGATAAGTAAGAAGATCTAACCTATGTGAATAACCTACGTGATCACCTACATGACAACCTATGTGATATAAAGAAGATTTAACATACATGACAACTTATATGATCATAACTTAAACTCCCTCCGTCCCGCACCAAGGGTGCATTTTGCTTTTTGGCACGTGAATTAAGGAGTGTTATTATTTAATATGTAGTGGGTAGTTTTATTAGTGACAGTGTAGGCCCCAAATTTTAATTGAATAAGAGGGATGGATGGGTCCCATGTGTGTAAAAAATGAAAGGGGACCCTTTGGGTGGGACGACCAAAATGTAAAAAATAAACCCTTTGATAGGGAGAGAGAGGGAGTAGTAAATCGATCTACAAAAGTTGATTTTATTTTTAATTTATTGATACGTTCAAAATATCACTGATCTACAAAAGTTAACAAAAAAAGTATAATTGGATTTGGAGTAATAATAATAGTCATAATTGAACTTTAAAAAAATATTTATATATACATTTGGGCCGAAGATGATATAAATTAATAACTCACTGGTTTTGGTCCTAAATTATTATTTTTTTCTTGGTGCCCAGTTGGACGCTGATGTGGGCCTCAATTGTGAAAACATGGGAAATAATTATTTTAGAGGGCCTAATACTTTCCCTGGTTTAAAATAGGATATTTCTACCTTAAGAATACGTGTTGTCATCTCTCAACATCTACACTTGTAAATACCCTGATAAAAACCTCAAGAGGGATCAAGCAGATTTACACACTTCTACAAAGAAATCAAGGTTAATTTGAAGCGATCAAGGTCACCATCCCCAGATGAGGATTACGAAACTATTTCTATAAGTCGGGCGCTGTCTGCACGATTCTATAATAGGCAAGCGAGGCATCGTTACAATACTCTGAAGATGATGGTATTTTTTTCAGAATGCGATGTCAGTGAAGACCAAATTGGGGAGTTCAACTTGTCCAACATCATCGAGCGTTCTGGATTAAAGAGTACCCTAATTGATGTGGGTACTTATAACAGAGAAGTCGTGCTTGAGTTCTATGCAAATCTGTCGTATGCAATTACCGACCCAAAATCAAGTCGATTTGAAAGAATATCTTTCAGAAATAAAATCATCCATTTCACTCCTAACAAAATTAATGTTGCTCTTGGTTTATCCTCATTCGAGGAAAATAACGGGTACGAGCCCGATTTGGATATTGTTGCCAAATTTCTAACAGGGGTGCATGGAATGCGTTGGTCGGCAGCTGGACTTCCTATCCATTATATATGTGTACCTTTCAGGGCCCTTTCCGCCATCACAAACAACAAATGGGTACCTTCAGATATAAGTTGTCTACTAACACCGCTTCAGGGTAGAGTTATCCATGCTGTTGCTATTGGTAGGCGACTAGACTTTGGATTGATGGTGTATGAGCACGTAATGCAATTCGCAGGGACCATAGATGTCCAATGAAGACTGCCCTTTCCTACTGTAATTTGGAGATTATTACTTCGTCAAGTTGTGTCACCGATTGGTGTAACAGAGTCATTGGAGCCTGCCTTTCCACTATTGGATTTGAGTGCTGCAAAACTTTTTGGACAAGCACACTATTGTACTAGTGAGTCTAACTTACACAATTTATTGAGCAACTTGGTCAGCACATTATTCAATCAATTTGAAAGAATGGCCGCCGTCATGGAAGAAACAAAGAGTTCAGTCTCAACATTGGTTGATTCATTAAACTACTTAGAAATTGTAGGAAAACCAATAACCAATTGTGAGCAGTAGTTGTTTTCTAACGTTTATGATATTGTAAATAGTCTGATGACTGTATGAATTTCCTTTTTCCAAACCAAAACTCAGTAAAATCGATATAGTACATACAACATAATCACATCCAAAGTGTGTGTAATATTCAATATCATTTTTTGGTGTGCAATTAAGTAAACGTACATGAGTTATAGGTGTGCAATATTCAATATCGGTGTGGTGTGTGCAATATTCAATATCATTTAAACCTTATGGGGGGCACAATTACACAAAACACCTATCAATTTTGAATTGCAATGTTCAATATCAATTTGTAAGCACGGTTACCTCCCCGGCATGATCATCTGCATGCTCACCTATATGCTCACCTACATGTTTAACTATATGTTCACCTATGTTATCGCCTTTTCACAGCATTTTATATCTGAAAACTTCCTCGTACTCTTCTGAGCATGCCTATGAACATAACCTATCAAACAATAGGATGATTCATGATATTTAGATGAAGACAACATTGTATTCCTGCTATTTACAGAAATTCATAAAGTAAAATACAAAATACCAAGATTAAATCAAGTATTCCATAAATAAACTCCGAATAACTAAGCAAACTATACTAATTATCCTCATCAATAACATCTCGCAATCCATGATTAGGACATGCATTTTTTGTGTGGCCTGGCATGTGGTAAATTGAGCACTTCCTCGAAGCATAACGTATTGCTGGGGCCTGCGCAGAAGGTGATGAAAAATCAACATTGTATGGTACAGCGGGACTATTAGTACAGGTAGCCCTGTTGTGATTCTTTCCACCACAATTGGAACATTTATTTGCTCTAAGCAATTGGAACATTTATTTGCTCTAAGCACACTCTGACTAGGTTCTAGGGCACTCTTCATTCGACTACGTTTAGGCCTGCCGGATGGCTTTGGGCAATCAGGAGGTTTGCATGCCCTATCTCGTATAAGTATAGGAACATCCCAAGCCTTCCTATCAGGCAAGGGATACACTGAACCACCCCACAATGATCTAACCATCTCATTCTGAAAATATTCCCCCACATAAAAATTCACATCAAGGCACTTGTTCCTTCCAGACGTAAAATAAATTATGAGTGAGGGTGTTGTAAAATAAATCAATATTACATACATAAATTCAGTATAAAAGTTGATATGAGAGTACCTGATCACAGCAAATGCGTGGATGCATGGAATGAGCTCGAGTTGGTTATATCCACAGTCACACGACCGCTTTTCGAGACCAAGAAGAAATGTATCAGCACCAACCACAACCTTGAAGCGTCCGCCAACTATATGTTCAACTTCGAGGTGGTCTGCCCTGTGCACCAAATTTACGAGCTGATTACTGACTCTCACGCACAAAACACCACCGTGCATTTAGGCCTCGAGGCTCCTAGCAGTATGCCATTGCTGGATCAGTTGGCTCACCCTCTCAAATTTATATATGACTGAAAACCGGTGGGGCCATTTAAGACAATTGTTCCAAGACTCTATAGCATTGGATGTCATAAGCTCGTAGCGACGAATGGGATAGTGAAATCTACTCCAACGCTCTTTCTTGGCCCTAAGGAGAATGGTCCCAATGCGGGCGCCACTATCAGATCCACTCAATGCTGCAACCAATCTATTTAAAAAAAATCAAAATATGCAAACCATGATTTTTATGCCGGGGAATATCACTTTAACAACAAATCTAATATTTAATAGTACAAAAAGAATATGTTACCGGAAAAAATACATTGTCCAACTTTCCTAATAAAGAAACTTTCACAAAACATATATATCAATAGTGTTTACACAACAAATTTATAATGGTATAGGGTATGTTACCTATCAAAATCCGCCTCTATGTAGGTACTAGCAGCCCTCTCAAATATGTTAACAATGCCTTCCCCGAATGGGACAAACTTCTTGCCTAAATGACGCTGACATAGACCATGTGCAACACCTGGGAAAACATGCTCCACGGCATTCATAATCGCTTGGTGCTGATCAGATATAATCAACATGTCAGGGGGACAGCCAACTGCACTACGAACTTTGGACAAAAATAAACTCCAAAGTTCTGTGTTCTCTTGATCACCAATACCGGTAGCTAGTGGATAAATCTGCCTATTAGGATCTTCGGTGATGGCCACAAATACAACGTCCTTGTAGTCTCCCTTTAAGTGAGAGACATCGACGACTATAACGGGCGAGCAAAGTTCTTGAAACCAACCGCACATGCGCCCAAGACAAAGAAGGAAAATTTAAACTTCTCGTAAGGATGAGTTAAGAGATGTGTTATAGTGCGTGGGTTACATTTCTCCAGCATGTAGAGATAGGCTGGAAGCAATTTGAAGCAATCGGTCGGACTGCCATAAATATATGTGTTAGCAAGTTTATGAGCCCTAACTGCATGACCGTACTTTATTTGAATACTATATCGCTGCTTCATGTCGTGAACAATACCAATGGGTGAGAGGGATGTAGAATGCAGCCTTTACTTGTCAAAGTACAATTTCGCAATGGCCTTCGAGTAGCATGAAAGGGGTTTCCGACGTTCGGGATTATTGACGCATGAGTGTGGACATAGACTTGTACACCTCCAAATCCCATGATCACTCTGAGCACCAAACAAGAACGTGCAGGGAATTTTATCTTTGCAAACAGCCTGCTATCTAACTGGCTCTGAACGTTTCACTCAGAAATCAACACCACTAGTAAGATGATAAATGGATACATCGACTACAATCTCATCCTTGCTCATGTAAATCTTTTTTAAGGACAGATCATTCATTGCTCCTTTCTCCGGATCCTGAATTGGTACATTAGGTTGAGATATGGGGTCATTGCTTGGTGTTCTGAAAACGGGGAAGTTGTACATGGAGTCATCATCAGGGCAACTAGAAGATGTGGAGTCATTAGGCATTGTTGTAGAAAAGTTCAACCCGGGAATGGAAGTAACATTCTAGGACTCCCCTTCGCCATCGCTAGACTCGAAAACACTATCTTCATCCCAAGACGACCCACCTTCAACGTCGTCCTCATGCGAGTCCACTAACAAGTCTACTATGTTGTTTGGACTAACATGATCAATCATACAGTTTGGGGCGATCCCACACTCCATATTATTCAATAGGTCCAATATTGTCGTAGCCCGGCTCCTTAAACCAGTACCCCCGTAAGATTGACCGCTTGCCAAGGGAATACCACCACTGGTTCCATCCACATATACCTGCAGGGTACCCTGTGCGCCTAAGAGACAACTAACATCGACATCGGTCAAGATTGGAAGATGAATATTCTTGTCATTAATTTTTTCAACTTGGTATATGTCAAAGTTAGTAGTCTCGGGATTCGTCTTCAAAACCTTGTGCACTGCTTCTCTAAGAGATTCCAACTTAGGGACAGTGGTAAGCAAACTCACATCCAACTCAATACCACCAACATACTCAATGTTGTTCCACTGAGCGTTAGCGTGCACAAGAATGATTGGAAAATGGGCCATCACACTGCACAAGAACACATAAATGAAAACACGTCAAAATAATTAAATGACGAATGCAAACAGGTAAAGGAGATACACTAAACTTATAGACAAGTCCAAATATCATTCTACGAATGGTTAAACTAGTTTAAAATATTGTGTTGGATAAAACAAGATCTATGTTAATTGATGCAAGTTTAAAGCAAAATAAGAAAATTTGATGCACTAGTGCATTAGCAAGCATTTGATGATATAGTTCTACGAAAAAGGTGTCATAATTGGTTTAGAGAAACAAGTTGTAAATGAAAGCCCACTCTAAACTCTATAATGCCATGCACCAACTCCGTTCACAGTCAAAACCACCAAAAAAGGCACAAATTGGACACATAACATCTTTTGATGATAACAAATTTCTTTTTCTTTATGACATAAATAAACAAATTTGTCCCTGTATATTAAAGTGTGAACATGGAACATGTTTGAGAATGTCATGAAGAACCAGATTCAAACTTCCTTCGAAAACAGATACTGCCACAGTCTGATCTAATTGAGCCCAATATTTTTACAAACTTTTAAGAGAATTTGAATGTTAAAGGTTGAATCAACTATGTATGTAAAACTCCAAGTGCATCACTGTCATACTTCTACTAATCTTTTTTCATAAATTATGACCAAAATTCAGTATTCTACTTCTCTAAAAAAACCCATTTTAGATCATACTACACGAAATTTTCCATACAAATAGGCATCAATTACCTCCACATATAATGAATACAATTGAATTTCAATTGGACTTATATTATAACGGGAAAAATGAAATCGGAAAAATTTCATCGAAAGTTTAGTACGTATACATTTTAACGAGTTACCAAAATTCAGTATAGATTATAATGTGAAAATTTAAGAACTTGCAATACAAAATTTAGGGCTTTAACTCGATCCATCAAACACATTGCATATCCATTTGAAGATGAAGATACATTGCAGCAGTGAGCCGATGGTTCAAGCCTCGGCTCCTGAGCCGATGCTACTGAGAGGGCTGATCAGGGTTGCCAGCAACGACATGAGCAATATTGCACCTCATTCAATACCTGTCGTCTGATTAGTCCGCCATTAACTACCAGATTTGGAAAAATACAGACCGGATGCAGGAGATTGACAGATGGTTGGAGCAGAGTAGGGATTCGGGGAGATGGCAGACCAGATGAGGGAGATTGAAAAATGAGTTGGAGCATTGTACGAATTTTTGAGATGGCTGACCGGATGAAAGAGATTAACGATGGGGTGAGAGCAGGCTTTGGTTCAGATGAAGGAGATCGGGATAGGGTGGAGGAGGAGCAACTAACATGTATTTTTAGATTAGGGTAGGGTGGGGGTGGGGGGATTGTGGGGTAGGGCGGGGGGGAGGGAAGAGTGGGGTAGGGTGGGGGTGGAGGGAAAGGGGTTATACCACCCCTAGTAATTTAAATAAAACATGATCATTAGGGATTTTTTTGTCCAAAAATTGGAAGAATGGTAAAATTGATAATGTTGTAATGATAATGTTAGTATTAAATTAAAAGTGGAAAAACCAAAATGGGTATTTTTCACTATTAGCACAATCTTTTATTACCCTACATAAAGAAAACACTTGGTCTGTGATTTTCTTTTTCTTTCGAAAATTCTTAATCTTAATCTGCTTTATGAAAATTATACTATAATTTATTTTTTTGAGCAGTTTATATGTTGTGTGATCAGTTATCATTAAACTTTTAGAGGACATTGCTTTGGGCTTACAGAGGGCCTTATCCTACTCCTCGGCCCACATTTTTCCCTATTAATCCTTAAATTCTCATTCTCGGTCTTTAAAGGACACTATTTATTTTCTTTTAATCTTTTTTTTTGTTCCTCTAAAGATATGTGACATTGATATAATTAATTTAGGCTTTAGCATGTATTATTAGTTGATGTCTTTTATGGGTGTTTATGCACATATATGATTTATACGCGTTAGAAAAGCCATGTAAAGAATATATCCGAAATATTAAAGAATACCAACACTGACTGGACATAAGAAAGAAGGCGGAAAGTAGAAGACAAAAGAAGTTAGAAGCCGACTCCGAGGGTGAGGTCGGCACCTTATCCTCAAACCGATGGTAGATACACTGTGAAGTCCGCTTACCATATTCTTCAAAGGAAAACTCATTGAAGAGAGATTTCCCAGAGAGCAGTGAAGGGAAGGATGAAACTTCTAATATGTGGAAGAAGTTGTGGAAACTCAATCTGAAACCTAAAATCAAACATTTCATGTGGAAATGCATTCACGGGATATTGCCTACCAAAACTGCTTTAAATCAAAGAGGTATCTTTCTTGATCCTTATTGTGTATTCTGTGGCCAGAATGAGGAAACATTGGAAAATCTAATTTTCACATGTGATCGTGCAATTAAATATTGAAAAATTGCTCCTATCAAGTGGAGTCGAGTCCCAGGAATTTCTATTTCTTTCCAATCGTGGTTTCAAGAGATTAGTGGTATAACTAATCCTGGAAATATCTTGAATAGAATCATGTTATCGTGTCATCTTATTTGGGCAATGTGGAAAGCCAAGAATAATTGGAGTTTTCAGAACAAGTGGTGCAGCGAGAAAGAGATGGTGGACAAAGCTATTAGAGAATGGAAGGAGGTTGACTCGATCCAATTGAGGCAGCCATCTTGTAAAAGGAATATTTCAATATGTGGTTCAAATGTTGATTCCCAGAGCATAAGAGATGTAGGGTGTTTTTCAATTGTCACCAGTGCAAAACTTAGCTCGCAAGGAAACAGTGGAGTTGGTGGAATTGTTATGGATGAGAGCGGTCTGATTGTTAAAGCGTGGGCTACTCCAAGATACATTAGTCTATCGGCGCATATGTTGGCTCTCGATGCTGTCCGGCAAGCATTGTTGCAAGCTACCAAACATTGATGGAGGAAAATATAGGTGAAGATGAGCGACAAAGATATAGCTAATAATCTGAAGAACAACCTCAACTTCAAAGTGGAGCTCAAAACAATAGTAGATGATATCAAAAGCTTAGTGGAAACTTCTCTCAAATAACCTACTGCAATTCCATATGTAATGTTAGGAACAATGCTGATCAGTTAGCCTTAATTGCTTGTGGGATGCTTTCTTTCAAAGAATGGTCTTCCCAATCCCTTTTTGATTTCTGTTAATAGGGGGGACCAGTTATGGCCAGTGGACTATAAGTTGTAAGTACTCATGTACATGATGTTTTTTTTTATAAAAATCCCTATCGTTTGATAAAGAAAAGGTGGAGATCTAGAGTTTAGTATGATTTATATGTTTTAGAGTTTTGAGATGATTATATGTTTGATTGATGAATTTGATCACTGAACAAAGACTGATTTTTATACTCCTTTCGTCCGCTCAAAATAAGGTATTTTTTTCATTTTGGTCGTCCGTCTCAAAGAGGATCATTTCTTATTTTAGACACATGAGATCCACACACTTACTAATACAATTAAAATATAGGATCACATTTTCATTAATACAACTATCTACTATACGATGTCAAAAAAAAAACTATCTACTACTATACATTAAATAATACTCCTTCTGTCTCAAATTCAATTTCACGTTTACTGTAGATACGGAGTTTAAGAAATGTCACTTTTTGATTTACTTTTGGGGGTAGTATGATATTTTTTTGTAATAAATAAATGATAAAGTATGTTATGTCTGTTAAAAATATGATGACAAATTTAAAATTAAAGTATGTTAGAGGGATATTAGTTAGTTGCATTTTCCTTTTATAAAAATATGAAGTTGAATTTGAGACGAATTAAAATAAAAAGTGTGAAATTGAAGTTGGGTTAAAGGAAGTAATATTTTTTAATGAATATGCACATTAAAAGATTATCTTAGACAGGGAGTACTATATATTGCCGCTGTTAGTTCATGAATCTTGTATTGAGGTTGCTGGATGCCAGTTTGACCTTACTTGTTATCTTGCTGCCTAGTCTATATTTGGCCTCTGTTTGGCCTATTACCAATACACACTCCAGGGTTTATTCTCTTGCGACTCAATTTCAAAATTTTAATTGAATTATGGATATATACAATCAAGACTCTTATTTTAATTGAGTCATCATCAAATGAGTTAGGGCCATTTTCTTTAAAATTAAGAATTTAAACAAATTAGGAAAAGAAAAAGAAAAAAAAACATGGGGCAATGTTCCCCAATTTAATTAATATAATAAAGGTACTATACATTGATATGACGTTTTTACGTTAAAACGAATCCAAAAATCTAAAGCAAAGATCTTCATGATGAGCAATGAGTGAACCTTTTATTCAAAACAAAAGTCATGAATATCTTATTGATATCTAAATGAAATTTATTGGAAAAGGATCCTGATAATTAAGACCTGTGAAGTCTGATTCCAATTCCATCACATTAGATGCCCATTGAACCATACATATAAACATGCCTTTTTATCTATCCAAATTATTTTGAATAAAACATCACTCAATCGAATTTTAAATGACATTAATAATTATTAAAAAAAAAATAATAGAAAATATGTGTAATTAATTAATATTGAAAATAAAGAAAATAAAAATTAAATACAAAGAATATGTTAAAAGATTTTTAAAATATTTATACTTCATTCGTCCCATAAACAAATTCACACTTATTACTCTATTTTTTTCGTTCCATAAACAAGTTCAGACTTTTAAATAAAGAAATATATACAAATAAATAACTCAACAACACACCTAAATTTTAAAATTGTCATCTCTTTACGACTCATATAACTTCTTTTATAATTTATTTATTACCTAAAAATACCAAACTACAAATAAAAGTAAAATAAAATGCAACTTTTTCTTGAACTTTATAGTTACAGTAAATGTGAACTTAAATATGGAACCAAAGAAGTATTTCTCAACTTTCATAGTATTTCTTATTTCCGTGGAAAAAAACGTAAATATTAAAATAGTACAGAGAAAGTATATTTAGTTATATATATATTTTTTAATATTTTAATAAACTTTGGGTGGGGGAGTATGAATCTAATTCCAACATTTTAATAAAGCAACTAATTCATATATCCAGATTTTTTATTTCTACTTGCATTCAAAACAAACATTTAATTCTTTCTTGATTGTATGGATTAGTGGAGGAAACGGCAATAGTTGGAATGCTTACTCCCTCCTTACATGAATATGGTTACATTATACTCAAAGGTTTCTATTTGCTTTTTTACTGTTTTAAGGAATATTATTATTTTTGTATAATGAGTAGTTGTATTAGTAATGAGTAGTGAGTCATATGTGAGGCACTTTTACTAAAATAGAAAATGAGAATCTTTGAATGAGATGCCCAATATAGTATAATGGGGATCTTTCGATGGGACGGAGGGAGTATTAAATAGGATATCCCACAAATATTGTTACATTTCTCTTTTTTAAATAAGATACACACAAAACAATTAATTAATATATTGTTATGGGCTCACATGTCCACATGTAATACTAATACATTTATCCACTATACATTAAAATATTATATTCTCTATCTCTCATATATTTATGCACACTTTCCATTTTAAGTTGTCTTATACTCCTTCCGTCCCAGGCTAAGAGAGCCATTTTTCCTTTTTGGTCGTCCCACCCAAAGAGGCCTATTTACTTTTTTACACATATGGGACCCACACACCCCCTCTAATACAATTAAAATATAGGACCCACACTCCCACTAATACAACTACCCACTACACATTAAATAATAATACTCCTTAATCAACGTGCAAAAAAACAAATGTCCCTCTTACGCCGGGACGGAGGGAGTATATTTATACACGTTTCATTAATAGTAAAAATATATTATACTCCCTCCGTCCCCTTGATACGTATCCATTTTGCAATTTTGGTCCGTCCCATTACAAAGTATCCATTTTCATTTTTAGATTGATGTGACCACACATGACCCCACACTCAACACTAATACAACTACCCACTACACTTTAAAATATCATTTCTCTCACCTCAAAATACATTAAATTATTATACTCCTTAATCTATGTACAAAAAGTAAACGGATACATTTCAAGGGGACGGAGGGAGTATATCTTACCTTCTTTTTACACTTTATTCAACAATTTCAATAACTTTATTTACTTTTTTACTACTTTATTTAAAATTCTCAATAATTTTATTTATTTTTTCTCTTAATATTTTCAACTGACACATATTTTTTCTTAAATGGAGTATATTTAAAAAGTAATACTCTTAGTCTGCGTGACCGTACAAATAGACATAAAAATTCGGGATGAAAGTAGTACTCTATCAACCCACTACACATTATAATAACATATTCATAATTTGGTGCAAACAACAAACGTAATATTTTCATTGTACGGAGGGAGTATAGTAAATAAATATTAGAACATCTCCAACTCTTTATAATTTGGAGAGCTTTTTATGTAAAATAGAAATTTTAAAATTTAGAGAGACATTTTCTTTATATCCTTCAATACCCTCTTTATATTTACTTTAAAATTTTATTTCCCAATATTTATTTATTAGATTTATATATTTTTTTATATTTTATGTTATTACTTTTAATTTATTTTATTATAAATGTAAAGTAATACTCCCTCCGTCCCATAATACTTTTCACATTTACTGTTCCACGTTATTTAAGAAAAGTTGCATTTTTTGACCGACTTTATTAACTTTGAAGGGTATTGTAGTATTTTTAAGTAATAAAAAATATGAAGTAATGATATTTGTGAGAGAAAGGAGTTGCAATTTATCATTCCTTTTAAAGCACTTTCACCAAATTTGGTATTCTAGCTTATTCTCTCAAGATACATATGATGATGCAGATAAATTTGTCATTCTTTTTTCACACACATATTATTACTTTATACTAATATTTCATTATCTAAAATACTACAATACTCTCAAAAGTCAATAAATTTGGTTAAAAAGTACAACTTTTTTAAATAACGTGGTACAACAAATGGGAAGCGTGGTGTAGGACGGAGGGAGTATTATAGATGTGAAGTAATAATGAATACACATAAAATTTTCAAGAATAAATAGTGTTGGAAGTATTGAAATATTAAATGTATTAAATTTTAGAAATTTTGTTTTTACTCTTAAAATTTGAAGAGCGAAAATCATAACTCCCCCTATCAGCCCGAAGGAGGGTCTTTTACTTTTGTGTGATTAAGGAGTATTATTATTTAATGTGTAGTGGGTAGTTGAACTAGTGGGAGTGTGGAGCCTATATTTTAATTGTATTAGTGTGTGTGTGGATCCCATGTGTTTAAAAAATAAAATGACCCTCTTAGAGTCGGACGACAAAAAATAAAAAAAATATCATCTTCCGAGCGAGGGAGTATATAAAGTTATTTGTTACAGTATTATAGATGGAAAATTGTCTTGAAGTTGATGATCAGTAGGTGATGATCTAGCACAATATTAATTTAAGCTAGTGTTCTACATAATATTGATTCATCCTACACTCCTAATCCTCTTTAATCAAAACTTGGTCAAGCTTGAGTTGAATCCCCTTTTAAAGCAGTTCCACCAAAGCAGACAAAGGTTACATTTCAACTATACAACAATCTAGAAGAAATCTTAAATTTGCTATCTATTTTTTGAGATTCATGATTCTATTTTTTCTGAAATAGTTGACGATGTAAGTTATCTATCTGCAGGTTGAAATGGCTTTGATTAGTCACAAAGATCGTTACCATGCGAGACTTAGTCGTTGTAACCTTAAAATTATAGAAAGTATTAAATCAAGCTTAAAAGGCAGACAACTTAGTTTGTTTGAACAGAGCTGCTTTGGTCATTTTCTGCGTATTCCAGCAGAGTTGAGTTTTCAGGGTCAAGTATACCTGCAACTGTTATTCTCTCAAGATACATCTGATGATGATGTAGATAAAATAGTGTTCCACGTGAATAAACAGCAACTAGAATTTGGTCCCACTGAGTTTGCTTTGGTTACAGGTTTGAAGTTCGGTCCAAGACCAAAAATGGCTCGAAAACAAGCTGTCGGAATTCTCGAGAAGAAGTTTTTTGAAGGAGTGGATATGAATATAAAACACATTGAGACTGCATTCAACAAAAGTTTGAAAAGGAGGGATAATAAACATTGTAATGATAGTGTTAAACTTGCATTGTTGTGGGTAGTGTTGGGACTGTTGATGTCGAAGAAGAAGATTGATATGCAGTATGTCCGAATAGCTGATGATTTAGATGAGTTCAATGCTTATCCATGGGGTAGTGTAGCTTGGGAATTTTTATCCAAATCTATCAGGAGCACCAAAGTCAGGGTTAGGAGTTTGGTAGACAAGAAAATGAGAAAGATTAATGGTATCTGCAGACCACCTATAGAAGCAAATGGATTTACTTATGCACTTCAAGTTTGGGCTTACGAGTGTATCCCCATTTTGGCTCGACAATATGCAAATTGTGTGAACGATTCGATTCCAAGGATCTTGCGGTGGTCGTCCCGTGGCACTCCAAGGTTCGAACATCTTGTAAAATGGGTGTTCAACAATTCACAGGGGAGCGGTAAACATGTAAGTGAATGTTTATACACTCCCTCCAGTCTTGTTTAAGAAAATGTGTTCTTTTTTTATTAATTTGTTGATTTTATAGTGTATTATAGTATTTTTAGATAATAAAAAAGTATAAAGTAGTAAATTTGAAATTTAAATAATGTATAAAGAAGTTTCTATTTTTTTTATATGAAGGGTGTTATGGAATAGACAAATGCAGGAAGTTTAAAAGGTTCTTTGGGACGGAGGGATAGTTCATAATAATTACTCCATCCGTCCCGAACTATCCTTGTTGCTTACTATATCAATTGGTGTTTCATTTTTTGGGATGTGAAGGGTGTTGTGGGACGGAAAGTATGAAGGGTGGGAGTGTATGAGTTGTTTACCTTACTTGACAACACTTGTTTCAGGCTAGTTTGAAAAGGCAGTTGGAGCCCAATGCTGAGGAAACTGAATCCGTTTGGTACCGAAGTGCAGTAGAGTGGAAGGAAACGTTGGCAGCAGAGGGTGTGGACCATGGACGAAGAAGTAATGAGGTCCGGTACGAAGGGATGACGAAACTAATGCAGGCGATGAGGCTGCTGCTTTTGATCCCAACTGTGCAATGGGAAGTAAACGCCCTGCAAGTGATCCTAATGGCAGGAAGTTGATGGCGGAGATTACTAAACTTAAAGAAAATTGACACAAGTGACTAAAGAAATCGAAAGAAGATTGGAGGTGCAGACACAAGTCCATGTAGATACGAGGAAGTTAGTTGAATCTATATGTCATCATATTGGCATATCAAAAGACACAAAGAAAGTAAGTGTGACACAATCTGAAGCTGAATCAGAAGATCATACATCCAACTCTAATAAGGTATAAACTATGCAGATGCTACTCAAGTTAGTGGACATATATAGTACTTTTATGGGTTGGGTTAAAATTGGTTAAATTATTATAAGCTCTGTAGGCTGCGGTTTAATCCTCAAGTTCCTTGTTGATGGTAGCTTTTGTCTCCTTGTTGATGGTAGCTTTTGTCTCTCTAACGAAGGATTATAGATAACTCAAGCTAATTAATCAAACACACAAATTATGGAGGAGAAAGGAAGCACTCTTTTATAGATAAATGGGCTCAAAGCTCAATTTGGATGTATATTTTTCTCTCATTGCTCTCTCTTGAAGTGTGAAGTTTATAAGTGGAAAAAATTATGGCTATCGTATTGTATTGCTAGCTATTTATACATTTCTCTATGTCATCTCTGTGCGTATGTGATCGCTTGATCCATGGTCTCTTTTGCCTTCCAATGAGAGTTTGTCATGTGTCTATGAATGAACCATTTTTAACTAAATTGATGTCATTTACTTTCAAGGCTATTGATTGGTAGATAGAGCATTTAGTTGTGAGGTGAATATGAATAGTTTGTTGTAGTTTGAGAGTGACTTTTCGCCAATTATTTCATCTTTGTTATTTTGAATTTGTCGAGTCTCTCTCTGCTCTTCCAAGTTATATTTTCTCTTGGTTGAGTGTGATTCTTATCCATATATGACCAGACCTTTTTAAGGTCTGCCAGGCTTTATAACCTGGTCCGAACCTCCTGCAAGTTCGGAAATGATTTTTTTTCTCTTATCCACAGAATTGGAAATCAGAATATATTTCTGATAGTGAACCAGATACGAAGGACATTAAGAGTAAAGGAGCAACAGAGCAGTCTCTTCATCCTAGAAATAAGAAGCAGAAAACGAATCATTTGGCAGATGATATTGTCGAAAAAGATGGGAATGATAACTTGTCTAATGGAGCTCAATTCATCCTCAAAAAGAGAAGCATCAACGATATCCTTGGTAAACAAGCTGTGGTCAACGATAGCCCTGCCGAGGAGGACAATACTGAAGGAGATGACATGCAAAGAGGTGAGTTCATCCGACTACGAGAGGATGTGAGGTTTGTTTGGGATCAGATAAAAGATTTGATGACTTCGATGGTGTCTCGAGATTATGATGCAGCTCAACTCAGACAGCAACAACCAAATGGTGCTTTCTTTCGACCACAATCACCGGAAAATCGAACAGCACGCCCACAGACTTCAGTTCCATCTCCTTCCCATCATTCACTACCTCCACACACTACGCTCAGTCGTTGTCAATTGATGGAGCAGTACACCGCGTTCAAGGAATCTAATTATCAGTACGTATAGTATATATGTTATTCATGCATATATGCATATGTTACACACTTTGTTTTTGCATCTCCTGCATCAATCATTCCACGAGTCTCCTTATACATGTCACTCATCAACCGTATACAACACTGGGACCAATGTGTGATCATCAATATTGTTTCCTCTAATATAGATATCCAATTTACTTGCATCTTATATGGACTCTTTTGGAAATTCACCTCCAAGGATCCGGATCCATATAATTATATATAGGTACCGGATCACCTATTCAAATAAGGTGTCTCCTCTTGTATTCCACCTTTTGAATGATTAACACGTGTTATGACTGTTTCTCAGATTAACGCCACATGCCCAAGGGTTTATTAATAGTCATTTGCAGGGTATAATTTTTTTTATATTATGAAACACAATTACACCATTATTGAAACACGAATTGTGGAATAGGGAATTCAATCCCTTATATATAATACATTAATTAATTTACTGTTGTAGGATAAACGTTGGATTAGGATTTACGGTTGGTGCTTCTTTCTTCAAGGAGCTTGAGGATCCAAACAAGCTGACAAGCGATGACGTAAGCAGATATACACACACACACACAACATATGATCTTGCATGTCTCATTTGCTCATGTTCGATTTTTTACAGCATTTGGACGCGTACATGAGTATCTTGCTGGCTGATCACGATTTCATAGGTGTACGGATACAAAACACCACTTACACAATTCTTGACTGTTCATTTTCAGTAAGTCCTTTACTTACAACTTCATGTTTTGTCGTCGAATTAACATACACTATTTGATTTAATTTCAATTCTTGGAATATTTACTTTAAGACAAAGGCTCAACGGATATGGGCTAGGCATCATGATTTACACCCTGTCCCTGTCGGAACAAGCATAGATCCCACAAAATACGAAACTATCCCCGAGTCTGAACTCCAAGAATTGCTGCCTTATGTCCGTGGTGAACTACCCGGGTGGCAAGGTGTTCGTCCATGGCATCAAGTTCAAGATGCAAGTTTCTATACATGACATATATATATATATACATAGAGCAAATATCAAAATATAGCCAATTCCAATTTTAGTCACTTATTATTTGCAATTCTCAATTTTCGTCCTTTCATTGTTTGATTTTGGCCTTTCTTGTCCAAATTTAGTCAAGTTCTTTTGTCATAAAAGCACTAAATTTGGTCAGGACCACCAAAATTGAGAATGGCAAATAAATAAATAAAAAATTGAAATTGATCATACATAAAGCATGAATTTTGATATTAATTTTCCCTATATAATTGCTTATCCTGCTGACTATTTGTAGATTTATACATCAGATATTCCTGATAGTCCACGTAGATGATCATTGGATGGCATGCAAGATAAACATGAGAGAGGGGGGCGTTACGTCTTTGGGATTCATTGAGACACGAGTGGCGGCCGGATGACGACAGAAGGGAGCTGCAGACGCTTGCCATCCGTCGTGTGGTGCCGTTGTTGCTTCTGTACGGTGGAGTGTACAAGAGAAATCGGGATATACGTCGTAGGGCTACATTGGACCTCGTTTCTGCCGATGAAGGGGTGTGCATGAAGCAAACAGATGGTGTTAGTTGTGGTGTATTCTCACTGGCCATGCTAGAGTTCCAACTACTCTCGGATGAGATTTCTCATGACATAGATATGGACAACATCGCCAATTATCGCAACAAGATTGCATTTGACATCTTCAGTTATAGTCGTACTAGGAGGTGATGACAAAATGGCCACCTTCATTCGCTTTTTGTCTAATTATTCAGCATGAATACTTTTGGCACATATATACTACTACTTTTGTCTGACTGATAATGTTTTTAAGTTGTACCACTTCTTCTCTTCCCACATTTTAAGACCTATGGATGTTTTTAAGTATTGTGAGGTATTAATACCGTGTAGATTATCACTTTTTAGAGTATGCATATGTTTTGGGACTAATGAAAATAGGAAATGTTGATGAATTCCATTATTGATCCACACAAATAAAACAAGTGTAATTTCTCAATTTCTTGTATCACATGTAGCTTAATGCCAATTTTCAACGAATTTTTAATTTGTCAACATAAATTGGAAGTAAATTGATCAATTATAGAAGTTATCGTACTAGATTGAAAAATAATTATTTCGGGACTAAAATAGAATTTTATAACTATTTTGAGATCAAAATCGAACACTTATAACTTTTTCATCGAAATCAGCATGCCACGTGCTATTCACATGATTATTTTCAGGTGAAAATTATACTAAAATCGAGCAATGTCGATAATCATGGAATTAAATTAAAAAATTACTTATTTTGGAACTGAAATCAAATTATCGTCTTGTTGTGGAATGAAAAATAATTTTAATTTAAGGAAGTATATAGTGTATATGTTCTCACACCCACAAAATACAATACTCCACAGCACAACAACAAAAAATACACTTTAATTTTAAAATTATCATTATTCTTTCACACACATAACTTGTTAATTTTAAAGTATAATTTTTTATTACCTAAAAATATTAAATTACTAAAAGAAATCAATAAAATAATTCAGAGAATCAAAAGTCAAATTTGAGAATAACATTTAAAATAAATATTAATTACTCCATCTCATCATACATTTCACATTTCTTTATTTATTTATCTCATTACAATTAAATAATTAATAAAAATATTCAACACAAATAATTCTTTAGTACATTTTATTTTAAAAAATATTCACTCAGTTCATCGATAAAATAACTATTTGCCTTTTACTAAGTAGTAATGGAGTATTATTACTCCCACCGTCCCACTCAAATGTGGTCATTTAATTTTTTTGCGTAAATTAAGAAGTATTATTATTTTATGTGCAGTGAGTAGTTGTATTAATAGTGAGTGGTGGGCCACATGTGAGATCTTTTTACTAAAAGTGGGAAATTGTAACCTTTCGGTGGGACAGAGTAAGTATTATTTTCTATATGTATAAAAGTGAGAGTAATTGTATAAGTAGTGAGTGGTGGACCATGTATAGATTCATTTTACTAAAAAGAAAAAATAGATATCTTTAGTAAAGACAATCAAAATGGTCAAATGAATATCTTATTAACGAACAAAATTAATAATATTTTCATATTTATAAAAATACTCTAAAGTCAATAAAATTGTTTTAAAATTTTTAAAATTAATTTTCTATGAAATATTGTTAAAACTTAATTATTAGAATAAGGGAGGATTAAATATGTATAATTACAAATATTATTTATTTATTTTTAATATTTTAGTAGACTTTAGTTGTGGGGTTTGAATCTAATTACTAGAACTTTTAAATAAAGAAGTACTCTCCCTCCGTACCACTCAAAGAAGTTTTTTTTGTTTTTTCACGTGGATTAAGAATTATTATTCTAGTGAATATTGTATTAGTGAGAGTGTGAGTCTCATATTTTAATTGTATTAATAGATGTGTAAGTCTCATATATGTAAAAAAAATGAGACTCTTTGAGTGTGATACTCAAAATAAAAAAATGAATTTTATTATTATTATTATTTTTATCTATATATATATTATATATATATATATATATATTATATATATATATTATATATAGGGTAAATATTAAAATTAGTCCTGTAAGTATAGTCGATTCCAACTTTAGTCATTTTTTTCAGCAATTCTCAATTTTGGTCATTTTAGTCCACTTTTGGTCATTTTTTTCAAATTTTGGTCATTTTTAGTCTACTTTTGGTACAAATTTATACATTTAAGACCAATTTTTGACATTTTTGAACATAAAGGATTAAATTTGGACAAAAAAATATGACTAAATATGAGAAAATTACTAAATTTGGACTAAAAGGACTAAAATTGGATAAAAAAGACCAAAATTGAGAATTGTAAATGATAAAGGACTAAAGTTGGAATCGATCATACTTACAGGACCAATTGTGATATATATATATGCATTTTGATTTTATTACTCCCGCACTTGAGTTGTTTTAGGTATTTATATACGTTCTATTAATACCTACTTTTTATATTTTATTAATTAATTTCAAAAACTTTATTTATCTTTTTATACATAATTCTAATTTTATTTATTTTTTCTTTAAATAAATTACTTCAACAATTTAATCATACGTTTTCTTACATCTAAACTTACTTAAAAAAGCCACAGTATTTCTTAATTTGCATGTGGATACAAATTCGCATAAATATTCGGAGCAAAGTAATTATTATTTTTATTTTATATTGAATAAAAAATTATGTTTTAAAACATTATTTATTATTTGTGGAATTGGAAACGTCTAGTACTTACATAATTATACTTTCACCGATCAATTTAAAGAGTTTTTTTTTTTCCCACAATAGGCTAAATAATAGTACTCCCTCCGTCCCAAAGATATTGACACACTTTCCTTTTTGGGTTGTCCCACAGAAATTGACATATTTCCTTTTTAAGAACATGGGACCCACACAAAAACAATTTATTTATTTACATGGACTCACACACCCATCACACTCACCACTAATACAACTACCCACTACACATTAAATATTATTTCTCTCACTTCACTTTATATTAAATTATTATACTCCTTAATCTCCGTGCCAAAAAAAATGTGTCAATACTTCCGGGACGGAGTGAGTAGTACTTCTTCATAAGAGAAGCGTGAACCGAGGAGTATAAAGATTAGTACTCTGATATCTGTTGAATGAGATTGCATTAGAGTTGAGTTGGTGCGGCGACGAGTATATTAATTGAACTTGAAGGCTTCTAACTGTGTTGCTTTGGTCGGTTATTTTGATTCCTCCCACACTCCTAAATCAAAATGTTGCATCTTTGCATACTCTAATCAGTATCACGAAGCAGTTCAACCACAGCAGAGAGAGGATTTTACAAGGTTACACTTCAACTAAATTAGTGAACTTTTTCAATCAATCTCGGATTCACTATCTATTTTTGCGGATGATTCTATTTCTTCTGCATTAGTTGATGAAGATATGTGCCATAAAATGCATTTTTCTACAAATTGTTGAGCTCCATGAATTGGGTCTTCTTAACC